>OX276401.1:25861753-27061753 GCA_946251805.1 Cybosia mesomella
GTTGCATGAAAAGCACCACCCTCTCATAGAATATCGACGCCAGCAAGTAACAGTATTTGAACTGTTGCGTTCCGTTTGGTGAGTGAGAGTGCCGGAGCCCAAACTCCTTTCCCATCCCCTCCCAAACTCCTTTCCCATCCCCTCCCAAACTCCTTTCCCATCCCCTTTCCTTTAAAGGGTCGGCAGCGCGAGTGTGACGCCACTGGTGTTGCACACGTCCATAGGCCGCGGTAACCGCTTCCCATCAGGTGGGCCGTGTGCTTGTCTGCCACCTTAGTGGTATAAAAAAATAAATAAAAAATAAAAAACACCTTATAATCTGTTTTTCTGCGACGCATAATAAGTTGGCGCACATTGGGAGAGGCATATGTCCAGCACTGGAATTTGCTAACTGATGAAGCAATTGCCTAATTGATTGATCATGATCATTAGTTATAAGAATTTGCAACTCGGACTTGATACTTATATCTTTTTTAATTCGATGGAAAGGAATAGTGTACCTTTTTTTTTTTTCGTGCGGAAATCCCTTCGGATACCGCCCCCGTTGGAGAGCGGGGGGTCTCCAGCGGGGGCGGTTATGTCGGGCTTGAACCGACTAAAACCGCACGCCGTCTCGGGTCTTAAGACGCCGGGGTGTAAGGTTACCCATAGAGCATATCCCTCGCACCCCGACTGACCCTGGGCCATCTCCGGTTTCGAGATGGCCCCTTACTTGCTCTCCACTGTGCCATCTGCTAATCAGAGGGACACGTGGAAAGCTTCCGAACAGCCCTCGACAGGGCCGTCCTCGCCTCGGTCGGAGTTGGCCGTAGGTGGCAGCGTCTCTTCCGCCCTAGGAGAGAGGCGCTGCCGTCTCCGTTGCCCAGGGTGCACCGCGTGGAGGTCCCCAACCAAGCACCCCAGGAATAGTGTACCTTAATAAACAAAATAACTCATTAATATTATAAATGTGACAGTTTGCAAGGATGTATGGAAAGTTGTTTACTCTTTCTTTACCATAGAGCAATATATAAACAATTTATTACACCAATTATAATAATTTATTATTGGTACATACTTACGGAGATCCGTTTAGCCGTTTTTGCGTCAAGAGCATGAACCGTCTAGATGAAATGGCACAGAGATAGATTAATGTTTAAAATAGCATAGCATATAATGAAAAGTATGGCAGAGAAGGACATGGTGCGGCGAATTCTTATAATTGGGACTAGGCATATGATGACGATAATGAGGAAAAGCAATAAAAAGGAAAGAAAGGATACAATGCCTCTGGCATTCTCAAAAACCGTAAAAAACCACGATAGAGCTACTAAAAACTGATATCACGAGATAGATAGAATACAAATTACTTCACCAATAAAGTAAAACCATCTATGAATCACATCCATATTTTTTCCATACAACGTTAAAACTCACGATTCGTTGGAGAAATATAATTAAATACGAGCCGAGAATGTTTAGGCCTAGAAATAATTTAGTGTATACAAATTATAACTGGTAGCAGATACAAGATGGCTGTAAAAAAATCGACGCGATATTATCCTACTGTGGTACTATGTGCTTTATAGTGTGATAAAGCGCTGCCACGATCATCGCAAGATAACGCGAATATTACTTGTACAGTCAACGACAAAACTGGCTTTGACAGCCTCTGTGGCGTAGCGGTAGTGCATTCGACTGCTACGACAGGGGGCGCAGGTTCGATTGCCGCTCAGTGCAAATATTTGTACGCATGAATATGTCTATTTGCCTTGGTCTGGGTGATTATATGTATAATATGTACCTATGTATTTACAAAAAAAATGATAAAAGAGCGCATACGCATTCTAGAACCCACAACACAAGCTAGTTAAACTATGCTTACTTTGGGTCTAGAGAGCGCTGTGTAAAAATGTCGTAGAATATTGATTTAACTAATTCTGATTTGAAAATCATCAGCTCTTAAACCTTTCATACAACAATAAACAAATCACGAAATATATTAACTTTGTCCTCTGGGGATTATAAAACTATATATTTATATTCATTGTTAGGTTCATGTATTCCATAAAACCGGGGCCCTGTTCTTCCATGTCTCATAGTTGGAGGCACTTCCATGGGTATCAAACCCATGTTTGATACCCACGCAGTCTCAGGTCTGAAGACCTGAGACTGAAGACCTGAGACTGCTTGCGGTTTTAGTCGGTTCAAGCCCGATATAACCTCCCCGTCTGGGCAGCGGGGGGGGGGGGGGGGGTATTCGAGGGGATTTCCGCACGATTTCCAATTTAAAAAACGTTTGTAGATATTTTAAATGTGAATCCACTTTTGTCGTTGACTGTACTTTATTTCATTAGTTATCGTTTGAATCGTCATTGCAACCGTGGGCTCGTTTACTAATTTTGTTACCGTAGTAGTATAAAGAAATAAACATTCAAGCATAATATGAATATTTATACCGAGCGGGAATCTAACCCGTGACCCCACGCTTACCGATACCGACACGCCAAACAGTCGTCGTAAAAGGCCAGTACAAGCGCGTGGGACACTTATTACCTACTATTAATATTGTTGACTTATCCGACTATCGACCAGCTTAATTACTATATAAGCAAAAGTGCCTACCAAAAGTTAAGGTTCAAATCCGCACCCAATTGATTAATTTTCTACAGTCCCGGGTCAATTAAGCGGGGCGTGAAAAACCATCTGAAGCGGTCATCAAGCTGAGGGCCACCATTGTAGCATTATTGATGTGTGTAATCGATTGCAATAGGCTCTTGCTCATGAGGGCGCATCGTGGCGGTCAGGGCCATACACAGGTGCCGCACCGTATCAACGGAAGCGGCCTGCGCATTTCCCGGAACCTCTCCATGGGATCTGGAGGCGGAAGTGCTCGCCGAAGTATATCGGCAGAAGAAGTAGCATCGCGCGGATAGTGGCAGTTGGCCTCCGCCCGAAGAGGTCCGTGGGTGGCGAGATGCCGCCCGCCAAGCCATCATGGCTAAGTGGTCGTCCCGGCTGGAGTCCACCGTGGCGGCGCTTCAGCCGGTCATTATCGAGTGGACGGAGAGACAGCACGGGAACCTTTCCTTCCAACTGACTCAGATGCTTTCCGAGCACGGCTGCTTCGGAAAGTATCTGTACTCGGTCACCAGAAGGGAACCGAGTCCCGCCTGTCATTACTGTCCCTGCCGCGAGGACACGGTGCAGCACACGCTCGAGGCTTGTCCAGCTTGGACGGTGCAGCACCGTGATCTCCTGGCAACAGTGGGAGTCGATCTCTCGCTGCCGGCCATCCTGCGATCCATGGCACGCAGCGAGAGGTGTTTTACCACGGTCGCGTTTTTCTGCGAGGCAGTCATCTCGCAGTAGGAGGCGGCGGAGAGGATCAGGGAGGCAGACGGCCTCGCAGATCATCATATCACCACCGCCCGCGAAACTGGGCAGCGTGCACGCGCATTCCTGCGCATCATGCCGATGCCGACCTAGTTAGGTCGCGGGTGGATGGGACGGGGCTTGCCCTCCATCCGGAGTAGAGCCCCCCGCGAAGGGGTGATGTCCCGGTGTGTCTGGACATCGCCTAGAAGACGGATATGTGGATGAGGTACATTTTTTCCTACGTGAAAAAAAAGGAGGTTTGGTTTAGCCTTGTAGTAGTTATCCTTTCTATTGCAATTCTTTAAGGTTTATTTTTGGTCGGTATCGTCGGGACTGTCGTACCAAGGGTACCCTCAGTTTGTGTATTTTTTTGTAGTGCGTTTCTTAATATTCTTCTGTTCATTTTGTAAGGCGTATAGTCGGTTTGATATGGAACAATTAACATGATTGCACACATTGCCTAATGGACCAGGAAGCTGGTAAAAACCATATTCACCAAAGAATTGCTTCCTAGATGTTAATTAGCATTACTTTCTAGCAATTGGCTTGTATATTTTTATTTATTTATTTATAGTTAAATAAAACGGTACATGACCAATTACATTAGATAACTTAGGTTTAAGATAGATAGATAGATAACTCTTTATTGTACACCAACGTTAAGTTTAAAGACAATATAGCATGGATAACAGTAATACAGTTAAATGTACAATGGGCGGCCTTATCGCTACATGCGATCTCTTCCAGGCAACCTTAGGATGGAAAAAAAAAATCAAGACATGCACGTTAGACGGTGGTGTAGTTGTCAGGATGAAAGTAGTCAAATATCAATAAAGAGTAATAAGAAAAGAAAAAAAACAACCATACATATAAATTACAATACTTCACACTAAAATAGTAAATAAACTAAAAATCATATAGATACATTTAAATAAGTACAACCCATATCCCAGAGTTGAAAATTTGGTACCTACGTTATTTTCATCTCATGAATACTCATGATGGTTGGATAATACCTTTTTTTTTTTTTTTTTTTTCGTGCGGAAATCCCTTCGGATACCCCCCCGCGTGCCAGCGGGGGCGGTTATGTCGGGCTTGAACCGACTAAAACCGCACGCCGTCTCGGGTCTACAGACGCCAGGGTGTAAGGTTGCCCATAGAGCATATCCCTCGCACCCCGACTGACCCTGGGCCATCTCCGGTTTCGAGATGGCCCCCTCGGGTTTGGGAACCACGGTGTCCCCGTCTTGCCCCGGTTTGGGGGAGGGGCGCTAGTCGCCCCACCGTCCCGGCCTGCTTCTGCTGGGGTGACAGGTGGCCTCACCCGCCACCCCCAGGCCTGCGCTCATGGAGGACGGAGGTCGTTAAGCGACCTCCGGCGCCTGAGTTGCCTGCGACGCGCGGCGAGCAAGTTGCGGGCTCGGCGGACCGGGAGAGTTCTAAGTCTCTCCCGGGCGCGCTCCGCCACCTCCTTCGCGAGCATTACATGCTCGCAGAAGGAGGCGGCGGCGGCCCACGCGCTCGCGTGGTTGGATAATACCTAAGTAGTGATTTTTCAACATACTTTTAAATATAGAAGTAGTTTACATAGCATAACACAACATAACACAACATAACTTAGTATAAGGCAGGTATCTCATATTTGTATGGAAGATTTCCTTGCATACTTACTCTCAGAAATATTTATATAGGATGTAATGCGTGTATGTCGTATATACGACATACACGCATTACATCCTCCCATTAGGGTACGCTGAGAGGAGATCGTTGAGCACATCCAGTGTTCGACACACTGGGGACTCAGCTCTAGCAACTGTTCGGCAAGGAGGCCGAGCAAAAAGTCTATGGCGACGGTTCTCGCGGTGGCGGTGTGCTAAATATTTGTTGGGGACATATAAACGGCAGAACAGGTTATGCAGATCGTTACAGTTGATGACTTCACGAAGAGACCTACATGCAACTGTGAGCTGATCTAGGCCTCTTCTTACCTCCAGTGAGTTAAAACCCAATACGCCCAGCAGATAGTTTGTGGGGTACATGAAGGGATATAACTGGTACAATTTTAGGAATGTCTTCTGCACTTTTTCAAGCATCTATATGTGATTTGCTGGATAGGGACTCCATATACAGGAGCTGGCCTCCATCTTACACCTGACCAGGGAGGTGTATAAAAGAACAATAACGTGAGAGTTCTGGAAGTCGTGGGCATTCCGCAACACAAATCCCAAGCGTCTATAGGACTCCTTAGTAAGGGCAGATATATGGTCACTAAATGTTAGGCTTAGGTGAAAAGTTACGCCCAGATCCTTTACACTAAAAACTCGAGTGAGTACATCATCATAAAGATTGTACTCATAGTCAATTAATAGTAAACGACGGCTGAAAGTCATTACGTGACATTTGCTGGTGTTAAAAGAAATTAAAATTAATTTAACAAAAATTAATACAACCTGCCTGACTTATTTGTCGAGCGATCGTCAAGTTAATGTATTTGCATATATTATTATTCAACCTCATTATATATACCAGTTTAGCCTGAGCATTTTACTTTTAGCATTTAACCTGGAATATATTCAGATTGTGTTCTTTTTACCCTTAAAGTCGGAAAAAGTCAATATCCAAGACGGGACTTGAACACGTGACCAGCCAATTTCTAGGATGAATACTGACTAAAGGCACCCTAAGACGTATATTCTAGACGAGAATTTCAGCTATCCTGCTCTGTTGCGTACGTGACTGAGGACACCTATTATAACTATTACATGTTACTCAAGGTCGATAATGGTTGATCCTCATTACTACTTCTTAATTTATTCCATGAACTAGAGTTTTTTCTTCAGAAGTTCCTTCGAATTAATGATTCCTGATACTGTAACGAATGAAACTAAACATCCTCTATACGGCGATATAGCCAGCCCATTTATTCTCCCAAAATATGGCTCTAAGCAGCATAAAACGCGATGATAATGTGAAAGTTCTCATCAAAAATAACTTGACATGTGCCTTATTCTGCATCTTGAATTAGTTGACTGTGATCGACGAAGATCTACCCAACCCTTGGCCCATTTATGGTGACGTACAGGTTCAGTCTAATATCAGAGAATTGTATCTTGATCACATGAATGACAGTCACGTGAGGGTAGGTAGAGGTCCTATTCATCTGCGGCCATACTCAGGGAACGTATGCACGGGCACGCCTAGACCGACCTTTGCGCCAATCTTCCTTGATCCATCTTATCCTCGTGTCCGTATATACTTTTATCTACTTTAGGTGACCTCCTATTCCTTGGAAGATGTGCAGGCATTGCTATTAACGTCCTAGAACATTGTATATCTATGACGCAACACAAAGACCACACCTTGATGACACACAAATTCCACCTGTGCTTAATAGAATAGCCGCTCATTAGATTAACAATTGCTGTCATCTATGATCGCCCCACGTTGAAGGTTCGTGCCCGATGCCATCATCACGCGTGACTTCCTCACCTGGCAACCGTCCAATGACAAACACTCGATCATGGCTTCAGATTGTGGGTGTAACTTGGCTATCCGATTCATCTTACTTCCTATTAAATGGTTGGGGATTATGTATGGTTTGTTTAGTAGTATACTTTGGTTTATTACTGCTAATTAACGATGTGAATAGACCAAGGTACTGCATAGATGGTAGGGCGGGTAGCAGGGGCGGCGTGGTTAGTTTTTATAACTTTCATTTTAACTTGCAACGTTTCTAACAGTTTGTAAAATAAATGATCTGAATCGATATCCAAGATTAGTTTCAGCAAGATTAGTTTCAGAGAAAGGAACTCCTCAACAGTCAATAGGAGATGGCGGAGCGCGCCCGGGAGAGGTTCAGAACTCTCCCGGCCCGCCGAGCCCGCAACATGCTCGCCGCGCGTCGCAGGCGACTCAGGCGCCGGAGGTCGCTTAACGACCTCCGTCCTCCATGAGCGCAGGCCTGGGGGTGGCAGGTGAGGCCGCCTGTCACCCCAGCAGAAGCAGGCCGGGACGGTAGGGCGACTAGCGCCCCTCCCCCAAACCGGGGCAAGACGGGGACACCGTGGTTCCCAAACCCGAGGGGGTCATCTCGAAACCGGAGATGGCCCAGGGTCAGTCGGGGTGCGAGGGATATGCTCTATGGGCAACCTTACACCCCGGCGCCTGCAGACCCGAGACGGCGTGTGGTTTTAGTCGGTTCAAGCCCGACATAACCACCCCCGCTGGCCTGCGGGGTCCGAGGGGATTTCCGCACGAAAAAAGAAAAAGTACGTACCTACAGACATAAATATTGTGTATGCATTTATAAAGCTGTTCTATAAGAATTTTTACTATTAATTTACGGCTGTTAATGCCCGAGGCTTTCGCGATCGCGTCACGCGCTCGCGTCACGCGCTCGCGTCACGCGCTCACGCCACGCCGTGAGTTCACGCCGTTCTTTTACGGATATCTGCGACGGTACAGTCCGTCAGGAGTAGTAATGTTCTGTGAGTGCGGTCCTCTTGCGCTATACTTTGCTGTAAATTCGTCAGTGCACAAATACCATTATCTGTTTGTCATTGGCAGTTTGAACGTAAACAATGAGTGTTTTATTTTATTTAAAGGCTACGTAAACTTAAACGTATCTATTTATTATACATTAAATAAATAATGTAATAGCCTTATCTCGGCGTGGTGATCAGTCCATAGAACGCCTTGTCGTTCAAGGGAAAGTGGAAGGCACTAGACTGCGCGGAAGGTCACCTACGCGTTGGACTGACCAGATCAAGTCTGCCGTAGGAGATTCACTCAATGAGTGCAGTAAGATGACCGCTAATAGGCAACGGTGGCGAAACGTCGTGAAGCGCATCACATCTGCCCCTTCGAATATTATTACTACATAGCGATCACGACCGCTCTGTCAAGAGTGTACCGGATAAGAAGAAGAAGAAATAAATAAATTCTAAATGCACTTTTTCTCCATGTAACCTTTAATTACACCAAATCTTCCACTATCTGTACGCGCAATTTTCTTATCGCGGATCTGAAGTTTTTGCTTCACGTATTGATATAAAGATTGTAGATAATTGTGAAAATGAAATTACGGTTAATTTATTTCCATAAAATTTATGCCACGCACCTACCTGCTTACCCTCTAAAAGCCCCACTTTGTGTAAAAATAAACCCTTGCTTATATAGTCAAAGTGGTACATAACAATATAATTGATGGCCAGACACATAACTCTCTTTTCGGTGAAAGCATACGGGGGATACATAGAAAATAAACACGTACGTAAAATTTTGAAAACAAAGGCTTCTGCTACCTATCAAACGTAACTACATTACTCGTATAATTACTGAAATGGGGGTACAAACAGACCTAATTGAACAAAAAGAGTGGCAGGGCGCAATCAACCCCCAAACGTCGCGTCAAACCTTCGTCAAGTGAGCAATTATATCAGTCGAATGTGCCCCCGCGACAGACTGTGACCTTATTGCCACGGTTGTTGTCCCCGGCGGCCGATGGGTTATGTTTTACTTATAATTGTAGGCTTGCCACAAAATAAATACTTACAGAAGGCGGGCTTCATGAAAACGCATATTCATTCACACGCATACAAAAATATTGAAACGGACAAAGTCCGACAGACAGACAGAGTAAAAGTACATTGGCTTGTACCAATGTACTTTTACTCTGTCTGTGCCATGTAACTCGATTCTTAGTGAGAAACAAATAATACATTTAGTGACAAAAATTATATGGAAGTATATATATAAGGGTGGGGTCCACCCAAGTGATCGTTAACTTTATTTACTATAGCTTCAGATCGGAAAAAGACAACTTCTAGGATGGGACTTGAACCCTTGACTTGATTGTAAAGTCATTCATTGTTGCCGTAGTTCGCAAGAATTATGGTAAATGGCTCCAGCGTCGCCTTGAGACGTATATAATATATCTGAGGTAGTTAGTATTCACCTTTATTGATTTTTAATTTGATTTTATAAATAATACATTTAATTATAGTCTAAATATATACAGATAAACAAAACTAAATTAATAAATAAAAATATTTACAAGATTTAAAAAAAAGGAAGGGAAAGGAAAAAGGGTCAGGTGTCGAAGAATTCCTCCCCATCGATGTCGACTGGTAACGTACCCAAAAGGCTTGTTTTGTTTTTGGTTTTTTTTGTTGTTGTTGGTTATATTATCATATTTGCGCCGTTTGAAGGTCTCCGCAGATGCCGCAGCAGCACAGGCGCAGCCCGTCGTACTTGGAAGATGGGAAGGCGCAAGGGTGTCGACGCATGTTGCGTCCCACACCAAAGGTCTGCCCATCTTCCAAGGCACCAAAGACATACCATCCGGTCTCTTGCCATCATCGCGCACCAAACCAACTGGTTCAAGGATGGCTGGGACGCCGACGGTGACAAGAGCCCGGCGGATTAAATCATTTAAATGTGCATGACGTGACATGCGTCCTGCGCTCCTGCTGCATGATAGGCCGTGGTGCCCGAGACTGTCGACTGCTTCTCCGCAGTGACAACGATGAGGAGCAACACAGGGAGCACCTAAACGAAGACAGGCTGCAATTCTGAATGTCGTGTATTTACATTTAAATTTAAATTTAAATTTATTGAGAATTTTGAATATCTGGGACGTGTCTAGGTGGCTCAGTTAGAGCATTCCCCCTGTAAGGTTCTGGTCGCGGGTTCAAGTCCCGTCCTAGATGTTCTCTATTTTCCGCTCTAAATCTATAGGAAAAAGTATGCATACTATACTTAAAAATTTCAATGAATTAACTTCCTTTTAGGGTTCCGTAGCTAAATGGCTAAAAACGGAACCATTATAGATTCTTTGTCTATCTGTCTGGCCGTCCGTATGTCACAGCCACTTTTTTCTGAAACTATAAGAACTATGCTGTTGAACCTTGGTATGTAGATATATTCTGTGAACCGCATTAAGATTTTCACACAAAAATAAAATTTAAATTTTAATAAGCAATAAATTTTGGGGGTTCTCCTACTTGAACTGAAACTCAAAAATTTTTTTTTCATCAAACCCATACGTTTGGGATATCTATGGATAGGTCTTCAAACATGATATTGAGGTTATTAAAATTATTTTTTTTCCAAAACTGAATAGTTTGCCCGAGAGATACTTCCAAAGTGGTAAAATGGGGGGGACACATTTTGTACACCCGTAACTTCTAAAATAAGAGAATGATAAAACTAAAGAAAATATTTGATATACATTACCATGTAAGATCTAGTTAGTAGTTTTTTTTAATACGTCATAAATCGTAAACCTCAATTTAACTTTCATTCAATCAAATCACATATAAAATTTTACTTGCTGCTACGGAACCCTTTATGGGCGAGTCCGACTCGCACTTGACCGGTTTTTTTAGAATCACTATGATATTTTTCTACTCGACATTTGCTACTGATCTACTGTGACAGATTATTCAAAATCATCATCACTTGCACCTTAAAGTCCGGGATCCGCTGCTGCTCCTCCTTTCCATCACTAATTTGGCTTTTACAGGTGCGACTGAGATTGAATCCCCGAACCCCAAAAGCTATAGCCTTGTACGTTAACCAGCAGATGTACTAGCAGCAGAGCTTGGCTTGGGCTCCGAAGATATTGATGGGCTCATATCTACTACCCACCTATATCTAGCAACTTAAAACCATATTTCTTGAATATGGCGAAACTATTCAATGATACTACCAATACATTTAAGTCAATAAGCATACATTTACATATTATTTACTTCAATACTACCTTAATGAATGTGTAAACAGCGTAACTGATAGAATACCTACATCACTCAACTCCTATTTAAATAAAGTTAGACTCGCCGCCATTAAGCCAAATGTTTATGCTAACTATTATCTACATACCACAACTGCTATAATATCAAATGAATAGTCTAAGCCTTGGAATTGCAACTATTTAAAAATTACAACTGACTTTGATAAGAGTGAAGTGCTCATCTTCATCACCCGGTTGCCTCCAATGGAGTCTGTTGTCCTAGTCCTTTATTCTACTAGGTCTGCAAGGCGAAACGCTGCTTGCAATGTTGAGCTGAGTGAGACATCGTGAATCAGATTTTGAAAATTTTGAACAGTGATCATTCCTCCGTGGCAAGTCCGATTTTGAAAATTCTTTTTGAAAGTCACAACTCTGGAGATGCTTTCTGAGCGTGTAAAGTTTGGTCAGTGTCTCGAGCGGTTATTATGTAATTCCACCTGGATTAACGGTGATCATTCCTCTGTGGTAGCATTAATTTTTTCAAAATATATCCATAAACCTTCCTCTGATTGACCTCTTTAATCATGCCAAATTTGGTTCTGATTGGATTAGTAGTTTAGGAGGAGACCTGTGACATAGAAAATCCTGAAGTCTGGTATGAGGAGCTTTCACTCGACTTCGTCTCACTCAGCTCAATAATTTCATTTATATCTTGCAGTCTTGTAGATCACCCAATTCAGTTCGAGCTTGACGTACCCACCTTACCGTTGGCTCAAGTGAGGTGAAGTTCGCGGGGGAAAAAAGACAAAATTACGTAGGCTTTGCGACCTCTTCCTTTCTTACCTTTTCTGGGATTCATACAGGCTTCAGTATATGTTTGTGTATATGAAATAACTGCATACATGTATCATTTTTTTTTTTTTTTTTTTTCGTGCGGAAATCCCCTCGGATACCCCCCCGCCGGCCAGCGGGGGCGGTTATATCGGGCTTGAACCGACTAAAACCGCACGCCGTCTCGGGTCTGCAGACGCCGGAGTGTAAGGTTGCCCATAGAGCATATCCCTCGCACCCCGACTGACCCTGGGCCATCTCCGGTTTCGAGATGGCCCCCTCGGGTTTGGGAACCACGGTGTCCCCGTCTTGCCCCGGTTTGGGGGAGGGGCGGTAATCTTCTAAACGAGCAATTCTTGTATATTGAAATAAAACTATTTTTAACGGATTCTATCGCGATTTATTTGATGTTATTTTATTATTTATGTGTAACCCGACGTTTCGGTTGCTTTTCAGTAGCCATGGTCACGGGGAGACTATAAAAAAATATAAAATAACATCAAATAAATCGTGATAAAATTCTTAAAAAAATAATAATTTCAATTTGTGACATTCGGGTAAACTTCCGGCAATATCAATTCTTGTATATAGATTTAATCTGAATCTCGGAAACGGCTCTAACACTGCGAATGGCCCAGGGTCAGTCGGAGTGCGAGGGATATGCTCTATGGGTAATCTTACACCCCGGCGTCTGTAGACCCGAGACGGCGTGCGGTTTTAGTCGGTTCAAGCCAGACATAACCGCCCCTGCTGGCTGGCGGGGGGGGGGGGGGGGTATGCGAAGGGATTTCCGCACAAAAAAAAAAGGTACTATACGTTTTTATAATATCGATTTGGTATGTTTTTTATATTATCAACATTTATTTAAATATAAATTGAGTCACCCTAATTCAATATTAATACTAATTAAATGAACCCGTCCCTCACCGAACCTTTTTTTTTTGTGCGGAAATCCCTTCGGATACCCCCCCGCCAGCCAGCGGGGGCGGTTATGTCGGGCTTGAACCGACTAAAACCGCACGCCGTCTCGGGTCTACAGACGCCGGGGTGTAAGGTTACCCATAGAGCATATCCCTCGCACTCCGACTGACCCTGGGCCATTCGCAGTGTCCCCTCTGATAACAGCAGAGGGGTACCTGGAGCGGCCCCACCCCCGCGGGCCTTGCAGGCCCGCCATGCCCCGACCCCCTCGTGCAATGGGGTCAGCTGGCCCTGATAAGGGCCGATTGGTCAGATTCTTGGCCGTTGACGTTGACGCCAGCTACTCCAGAGGAGCAATCAATGATGCGTCATCGCCCACGTTGCCCAGGGTGCACCAAACTTGGAGGTGATCCAACCAGTCGCACGCCTCCCTCAGTGCAAAATTAATTTAATTTCTTTGTTTTTAATTATTATTATTTTATAATGTACCAACTTCTAGTGGCACCCTCTGGTATATTATGTATCTTAATCTGCGGATAACGTAGTGGGTTGCAATATTGCCTATAGAATAACCAGTCTACTTTAAAATTTGTACTACACATATATTGTAGCTGTTTGTTGTCCCTGAATAAATAAAATAAAATTAAAGGTGCCCATTACGCTGGCTGCATTGCCCCGTTGAATAGCGATGGCTAACCTTTGCACCAGATACGATTTGGTAATTATTCAAATACCTATGCTACTAATATCTATTCTGTGCCAATATTTACTACTATACAAGCAGTTTAGAACAATAATTATATCACAGTTCAGGAGTGTAACGGGAAGGGTAGAAGAATTAAAAAAAATACCACGAGCCGTTTTCGGTGCCTTTACAAATGCGTTCCAAACAAATGAAGTGAGTTAAACAAACGATTGTAATTAAAACTTTAATTTCGCACACCCGGCCTAGTAGTACAGATATATATGTAAGTCTTTGGCAGTATCACATAAATGTTAACTATGTTTATAACCGAATAATAACCGACTTAATAATCGTTTCATTTCAACAGACTCTGGAACTTTAACTAAACTTAATAAATATCACCCCATACACTTTATTCCTCGTTAAACTCGGTGTATTATCGCTTATACAAGGTTATTGTTCAATAATACCTGTTATTACTCATAGTACACTTATATTAACCTTGGTTACTGTACTACAGATAAACATATCTAGATATTAAGGCTGAATTGCTAGGGCAGATGAACAGATGCCAAACACTCTTTAAAGGTGTCGCTTGTAATATTTTATATAGGTAGTGAAACGAGGGGTGTGTGTTGGGTAACCTCCTCGACTGTCGCTCCGATTCCGATCCCGCTGCAGTCCGGGGGGAACGGAATCGGAGCGGCCGGTACACCCTGGGCGGCGGTCAATGGCTTCCCCTTCACCCCTTCATAGGGTTGGCATTGATCGTCGGCCAATACCCAACGTGGCGGGAACACATCGCTCTCCGTACTCCTCTGCTTACGGAGGAGACAGGATGAGCGATGCTGTTAGTCGTGAGATGGCCCAGGGTCAGCCGGGGTGCGAGGGATATGCTCTGTGGGTAACCTTGCACCCCGGCGTCTGAAGACCCGAGACGGCGTGCGGTTTTAGTCGGTGCAAGCCCGACATAACCGCCCCCGCTGGCCGGCGGGGGGGTATCCGAAGGGATTTCCGCACGATAAAAAAAAAAAAAAAAAAAAAAAAAGCTAGTAAAACGAAATATTCCAATAGTTAATAGAAGATTTGTTGAGGCATTTGTATTTTGGTAAAACCATGTGGTGAAGTGGGCTTAATGTTACTTTTTATATTATTTTTATGTATCATATCTGCTTTGAGCTTTGCTCAGTTTATTTTTTCTTTTTTGCGAAGTTTTCTAAAAATGAAACCCAGCTAGATCGATTTATCGCCCCCGAATTCCCCGATATACGAAATTTCACGAAAATCCGTTTCCAAGACTTCTATGTATGTTTCGTAGATCTGTATACATATTTATATTATTAGATAACTTAACATTAATTATGTATTAAAAATTAATCGAATTAAAATAACGCATTCTAAATAAGGTGAATATGGTCTATATTCATGGTATCTACCTATCTATATTTTATACTGCTATAAAATTGTAAACTAGTTGTCTGTACTTTGGGGATTTTTTTTTTTCGTGTTCCTTCTGCGACTTAGCAATCTGTGTTGACACAATAAGCCAATCATTTGTCATTTCATTTTATTTACATGTCATCATTAGCAGAAAGAATGGTCTGAAGATCTCTTCACATTCCTTAATCAAATCTCCCAATTAGCGTAGGGACATCATGCCGCCTCAATCGGTCGTGTGTTACACTTCCTGAGCCCTGGAGATTTGAAGCCAGCGCGTTAATGTGCTTTGATATTCTAGCTTGGTAGCTTTTGCTGTGCCTAGAGATCTCCTTTTTGACTGTACTGATATTTAGATCCTCGTGTATGTATTTGTTGCTCACATAATAAGGTATATTTAACATGGCTCTTAGTGTTTTGCTTTGGTATCTTTCAAGTATTTCAGTGTTACTGTTGCTAGAAGTTCCCCATCACTGAATGCCGTAAGTCCATATCGGTTTCAGTATAGTCTATTATATTGCGATTTTACTTTCCGGCGACAGACTTGACTTGCGCCCTATCAGCCAGTACATTGTTCTGAACTTTGTGTCCAACTGCTTTCGTTTGGTCCATATGTGTTTTCTCCAGGTTAACCGTCGGTCCAACTGCATTCCAAGATATTTAGCATCCTCAGATTATGGAATATCTTCATTGCAGAGTTTTATTGCGGGGCAGGTCGGTTTTCTGAGGGTGAAGGTTACATGGACAGATTTGCCTTGATTTGCCTTAATCCGCCATTTATTGAGCCATTCTTCTATTTTATAGATGTGGGTCTGTAATTTAGCTGAAGCTATTGCTGGATTTTCATGGACCGATAGGATGGCTTTGTCATCTGCATATGTTGCAGTTATAGTATCGCTGTGTGTTGGCAGGTCAGCAGTATACAG
The DNA here is from genome assembly GCA_946251805.1 of Cybosia mesomella. Classification (NCBI taxonomy): domain Eukaryota; kingdom Metazoa; phylum Arthropoda; class Insecta; order Lepidoptera; family Erebidae; genus Cybosia; species Cybosia mesomella. The sequence continues at coordinate 25,877,646 of OX276401.1, forward strand.
TAGGTATAGAACGGGGCCCAAAATGCTACCCTGGGGAACCCCGGAGAGAATTTCTGTTAAGGGAGCTGTCTCATTATTAAATTTCACCTCAAAGCATCTTTCGTGGAGGTATGATCTCAGTATTGGAAGGAAGGAATGAGGAAGCAGCTGTTTGATTTTGAACAAAAGCCCATCATGCCACACTCTGTCGAAGGCTTGGCTAATGTCTAGGAATACTGCAGAGCAGATATGGAGATATTAAAAAGAATACTTGTGTGATGTTAAATGAACGATTCTGAATACAAAATTTTATTTTTTGGATTTCGTATCTGTTTATCTGTTTGTTCGGGATGTACGCAAAAACTACTGAACGGATTTTTATGTCTATTAGATTTAGATTTTGTTTCTATTAGAAAGGTCTTAATCAGACTTAAAATTTGCCATGTGTTTGATCGCAATTGGTTAAGTAGAACCGGAGATATGACCAAAAAACAATAACCGACATCCGCGCGGGCGGAGCCACGGGCATTAGATAGTTTCAAATAAAATAATACATTATACTATCTTGACCACAGACATTAGATGCTTATATTATCATGAGCTTGACCACCGTTTCGTAATACGACCTCGTTTGAGAAGTCTCTTGCAAGAAACTCAGCTGCATCGAATAGCGGTTAGCGGCTTTTTTCTTTATAGTCTATTACAAACTTATTGAATTAATATTATCGGAAGTTTACGCGAATGTCTAACATTGAAATAAAACCATGGCTGCTGAAAAGCAACCGAAGCGTTGGGATGAATGTAAAATATAAAATAACATCAAATACTTAAATCGCGTTAGAATCCGGTAAAAATAGTGTTATTTCAATTATTGAATTAACCTAATATTATTACAGCGTTTAAGATTGAGTAGCCTAGTAGTGCAAGCACTTTATTTGCAAACTAGTTTATCATCTTAATCATTATTCTATATTCATAAATCAATTTGCAATTAGACATTAAATTTTAATGCATTTGCATTAGATCTAATGTATTTGCATTAGATTTATTTATTTGTTTTAATCATTAGAATTCCTTATTGCTTATAGTTGCTTATTTTTTTAGCTGATTAGTATTATTTCGCGTTCTGTATCTAAAAGGTATGACAGTATTTATAAATATTGTTACATTAAATATTTAAAACTAGCTGCTCACTGAAATGCAAAAATCTTATAATCGCGACTCTAATTTTTTAATAGCATTTTAAGATACGAACTAATGGATCTAAATCGTTGCTATACTTCTATATCAGTTACAGATCATGATCGTAACTTTATTATTAAATTAATTGCACGACTTATAAGTCAAACTGTAATTATCGCCATTATATATTGACCTGTCGAACGTGCACCCATTATTGGAAGATAAAAACACGGCAAAATGATTAATAATTGTGCGTGGATAATATTTACATAAATTAATAATTAATAACATAAAATAGTGACCCATTATAACTGTCCATAGCCTATGTTAGGTGAAATAATAAATGACCACCTAGGTGGCGTGGGGGTAAAGTGTTCGACTTTTACGCTAAAAGTCGCGGGCTAAATTCCCGTTCAATGCAAATATTTGTTTAATCTCATCTGTTATTCATCCGAATGCCAAACCCTGTCGCATCATGGAGCCCACGGGGGTCAGTTCACTACTCATCCTTTTATTGGTGTGCTTTTATGGGAGCCATTGCCGACCTCGAAGGAAAAGCCCGCACCAGAGACTTATCTGTTAATCAGCAGCCATGGTGTACCGGCTGGCAGTTGAGGATTGCTTGGGTCCCAAAGATCTTTGTAGGACCCCATAGCACGATAAACAATTCAACCTAAGTTGATGTCGACAAGTGGAGCGGATATATTATGCGGATCTCGTATCAACTGGGGTAAATTTTCGTGCGTTTAGGTTTTTCTGTTATACACATTTTTGGAATCAAATAATAGGTTAGCTCATTTAAGACCCATAATTTTTGGGTGTCTATTTTATAGGTAATTTGCCTATTTGTCTCTATAAAGTACGAGGATATCCCGTTTGCTAAGGATGGAAGAGAATTTATTATATTTCAAACGTCTGATTAATTTTGATGCAGGTTCCAAGACAGTTTAATTTTCCCTGGTGGGTACTTCCCGAGTGGGGTGTGTGTTGGGTAACCTCCTCGAGTGTCGCTCCGATTCCGATCCCGCTGCAGTCCGGGGGGAACGGAATCGGAGCGGCCGGTACACCCTGGGCGGCGGTCAATGGCTTCCCCTTCACCCCTTCATAGGGTTGGCATTGATCGTCGGCCAATACCCAACGTGGCGGGAACACATCGCTCTCCGTACTCCTCTGCTTTCAGAGGAGAAGGGATGAGCGATGCTGTTAGTGGTGAGATGGCCCAGGGTCAGCCGGCGTGCGAGGGATATGCTCTATGGGTAACCTTAAACCCCGGCGTCTGAAGACCCGAGACGGCGTGCGGTTTTAGTCGGTGCCAGCCCGACATAACCGCCCCCGTTGGCCGGCGGGGGGGTATCCGAAGGGATTTCCGCACGATAAAAAAAACAAATAAAAAAAAAAAGGGTACTTCCCGAGTGTCATTACTCGGTATGTTCGTGGGTCACTACTGTTGATCCTGGTGTAAAGGAGTTATAGTAGCGGGAATGTGGGTAAGATTAGTCCCGTTAAAAAACCTACGCGAAAGGTCTAGCTATAAGTTCACAAAGTTAGATCGCACACGGATCAAAGGCACCGTGCAGTGCATAAAATACGAACAAATAAAAATAAACAATAATAATAATTAGTGTAAAGGGTCTAAATATGCTAGATATATACTTAATATAATCCAGTCTCTAGCCATATACAATGTTATATTAAAACCCCAGCCGTTTCAATAGTGTGTTGTTAAGAAAATCCTTATCAAATAAACATTGGTATCAATAGCAAATTTTGTAATCACGGTCAAAAAGTCGATAACTATTTCGAAAATAACCTAAAGATAAGTACCCCGTTACAATCGTTCTGTCAATGCTTAACCTTTTGATCGCAGTGAGGTCTTTACAACAAAACTGCGGTCACGACACACACCTCGACTTTATACGTCAAAAGTATCACGATCAAAGTTTTGTAAGAAATTATCATAGATATATTATTACATTACTTACCGGATAGGAGTATTCAGAGGGGACTATCCCTACGATTGTAAAATAAATAAATAATATTAGAAATTTTACACAATACTACCTAGACCCAAAGTAAGCATAGCTTAACTAGCTTGCGTAATGGGTTTTAAAATGCGGATAAACATACTGGGATACGTGTTTTTTGGTAAATTCATGCATGTTATATAGGAATAGAAATACTCAGCCCAGTGCAAATATATGCAAATACTCTTATATGCAAAAACCTCTGACTTAGCGGTCGAAAGCTCTTCATGTAGAGCTTTCGACTGCTAAGTCAGACTACTACTAATATAGTTTTATACTAGAGAGTCTTTACACCGACAAATCCTTCCGTAAAAGGTTCAAGTAGTCCGTTTATCTAAGTGAGGGGCGTCTCACCTTACGTTTGCCGATTCGCCGTCCCTAAGATGACAGCCCATTGCTACTTCAGCTATGCTGCCAGCTATATCGATAAATCAATAGTTTCACTACAAAATAAGTAACAATTCAATTTAATTTAAGTACTTACCATTTTATTCACCGTTGTACTCACGCGTTTACTTCTGCAAAGCGCGACTAGTTCGAACTTCAAGATAACTTGCAACATTGAGATAAAGGTCTCCTAAGCCTAGATTTAGGGCCACTCTATTGTTTGAAACTAGATGACTTCCCCTAAGTACCTACATAAACGAGTGAGATATCTTAGTAATAGTACCAACTATTAGGTAATCTGTGGGTAATAGAGAAATAATTTTTTTAAATGGTTCGGACACGTATAGAGGATGCACAAAAGAAGATTGTCGAAACAGATTTATGAGGCGAGGCAACCCGGTTAGGATCGATCTAGGCATACGTATGTCAATCAGATTGAGGAACTTCTAAAGAAAGGCCAGATACAGCAACCGAAGGGTAAGTAGGAAAAAAATTGTAAAAGAAGCGGAAGGGTATGCCAGGTTCGTAACAACTATAAACATGTGGTCTCTGCCAACTCTATTGAGGTAGCGGCGTGATTGTATGTATGTTTGATATCTTACCCAACGGTCATCTTTCTATATCTAGCACATAATATCTTTTAAGATTTTGTCCTCGATCGTTCGTACATTTAGGTACGCTATTATAAGTTGATGATCGATCGTAGAACGCGTACGGCGCGCGCGCAGTTTCACAACATCGCATTCTCAAAGGGCTCAAAATCACAAGTATCTCGGCATAAAGGTCACGCCCACACGTCTCTCGTAACCTTTCTATTTGATCAGTTTATCGACTCGCAAACAAATCATAATACTATATTAACATCGGTATACCATGTGTATGAAGAATATGTGACGTAATAGACGGTTATTGCGAGAATGAGCAAAAGTTGGTGAATGTTGAAGAGTTAATGCCCGTGACGATGACGGTGAGCCCTTTTATTCAAACGCAACACAAATAAACATGATAACGCAATGTGTGTTTGGTACGGTTGGATTTGATTTGTTAGCTTATGAAAACTTGTAATTTAATTTTCGAGCATGTATGAAAACAATTAAAGTAGAAGCGAAAGGTGTTTGCCAGTATCGTACTAAGAGGTCAACTCTAAAAATGATATCCAGAAAACACTGATCATATTAGAAGCCAAGCTCTAGAATAATAAAGCTAGGAAAATTGTACTTGTCCGAAAAAAACCTTAACTTAAAAATTAATACGTTGCATCAGTCGGCACGAAAACCATCAACCGCGGCAAGAATGCACGGGGTCACACGAAATGGAGAGGTAATCAGTTTCAAATAGGGCTGCCCCTGGTGCGTCTCTCCGCGGACCTTTTTTAGTTTGTAGGATGTCCGGAGTAGTCCGGATAGTGTTTTTAAGAAGTGTCCGTGTGATTTGATTGATGTTTTAAGTCCAGATATAGGTAGAGAAACGCAACAAGCATAAAACATATGTAATTTATAGCCCTTGTCAATGTTTGTAATCACAGATTACATAATATATTTGTAATGATCTAGGGCTTTTAAACTCATGTCTATACATCCCTGAAAGTGAGCAGATGTATATTGACAGCGACATTTCGATAACTGTTTTTGGATCCCACGTAATATGAGGCGAACTTATTGTAATTACCGGTTACTTTTTAATGGATCCTATTTTTTACTCATATTTTTGGACACGCATGCATAGAAGGTAACCTTGCGTTTTATTTAGCCTTGTGTAGGGAGCCTTGTGGTACATAGTTGTGTAGGGAAAAAGTATTTTAGGCGAATATTCTTGGCCTCTGTTACCGACGTGGTACCACACAGTGGGACCGAAAAAATGCATGTGCCTCTGGCACCTTGTCCGTGGTTATTGTAGATGTTGCCAAATCAAAGGACTATGGGCGGAATCGTCCCCACCCACCAACACAAATTTAATGTATTGACATTAAATTGACAATTGACAATTACAATTGAGACGTTTTGAAGAGATGATCATTTTTACTATGTGGACGTTGCCGAAATCCATGGGGTTATAATTTTTTTTTCGTGTGAAAATTCCCGGGTAACTCCCCCGCCAGCCAGCTGGGGTGGTTATGACCGATTCGAACCGACTAATCATAGTATCTAACGTTTATTATTCAAATATTTTGTTTACGTATTACTGACGAGTAATTTTAAAATATACATTTACCTATTCGTTAGTGTAAAGCGGCGGCGCATGCACATATAATTAGAAGTAAAATACCTTGCCTATGACCCGCATTCCTGCGCACACAACTTTATTCACGGTCAGTTTGCTGCAGTATGCGTTCACGTGTTATATTTCTCTCTGTGTTATCGGTTTTTACTTCACAGCTATGACCCCTGCTTGTTTACTGGATTGTTATACATATATGAATAGCTTTTCGATATACCTTTTTACGTTACAGGACTTGTGATAACTGGTTGCGAAATGCTACCTATGTCACCCCTGAACAGGCAAATAAGTCGCGTATAGTAATGATATACCTGGGGTGGTAGAGGCTGTGAACAGAAGGTTTAGAAATAGGTGCTAACTTTTAAGACAGTCATATTTTAATAGAGCTTGTTCGTTGTTGCATTTTCATTGATTTTAGAATCGCTGCAACAATCATAAATACATGTTATCGCGTTGCTACTATTGGTGGCATTATCTGCTAATTTTCAATAGTGGGTTACCCTGTTACTTCATGGTAAAATAACTGTTATTGTAAACTGCTATTAGTTATCCTGTTATAATTTTACATACCTACTAAAAAAAAGTACAAGTATACATATTTTTTTTACGTTAATTAATAAAGTTGAGTTGAGTTCATAAGCGTGCAGTGCTTGTAGAACTCACAGTACCGTGGGAAACGAATATACCTGAAGACCACGCTATAAAGACAAACAAATACTTTGATTTGACTAACGAGTTAACCAAAAACGGCTACGTGGTTAAACTCTACGCCGTAGAAGTAGGAGCCAGGGGAATTCCAGCTAAATCCCTGTACAACTTACTTAAAGACCTCGGATTGCCAAGAGCTTCAGTAAGCTCTTTACTAAAACGTATATCAAAAGCGGCATTGTTAGGATCTTACCAAATTTGGATAGGTAGGGGGGGGAACACTACTGACGGTGGAGGTGAGCGCTGATGCATCACAAGGTGGCCCTAAACCTACATCTGGGTCGCAAGTCCCAGTCACCGTCATGGTGTTCCTCTCTGTACCACGCTATGGACCCGGCGACCGCACGGTGAATCCATGGAGTGCTGAGAATCGGATCTCTCTAGGGCATAATCTCACAGATTTATGAAAAAAAATGTTTTTCTAATTCCTAATTGTATGTTGGTGGGTGCGGACGGAAACCATACATTTTGGCCATGGTCCTTTATTAATATATTTGCTAAAATGCGTTTATACAAGATGTTTTGGCAGACTTTTTACACATCTTGTATAACCTGCTTACCATCATTTGACATCTCCGGATAATACAGTTATTGTCCGGAGATTGCAACCGATGACCACCCTAGTTGGAACTAGTAATTCGGAAACCGGTCAGCGGTTTATGGGCATTGCACGTGTTAAAGCGACAACCGAACCGATTTTTTTCATCTTACCAAACTAATTTTAGTCTTCGTTACATTGCTTTCGGACACATAATTCGGAAATTATAGACCCATTTTATTCCGACTATATTTAGGTGTATATCTGGGTTGGCTTCTATAATTTAAAATAACTGGTTTGTGTTCGACGGCGGTCGCAAGAAATAAATAGATTAGTTCTTCACTGTACGTAGCAATTGATGGTCAATGTTGATAATCTGTAAACCATTAATTGAATTGAAATAAAACTATTTTTAACGGATTCTATCGCGGTTTATTTGATGTTATTTTATATTTTACATTGAACCCGACGTTTCGGTTGCTTTTCAGCAGCCATGGTCACGGGTAGACCGTTAAAAATAGTTTTATTTCAATGTGTAACATTCGCGTAAACTTCCGACAATACCATTAATTGAAGTTTCACTTGTGAAGAAATGACCGTCTGATGCCGGCTGTATACGTTGGGCCACCGAAAGCCAATGTGCGCCACAGTATTCTTAAACTCCTTTCACGCAAGCAGGCAACAAAAAAAACACAAAAAGGTATGAGACAAATATAAAAAACCGAAGATCATGAAAATCGGTCCATCTGTTCTCGTCATAACACTAACATCTAACACGACTTTATTTTATATATATAGATTGATTGGATCATATAATGGCTTTAAAAATATTAATAGGTCGTAGATAATAACAAGAGAATCGACACATATAGAGTAAAAATTACAGCTTGTATGTATAAAAAAATAAGTGTAGGTAATCCGTTATTGAACGAACGGTACGTGCAGAATTTCCGCTAAATAAATTATAGAAAAAACAGTTCTTCGCTTAGATTTCTGAACGTGCCGCCAGTGTGATACATCCGCAATTACGTGGGAAAATCTGCTACCGGCCTAATGGATCTAAACTATTTTTTTTCTTGAGAAAATTGTCAAGTAAGAATGTCGATTAAAGACGTGTCCCAACATGGTTAGGTAAACTGACTCATCGTCACGCGACAACAGAATTTCCTTATGTACAGTTATATAGACAGTTTTAAATTTCACACTAGTTTTCTTGTAAATTGCTTTCCCGATGCAATAAATTACTTTCTTTGGAGTTGTAATCCAATTAACTGGTCAGACCGTGTAAAAAAAAAACAGCGGAGTAAAAAACGGTGTCCATTTTTACTTGCAATGTTCCTTTGGAATGTAATAAAATTATGAGTTCTTACCATTATGCTAATGTTTCAGTATAACCAATATTATTTAAAGGATTGGTTTATAATATGTGAATTTACCAAGATTTCAGGTAAATGGGGATAGATGGAAGACGGAAGGCAGGATACTTCGGCGCAAATTAGGAGATATCTATGATTAATGAGTGTTTTATGAAGCCCTAGGACCATCATTAATCACTAAAATTTACCTACCTGTACAACATCAGAACTAAATCGCATTCGCAGAACCCACACAAGTCTTTCACCGTCAAAGACGGCCTATCCGTCTTGCCACGACAAATAGCCTCGCTACGAGCTATCTATTTTTAATCATTGCCTGTAGGAAGCTGTCTGAGCTGTTTAGAAACACTTCTCGATTGCGAAAGCCTAGCTAATTATTCCGTTCGCTGATAGATTACTCTCCCGGTAACACTTATGCAAATAAATGGTGCCCAGGTAAGATTGATGTTAACATTTTGCGAAAATTACTGGCTTTTATACATCGGTTACGGTTTGAGAAATCAGTTCAAATATGGGAAAAAGATTAAGTATTCGCTGCACTGCTATTAATCTACTCGTTGTAATTTGTTAATGTAAATGCTATTATGTTAATGACATTTTACTACTTAGATGGCAGTAAGATGATGATCGGGCACACGGCCTTGTAATTCAATTCGCTAAGGGCAAAATGGACTCTAGCAACACTACTCACGAAAAGAAACAAAATTCTATGTAAAAACTATTTTTAGGTTTACGGTTTTTAGGGTTCCGTAGCCATATGGCAAAAAACGAATCCCTTATAGATTCGTCATGTCTGTCTGTCTGTCCGTCCATATGTCACAGCCACTTTTTTCCAAAACTATAAGAACTATGCTGTTGAAACTTGGTAAGTAGATGTACTGTGAACCGCATTAAGATTTTCACACAAAAATAGAAAAAAAAAACAATAATTTTGGGGGTTCCCCATACTTAGAACTGAAACTTAAACAATTTTTCGTCAAACCCATACGTGTGGGGATCTATGAATATGTATTCAAAAATTATATTTGAGGTTTAGATTTGAGGTATGAGGTTTCTAATATCATTTTTTTTGTAAACTGAATAGTTTGCGCGAGAGACACTTCCAAAAGGGCACGCCGTAATAGCGGCGGTAAGGCCAATCATGGAGGATTGGCTAGAGAGGCGACACGGAAGCCTCTCATACCGACTGGCGCAGGTGGTCTCAGGGAAGGGGTGCTTCGGGGACCACCTGCATCGGATCAGGAAGGAGCTAACGCCTGAGTGTCATCACTGCGACGCTAGCGAGGACTTAGGGCTGCACACGCTGGCGGACTGCCCGGCGTGGGAGGCGCCGAGGCGTGACCTCGTGGCAACCTTCGGGGTGGGAGTCCTTTCGCTCGGCAGCATGATTGCGGCAATGGTGCGGAGTGCGAGCGCGTGGGCCGCCGCCACCTCCTTCTGCGAGCATGTAATGCTCGCGAAGGAGATGGCGGAGCGCGCCCGGGAGAGATTTAGAACTCTCCCGGCCCGCCGAGCCCGCAACTTCCTCGGCGCGTCGCAGGCGACTCAGGCGCCGGAGGTCGCTTAACGACCTCCGTCCTCCATGAGCGCAGGCCTGGGGGTGACAGGTAAGGCCGCCTGTCACCCCAGCATAAGCAGGCCGGGACGGTGGGGCGACTAGCGCCCCTCCCCCAAACCGGGGCAAGACGGGGACACCGTGGTTCCCAAACCCGAGGGGGCCATCTCGAAACCGGAGATGGCCCAGGGTCAGTCGGGGTGCGAGGGATATGCTCTATGGGCAACCTTACACCTCTGTAGACCCTAGACGGCGTGCGGTTTTAGTCGGTTCAAGCCCCACATAACCGCCTCCGCTGGCCGGCGGGGGGGTATCCGAGGGGAAATCCGCACGAAAAATAAGGTACCTAGTCATTGGACGGCGGGGTGTCTAGCACCCCCGCCCCCAATCCGGGGCAAGACGGGGACACCGTGGTTCCCAAAAACCGAGGGCGCCATCTCGAATCCGGAGATGGCCCAGGGTCAGTCGGGTTGCGAGGGAAATGCTTCAACCTTACACCCGGGTCTGAAGAGCCGAGACGGCGCGCGGTTTTAGTCAGTTCAAGCCCGATTTAACCGCCCCCACTGACCGGTGGGGGGTACACGAGGGGATTTCCGCACGAAAAAAAAAGAGGAAAATACATTTTACATTGCAATTAGTGCGTTTGTCTGCGCTTAAACATATTTAAATACCTATGGATTTCGTTCGGAAAAAGTGAGCATCCAGGACGGGTCTTGAATCCGCAACCAGTCCCTTACAGCGAGAATACTCTGACTAACTGAGCTACTTGGACACGTCCTAGATATTCGATATTTTCCGATATATTATGCGTCTCGGGGCGACGCTGGATTCGTTTCTATAATACAAACAAAGTTTCAAGAGCGAGATGCTTTCTATTGTATTAGATGATACAGGATAATATTGTTATTGTTATTGTTATTTCGACAAGACTTAACACAATAGTTCTGTGTTTTCTTGTTCTATGTTCTTGTTCCTTGAAAGTAGCAGTTGGCATCGATTTGAACGGAAAACGTGAGGACATTTGTCAAGGGTCCTTCTGGGCTGTTAAGTGTGTACTGATTTACTGATATAGTTTAGATATTGCTATTTATGGCGCGGATACATGTCGGGCTTGAACCGACTAAAAGCGCACGCCGTCTCGGGTCTACAGACGCCGGGGTGTAAGGTTACCCCTAGAGCATATCCCTCGCAATCCGACTGACCCTGGGCCATTCGCAGTGTCCCCTCTGATAACAGCAGAGGGGTACCTGGAGCGACCACGCCCCCCCGCGGGCCTTGCAGGCCCGCCATACCCCGACCCCCTCGTGCAATGGGGTCAGCTGGCCCTAAAAAGGACCGGGACCAGACTCTTGGCCGTTGACGTTGACGCCAGCTACTCCAGAGGAGCAATCAATGATGCGTCATCGCCCACGTTGCCCAGGGTGCACCAAACTTGGAGGTGATCCAACCAGTCGCACCCCGGCTAGGTTATTTACCTATTTGTTCTTTTATTTATACTTGTGGGTCAGCCTCTACAGCAACGCTCTCATTCGTGTTGTATTCCTGTATTTACACGACTGCACAAATGTCATTTAAAAGTACTGATATATTTTCAGGTTGCATGTGAGTTTTTTATTCTATCATTAACTTTTAAATGACTGAAATGATTTTACATCATCCCGTTACGATTGATAGTGGCTACTATTATATTTAGTGCGTTTTTTTATTGATGATTTAGCTGATTAGTGATGATGACATATTATAATCACGAAACACTTATAAACAAGAACTCAACGTTTCATCGTGTAAAAACTACGACCTCAAATGGAAAAGTTTACGTTCTCACGTATCTACGTACTCGTATATTCTAGCCTACAATTAGTTTTTTTTCTCTGAACGGCTTTCAATGGCTCCTGTATTTTTTCATCGCTTTTCATCGCTGAATACAACAACGTATTACACTTATAATTACTTGCTTCGAGTTACTTATACTGTAAGTAACTCTAAGCAAGTAATTATAGGTGTGCAGGGCTTCCAATCATTAGAAATACATTTCTATGAAGAGTCCCATTTTAAAAGACTCCTGTATACTATTATTGACTTCTATGTACACTAGACAAGCAGTTCAGAAAAAAAAAGTATGTCACACATCGGGGGTGAGGCAGGAATGGGGGAGGGGTACGAGACGCCCCACCGTAAATTATTAATTTTGGCGCTCTTACACTATTTTACAGATGACAGATAATGATTAAATAAATTTAATATACTCTGTGGCTATGACAGCAACAAATATTGGCGGCAAAGTTGTGTCCAGTAGCGTCCATAAATCTATACTATTTATTTTTGTTCCGAGCAGCCAGTCTAGTATACCTACAACCTACATAAAAGTCATTGTATATTATAAAATAAAAAAATATTACATTCCTAAGTAGTAACTTTTTTATTTTATGTACGGCGGACAACCAAGATCTTCGGGATCCAAGCCAACCTTAGTTGCAAGCGTAGGCTTTTCTCTTGGGGTTGGGGGGTCATTCGGTGGTCGCTCTTGTATAAGCAAAATTGAGTCAAAGATGATGATGATGATGATACTACACAGCGACATCAAAACCCAAACTAAGTGATGAATGTTAACGGGAATACGATCACGGTATAGATATCTATATATATAAAACAAAGTCGTGTTAGTGATGGCCGCTTATAACTCGAAAACGGGTGGACCGATTTTCATGATCCTTGATTCTTTCGATTTATCTCCGCCTATACTGTGCCATATTGTGTTTTCTTTTTGCGTAAATTCCCACGGTTATTCTACCAGTTACACGGTTACCGTCAGTGGAGTTAGTTATGTCGGACTCGAACCGGCCAAAACCGTACGCCACGCCGTCTCGGGTCCCTAATGGCGGGTGGGTAAGGTGGCCCAATAAGGCAATTTGTTCGCACGCCGGCTGCCCCCTTGGGATACTGTGTAAATATGAGATATTCATGAAATAAACTCAGCTTATAAGGTAACCAACATAACTTGATTCTAAGGTAGAACGAAGTTTGCCGGGTCAGCTAGTTTTACATACCTGTTACCTTTGAACTGCCTGGCGTTTCGATTAGGTTGCACTAGCCATGGTCACAGGCTGGTCAGTCATCCTCATTATTTGTATATCCTATAATAAAATAACCATAAACATTAGAACAACGCTATATCGTTTAATTTTATCACTGCCAACCCTGGTTACATAATTAGCAACACCAAGGCTAGAATTTCAACTCAACACACTTAGGGTACATGTTTATTTGTAGTGACAGCATGTTAACTATTTGTAGCTCTGAGTTGCTTCAAGCGTTATTAATTGAGACCTAGGGCTCGTTAAATTGCTAGGGCTCCATGATGATTGATGCAGAATAAGATGTAGGTACTGTTGGAGTTCCAACGAGTGTCAAGTTGTCACTTAACATGTGTGTTTAGAGGTTTTAAGACTTGGAAATATTATAATCCCGTTTTGGTATGTCTGTTATATAGTCAAATCTTAATATAATCTCAGTTCAGACACATGACGATCGCATAAAAGTCTCAAGCTTGACGTATAAGAGTAAAGAGAATACAAATTACGTTTCATTCGCATTACAATGTCAATAACAAAGCCTAGTAGTATACCGATTGGAGTTTTGGCGCCAATGCGAGAAAAGACATAGCGAGGCAGTGTTTCATTTTCTAAAATTTGTGTAATTTCGAGTGTTTTAGTGTAAAAATGGTGGGTTTTTAGACATAACATGCACAAGTGTAGGAAAGTGGGATATTTACTGTGAATTGTGATTTTCTGTGTTGTTTCCAAAACTCCATAGAAGCCTCTAGTAAAGCCTCCACTACATTACTAGGGCGGGACTTTGACTTGACTATGACTGTGAAGGACTTTATTTGACCTTGACTAAAATGGTGCATTATATTGAATTCATATGCAAATTACTTGATTTATCAAATTACTTGACACTGGCATTCATTACATAGTTGCCAAAGAAGGAAAAAAAGTATACCGATTTGCGCTTCGTTTACATTGCGATATACCCACTATAGTTAATTTTGGATGATGAAAATTTTGTTACGAGAATAACTTTTCCGACATTTGTGAGCTCAAGATTATATTAGAACTGAATTTTGACCTTCAGAACCTGGCAATCAAAACCACACCGAATTTTTCTGTGGAATTACGACGATGTATGGTGCTGTGTTGAAAGCGTCTAAGCCAAGTTGAGAAACAACCGTCCATCCATACAAACTTTCTCGTTATAATTAATATTATGCAGTTTCTATTTCCGCGGCATCGAGTTAATAACACCGTGTGTTGCTCAAAATAGGCGAATGAACATAAAGTGAGTAAAATATATTAGGAATCGAATTATTTATTGGTAGGCGAGGCAGATGGCTGATTTTAGGTAACTGTGACAGGTTTATGTTCAATATACAATGTGGATTAAGGTGAACTGAGAATGGTACATACGATAGTCTATAGGGCATCGATGGAAATGTTTATTATTTGATGACTACGTAGGGTACGTTTTTTTTTCTTCGTGCTGAAATCCCTTCCGATACCCCCCCGCCGGCCAGCGGGGGCGGTTATGTCGGGCGAACCGACTAAAATCGCACGCCGTCTCGGGTATTAACACGCCGGGGTGTAAGGTTGCCCATAGAGCATATCAATACCCCTCGGGTCTTGCCCCGGTTTGCGGAAGGGGCGCTAGTCACCCCACCGTCCCGGCCTGCTTTCTGCGGCCTCAACTGCCACCTCCAGGCCTGCGTTCATGGAGGACGGAGGTCGTTAAACGACCTCCGGCGCCTGAGTCGCCTGCGACGCGCGGCGAGCACGTTGCGGGCTCGGCGGGCCGGGAGGGTTCTAAATCTCTCCCGGGCGCGCTCCGCCATCTCCTTCGCGAGCATTGCATACTCGCAGAAGGAGGTGGCGGCGGCCCACGTGCTCGCGCAACTAAGTAAGTCATAATTCTCATTATGAAACGTTTTCGAAGAATCACTTAAAAAAATCGGATTGATTTGAAATTTTGTACTCTAATTATCAAGGACCGATGTCAATAAAATAAATAAAATGATTTAATTCAAAAAGCCTTAATTTTTAAAACAAAAAATCTAAAACAAATAATAGTAAAAAAAAACCCACAAAAACACTTTAATAGAAGACCAATCTAGAAAGTAAATTGAGATTAGAAAATAGAGTGAATAACAAAACATTTATTTTATTGTTAAAAAAAAGCGTGGAGTGCTTTCAATAATCATCATCGAGCACTCTACGCTTTTGTATAGGCTAATCAAATGAAAAGCCAGATACGTCCGTCCACTTAACCATTACGTTTTAATTGACAGTAATCGTTAGAAGAGGTCTTCGATTCTCTCATACATTTTCAGCCTACCTATAAATAAGAGTCATTACTCTAAACGGGCTATGCCGTTAACGCACAGGTTGCAAGTCGCACCTCTTGCTTAGAGTCGCTTGCCTTTAAACTCCATGGTAATGATAGCATGTAGTTTATTATTCATTTATCAAAATATCAATGGATTAGAGTTGTACTATAAATATTACGACTGAAAGGTCAGAAACAATTTATGAGACTGTTCTTGAAGCTCGCTTATGAAGAGATAAATAAAATTAGAGTTATTTAAACATAACATAACTTCACGTCTGTTTCCCCGAAGGGGTAGGCAGAGGTGTATTACATACTCACGATTCGCCAGTTATGTTAAGTACCCAATGTAATAGGGGGTGAGCCTTTTGCCATCTACCGGTCACATTATTAAGCGAGCGATAATTAACATTTATTAATGCACACATAACTACGAAAAGTCAGAGGAGTCATCGAAACTGGTATAAAGGCGTATGGGATCCACCACTGGTGGTGTACCGTGATTGCAGCAATGAAATGTTTACGTACATACCGTAAACTGAGGTTACTATAGCCCTACAGGGCAAGAATGGCCCAAATCGAAAAAAATATTGAACTTACCGCCGTCACGTTTAAGCGGCAGGTATTGACGTAGTTCGCATTCAAATGGATAGATGGGTCTAGTGTCTTGTCGGTAAAGCAGTTTTGTGGTTATTGAGCATGCGTAAACTTGTCAGTGCAAACTTTAATGGCGGGACAGTGAACTACCGACAAAACTACTGTGCAAACTTTCAAGTACAAGGCAGTTCCTAGGTAAGCTTTTAATTTTCTGTGCATTCAGTCGTGACAAGTGTGTCATTGGGAATTAATGTAGCTATTAAATTAATTGTTTTGTATAGATTTATGTAAAAAAATGTTGAAATCAAAACTGCAGGTTTCTATGACCCGGTATTGTAGGTAACTATAGCCCACGGGCCAAAGTAGTCCACCGAAACTTATTATTCAAATTATTTCATCATTAATGGATTTATTTGTTAATTATTTCTTTCAGAGCTTAAGTTAATGAAACAAGATGCCGAGAATTTATAAGCGAAAGCCAGGGAGTCGACATTACATCGATTATACCCAACAGGAACTAGATGAATGTTTGAGGGAGATTAGAAGCAAAACTATGACTAAGAGAGCTGCTGCCGCTAAATACAACATACCTCGAAGCACGATCAAGAATAAATTAAAAAAGGTATCATGTAGAAAACATGGACATCCAACCGTTTTTACTGAACAGGAAGAAGTGAGCTTTGTCGCCCATATAACAGCTCTCGCAGAATTTGGGTTTCCCTTAACAGCTACCGATTTCGTATTTGTTATAAGAGATTACCTTGCATGCCAAGGTAGACACGTAAAAGAGTTTAAAAACAATACTCCCGGACGAGAATGGGTTAAGAGTTTTTTAAAAAGACACAATGAATTGTCCATGAGATTTGCCAATAATATAAAAAGAGTCCGAGCCGAAGTCAGTCCCCAAATTATTGAAGAGTTTATTGAAAACTTGACCCATGTTCTGGAATCAGTTCCACCTGAATTTTTAATATCTTTAATTTTGATGAGAGTAATTTGACTGACGATCCTAGGAAGAAAAGCGTGATATGCAGACGTGGATCGAAATACCCCGAACGTATCGTGAATTCTACTAAAGTGTGCTACTCAGTGATGTTTTGTGGCAGCGCTGCTGGTGAAGTCATTCCTCCATACATCATTTATAAGGCGGATCATTTGTGGTCCACATGGATGGAGAACGGACCAGAGGGAGCTCGATACAACAGAACAAAATCGGGATGGATGGATAGTAATACTTTTGAAGATTGGTTTTTAACACATTTACTGCCAATACTTAAAAAAAAGGAAGGCTGTAAGGTAATTATAGGGGACAATCTATCTTCACACATCAACAGAAGGGTAATATTGGAATGTGACAAAAATAACATTAGGTTTATCTGCCTGCCTCCAAACGCCACGCATATTTTACAGCCTCTAGATGTGGCTTATTTTCGGCCCCTAAAAATTAAATGGCGACAAGTTTTGATGCTATGGAAAGACTCGCAGCAAGGCAGAAAACTTCCCACAACCCCGAAAGAGCTGTTTCCTAAACTCTTAAAACAAGCTTTAGACAATCTGACAGAGACAAAAGAAAATTTGATTTCTGGATTTAGAAGAACGGGTATTTATCCCCAAAACAAGGAAGAGCCTTTGAAAAGACTTCCATGTCAAGACAGAATAATACACCCTGAATTGATAACAGAATCATTTTTACAAAAACTCGAGCACTTACGGAATGAAGATCAACCAACTGCAAAGAAAAATAAAAAGAAAAAATTGAATGTGCCACCTGGTAAGTCGATTTGTATAAAAGACATAGAAGAGGCAGGGCCTTCGTCTGTTGCAGCGACACACTCAAGCGTTTTGAAAACTAAAACAAAAAAAAAGGAAAAGCCTCGTTTAAGGCGTGAGAGTTCAACAACCGACTGCAGTGATCAAATGAGCCTTGCGTCTTCTACTGAAGACTTAATAACAGCAAATAATGAAGAAGATGAAGATTCCGAAGTTGACCTACCATTGTCAACATATAATATGTCAAAACATCAGGAAATTAACGAAAAAAATGAACATTTCGATGGTAACCTGCAGTTGCAGCAGCTCAGTTCAGTTACGTTCTGAAACCGGTAGTAATGATGATCAGCCGCCGAAGGTCAAAGAGAAGTGCAGTGATATTGACAAAAACCTAACCTGGAACGGCAAAGATTATGAAATTGACAACTACGTCCTCGTTAAATGGAATTCTCAAATTTATCCAGGCCAAATTGCTGCAGTCAGTGAGGAAGGAGCCATGGTTAATTGTATGAAAAAGTGTAAAAATCACTGGAAGTGGCCAACGTATGAAGACGAACAATTGTACGACTGGCAATATGTCTTGTGCAAGATTGCAATTCCAAAATTTGTTGAAAAAGGAAAATTTGCCATTCCTGAAATTGATGCTTATACATAAGCGTCAATTTCAGGAATTGAAAATTTTCCTTTTCCACTGAATAAAATAATGTTGATTTAAGATTAATATAACTGAGACTAATTATTCTGATTCTGAAGACTGATAATTTTTTATTTTTAGAGTAAAAGATATCTTTGTTGATTTTTTTAAATTTTGTGTGGAGAAAATAAAGCATTATTTTCTATGATTCTTTAACTCTTATGAATTCATAAACGTAGGCTACAATGATCCACGACATTAAATCTTAACGTTTTTTAGCAGATTAATGTCACGGGTTATTGTAACCATAACCCAAGTACAACATTGGCCCAAAAAAATAAAATAAAAATCCTACACATAACTTTTCTTTATTTTTCATAATAATTCGTGTAGAAGAGAACCCTATTACCTATTTAAGCCAGAAATAAAGGAAAGTTATCGATCAAATATCGATAAATGGGAAGAAACGTCAAAAATGACAAAATTTTGGGTCGAAGTACCCTCAGTTTACGGTATTTACTAGAATATACTTTGGGTATTTCACTAGGCGCTCTGCCTATATTTATACCGGTGAACATTTTGCGTTAGTAATAATTATGTCTAAGCATAATATATTTCGTAATCTTTATAGTGACAATATTTATGCAAACTTTAAGGCTGTCTGCTGTTTTATGCGTGTTACGTACGTGGGCGCCTGCACTTCGTCGAAATAGAATGATAGTTGCACGAAATTATTTTCACGAAATTTGTGCATACGCATGAGGCAGCGAACGACCTAAAAATAATGAAATATTTATGTGTCATCTATAGAACACGAATATAATCACTTGCATAATGTTAATTTTTAAACACCTACAGAATCTTCATGTTGGTCTTTCAACACACCGACCACACATTTACCTCAATCTCAGGAATTTTACCGTCACCGTATAACCTCTATTTATGTTTCCTATCAATAGCGCATTCGTACTATTCATACCCAAGACATAGCTTATGCCAACTGGTACTTGAGTTGTTATTTAAGCACTCAATCACATATAAACGATGCTATTAATACTAAATGCAACAGTACTATGAATAAAGACTGTATTTCAAAATCAGGAATTTAAATATCTAAGGAAACGCAAACACGTTTTTCGTACCCTTTTTAATTCTCATTTTTTAATCAGTTTCACCTCGAACGACCTTTTTTTTTTTCGTGCGGACGGGGGGAGCGGATATGTCGGGCTTGAACCGACTAAAACCGCACGCCACCTCGAACTACCTACATTATGTAAACAAATCTTGGGCCTCAAATTTCATAAACTTGTAATAATTGGTTCGTTGATTTGATACTTTTTAGGGTTCCGTTGCCAAATGGCAAAAAACGGAACCCTTATAGATTCGTCATGTCTGTCTGTCTGTCCGTCCGTATGTCACAGTTACTTTTTTCCGTAACTGTAAGAATTATGCTGTTGAAACTTAGTAAGTAGATGTATTCTGTGAACCGCATTAAGATTTGTACACAAAAATAGAAATGAAATCTTTGGGGGCTCCCCATACTTAGAATTGAATGTCAAAAATTTTTCGTCATACCTACTATGGATAGGTCTTCAAAAATGATATTGAGATTTCTAATATAATTTTTGTGTAAACTGAATTGCGCGAGAGACCCTTCCAAAGTGGTAAAAAGTGTCCCCCCCTGTAATTTCTAAAATAAGAGAATGAGAAAACTAAAAAAAATATATGATGTACATTACCATGCAAACTTCCACCGAAAATTGGTTTGAACGAGATCTAGTAAGTAGTTTTTTTAATACGTCATAAATCGTAAACCGCAATTTACCTTTCATTTAATCAACTCAAATATAAAAAATTTACTTGCCGCTACGGAACCCGAGTCCGACTCGCACTTGGCCGGTTTTTAAAATCATAACGAGGTGAAAACTGTACATTGAATAGTTTTCCAAAAAATTATTGATTTGTGTTCTAGGAGCGATACCCATGCCGAAAATGTGATTTTTATAATTTTTGTCTGTTTGAGAAGTTTGAAAAGCAGACAAACGGACAAACCGTGTCCGTTTGTCTGCTTTTTACTATCGATGTTTGTGCATCACTTGAAAACTGCACTATATAACATCACGCTATTATAGGTGATGGAGCAGTAAAGCAAAATCGGTCTAAACTATCATTGATGAGCACTTTATTATTACTTTACAAAATTTTGTAGTTCGGTAGAACTTAGACATGGTCAAAATTCGGACTATAACTCATCACGCTATCCCTGAAAGATAATGAGCAGTAAAATTTGAAATCTCGAAATTCCACAGAGTTACCCACGTATAAAAGATAGTTGATTAGAGACGCAGAAATATCATCACGCTATTATATTAATAATCGGGCAGAATTGATTTAAATGTTACATATTTCTCTATCTTTTTCGAACGAATTGTCAATGTAGCAGGGATGTAGCATCAGTTGCATTTTTTACAAACCTCAGTGGTTTTCAAATGCACTATAGACATAATTATTGTAATTGGTTTTGTAAAATGGTAAATAATAACGCGGGCAACAGCTAGCAGGCCATAAACTTGCATTGTTCGGTTTGTTTTAACGAATCTCACTTATTATATTTTGTTGATAATATTATTTCGTTTATTTTTATATATATATATATATATGTATATATACATATTTTGTTTAGTAGCTTTAGTATTTTCGGGGATATACAGACGTGAGTATTTA
The DNA here is from genome assembly GCA_946251805.1 of Cybosia mesomella. Lineage (NCBI taxonomy): Eukaryota > Metazoa > Arthropoda > Insecta > Lepidoptera > Erebidae > Cybosia > Cybosia mesomella. Next base: position 25,898,716 of record OX276401.1, read on the forward strand.
AAACGATAGTTAAAATAAAAAACTAGAAAGCACGCTTTAAGAGAAGACCAACTAAGAAGTGAAAAAATACTGTTAAGAAACGTGGGGTGCTTGATAATGTTTGTTGTAAGCAGTCCACGCTTTTTAACAGTTATTATCAGTTTTTTTAACTTGTATTTTATTTTTTATTTTTTATTAATTAAATATATAATATTTTTTTAATCTTTTTATTCTTAATATTCTATTGTATTGTCATCTTTCCTTGATAAGTGTGTAAAAGTTCTAACCAATTCGATGTTTGAAAGTGCTTCAAAATTGAGTTCGAAGAGTCTATCACATACAAACATACATACCATGTTAATAATAGCGTGTTAAAAAGAACCGATCCGATAGAGAGGGATAAAGATCAGCCGGACTCTGATCATTATTATTAATATCATCATTTACGTAGCTGTTCTTTCGGTTCTGTGATTTGAACAAAATATATTCTAAGAATAAAATCTATTGGATTTTGCTACGTATCCAAAGTAACTTGCCTGTAGAATGCATCTGTGGGATGGTCCTGAGAACTGGGTCGATAATAATTTGTGCGGCACTGCCTATACCGGCCTTGGGTATCTAATATAATAATTAGTGTATTTTAGACGATATTATTATAAGTGAACGGAATAGAATGATTTGCTTAGTTGTATGGTTCAGGTAATTGTGAGGTTATGGTATGGCCATTTCAAAATAGGGTCAACCAATCACTTTCCAATTGCACAAGCATGCGTTTGTAGCCAGCTTACATATTATCTGCATTGCATCTTTTGATAATATCTTACTACTCTCCTTGGAGTGTATTTTCCTGCATTAGTTCGCATAACCCGTTAGACTTTGACATTTATACGAACAGGTGACGGTTAAGCTGTTCGTCACCCGGCAAATTGCTTTAGGCTTAGGCTATCTTCAGAAAGCTGCGTGCATGTGTAAAGTACCCGTGGGAGGTAGGTGGAGGGAGGATTTTCCAACATGGCTAGGTCACGATTATGAGAAATTTCATAGTGCGATGTAGTTTTTTCTCGAGATCGAAATGCAAATTTGTCAACGTCAAGGCTAAATGCGATGTCCGATCACAGATATATTTAGTCTCGAAATCTCGGCTTTGCTGCTCATGGTAGTGCCAGCTGATTAGCGTTCTATATTTGGGTATTTAAAGGAGAAGGTATTTCTGGAATTCTTAATCGAATAGGCCTGGGTTTTACTACAGGACAGGCCTGTCGGGAGGGACTTCATCCTAAGCTGCTTGTAGTCGTTGCTTGAAGTCGTCGGCTTTCTGTTTTCTGGTGTAGAAATGAAGAGTGGGCTCCTCCACTAATGGCTCTTTTCAAGCAGGAGTCGTATAAGAGAGAAGACTGAGAGAGTTGCAGAAGCTTAAAGTCGAGGCCCTTACCATACAGGCTTTTGGGCTATGACTTAAACATTGCGTCAGTATTCCTATTGGTGAACAAGGTGGGTGTTCAATCGTTTCATATCGAAAGTTATTCGGCTCGCGGTTCGAATCGCTCCAAAAAACTGTCTGCGTTCGGCGTTTCATTCCATGCTATGAATTCCCCAATAAACTTTTAAACTTCATACCGTGGTATGAAATGTAGTCGAACCACGATCAAACATTTTTGATTTAGTAAGAATCGAATCTAACTAGTTTTGAGTATGTGTTATAAAAAATATATTAACTATGGATTTTACCAAGCTTGGAAAACTTAAGTTCTACCACAGGTTACGTATCTCCATAGAAAATATCTACTGAATATGGAAAAACATCGTATTCGTTTAAAACCCGAGAAAATAAGTTGTTGATATTTAGAATTTCATATACATGCAGATAAAGTAATTTTAGATTTAACTTTGTTAATTTAAGTTTGCCATAATCGAATAATCGGATAGTGTAAAAGGATGTTATATCCAGTATCGATTTGTAAATACATGAATGAACGCTTTATAAAGGTTACGTCCACTTTCTTTGGGCATAATCAATTTCATATCTTAACGATGACTTTTTACAATATTGTCGATACTTAATTGTAACATTTAACATTTAGACACATTATTTATTATCGCCATTTATTTTCATGCGATAAAATTGGCTATTGAAATTGTTTTAAATGTATGTTATTTTGAAACTACCGTACTTTATTTGCATAAATACACAAGCAGGTTTGACCACTAGTTAATTCCTCTTTTTCATTCCTGGATATTTTGTATAGCCCTGTCTGTGGTAGTGGGTTCACTTGACAATATCTAATAGTATCCAATGGTATCCCATTAATTAATTAATTTATGCGTGAGTCGTGTACGTCGCATTCAACCCTTCTCCGTCATTGAGCCTACAGCCAGGAGAGGCAGTTTAACTAATGCACCCACCAAAGCAAATGAGTTTCTGTATCACTTTCAGCGAATTCATTCTTTTAAAGAGTAACCGTTCTACTTCCAGAGAACAGATTGTGAGATATCCCTAAACACTATGCAAATGTTGCGACTAAACTGCTCTGCTCGCTAATTCCAGGCCATCTGTAAGGTTATTGGCACTCCATGTCATCTTTAACGACGCCAAACAAGCACTTTTGGGTCTACTGCGCCTACGTTGACACGGCGCGGTTTGGCGCGGTGAAAGTAGCATGCTTAGATATTTTTTACCTACATAGCCAGAGGGACATACATATCGAATAATTGTTTATTAAGATATTGAAGAACTCATCAAATAAAACTCTAAATTACACCTTTCTCGTTAAATATCCATATTTGAATCGTAAAATTATGACAAAGATATTCGAAAAGGCTTAATTTGGTAAACATTATCATTTAACCGACATACAGGTATAACGAGTCGAGTATTACTGTCACGATTCCTGCATAAGTTGAGTAGTTAATGCTGTATTAGTGGTGTATTATGAAATGTCGACGATATTTAGCGGTAACAACGTGGTGGCTTGCCACGTACTCCCATAATATATAAAGCTTGGTGCTCACTTCAGAACAGTTGCGCAACAACAATAACGTAGTTAGTAACCTAAATATTCATACCTCTGAATTGCCTGACGTTACGACCAGGTAATGGCCTGGTCACAGTCTGACTGACTGTGGTTACTGGTGGAGGGAAAACAGCCATATCTCTTAGTGGCCTTGTATGGTCCCATGGAAAATAATATGGTCTACTTACTTCTGAAACTATGCCCTTCTTATGATGCAATTACATTGCAGGGTATTATCACATTATAAATTATATTTCATATTAAATTAACCCCAGACGTTTATGAAAATTGTACGTATTTTTATAATAATAAAAAAATGTCTTATTTTTAAATACAAGAACCGATGACTGATTGCTGCTACTGATGAACAAATAAACAGTAGATTTAATTTTTTTATTTTATTTATAAGGGGCAAAAAACAGTTATGCGTTACAATAAATCTTAAAACTACATCCGAAGAGATTTCCGCATGAAAAAGAAAAAAAAACCTATACAAATAAAAACGCACAACCTACAGTATTGTCCACGAAATGACAGTAAATCTCAGAAAGATAAACTAACGGACGCGTAGATTACAAAGAAAAAGGGGTCAACCCTGACATCCGTTTAGGCGATAGATGATCATTATAATTATGAAACAGTTGACCAACAAAAAGTATCCTCGTGTACAGTAAACTTGCTTGTACAGCAAGGCAGATATTCAATTTATAATCTCATAGATGGAATAAGGAATAAGGTCGATGCGCCTGCGGCGGCGGCAAAGGTTAATCAGAACACGCCAAAACACGTCACAAACGGTATCTTACAAGACATTGTCGTGGCGCTACAGGCGCTGCTATTGTGAAACCGAACATACAGATTTCTTGCGATATTTTACGATTGATCATTATCAATTTGGTAGCTGTTATCAGTATAAAATCAATTCTACCAAGTCAGAGGAGGTTCGATTCCTGCTCAGTGCCAATATTTGTATGCATGGATATGTATATTTTTTTTGGTCTGGGTCTTTCTATCACATGTAGGTATAATATGTGTTTTAACAAAAAAAAATGGATCTAATGTTTATCCACATTCTAGAACCCATAATACAAGCTAGGTAAGTTAGATAGCACTGTGTAGAATATCTTAGAATATTTATTTAGGTATACTGAACTCGTCCGTGACTACGAATGGAGAGTTGCGCTTAGGAGCCCGGGGTCCGCACTCTTAATCCTCCTTGCTGTAATGTCCTTGATACGGGCGTGAATGCCGTCTGACTCTTAAACCCCGAAAGAAAAAGCTGCGCCAGAGCCTCGTCCGTCAATCAGCAGGTGTACTGGTTTGCAGGTAACGTTAGCTTGGGCCCTGAAGATCTTGGCGGGCCACTTACACGTGTCAGCTCATTATTATCATACTCACATACAGGACTTCACCTATATCGTCTAGAGAAATAAATGTGTCAGTTATTTTAACGTTAACATCTTACACCTCACATCCATCACTAAGCCGTTGTAAACGTAATAATACATTGTAAGCGCCCTTAAATAATCCTTTTTATGGTATTCCGTAACACGACTCACCATTAGCAATAAACACCTCGTTTTGATCTAGAGTCTTTAACTATCTTTGACTTCGACGTTACATTGTAAACGTAATTATTATTCTACACGAGCCAACTGTCGGTTAAAGTATGCCAATATGTACCGTAAATTAGATGACAATGATAGTCTTTATTGGATTATTATGTATGGTTAAGAAATATGGTCCAATAGATGATAAAATATGCTACAGAATATGCGGAAAAATACATTAAATTAATGGTCATAAGACGCATATTTATAGTGAAGAATTATATTAAACTAGTGTTCTGCCATTTCGGTAACCTTAATAATTATCGAAATTTAAAGGAAAATATGCTTCAAAGGGGCGGCAACTCCTTTCTAAAGGAGAGAAATTGCTGTTCTGTCTGATATTCTGCCCAGGTAGAAGTGGCTAAAAAGGAAAAACAACCTCGAAGTCAAACCTTGTGGCAAGCCGTCGGACCAGCGTGGTAACCGAAGGCTGAAACTTCTCTAAGTTGAAAGAAACTAAGATCAGGCACATTGGGAAAGGCTTATGTCCAGCTGTGGACCACAGTAGACTAATTGCGTTATATTTTTCAATTGAGCTGACTGACGTTTTCACCAGCTTGTAAACACAGAATATTTATGTAAGTAAATTATTTTATGCATAAATCTTCACTATATTTGGCCTAATTAAACAAGGGCCTAACCTCTTGTTATCATCAACCAGGCACTTCCTTCCAGACTTCGCACTCTAACTGAAAATCTACTACCATAATACCCAATAACACTTTGCCAGACCCGAGAATCTTACTTGGGACCTCATGAACAACACTCGCCCTAGTTATTACTGCGTCATCAAGTTAGTCCGAGATGCAACGTTAAAAAAAGTATAACTCTTGAGTACCTACTTTCTCTATGACACTTTTTTAGTACACACCCGCAGACTCCCCGTCGGGCAAAGTCCGATAACTCAAGCGCACTTCTGGAGCAACACTGTTGCTCCAGAAAAAAGAATTGTAAGACATTCAAGAATTCTGTATTTAAGTTCCATTAATACATATAATTATAGATCTCGATAAGCGGTATAAGCATCGGGGGGTCTTTCTCAAGTACTGCTGCCAAAAGTATCGATATTCGCAGGACAACAATACTCTTTCTCTGCTATTCTTCTTCTTCTTCATTCGAACGCCAATCCTAGTTGCTCTCAAAGCTTGCACTGTTCTTTCGGTGATTTCGTATGTTTTGGCTTTTACGGTAGGAACTACTGTCTGACCGTTCTACCCCTACAGGTAAACCTGCACTAGTGCCTCGTCCTTTAATCAGGAATTGAGGTTGTCTTGGGGCCCCGAAGGTCGTGGTGGCACCCTTTACAGTATGCACCCCTCTTTCACAACTGTTCTTATTTACCCGTTGACTTCCAATTTAAGAGAATATGTGTTTCAATATATGTGATGAAAATATATGTTTAATTTTGTTCTAGGATATTAAATAAACATTTATCCTAATGTTCCTACCTACTACCGTTTAAATATTTATATATCTATATATTTATATAACAAAGTCGTGTTAGTGACACCGTTTATAACTCTAGAACGGGTGGACCGATTTTCATGATCTTTGATGTTTTCGATTTTTCTCCGCCTATACTGTGCCATTTTTTTGTAGAAATTCCCATGGTTACTCCAACATCGGCCAGATAATGTCGGACTCGAACCGACTAAAATCGCTCGTCGTCTCGAGTCTCTAATGCCGCACCCCAGCTGACCCTGGGCCATCTACGGCTTTGAAATGGCTCCTCGGGATACTATGTTTATATTAGCAATTGGGATAATTGAAAATATGAGACATTCACCAAATAAATTCAGCTGATAAGGTAACTAACGTAACAAAGTAATATATATTCCGAACATTAAATTCTAAACTCTTTCAATTTAATGTAATATGTCCTACTTTCTTCTAATCGTATCCCGTTTTATACCAGACGTGATCTGGTAGCACTAGCCAAGCGTAACGGCAGCGATCGTATGCGCAACTTGTCGTGTTCACATCGATATTCCGCGAGTGCTCATGCGCACGGTGCATTATTCAGTACGACCCGTCGCTGTTGCATTATACCGTACGATCCTTAACGCCTCACCACACACTCACCGTATATAGACTACCGGAAAAACTAACAATGTCGTACCTGTTACCTACATGACAAATTGCGACTATTAACTGTCCAGACACATGCTTTGAGGCCATATGGCGAGACTGCCCTAGCCTGAACTGACTTCAAGTCAGTTTCAAGTCGCCGATGATTATGGAAAGGTTGTTATTTAGTTCGCGGAAACCTTTTTACCGATATGCCTTTTTCGTATTGTATCCGAAGTTGTGAGTTCTACTGCAAGAAACGGCTTGAGGGCGAGCTATGCATTTGTTAAATTGGTAGAACGGGAGCTGGGAACGAAATAATAGCAATTATACTATTGTGCACATACTGCAATAATTACAGTTTTAATAATACTTGCGATCCGCCTAAGGTGATAACGTATATTATGGTAACGTCGTTAAAAGTTATTATTTTTGGCATTTGAGGAAAAAAGTAAAAGTAAGCATTTTAACGGAACCATTATGTGACATTTTGTACAATTAAATATCAAATTTATAACTCGTAATGACACTAAGTAGATGTGTAAACAGTAGGAGTCCCTTTCGTGAGCAAATAGTGCTAAAACAGCATTTTGACAGAATAAATACTATTTTGTAGATCTTGCACAAAAAGTGGAAACGCATAATTGGCACGTAATTGGCCTCCTTCTAGTATATATCTGTTTGTAAACTAACTATTAACTGTAAGTTTCCCTAAAATATCATAAATAAAGAAATAAATAAATTAACCTTCTTGCTGGATATAGTTACGCATATACATACTTAGTTACTTGTTAAAGAGATGTTTGGCTAGAAAATCCTCTTGTCATATATTTGGTCAACAAAACTCACTGGCCGGCGGGGGGTATCCGAAGGGATTCCCGCACGAAAAAAAAAGGTATTCCATCTTCGTTTTTCGGAGGAGGTATTGATGCTTCCCGGTAACGTTATGCCAAGGTACAAAAAAAAAGTTCAGTAGATAAATGGAGTGGTGACCTTTACCGTCTTTAGATACTTTCGGAGCGGTGGATAGAGTCTATATCACCTGGACTATACCTGACTGTACGGCACATCCGACAACTTTATGTGACAAACTGATAACGAATAGGAGCGAGGCGGGTCTGGCTGATATTGAAACTGTTGCTAACAATACTTAGCAGTGGTGAGTTCACTGTCTATCGATTCCCTGAGAAGCGGTGAACACGACCGCCTCCAGTCGGTCGTTGTTCAACGCTTCTCAACCCGCCCCTTTACACGGTCAACTAACCCAGCAGTAGCAGACACGTACGATGATATTTTGGGGTTGCCATAAAACGTAGAGAAGTGTTATTAACTACAATTTTCTATGAGGAATAAATTTTCCCAAATGAGTATCTCCTTTTTTTTCTTCCATTTTCTCAACAATTGACGTACCAAATCAGAATCAACAGCTTTGCCAGCTCCTGGTCTATCTAACCTAACTTGAATACAACATTATCCGCGACAAAAACATGACACTCTCTATGATGCTCACCAGCCATGGCAGCCATGTTGTCTGCTCTTAGAAATGGCTAGCAGAAAACATTTATTTTCATCGAAACTAACAATGTTAGGCACAGTCCCGTAAAAGGCTATTACTGAAAGATTTATGTAAGAACTGCCCAAGATTGAGGCGTAGTCTGACCATATTACCTTATAAGAAAGTACAAAAGGCATATATAAATTTGTATAAGAAAATATTATGTCCTTATAGTCGTACTTTTGTATCAATTTATAGTAATATAATGCCAAATGTCGGTTTCGATAGAAACTACACTGGCCTGGTTTTGATAATCTGTGTTACCCTTTGCTAATAATAAACCGTTATCAATGTTTAAATCTTTTCTGATTAGAGATTTGAGGAATTTTAGATTTAAGGAATGACAAAATTAAAAACTAGGTAATATTACTATTATTTTTTATTTTTATTTTTTATACCACTAAGGTGGCAGACAAGTACATGGCCCACCTGATGGGAAGCGGTTACCGCGGCCTATGGACGTGTGCAACATCGGTGGCGTCACACTCGCGCTGCCGACCCTGTAAAGGAAAGGGGATGGGAAAGGAGTTTGGGAGGGGATGGGAAAGGAGTTTGGGCTCCGGCACTCTCACTCACCAAACGGAACGCAACAGTTCAAATACTGTTACTTGGCGTCGATATTCTGTGAGAGGGTGATGCTTCCCCGGTCGAGTCGGCCCATTCATGCAACGGCCAAAATGACTGTTGCTTGACTCTACCACCTACCATTATATAGAATACACAAAGTTGCGAGGTAAGATATAAGCTGCAGTGAAATTTTCATCACTTTAAAAAAAAATGTGTAAGTTATTTCACGTATGTATCGTATAAAAAATTAGTTGTTTTAACTGTCGATTATAAATTCTAGTCATCATCATCATCTTAGCGTTATTCCTGGTTGTATCCGAGACTTTTTTTTTGATTTTGCTATACGGTTTTTACGAGAGTGATTGCCGTTTTACCTCCCAACCCCGAGAAAAAGCCTCGTCCGTTAAACAGCAGATGTACGTACTAGCTAGCAGTTGGTGGCAGTGAGGCCTCTCCCCCCAAATAACATTATGTGTGTATTTTGTTAAATTAAATGTAAAATTAGCGGCGATAGCCCAGTGGTGTACGTAACGGACTGCCGAGACGAGGCCTCGAGTTCGATCCCCAGTCGCCCCGGGCACACACCTCTGACTTTTCATAGTTATGTGTGTATTAAAAATGTTGATTATCGCTCGCTTAGTAATGTGCCCGGTAGATGGCAATAGGCTCGCCCCCTGTTAACGTAATAACGTTGGGACCTAAACATAACTGGCGAATCGTGGGTGTGCAATACACCTCTGCCGACCCCTTCGGGGATACAGGCGTGAAGTTATGTTATATTTGTTAAATTTAGTATGTATTTTACTTGAACTCATTCTCATTCATTACAGTATCAAATCATACTAGAAACCATAGACTCCTATGTATGCTAATAAACAAACTGTTTAGAATGAAAATAGTTTCTCAGTTCCGAAGGTAAGGTGAGAATGAATTTTGAATTTCGAATTTGTAACGGGTCAGAAACTAGATAAATGTCATTTGTAAAACAGTTACAAAAAGTAAGTGGTCAGGTTGTGGTCTTAAATGGATACCCAAAATGTTGTTCCTTATAGCCAGTATAGTACACATAGCAGTCATTGCTAGAAACTTAAGTTTTAAGTAGCTATCTCCTTTCATGTATTGCCGACCTTAGCTAAGTTATAAATAATTTATAGTGAGCGCTGGAATCGATCAGTGCAATACCTACATAATTAACTTCAACAAAAACTGTTGCTACACGAGCAGACTGCATTATAGCTAAGTCAGAGATGTGTGACCGGTGGCCGCCAATAGTGACGATCGAGGATTTCTAGCCCAAAACCCCGAACATATAGTACTTTACGTTCACTAAACAGATTTGTCACAATTATGTAATCATCATCTCACACCGTTGAGTCTCAGTCGCACCCAAGGCTTGCATCTTGGAGCCCAGGGTCCGTTTTCCGGCTTTTACGCCTCCACTTCACACGGTCTTGGTCATCACTGGCTGTCTTCGGCATCATTGGCAATGATGCCCAAGTGCCGTAATCTACGACGCCGAGCCAGCACTTCTTGGGTGTTAGTGTACTCCCCTACCGAAGCTCGGCGGAGGCGGCATGGCCAGACATTTGCTATCCACATAGCGTGGCGATATCGGTGTCACGGCGAAATTTCACTCAGAATTTATCGTATAACTGAAATTCTTTCTCGTTTGACTCTTATTTATGTTTTTAAGACCAGCCATCTCTCATTTATGTTTTGTCAGATATTTCAGTGAAACAATTTATCAGCATAATTTATCTCTTTTTCACAATCCCATAATGAGTTGATAATAAAAGATTGATATATATATAAGCATTTCTGATCTTAGAAAGATATTAAAAATGAGATAAGGAACCGTCCCATCAGGTGGTAAGCGGATACCAGTCATTCTCGGATTGTCATCACATCTGTAAACGGAAAGAATCAAGAAAAACATTATACCTCCTTAGTAGTCGGGTAAAACGAAGGATAACAATCTCAGAACGTAAAAAAAAGTTACACTAGATTCGTTAGAGATCCTAAGATTACTGATATCGATATTTGCTATCTTCTTTAGCTAATGTTTACTATAATAGTCTTATTATTAGAAATTTCTAGTGATTTTTTTTTATATATAGGACTCGTTAATTTGACTTCACCTCACCTGATGGTAAGCTGAAGGTAAAGTCTCAAGAAAGAGGGTCACCATTACATACACGTAGCATGTTAACAATGGTGGCACTCAGCTTGACGGCCTCATCAGAAGAGGATTGTCTTCGCAGCACCGCGTGACACCCACCGGTCCCACTAGTGCTGCGACCACAATCCCCCTGCCCGGCTATGCACTTGCTGCCCCTGAACGCAATCAAACCGAAATTGGATAACTAAGGAGGGTCTTTCGCAATCGTGCACGTTGGTACCTACCCGGCCGAATTTTGTGACAAATTTGTGTCATCAAATTTCTACCACCAGTAAAAATGACGAATGTGAAGGTGTATGTAAAAAATGTATGTAAATTTTCGTCTATACCATACCTCGTCGTCGTTTTTGAAATCAGGTCCGCAATATCGTGCTTAAATCGAACTCTCGGAAATTAAGGCTTGTTTAAAAAAAACTCACCTGTTTAATTTACCTCATTGTTGTATTAAATTCCATCCAGGCACCCCACGCAGTGCATGTAAATGAATCGTAAATCACAACCTACACTTGCAAAACACACGTTTACTTATAAAACAAGGACAATTACGTAAAACATAGTACCTAAATCAACACTGCAATATATGGAGAATTTATTATTAGAAAGGTATTTTATGACAAGCTAATATTTATGTATAAACTTTCGCGTTGTATAATTTACAATTATTTGTGTATTACAATTTTTTTGTTTAAATTTAAATTCCGAAGGGTTCCGTTGCCAAATGGCAAAAAACTGAACCCTTATAGATTCGTCATGTCTGTCTGTCTGTCCGTCCGTACGTCACAGCCACTTTTTTCCGAAACTATAAGAACTATGCTGTTGAAACTTGGTAAGTAGATGTATTCTGTGAACCGCATTAAGATTTTCACACAAAAATAGAAAAAAACAATAAATTTCGGGAGCTCCCCATACTTAGAACAGAAACTTATTTTTTTTTTTTCATCTAACCCATACGTGTGAGATATCTATGGATAGGTCTTCAAAAATGATATTGAGGTTATTAATATAATTTTTCTCTAAACTGAATAGTTTGCGCGACAGATACTTCCAAAGTGGTAAAATGTGTCCCCCCCCCTGTAACTTCCAAAATAAGAGAATGATAAAACTAAAAAAATATATGATGTACATTGTAAACTTCCACCGAAAATTGGTTTGAACAAGATCTAGTAAGTAGTTTTTTTTTAATACGTCATAAATCGTAAACCGCAATTTACCTTGCATTCAATCAACTCAAATATAAAATTTAAAAAATGCATTATTATGTTATTTACTGCCACAGAACCCTTCATGGGCGAGTCCGACTCGCACTTGGCCACTTTTTTATATTTGTTCAGCACATTTACCATTTCATAGCTTGCACATGCAAATATTATTACACGTGATAACCTTATGTGATATCATGAAAGTTATGTGAAACGTCAGGCAGTTTAAAAACTGGCCAAGTGTGAGTCGGACTCGCGTACTTATTTTATTTTAATTTAATTATTTATATTTGAAGTGAATATACAACTAAATATTCTGTGAATATTTCAAGCGACTACATGTTGCTGTTATTAATATCGGGCAAACAACAGCTAAAAAAAAACGTTTCTTGTCCCTTAAATATTAATTTTATTCTGTTTTTAGTACTTATTTGTTGTTATAGTGACAAGAGAAGTTCATCATCTGTGTTTTTTTTTTCTAGAGTGGTAGAGTCAAGCAACAGTTATTTTGGCCGTTGCATGAATGGGCCGACTCGACGGGGAAGCACCACCCTCTCACAGAATATCGACGCCAAGTAACATATTTGAACTGTTGCGTTCCGTTTGGTGAGTGAGAGTGCCAGAGCCCAAACTCCTTTCCCATACCCTCCCAAACTCCTTTCCCATCCCCTTTCCTTTACAGGGTCGGCAGCGCGAGTGTGACGACACTGGTGTTGCACACGTCCATAGGCCACGGTAACCGCTTCCCATCAGTTGGGCCGTGTGCTTGTCTGCTAACTTAGTGGTTTAAAAAGAAAAAAAAAGAACTGTCTGGCTATCACGGTTCATGAGATACCGCCTGGTGATGGACGGACGGACAACGGAGATTTAGCGGAATCCTAAAAATGAGTATTAAGTAATATGTGTCTATCTTCTAATTTATATGCCTCAGGACCAAAAAAAAGGTGTGTTATTATTGTCTTCATTTGATGGCCTCTGTGGCGTAGCGGTAGTGCATTCGACTGCTACGACAGGGGGCGCGGGTTCGATTCCCGCTCAGTGCAAATATTTGTATGCATGAATATGTCTATTTGCATTGGTCTGGGTGTTTCTATGTATAATATGTATGTATTTACAAAAAAAAAAGTATATAAGTATGTTTATCCGCATTCTGGAACCCATAACACAAGCTAGTTAAACTATGCTTACTTTGGGTCTAGAAAGCGCTGTGTAGAATGTCGTAGAATATTTATTTATTTATTCATAAATTAAGTGTTTTACAATAGTTTAAAAATATAGCGTCGGTAGCTTAGTGGTTAAGGAGTCGACCTTACGATCGAGAGGTCCCGGGTTCGAATCCTGGCCATTACACTACCGACGTGAACCCACTCCTAACACAAGCAATTTAGCTTAGCTGGAGGGGTTAGGGGGAATATTAGTAATTTCGGTTACTAATACTCTTTAAAAAAAAAAAATATATATAGATATATTTAATCATAGGCCCTTCGACTTCCATTTAGATCAATCTGTAGCGGCCTGCATCCACCGAGTCCCTGCGCTCTTTGCTAGGTCGTCTGTCCACCTTGCGGGAGGCCTTCCTACGCTGCGCTTGTTTTCGCCATAAGTGCAGTGGAAACTAACAAAATTCTCTCGTTATATTATTAGTATTCTTATGCGCTAGAAATGGAGCAGCTAACACGTTAACGGCAATATATATTTAGAGTAGGAAAATTGTATGGTCACTAAAGGACACTAGACACTATTTGTATAAAGTCCTTAATAATAAAGGATAAAAAACATACTTTAACCTTGTTATGGTTCTGGGGCCCTAAGATCTTCAGAGCCCAAGCCAACCTCACCTGCAAGCTGGTATACCTTTTTTTTTATCGTGCGGAAATCCCTTCGGATACCCCCCCGCGTGCCAGCGGGGGCGGTTATGTCGGGCTTGAACCGACTAAAACCGCACGCCGTCTCGGGTCTACAGACGCCGGGGTGTAAGGTTGCCCATAGAGCATATCCCTCGCACCCCGACTGACCCTGGGCCATCTCCGGATTCGAGATGGCCCCCTCGGGTTTAGGAACCACGGTGTCCAGGTCTTGCCCCGGTTTGGGGGAGGGGCGCTAGTCACCCCACTGTCCCGGCCTGCTTCTGCTGGGGTGACAGGCAGCCTCACCTGTCACCCCCAGGCCTGCGCTCATGGAGGTCGGAGGTCGTTAAGCGACCTCCGGCGCCTGAGTCGCCTGCGACGCGCGGCGTATACCTACTGATTCCTCTTGGGGTTGGGGGGTTAGTCGGTAGTCGCTTCTATAAAAGTCGTATAAGCCAAATCAAAAGGAGGGGAAGGAGGAAGCGGACCACAGGGCTTCGAGGTGAAACCATTGGTTGCAATCGGGAACATCGCTAAGATGATGATGACAATATTCGCTTCGCTTCGCTTTGATTTATATGAGTTTTTTTTAGAACTCCCATTTTTTTTTATCGTGTGGGAACCCCCACGGGCTTCACCCCATCAGTGCCGACGATGGGGTGGGCGTGTCGGATACGGACTGACTAAAATCACACGGTGTCCTCCCCAAGTGTCCATTGCCGGGCACCCCGGGTGAGCCTTCGAAAGGATAACCCCAGGGTTACCGGCGGGCTTTGGCCGCGTCTAAGCCATCGGGGATTATGTACCTTTCGAATGGTGAAGGAATTTTCGCAATAAGTGCAGTGGAAACTGACAACATTCGACTTCTCTCGTTATATTATTAGTATTCACTTACATGCTTATGCGCTAGAAATGGAGGAGCTAATACGGTATATTTATTACTAGCTGATGCCAGCGGTTTCGCCCGTGCGGAGATTGGTTATAGTTTTTTGGTCGTATCTCCGGTTCCACTAAACCAATTACAATCCAACACATGGCATATTTGATGTCTGATCAAGACCTTTCTAATAGAAAAAAAGCGCATTAAAATCCGTTCAGTAGTTTTTGCGTCCATCGTGCTTAAACAGACAAACAGATAAAGATAGATAGATAGATAATTCTTTATTGGACACCAAAATCATTAGGGATACAAAATTGGGGTGCTTGGTTGGGGACCTCCACGCGGTGCACCCTGGGCAACGGAGACAGCAGCGCCTCTCGCCTAGGGCGGGAGAGACGCTGCCGCCCACGGCCAACTCCGACCGAGGCGAGGACGGCCCTGTTGAGGGCTGTTCGGAAGCTTTCCACGTGTCCCTCTGATTAGCAGATGGCACAGTGGAGAGCAAGTAAGGGGGCCATCTCGAAACCGGAGATGGCCCAGGGTCAGTCGGGGTGCGAGGGATATGCTCTATGGGTAACCTTACACCCCCCGCTCTCTAGCGGGGGCGGAATCCGAAGGGATTACCGCACGAAAAAAAAAAAAAAAGGGATACAAAATTGGAACATTTACAGTTAAATGCACAATGCGGCCTTATCACTAAAAGTGATCTCTTCCAGGCAACCTTAGGATGGACAGGAATGAAGAGTAGGTACATAATATAAGTCTTATGTTCAGAAAAATAACTCTTATGTTCAGAATTGTTCTTTTCAAATATAACCCTATGTACAGACAAATAATTTACAATTTTATAATAGTATAGAAGACCTTATGTATTTTTTTTCTTTCGTGCGGAAATTCCCTCGGATACTCTCTCGCCGACCAGCGGGGGTGGTTATGTTTGAACCGACTAAAACCGCACGCCGTCTTGGGTCTTCAACCCGAGGGGTGTAAGTGACCCCTCGACGATGATGATGATAGACATTTTTATTTTTATTTTCTATAATGGGCCAATGTGTATAGCCGGCTTTATTATCTGGAGGTGATTATTTTATTAAGTTAGACTACGCCAACCAAGCCAAGTGTAGTTCACACTTATCTCAGTGCACTGCAACTTATCGATTCGCTACGGCAGTAGCTTGGTGGCTGAGAAATTAACTGCATCTAAGACAATAAATAATTGTTTACATTATCGGCAGTAATGGTCGCCCGCTGGGCGTGGGTACCGCACTTAAGTACCTAGTGTACTGTTAAGGCTGTAGAGTCAGGGGTGTTACTAAAATGAGCGGAATGTAGGTATAGGAATTGGCAAGTATTTTTTTGAAAATCAGTAATTTTATCGGTGAAAATACTCTAGGACAAATTACATAACGCCATCTAGACCCAAACTTAGCAGTGCTTGTCATATGGGTTCTAGAATGCTGATGAACATACTTAGATACTTTTTTTGTAAATAAATACATATTAAACATAGAAACACGCAAACCAATGCGAATTTACATATTAGCACTGAGCGGGAATCGAACCCGCGACCTCTGACTTAGTAGTCGAACGCACTATCGCTACACCACAGAGGTTGTCTGTTATAAGTTGTAAATGTTTCGCTTATCAGGTCAAGAGTACTTGTAATGTATGAAACTCATTATGAAAGTAGAAGAAGAGAAAGGCGTATGCCAGGATTGTAGCAAGTGCAGGTCAGGGGGTGACACGTGGAGCCACCTGTCACCCTAGCAGAAGCAGTCCGGGGTCGCGGCGCGCTGTGCGCCCCCCGCTTTCCGGGGACAAGACGGGGGCACTGTGGTTCTCAAACTCGAGGGGGCATCTCGAAACCGGAGATGGCCCTGGGTCGGCCCGGGTGAGAGGGAAATGCCTTGGCACCTTACACCCCTGCGTCTGAAGACACAAGACGACGTGCGGTTTTAGTCGGTTCCAATCCGACATAACCACGGTATCCGGGGGGATGTCCATACGAAAAAAAATGGTTCGTGATAAGTGACAATGTCTCTGCCTACCTTTTTTTTTTTCGTGCGGAAATCCCTTCGGATACCCCCCCGCCGGCCAGCGTGGGTGGTTATGTCGGGCTTGAACCGACTAAAACCGCACGTTTCGGGTCTACAGACGCTGGGGTGTAAGGTTGCCCATAGAGCATATCCCTCGCACCCCGACTGACCCTGGGCCATCTCCGGTTTCGAGATGGCCTCCTCGGGTTTGGGAACCACGGTGTCCCCGTCTTGCCCCGGTTTGGGGCAGGGGCGAAAGAGGCGTTACCATATGTAACTGTTTAGCATTCATTGAAATAATTATACCTATTTTTAATTTAAAGTCAGAATGAAAATACATTTATTGTTTTTGTACTTACTTAGTTTATTGTAGTTACACTAAGCAACTTCTTTAAATCAATAATACTTCTTCAACAACCCGTGTCCTACGATTTGCATTGGCACTGCCATAAGGTCGTCCCATCACCTGGAATACGATTACTGGTGAATACGATTCTTCAAGTATGCACAGTTCCTACGGTAAGGATTTTACCAATAACTTACGTTTCTTTATCCGTTCTGTATCAAGAAACAATCTTCTTCTTCTTCTTCTTCTTCTTTCTTCTTCTTCTTCTTCTTATATATAAAAATGAATTGCTGTTCGTTAGTCTCGCTAAAACTCGAGAACGGCTGGACCGATTTGGCTAATTTTGGTCTTGAATTATTTGTGGAGGTCCAGAGAAGGTTTAAAA
Source organism: Cybosia mesomella (assembly GCA_946251805.1). Taxonomy (NCBI): domain Eukaryota; kingdom Metazoa; phylum Arthropoda; class Insecta; order Lepidoptera; family Erebidae; genus Cybosia; species Cybosia mesomella. The sequence goes on from OX276401.1 coordinate 25,916,377, forward strand.
GGTTTGTCATCGATTGAGGCAGTACGAAGTCTGCCGGGTCAGCTAGTAATATATAAGTTTTACGTTTAATGATATAAAGTTAGAAACAAATAATTTATAAATACCAGTTATCCGTTGCGCTATCTAACAACGGAATTGTTTATTTAGGTTTAGGATGATTTGATTTGAATAAATCTTACTAGTTGTACCCCGCGTCTTTGCCCGTGGTATATTTCGCCCCGTAGCACCCATTTGTCCTATACATATCCGTAAACTACTATTTCTACAAAACTGTATGGAATTTTGCCCAATTTGTTGACACTTACGATTACTGCTCCGCTGTCCTGTGATGATATGTGGTTCCCCGATAAACACTAAAATAATCGTTAAATTCGAATCAGTAGTTCCTGAGATTAGTGCGTTCAACCAAAGAAACAAACAAAAACCTCTTCAGCTTTATAAAATATTAGGTCGTTACATATGTAATTGCCGTTTTTCTTGAAGAAATTGGAGGAAACCCAATTTTCCGTACAAACATTTTTGCATTTTTTTTAGGAATGACAAATCCAAATGATATTTTTTGTGTATGAATGAGACAACATTAAGCTAACAAACAGCGCATTTATTACATTTTTGAAAAGTGAAAGCTGTTAAGTAATACGAAATTTATCATCAAAATGAATGCATTTAGTAATTAATTATAATATTATAAACATGAAGAGTATAGAGATGTATGGGACAAATAGGAAGTGTGCCACGGGCGAAGCCGCGGGGCACAGTTAGAAATTTATCATCTATCCGTTAGGTTATCTTTCAACAGAATTGTTTATTTAGATTTAGAATGATTCGATTCGAAATCTTATTACGACGCTTTTATTTCTAGGTTAGGTTGTTAAATATTAGAAAATGCTGAGTGTTATGGAAATTGCACTGTTACTACTGCAAGAATGGTATGCAAATTCTATTTAAATTTAAATGTTATAGTGCATTCAAATGAACATAAAACTTAAAAGTAAGATAGAAAGTTAATTGAATTTTAAGTGCATAATTTTGTAACGTAAGCAAACCCGATGATTGACGGACCAGGCTATGGCGCTGTCTTCTCTTTCAGGGTTGACAGCTCAAACGGTAATCGCTTCCGTAAAATCTATATACCTATATAATATATATAAAACATAGTCGTGTTAGTGGTGACCGGAATAAACTCAAGTACTGGTGGACCGATTTTCATGATCTTTGATTTTCAGATTAGTCTCCGCCAGTGTTTTTGTTTTGCGAAAGTCGCCCCGGTTACCCCCGTTTGTGGAGGTGGTTATGTTGGACTCGAACCGGCCAAAACCTCATGCCGTCTCGGGTCTTCAATGCTTGGTTGTAAGAAGACATTCACGAAATAAATTCAGCGGATAAGGTAACCAACATAAGTTGATTCTAAGGCAGAACGAAGTTTGCCGGGTCAGCTAGTAAAAGTTGTGCCAAAGCAAGAGAAAGAAAAGGAGACTAGACCCCGGGTACCAAAGTTTAAGCTTTGGATGCAGCCAGAAACAACGGTAAGATGATGAGTTTTTTTCCTGTGTGTTGATGAGTGTTCTCGTTAACCTCCAGCTAAGCTTATTTATTGAAATTTGAAGTGCTTCAGGCTGATTATATTTAATAAGATATTTATTCTGGAATATACTCGCATAAATTTGAAATAGGTAAATGCCTTATTTTAACTGACTGATTGATTTTCCAACTTAATTTTTCTCAAATTTGCCTTTTTTTCTTTGCATCCATTAAGGAGGGATTTTCGAAATTTCACCCCTAAGGAGGTTAAAATACTTGGGGTCCGCTCTGTTACTCTTTCTATAAAAATTATTAAGTAAAATGAAAAATAAAATTATTAAGTATTACATTAATGAATGAGAAATTGTTTGCACGCATTTAGAGACATAGAGCATAAAGGCCAACTATCTCGTCACACTCACTGTGGGTGTACCCATATAGTGGGTATGATAAGATGACTAATATCTTGTAGGTATTGAAAAGACAGGGACTTTCTCCATCCAGTATCATTTTAAATATACTGACCATGATGTGTCCGGTTAACGGCAATGGGCTCGCCACCTTTTATTATGTAAATGATAAAATAAAACAATTTTAATAAATAGCCGGTGCAGTCGTGCTGCCAGTCCCTCGTACAAAACTGTCCTATTTTGTTATTCTTTACGCATATATGCCGGCGGTAGTGGCTACTGCAATTGCGCCTGCGCGTCGATAAAATATATAAATAACCGAGTAGATTTTTAAACCATCTTATCGGCAAGAGCCTTAAAAAAGACTCTATGTTACGTATAAATAAGGTAAAGTTTAATCCATACACGAATGGAGTAAAGTTGGGCTTTTTGTTTTAAGGGTGAATTGTGATCGGTCTCGTGCGCACCTGCCTGGCCTGACTGATCGAAGGTACGTGCGGAAACTTATATAACGACGAAATAAAACTTTTATATATTTATTCAGCCGCATTTAAGTTTGTGCATCATTTCATTTAATTTATTTTGATGTTCATCTTTTAAATTTGTTTTCTGAACGAAAGTATAATTTTTAATGAACTTGCGCCGATTAAAACATGTTTTTATCGGTAGTTGTGTCCATGGAGTTATACTTGAAAATAATAATTTTTGACAAGTATATGTAATCGAAAAAATATTATTATTAAATATTTTCTAATACAATTTCATTTGTATACTTGACTCAACGCTTTAGTGCCTTTCGTTACCTATATGAGGTTCCAAGTTCGATGGTCGGATCTAGCAAAGTGTGTTTGTGTACAGCAACTAGTAGTACGGGGTCTGAAAAAGTGCCAAAGTGGCCGCATAGTGGACCCTGTAAACGCTTGGTCTTTGGCGGTCCCGAGGCCTTTTAGTGACCCTATTCCACCATAGGAACATTACTGCAATACTCTGTAAGTTATAAGTTATTTTTACTTCTGTAGAAGAATTTAGACGGCTCCTCTTAAATCACCATATCCTATTTATATAAGCAATTTAAATAAATAAATATCAATTGAATATTCTACGTCATTTTACATAGCGCTCCCTTGACCCAAAGTAAACATAGTTTAACTAGCTTGTGTTATGGGTTCTAGAATGTGGATAAACATACTTGTATATTTTTTTTTGTAAACACATACATATTATACATAGAAACATCCAGACCAATGTAAAATAGACATATTCATGCATACAAATATTTGCACCGAGCGGGAATCGAGCCCGCGCTCCTGTCGTAGCAGTCAAATGCACTACCGCTACGCCACAGAGGCCGTCGAAAGACATAATACACAGCGCCATCTAGACCCAGCTTGTCATATGGGTTCTAGAATGCCGACAAACTTACTTAAATACTTTTTTTAGTGAATAAATACATATTATACATAGAAAATATACATTGCAAATATACATATTTGTAATGAGCAGAAATCGAACCCGCAACCTCTGACTTAGCAGTCGAGTGCTCTACGGCTACGCCATAGAGGTCGTCTAATATTTTCAAAATAGAAGTCTGTACCTAAATATCGGTCGCATTTTACAAGCAGTCTTCGCGCAAGTTGAACAAGCTGTTTTCAGTGTACACGGCATTAAAAATATTTCATACCCATTTATAGTAATATACTTTTAATCGAAAGTAATTTCAATTACTGTTTGAGGCAAATTGATTCGAGGTGGGTTTACAAGATACCTGTGTAAATAAATTGATGCAATTTCTAGATAATCACATATGTACGTATGAAGTCAGCTGGGAATTCACTCGGGTTTGTGAACACCTTGCCAAGTATTTTTGAACGTTTATTTATGTGCACTAATAGGGTTGGCAATATAATCGTACCAATTTCATCTTATACTTTTCGAAAATATGATGAATAATTTAGAATAGTCCTGCATCTATTAGGCCCTAGGGCCTTACCGCGTCGCTCTTAAAGCAATTCAAAAGCAATACGATTCAGCTGTGAAAGAGAGATGCAGTTATACACTATGTATAGTTTCATCATTCTCCCTCAACTGAGCTGTATTACTTTTGCATTACTATAAGTTGATGTTGCTTTTGGTAACCACTAATATAACTCGCAGCGAACTGAAGTGCTACAACTACCGAAGGCCCGATTGCCGCAAAAAAGTCCTAGAGTTGAGACTGCGAATTGGTAAGCGGATAGTGGGACGCCCCCCAGCCAGATAAAGTGATGACCTGAAAGATAGCTGAATAAGCTCAGACTGGATGCTGAGGGCGAAAGATCTATATACGGTATACAGGACGATCTATATGATATATACGGTTGATCAATTGAAATAAGTTTTTAATCGTTTTTTTCGGTAATGTAGACTTAATTTGAACTTAATACCTTCACGTGTTCCTGCGAAAAACGTCTTGAGAGACAGACAGAGACGGACAACTAATTGTTCCTATAAGGGTCCCGTTTTTTCCTTTTAAGGAACGGGACCCGAAAAAAGATACCTTTGTTAATAGACGTAGTGACCTAGTTATATATTTTATATTTCCTGATTTGGCTAGATACACTTATTGAGTTGACTTGACAATACACTGAATACACAGTTGTCAAGCAGTTTTTTTTACACAGAAATTGGCACCGGAATCTACAGCGGGCAACCCTGCAAGACAAAGAAAGTTCTTGATCAGGACTGTTCATCTATATTCATGAACCTTATCGGTTTGTTGGCAGCGTGCTTACAATTTAATACAAGCCTGCCACTACATAATTACAACGATAACATTAAGGAGCGAGATAAACAGTGACAAGTGTTTTTTAATGCTTTGACCGAAGCTTATGTGACCTTTTCGTGCCATTCAAATGGGTCAAATTTATGGTCTTGCATTTAAATTGCATTAGAGCATAAAAGTACTAAGCTGTTTAGGAGTGTGTGTTACCTGGAGCCTTAACTGTACAGTCACTGCCAAAAGTTGTTTTGTATAACAATATATATTACAATCCAATGAATGTACGAGTAAAAAATGCCCGGTTGACGACAACAGGCTCGCTTCCTGTTACTTGGTACCGAACAAATTCCTGGTGAAAAGCGTGTTTACACAAAAAAAGCTCCGTGTATCAGCTAGTTAGTTCAAACAACCTACACCTTCCCCAGAACGACACCAGCTAAGTGTTGGCCAATTATCGTCAGCTTATGCACCAATTGAGACTAACCACAGGCTTAGGCGTTACAATGAAATATTGTGTTTCACCGTACACGCTCCCGGCATTATTACCTTGCGTAATTGCGATATGCGCCCGCGCAGCTCTTCCCCGTAACTTATTTGGTGTGAAATGAGAACAATTTGACTCCGTGGAAGTTTATGAGCAGATATAATGAAGTTCTAGGTAGCCAGGATTGTTAAATTGTTTTTCTTTTCTCAGTTTTAGTACACCGGCCCTAGGGTAGCGCAAAAGGAGCGGTCGTTCTAGGCGCCAAGTGGGAAGGGACGCAGAAAATCCTTCATCATCATCATAGCGTCCAGTCCCGTTTGCCTCCGAGGTTCTCACTTCAGAGCCCGGAGTCCACCAAAATTGATATTAGTTTTCGAGGCCATTTTTGTGAGGGAGCGAAAACTCGTCGACGCGACGACTCGCCATCCATGTATTTAGATAGGGACTGACATACTTTGACTATGCTCTAAAAACCCTTTCGGTATCCTACTAGAGCTCTGTACAGTGAATGTAAATCATTAAATTTTGGCGTTCAAAAAAAACAAGTTGAATTCCTGAGACGAGCTCAGCCGAATACAAGGGATTTTCTTTTTTTTTTCTTTTTTTTTCTTTATCTTGCAATGGTTCACCCCAGCACGAATCTATTACCGAAAACAGCAACTCGATAGCTCATCAATAGGACTTTTCTAAAGAAAATCCCTAAAAATCTGAATACTACACTAATCAACTGAATTACGTGTGCACAGATTACCGTTACCTATTTTTTTTTTCGTGCGGATATCCCTTCGGATACCCCCCGCCGGCTAGCGGGGGCGGTTATGTCGGGCTTGAACCGACTAAAACCGCACGCCGTCTCGGGTCTTCAGACGCCGGGGTGTAAGGTTGCCCATAGAGCATATCCCTCGCACCCCGACTGACGCTGGGCCATCTCCGGTTTCGAGATGGCCCCCTCGGGTTTGGGAACCACGGTGTCCCCGTCTTGCCCCGGCTCGGGGGAGGGGCGTTAGTCGCCCCCCCGTCCCGGCAGATTACCGTTACCTAAAGTCAATTCAACCTTTGCCAGACGCTTTAGTCCATTTGAAGACATCCATATTTATAATCAGACGAATAATGTTTGCGACATAAAGCTGTGTTCCGTGAAAGAAGCAAAAGCAGAAGTCACAACATGGCTGCTTTCATTGTCCTATACGAGTTAACCGAAAGTCTCTTTGTTCGTTTATCATAGATGTTGTAGTCTTTAGTGATTGTCCAGTAAATTGGTTGGTAAGTATGCAGTGTATGTGAATGTTTGCTTATATAAAAAAAGCAGCCAAGTGCGAGTCGGATTCGCCCATGAAGGGTTCCGAAAGCAGCAAGAAACATATTAATGATTTTTTGTTTTGAGTTAATTGAATGGAAGGTAAATTGCGGTTTACGATTTATGACGTATTAAAAAAAACTACTTACTAGATCTTGTTCAAACCAATTTTCGATGGAAGTTTACATGGTAATATACGTCATATATTAGAATAAAATGATATAAAAAGCCTCAATATCATTTTTGAAGACCTCTCCATCGATATCACACACGAATGGGTTAGATGAAAAAAAATCCGTTCCCGCAGGGGGAACGCACAGGTAGATTCCGTGAAGCAATTAATATTATTTTATTAACATGTTTAATTTTTTTTTCTCGCAAACGGTAACTTTTAGCGAAAAACTTTTCAGACATTTATTTTAGACTTAAAAATGGCCTATCGATTAAAAATGTTTCCGACTTCAAGAATGTTCACCGGTTAGAAGTTATGATTTTTTTCCCGAAAAATTTTGGTTTTTCCCCCCTCCACTTTTAGTTAAAGTTTTAATCTCATAGGTTTATAATTAAAAGTTGTTGGTATTCATGTATACTATGGGATAAAATTAGAACGGTTCGAATATCTTTCATGGAACGTGAAATTTTGAGGAAAAACTTATTTCACAAAAAGTGAGGCCCCTTTTTTTTTTTTTACGTGCGGAAATTCCTTCGGATACCCCCCCGCTGGCCAGCGGGGGTGGTTATGTCGTGTCTCGACTAAAACCGCACGGTGTCCTCCCCAAGTGTCCGTTGCCGGGCACCCCGGGTAAGCCCTCGAAAGGATAACCCCAGGGTTGCCGGCGGACCTTGGCCGCCACCGCGGCCTCGCCTGGTGGGGTCGGGTTTTATCCCGCTTCGGTGAGTTGGCAGGCGTGTGTAGGGCACACACGACACGCCCCCGCCACGGCCTGCTTCTGTAAGGACGGCGAGTCGGCCAACTGCCGTCCTCAGGCCCCGATCATGGAGGTCGGTAGTCCCGGGCGTAGATGAGTCTGCGGCGTCCTCGCCGCAGACTGCGGAACTCGGGGGGCAGGGTTCTCTCCCGCTCCCTCTCCGCCGTCTCTTTCGCGCGCATTACCTGCTCGCAGAAAGAGGCGGCGGCGTGCCACTTGCTCCCGTCGGAGACCACGGCCCTCACCATGGTCTCCAACGAGAGAACATCCACGCCCAGGACCGCAACGAGATCCCGGCGTTGACTCGCCCACGCAGGGCACTCCACCAACGTGTGGAGCGCCGTGTCTTCGCCAGGATCCTCGCAGTGCTGGCACTGCGGCGTTGTCTCCCGGTGGATGCGCCACAGATACTTACCGAAACACCCGTGTCCGGTAACCATCTGGCACATCCGGTAGGAGAGGTCCCCATGGTCCCTCTCCAACCACTCCTTCATGATCGGTCTCACCGCCGCAATGGTGGATTCCCCCCACCTTGGGTGCTCAAGTCGCACCCTCCATGTCTCCATGAGTTCCTGGCGGAGCAGGGACCGCTGACCCCTGATTTCTCGGGGCTTCGGCCTATGACCCCGCTCCAGCGCCTCCTTGCGCCACTGGTACAGCAGCGCAAGGGCTCTCGCTTCCAGGTCCCATGGAGGGGTCCCGGCTAGGAGACATGCCGCCTCGACGGAGATCGTGCGATACCCCCTGATGACTCTGACGGCCATCGCCTTTAACGGGCTGTTTAGAACAGCCACGTTGCGGGCCGCCAGAGTTTCCGCCCATACGGGGGCCCCGTATAGGGCCATGCTTCGCACGATCCCCAGGTACAGTCTCCTAGTGGGGGCGTTGGGTCCCTTAACGTTGGGCATCAGCCGCGATAGCGCGGCCGCAGCCCCCCTCAGTTTCGGGACAAGACTTCGGAGATGAGGTCCGAAGTCCCATCGGCTATCGAGTACGAGCCCAAGGTACTTCATCGTGGGTTCGATGCTGATGCTTACGCCCCCTACGGTTATGCTGGTTCCCGCAGGTGGCCCCCTCCGAGGCCCGTGAAAACACATAGCCTCGGATTTGTGGAGTGCCACCTCGAGTCCCAGCCGCCGTATTCGACCCACGACTTGAGCAACCCCTGCCGTGGCCTTCAGTGTCGCGCTTCGGTACGTTGCTCCCCGCGCCATAACGAGGGTGTCGTCAGCATAGCACACTATGCTGACACCCTCGAGCAACGTACCGCGCAGCACCCAGTCGTATCCGATGTTCCACAGGAGTGGCCCTAGGACCGACCCCTGCGGAACACCGCACGACACTTCTCGCTGCCCTGGCCCTAGCCAGCTCGGGTAAACTATGGCCCTCTCGGATAGAGTAGAGTACCGCAAATTTTGGGAAGTAGAACCATACATACATATATACATACATATATACATACATATATACATACATATATACATACATATATACATACATATATATATATATATAAACTTTTTGACCAGTGGTCATTTCGGACTCAGGGGGTCATAACTAGACCTCCTATGAAGAATTTTTTTTAAAATTCGACAGTAGTCAAGAAACCAATAGGTAGATCGATTTCATCGAAATCTACCTAAAAAATGTTGAGTTTCAGGTCTAAATATGGGAAGCCCCCAAATTTATTGTTTTTTTTTTATTTTATGTGAAAATTGTAATGCGATTCACAGAATACATCTACTTACCAAGTTTCAACAGCATAGTTCTTATAGTTTCGAAAAAAAGTGGCTGTGACATACAGACGGACAGACAGACATGACGAATCTATAAGGGTTTCGTTTTTTGCCATTTGGCAACAGAACCCTAAAAATGGCATAGAATGGTAACTGGCCTTTTCAAAATGTTTGAAGTACGTCTTAAAACTTTGATGTCGCCCGAGCAGACAGCGTATAGTATCACGAAGTATGAATCGTATCTGGCACCCACAGGATAGGCTTCCCTACTGTGGGGCCACAGTATAACGTACAATATTGTAGGTATTTTCTATTTGGCAATAAACTAATTAATTTTTTATTCATGTATAGAGGTAAAATACAAAACTCTCCTTTTTTGGCTTCCCTACGGTAGGTAAAAATACAGGTCATGATTTTAATTCGTCGAGTAGGTATAGGTAATTTTTGGTAGGTAGGTACTTGAGTTTTCAATAAAACCATGACTAATAAAAAAATAATTAGTTCCTTTGTAAACCAATTACGAATCATTCGTATGTTTCTCATACCCATAATTTATCATACAATCTTATCTGGGTCAAATACGAGGTAATTAGAGGTACTTCGAAGTACACGCGAAGGGCACAAGTTAGATTTAAATATCAATTATAATTGTCAGTCAATTTACATACGACTGTCGAATGAATTTCCATACAAGGTTTCGAAAATAAAACCTTGTAATTGTGTAGTATACGTATAGAGGCTTCTATTATTATATTTGATTGAAAATAATGGTGTTTAATGTATAAAAATTATACAATATATATACAGGGTGAATTTAGCCAGGAATCGAACTTATTGATTTTAAAAAACAACACTACCTGTATTAATCCAGCAGTCCATAGTACCGCTAATAAGGCACGAATTCTGGGAAGTAATATCATACGGCAAAGTTATGGAAAGGTCTCATTTTTAACGTAATACATTTTTTGTAATCCTATCGGATTTGGCCATCCACGCCCAGTTGAAAAATTCACTCTGTATACTACTACTAACTAAACTAAATACCTACTACTAATCAAAACATTGGGGACCTGTGATCATGTCTACTGAAAATCAACTGAAACTGTCGAAACGGTGTAGATTTGCAGATAATAAAATAACACAAAATAAATCATAACATAATCCATAAACAATAGTATTATTTAAAAAATCCATCTCCAACTGATAGCAAACGGCTATAGCACATGGCCTATGAACACATTACGGATCACCTCACACTGATACAGAGTCAAAGGGAAGCGTTGAGAATTTAACGCTTCCCTTTTAATTATCGAATAACATAAACATAAACTCACGCCTATATCCCCGAAGGGGTAGGCAGAGGTGCTAGCGTGTAGGTGCTATTATCGAATTTAATGCAAATTAATTTGGAGTTATCTGCTCTGTTCAAATCAAAATCAAAAATATACCTATGAGGTTGATACTAGACATAAAAGAGATAGATACGAACTTTCTTTCTCTGCTTTTTTATGATTCAATGGATTTCGTTACGCAAATGAGTATTTTCTGGTAAAACTTCTAGCGTGAAGTATAATGACAGTATCTGTCTCGTCATTATTAGATAACCTGAAGTCACTTAGGAACTTCAAAGACTCAAGGGGAGTCTTTGAAATTGCTTAAAGACATTGTATTTCTGACAGTATTTTGCCGCGAGTGTTGAGCGAACCAGATTCTATGAGCTCTTACAATTAAAACCCCTTCTCCTTTCCTATTCATAACATTATGTTTATACCTGTTGTGTCACTCCCACACAATGCAAACAATTCCATCTTGATTTAAACGGTTCATCACTTTATTTCACCAACACATCTGTTTTCTTTCCTCTATAATCAAAAAGTGGGACTGAAGCCTGAAAGAACATTTCTCTAGACCGTGAAACTGAAAACATTCATTTTAGACTTGTTGCCATAAATGTTGGTCTTTTGTTTAGAGAGATACGTATTTTCCCTCAAATTGTTTGAATGTAACCGTCAAAGTGTTTGTACGGGAGGTATTAGGAGAGCAATTCAAACAATTTAGTCATGATTTAGACTGTTTATTGGAATAATACATGATTAAATACACAATAAAATGAGGTTACACGTGTCTCATAAGTACTACACCACATGTTGTAGGCCATTTAAATACTACCAGTTCAATGTAGTTGAACCTAAAATTTACGCGATGGTGGACTATAGGAACACACCTGCTGTAGTAAGCCCATCAATCTTGATACAGCGATGATCTTACTTGCATCATTACGTCGTTAGTGCCAGGGGCGTTTCTGTACGATAATCATCGCCCTCTCTGATCAATGTCACAGGTTAGTTGTCTATTAACCCTTCAGTACTAGGTACCGGTCATACGGGCTTATCGGCTTCTGATCATCTCTTAATGGGTCATATTTAAACGATATATGTTGCCGATATTGCTTGTAAGGGTCAAAGGTCGTAAGATTTAATGGTCGATTAAATTTTATTGAATTTAGAACCTTTGTATAATTATTACGGATAATTACTTCGAGATGAGGTAACGAACTTTTTGGTTTGTTGTTGTGATATATTGCTCTTTGAGTAAAGTGTTAGTACTTACCTACTTACTTTTCTACCGCATTTAACGTAGCAAATGCTTTATAAACCGGTCGAAGTAGTCGAAATCAACTACATGTGTAGGATTTGGTTGCCTAGAAAGCGAAATTTAACCATAATCGCCATTGGACGACGACCAAGAATTTAGTTATATGTACGTACTAGCTGATGACCGCGGCTTGGCCCGCGCTGAGGTCGGTTATCGTTTTTGGTGGTTTCTACTAACCAATTGCAATCAAACATACGGTAGATTATAAGTCTGACCAAGACCTTTCGAATAGAAACGCAATCAAAATCCGTTTTGTTGGTTTTGCGGCCATCGCGAATAAACAGATAAACAGACAAGAATTCAAAAATAATTTAACATAACCCACATTTTTTTTAATATCTCCAATTTACAGACACAACTAATTTTCAATTTTATAATAGTATATATACTAATTCCAATTTGCGGATCTGTGGAGCATTAATTAATCCTACTATCCTACTCATATTATAAACTCGAAAGTTTTTCTGTATGTATGGATATATGGATGTTTGTAACTCTTTCACGCAAAAACGGCTTAACGAATCTGGGTATTTGGTACTGGCTTAGAATATAATAGACTAATCTGGGATAACATATTTGCTACTTTTCATCCCTGAAATAGGTTCCCATGGAAATGAGAACAGAATTCCACGCGGGGACAAAAATATTTTTTTAACGTACCTGCTTCAATTGTTAAATCCGGTAGTTGACGAAATTTTCCCGGGCAAATTTGGCCGCGCCATACATGTGCTATGTAATACGAAAATAAGAAGCAATCATTGCCTGCGCTCCTTGCAACCATAATTATTATATCCAAGTTGATGCATTCCATTACCGACTCCATTCTATGAAAATGACAGATAACAAATGTTTGGCAGACGTCGCCTGAAGCATGGTTTTATTGCGCCTATGAATAATATTGCAAGAGCTCTCGTTTATTTTCGAGACCATTTTTGGAAGATTTGTACTGACTAGTGTTATAGGGCGTATTGTAATATTAGCAGTGAACATGATGTCGTAATGCTGTGTCTGCTCGGCTCGTTGCTCGTTTGTCCCCCGTATTCGTGCAGTTGCCGGAATGCTTGTTTATAACATACTATACTACTCCGTGTAACCCCAGTCCGTATGCACTCTAAGGAATATAATGTGGAATAACATTGTATGCAAACATTTTCTATTACTTTTTGATATGCCATTATCAAGAATTGTCTATTAAAATTTGATTTCGGCTACTACAAGCTCAAACTACTACACCACGAACTTTTTCCCACATGCATTTCAAAGGCTATATGTATATCGTCATGCTTCTATTTTCTTAAAGACATCTGAGGACAAATTTATTACTACATATTGAGACAATATGCACTCTGTTTATTATATATCCCGGCAATACTTAGAACAGGATATTCATACATGAAAGCGGCAAATGATTTTCTTGCGATAATAATAATACTTCCGTCTCGAGAACACGAAGTAGAACCAACGAAAATACTATTAAAAATAGTTGATAAAGTATAGGGATGTATATTTTGTTATTTTGATTTGAAATGATTGAAGTCAAAAGCTTCACGATTATGTTTATTACACTTGTAATGCAACTTTCTAAGAGTCCTAAACATGTCTACGAAATAGTCGGACAGCTCTATGACTACGTCTACTGAGTCATTGTTCTGCCCGGTGTACCTCGAACTTTATTTATTATACACGGTGTTTCTTAACGAGTGAGTAAGCCTGTCGGACTGTCACGGGGCGTGAAAACTTCCATCATCTTGATATTCAAGCACCTTTACTAAATATCAGGGTTCTTGCAAATAATATTTGAAAGCATTACTTTTAATTCAGGTATGTCAGTTGCGGCCTTAATAACTCTTACAGGTTTCTAGGCCTCTCCAGTGTCTCCTTCAGAGCAACAAGTGTTACCACCAGAGATTGTCTTACAAGTGCAAGGTTTTTATATACAAGGTCATTATATACTTACATTTATAAAGTAGTTAGGTAAGATTGATTTTCAAGAGATGTGATTCAGTTGTAAGTGTTTTCAATGTAAGCGGTGCTGCTTTCTCTCAGGGTTGGGAGATCAGACGACAGCCACTCCCGACAAGCCGATATACCAATCAAAAACAGTAGAGTAGTAGAGTATGGATAGTTGTAGGCCTCTATTCAAATAATATAATATTCTACCACTACCATCCATGTACATTAAGGAGTTATGTTTATTTGTACAACAACATCCAGCATACTTCTGTAAGCAAACTGAGGCTATTAAGCGAAATGTAGTTCCTAGAAACAAATATAGGTTACATGTACCACAATGCAGGCTAGAATTGCATAAAAGAAACTCGTACATGAACGCTATAAAGGTATATAACAAACTACCGAATACCTTCAAGAATTTACCTTTAATTTTGTTTAAAAGAAAGTTGACGCAATGGTTGATAAAATAATGATTTTACGATTTGGATGAGTTAATGTCATACCGTGGGATAGTACGTGACTTTTAATATACCTTTATACACAATAATTAATATACCTTTAATGATACGATTGATATTATCAGCGATTTGACATCATATTTAGAATTTATAAATACAATTCATAATTATTCTGACATTATTATAAAACTGACATATATATATAAGTCCGACGTCAATAAAAATCTGACAATATGAATCTGACATTAATACATTAAATAAATAGATAATTATTGGGTAGGTACATGCATGCATGCATGGGGTGTGTGTTGGGTAACCTCCTCGAGTGTCGCTCCGATTCCGATCCCGCTGCAGTCCGGGGGGAACGGAATCGGAGCGGCCGGTACTCCCTGGGCGGCGGTCAATGGCTTCCCCTTCACCCCTTCATAAGGTTGGCATTGATCGTCGGCCAATATCCAACGTGGCGGGAACACATCGCTCTCCGTACTCCTCTGCTTTCAGAGGAGACAGGATGAGCGATGCTGTTAGTGGTGAGACGGCCCAGGGTCAGCCGGGGTGCGAGGCATATGCTCTATGGGTAACCTTACACCCCGGCGTCTGAAGACCCGAGACGGCGTGCGGTTTTAGTCATGGCAAGCCCGACATAAACGCCCCCGCTGGCCGCCGGGGGGGTATAAGGTACATGCATGCTGAAAGACTATAGCAATGTAACTCAAATCTTTTAAATATTTGCACACCATAATGGTAGGATGTACATGGGCCATTGTAACGATAAGATCTATCTGTTTACCTGCATTCTGGCAAATAAAATATTTCATTTCATTTCATAAAAAAAAAACAAAAAGTGCGGCTCGGGCTCCAAAAGGTAAACATTGGAGGCAACTGGGAAATCACTATGTAAACAGTGGTAAATACTTTTTGAATATCTAGGACTTTTCCAGGTAGCTCAGTTGGTTAAAGTATTCCCCCTGTAAGGGACTGGTCGCGGGTTCAAGTCCCGTCTTGGATGCTCACTCTTTCTGAACTAAATCTATAGTTATTTGAATATGTTTAAGCGCAGATGAACGCACTAATTGCAATGTAAACATTTTCTACAATGACTAGGTACCTTGTTACTACTTAACACTTACTAACACAACTTACTAAACACGAACTAAAATGTTAGTCGCAAACATTTAAAAGAGAAGAAATAGTTAAAAACCGTGATAAAATACATAGAATTGTGTTTCACTTTTTTCGAACCAAATCTATAGGATAGTTAGCAATGTTAGCATACTAATAACTTTAAAATTTGAAATGAAAAATTTATAAATAATTTGGTAGACATACCGAGAATTGAAAGATAAGCACAATACCCAAACAAATCTGACAGATCATGTATTTTGTTAGTAACTTTATTGTAAGGTTAGTTTTATCGAATTATATTCTTAAGAAAATTTGTCATGAAGACAGCATGAGACAGACGCATTATAAGTATTTCTGCTGAACGATCAACATTATGCGTAGGTTAGCAATCACTCTTTACAAGGTTTTTATATTGAGATCTATTCAGCATTTTTTACTTCCCGAATACGAGTTAATAACTTCTAATAAGAATATTTCCATTTATTATATTTCATAACTATATATAACAGGAGATAAAAAAAATTTGCTGACTAACTTTTAAGTTACTTACTAAACGCCAACTATCTTGCGAAAGAGTAAAGTTGGGTACCTGTTTTATATTTGATCATTTAGATGATATTTTAAACATACTATCCAACAACTTCCAAAAAAAAATTACATTAAACCTCCTTGCCATTTGCCGCTTTAGAAGTTTTTCCTTTCCAACTTCGATGTAAATTAAAAACAACACATCTTTATTAACTTTCCCGCGAAAGTATTACAAAACAACTAAAAACTCTCCAAGTTTGTAGTTAAGAAAGTCAAACAATAACGTTATCAAAGAGAAAGTCAGACCCGAGGTGTCGAAAGTCACCGCCTTTGCACTACACGAGCGTCAACACGGGACCGCCAGTTATCGCAACCTATCATTGACCACTGTGGGTCATCGGTTATTACTTTACCAAATACACGGAGCTTAAACGGTTACATGATTGCTTAAGAACTTTCGAGAGTGTACAGTTACGATTATATGAATACGAAATACAGTCAGTTTTATATGATGTGGGACGATCTAAATAGTCATAATGCTTAGCAGGTACCGGTAAACCAGGGGTGCTTGGTTGGGGACCTCCACGCGGTGCACCCTGGGCAACGGAGACGGCAGCGCCTCTCTCCTAGGGTGGGAGAGACGCTGCCGCCTACGGCCAACTCCGACCGAGGCGAGGACGGCCCTGTTGAGGGCTGTTCGGAAGCTTTACACGTGTCCCTCTGATTAGCAGAGGGCACAGTGGAGAGCAAGTAAGGGGGCCATCTCGAAACCGGAGATGGCCCAGGGTCAGTCGGGGTGCGAGGGATATGCTCTATGGGTAACCTTACACCCCGGCGTCTTAAGACCCGAGACAGCGTGCGGTTTTAGTCGGTGCAAGCCCGACATAACCACCCCCGCTGAAGACCCCCGCTCTCCAGCGGGGGCGGTATCCGAAGGGATTTCCGCACGAAAAAAAAAAAAAAAAAAAAAAGGTACTGGTAAACCAGCGACGGATATGCTTTATGGGCAACCTTACACCCCGTCGTCTGAGGACCCGAGACGGCGTGCGGTTTTAGTTGGTTAAAGCTAGACATTGGCTGGCCAGCGGGGGGGGGGGGGATACCGGTAAACCGAGTCCAGAATCCACATTCGTGGGGCTTCCACAGACCAAGCCTGGGCTCCAAGGTGCAAACTTTGGACCAACTGGGAAATCGCTATGAGGATGATCATATCCGATGATTTTGACTTTGGACGAAAACTAGTTAGTCTTCCACCAGGAGGGATTTGATTAAATGAAATCAAATAATTTTACTTGCATAAAACAGGTATAAGGCTGGTAGAAGATTAATTGATTCCTGTCTGACAGGACTAAGTGCAGATTTTACTAGCTGGTTCAGGTTGGGCGGTGCAACGTCGGATCCTTGCTATATTAGATATTATTATCCTACCCTACTTTCAACTAGCCCACTGATATTATAAACACGAAAGTTTGTGAGTATGGATGTGTAGATGTTTGTTACTCTTTCACGCAGAAACGGTTAAACAGATCTGGCTGAAATTTGGTACAGGGATAGATTATAGTCTCGTATAAAAAATAGGTATTTTATCTCTGGAATAAGTTCCCTTGGGAAGCGGGACATTAACAGCTAGTATTACCATGAGACTGTGGAAGTACAATGACAGAAAAACGCATTTGGTTTTTACTCGGAAGTAGGATTGCCAGAGCTTGTGATGAAATGAATTTTATGGCACCTTTACCTACAAATGACACTATACAAAGTAAGGAAAAAGTAAATAACCAAATTATTTGTAGTCTTCGACTTTAGTACTAATACCAAATACACACAATCCTACTTTTATAAATGTGATATTATAAATCTTCTTCTTCTTCTTATATATAAAAATGAATTGCTGTTCGTTAGTCTCGCTAAAACTCGAGAACGGCTGGACTGATTAGGCTAATTTTGGTCTTGAATTATTTGTGGAGGTCCAGAGAAGGTTTAAAGGTGCTATCGATTGAGGCAGTACGAAGTCTGCCGGGTCAGCTAGTAATAATATAAATGTGAGAATTTATGAAGATTGGAATAGGTTCCCATGGGTTGCGGGAACGGGATCAGAATTTCACGTGAGCAAAGCCACAGACAACAGCTAGTACAATAATAAAAGGGCTCTGATATCTCCGGTTTCATAACATGATGCATGCCCACATAGCATGTCTACGCTAATGCTTAGGAATTTTCTAGAATATAGGGTCGTGTAGTTAAGTATTGTATGTAATTTTGCTGGTGAATGATACTAATGTCTGTAATTGCATTGTACTATGTTGTTAAGTTAGTATTTATGTGGTAATATTACAGTGCGACCTCTTTTTGATGCCATAGGAGATTGTTTAGGCAAGCGATGTGCTGTAAGGTGGTCGTTTTGAATAGGAAACGTCAATCGAATTAGGTATTTAACTGGCTGGCTTCACTGTAGGTAGTTTGGTATTCCAAATATAATTTAGTCTGGTTTAGGGAACTTGATAATATAATTAGTATGGCGTCTAACTATCTTCGTTCGTATTCCTAGAATCCATGTTACAAGGTATGCTTAATTTGGGTCTAGGTGGTTATGTTTAAGAATATAGAAGGAGGCGTTAGGAGTGGGTTTACGTCAGTATTGTAATGACCGAGGTTTGAATTTGCGACCTCGCAATTACAATTCCGACGCCTTAACCAGTCCGTCACATCAGCATTACAAATACTATTCCTTTTTTTATGTTGCAGAACATCCGTCGAAATCAAATCTTCGGAAAAAAATCGATGGATGGTGGTAATTGAACCCTTTGTCACTGTTAGATCTTTGAAATATATAGACAGAAAGCTATCGTGGTAACAAATGTGACTGATAGTTTTAATCTTCAATGCAAAGACACAATTCTTGTTTTCTTGAATAGATAACGTACATAAACGTGAGTAATATTTATGCAAAATAAAACAGTAGGAAACATAAACATGATACGCAGCGTAAGAAGAAATAAGCAAGACCGTAAATACATGCTGCAGTGTCTGCACTGCCAATTAATGTAAATTTCTCAATGTCCCATAGTTAAATAATTGTTAAAACACTAACTACAGCGGCAACTCTTCGCAGATAAACAATAATTTAGACGCGTCGAACTTAAAATAATGGTCGACCACATTCCAACAAATCTTAACAGTAGGAAACTGTTGTAGGTGTAGTGATACCATGCTTTGGATTTTCTTGAAACCTTTCTTAGTACCTATATAAAAGTAATATTAAAGAGAAAGAAAATTCGAAACTACTTCGTATTTATCACCGTAGGCCGCGATTGAGTAAACTATTGACTAGTTGAAAATACTAGCTATGAACGCTACATTAAGGCTACAATATTTTAGAAAATAGTTCAACATTTATGACATTCTACTGTCATTGAGTGCTGCTGACTAGATTGTGATGCGTACAGAGTAAGACATTCTCTCCAATTTGTAGTAGTTATGCCACTTTATATATAAGTACTGTTAACAATCAGCACTGATCTAATAAGATAGTCGTGGTTCACGTACCGCTTTAGCAAAGGCTTCTCAGAATCAGTCGCCGCAATCCACTGGAAGTGCATGTCTTAAGAAATAATAGACTGTTCAGTAACAACTTCGTGAAATACCATTTTTACCTGCAAATACATTAAGGTTTATTACTACGCTAGATAATAATAAGTTGAGTTGTCAGTATTATAACTTAAAATTATTTGTAACCCATATTCTGTTCATTGTATGTTCAAGATTATTCCAAAAATACGTTTTTTGGTACTACAAAGTTTTCTGTGTTCTTTGTAATCTCGCCCACCTAGCCTAACCGCCTAAGTAGTATAAAATCACTACTCTAAGTCTTAGTGTCCCGCGTTGGGCGCCACTGTGGCCATTTAATTTCTGCTAATACTGAAGTAACTCGATATAAGCTTTAAGGTATAAAACTTATACATCATTGCGTTTTCTTGCACATGGTATTGACATTGAAGCAGTCCAGGAATCCAAGAGCTGTGAATTTCATATTTCAATGTTAGCGAAGAACGTTCGCGTAATGCCAAGTAGGTAACACGGAATGTTTTGGTAAAAATTTCATAATAGTACCGGTACATACTGAACCTACTGATCTCACGAGTAAGTATGAATAACTATGGCCAGGTAACTTGGTTTACGATTCCACTTGAACATCACCAAACACAAAAAGCTTCGATTCTCTAGATGATTTATCATGTGTAAAGGTGTCTTATACTTCACATTATAAATAAGGTATTCCCTGCTTATAAACGCGCGTTATTTTGTTAAGAAACGTGACCTTGTTTCTACTAAAATCTGGCACTGCTTGAAATGTGAGTTTCTGAATAATTGTTATCTCATTCACATATTTCTTACGATTTTAATTAGGTATTATAGTTTGTGTTGTATATTAAAGATACAATGCAAGCTGATTAAAAATGGTGGTAACTAATAGATTTTATTTCCTCAGCACATTATACTATGGTCACCCCACACCTTCATCTCACGAGCACCTGGCCAAACCAATAATTTCACTCACACCATTATTTCATGTTCCATTTCTCTTGCCATTAGCCTAACTTCCGTATCTAAAGGTGTCTATTGTCTGACGCAAATCTACCAACATATTTCTTGTACAGACATTCTTTTCAACATAGCATCTTGACCATGTTTGACTAGGAAATTGACGGAGATTGACAGTGAATTAGAAATGATTTATGTGACAACAATGGGATATAACCTTACACAGAACTTAGTAGCTAGGCTTTAATACACCTCGAGTACTGCGTTTCCTCACTCTTCTTTGTTTTGGGTCTTATTTATCATCATCATCCTCATAAGTCCAAAGGTTGATTTTGAAGCCCGGGGTCCGCTTATTGTTTTTGAATTTCGGCGTTTCCGAGTACAACCGACGTCTGAACTCATAACCCGGACAGAACAGACAAAACCTGTGACAGAGCCTCATCTGTTGTTTAGCAGGTGCTCCGACTAGTAGGTCAGGTTGGCTTGGACTCCAAAGGTGTTGGTAGGGCCGTGTACACCCTGGAAGGAGGCCCGTTTCCTGATTAATGGGTCAGAGGATTCGGTGGGTTCGTGTCGCGTATGTGATTTATGAAAGAGCTTTCGAGTCTAAAAACAAGACTCAATTTTGAATTGGTTATTTCATTTGTGTGAAGAAAGACACCTTGCATCACAGGATTCGGGTTCGATCCCAGGTTTTACCATGGCACACACCAATGACTTTTCGATGCTTTTCGAAGTTATGTGTGTATTTATCGCAGGCTTATAAGTGCCCGGTTAATAGCAATAGGCTCGCCACCTAAACATAAACTGGCGAAATATGGGTGCTAGCACCTCTGCCTACCCTTTCGGGGATATAGGCGTGAATTTATGTTATGTATGTTATGAAGAATAGTACATTGTTCATCGAGGGGAGAAAGGGGCCGATTACTAACGAGGGGGTAGTTTGCGGCCCGACGTGCAACCGAGTATCTCAATACCCACGAGTTGGGAATCGCACTTTATTTGGAGTGATACATAGTGCTTTATACTACACCTACAAGGAAAATGAATACAAAAAAAAAGTGTGTTTGTACGTGTCATGTAGCGTAGCCTTAGTTTAAGCTATGGTCCATTCTGTCTTTATTGTCTGTGGTCTCTTCCGATATTCGCCATTACACGAACTCCAAGTTAGTCTGCCTTTTTTATTTAAAAGTATCCCAAATCCCTGGCCCATATACATTATATGGTGTCAGAAGCGCGCAAATATCAGTCAGCGAAGAAGATTTGCCATCAAAAACATACTGTTTGGATACCAGTATGTTTTTGTTAAAAGGGGAGATGTCATGTAGTTAAGAACGTAGCCTTAGTTTAAGCTATGGTCCATTCTGTCTTTATTGTCTATGGTCTCTTCCGATATTCGCCATTACACGAACTCCAAGTTAGTCTGCCTTTTTTATTTAAAAGTATCCCAAATCCCTGGCCCATATACATTATAGTACGTACGTAAAAAGTTATACTTTTAAAAAAATAACATTGATGAAATTTTGGATTCTAGAATACTTTAATAAATGCGCCAAATTTCATATAATAATTATGTAGATTAAACAGTTTTCGAGTTGCATAATTTTTCCCTAACTAACTTCAGGGCGTTGGTTTTTAGTGACGGTGTGGGGGTGCTGGCGTGCGTTTCGTAAAAATGTATTCTCATCATTTTTCCCTAACGCGCCAAAAGTATAACTTCAACAATATAAGAATATACATTAACTTAGAAGGAAATCGAAAGTCAGGAAAAACGATATTGATTTTTCAATGAAAATCAAAATGAAAAGCAGTAATCTTAGTCAGAATGGAACACAGCCTTTATGTCAAAATATTTGGAAACGTTCCATTACAAGTAAATATTAGGTCTTTACCTACGAAATTGCCGAAATTTTCTTACAAATTCATGAGTTCGTTATTCCTGTAATTTAATAGCTATTTCCATTATTTATTTTTTGTTTGAAAGTTGATTTCAAGATTTTACAACTCTGTATTAAATTTTGTTTTTAATGGCCGCTTGATAAATAAAGTCACTGGTGGTAGAAATTTGATGACACAAATTTGTCACAAAATTCGGCCGGGTAGGTACCACCGTGCACTATTGCGAAAAACCCTCCATAGTAATCCAATTTCGGTTTGATTGCGTTCAAGGGTCAGCAAGTTTGTCATTCCTAAAAAAAATGCAAAAATGTTAGTACTGAAAATTGGGTTTCCTCCAATTTCTTCAAGAAAAACGGCAATTTCATATGTAACGACCTAATATAAATTATGACATGATACTCCTTTGTGAATACGTTCGACTCTTTTGATAGTACTTTTCATTAAAAATAAACTAGGTCATTGCTGTCAGTTTCTGTCATTTGTTTATGTCGAACGTATAATTTTTAATGAATGAACATATATAGGTATATATCTATAATATTCAGTTTTCAGATTTATCTTTTGTATATACCTCATAGTCTACCTTGATGCAAAATATAAAGTCTTTACGTCACCTGGAAGTGGATTATGTGTTAGGGTTTCGGTTTTTCGATGGTTTTTCGTGACGGTGTGCGCGCGTATAGTGAAATTTACTCTCATCATGTTTCCGTAATGCGTCAAAAGGAGTATGGCTTCAAAAAATAAAACACGTTAACAATGTATTTTCATACACTTTTCTCTCCCGCATTTTTCTATCGAAGTTTTGTCTCCCGCTTCATTAACAATGGATTTTATACATTCTTGTCTACCGCATATTTCTACGGAATTAATATCGTACATTATGCCTTATTTTTGAAAAAATTTTAGAGTACTTTCTTAGTAGGTGTAGAATAAATGTATTATTTTACTAATAAAGTTTATTTTACCCGTACAATTTCCTTCTTCAATTACTTAGACATTTAGATAAAGTACCTCTCATTCCGAGATTCAAATCCTGTTCATAGATTAGATTCCGCGGTCTGTGTATACCGCTTATCTAAGCCAATTTACGTTATGTGGTCGATAATATTTGAAACCGTTGTTTCGACAATTGTATTGCTAATAATGTTATGCTACCTGCTACGTCCGGGTTGTTGAGGATAAACTATGTATGCTGTTGATTTGTCTCTATTACTATATGTCCCGTGCATATCTTCCTGCATGTATATATGCAGGTATCTGATCAGAATTTTAATCAAAAATGGAATGGGTCATTTACCGTAGTTTAGTTGCAATATATCGAGGTGTAATACGGAATACATTAATGAAATAGCCCCGGTAAGTGCACTCTAGCCCCATAGATATTCTTTCTTTCTATGATAAAAAATATATGCCAACTGCCAACAACTTCATTACTTCTAGCTGTGTATGTAAACGAATCACGGAAGTCGAAATTAATAATCAATTTCTATTAGTTGTATCGATTTGAAACTTTGAATGTATGAGACAGTTGTAATTGAATTTGTCATATCTGCGGTATTATTCTATTTGGCATGGAGTTGTAATCACAGTCATAACGTGAGAAGTCGGTGGATTGCAATTGTGTAATATAGAAGAAAGAACTGGCGTAAAACTTGCGATACCACATGTACCCTGGCGACATCTAGCAACAGTAAGCTCAAGAACTTCGATATCACATAAAATCAGCGCCACCTAGCAACCAACAAGCTGAACAACAACCGTCTACTATGTCACAACTTCCACGTGATTCCTACATCACAATCCTGCATCGCGAAAATGAAGTTCACGCGCTGAGTAGCATATATACAGAATCCTAACTTCAACAGTTATGGCCTCGGTCCGCCGGGCGTGATCACCTTGCCTGGTCGGAGGATAATCCCTTTGTGTTTGGGGAGCATCATCACACCTCGTTCCTCCACAAACTAAACAAACGTAAATACGTCGGCCACTACGAACGCGCCTGGTACGGTTGGTTAATCCAAATAAAAGGGCTGATTTAGTGGTTTTGTTTGCTTTAACCAGTTCCCATACATTAAAATTGGAGACTAGCGTATTTTTGAGTTTTTTTAATAAATACCATGTATCTCACACTCGAGTTTGAGGTAACCACTGCTACTAAAATAATTGTTTGTGTTAGGAGTTGTTTCACCTTAGTAGTATCGTTTACTGGGTTGATTATACCATATTATACTAAACTCACAATCACGACGTCGCTGCTTGAACATTCACTTGATGAGTAGCTGTTCTAATTTAAAAATAAAATAAAACAATGACTGCCTGTGTGGCGCAGCGGTAGCGTGTCCGACTGTTATGCATGAGAAGCCAGGTTTGATTCCATGGCCGGGTAAATTGTAATTGGATTTTTCCGTAAGTAAATTCTTAATAGTAGTACAGATCTGGAATAGTTACCAGTTGACGGCAATATTTTCTTCTTGTATCATTTTCGTTATATATATTCTCTTAATCCACATTTTCTCGTCTCTGGTAACGTGAAATCACAAATAAATAGCTCGTGAAATGCTATTAGGTGTTATTTACCCCTACCTACCCCTTCGGGGATACACAGACGTGAATATCTTTAAAAACCAATGACTATAGTATTACTCAAGTCAAAACTGCGTTGTAACGAGTGCGTCCAACAAAGAGCACACATGCATATGAAATTGAATTCGTCACATCTGCTGCGGTCACCATTAAATCAGATACCCTCAATTGACACACTTAACATTGCATCACATGGCAGGCAGCTGCTGTTTACGTACCTACCAACACGAAATTAACAAAGAATCCTATGTATACCTACTACTAGACAAAGAGTATACAACAACAATTGTGTCTGGGAGTGCGGGGACAAAGTAATACAATTAATAAATAGGATAACAAGTAATAAGCTGGCTACTTATTAGAATCAAACTTCAATCTTCAATCAATGGAGTTAAAACACAAAATTTAATATTAGGTCGTTACATATGAAATTGCCGTTTTTCTTGAAGAAATTGGAGGAAACCCAATTTTCAGTACTAACATTTTTGCATTTTTTTTAGGAATGACAAATCCAAATTTTATGTTTTTTTTTTGTGTATGTATGAGACAACATTAATCTTACAAACAGCAACTTTTATTACATTTTTGAAAAGTGACTGCTGTTAAGTAATACGAAATTTATTATCAAAATGGATAGCATTTAGGAAGTACTGTTTTTGAAGATCGAATTAATTTATCAACCGGCCAATAAAAACGAAATTTAATACAGAGTTGTAAAATCTTGAAATCAACTTTCAAACAAAATATAAATAATGGAAATAGCTATTAAATTACAGGAATAACGAACTCATGAATTTGTAAGAAAATTTCGGCAATTTTATAGGTAAAGACCTATTATCACTCGCTTTGTACAAATTGGGAATGTACAAAAAATGGAATCTCACCAGGATCTTCGGGGTCTAAACCAACTTTACATCTGATTGACGGACAAGCAGGGTTTCTCTATCTATATCTCCATAGTTGGGTGGGGGATCACATCAGACGGCACATCAAATTAGTGACTAATTTGTTTGTTCCGCGCAGTCACTCTATTGGTATACATAGAAGAGGTTTTAATTAACAATATTAATTACATAACAAACATAACATAACTTCACGCCTGTATCCCCGAAGGGGTAGGCAGAGGTGTATTACACACCCACGATTCGCCAGTTATGTTGAGGTTCCAATATAATAGGGGGCGAGCCTATTGCCATCTACCGGGCACATTATTAAGCGAGCGATAATTAACATTTATGAATGCACCCATAACTACGAAAAGTCAGAGGTGTGTGCCCGGGGTGACTGGGGATCGAACTCGAGACCTCGTCTCAGCAGTCCGTTACGTACGCCACATAGATTAATTAATCTATTGAAATATATATAATTTAGTACGAGGTACGACATTTTAAGATTTCGCGTTCTATTACGACGACCGAACTATGTGTCTTGGCGAAAGGGCATTCGACTGTTACGTCGGAGGTTGCAGTTTCGATTCCCACTCAGTGCAAATATTTGTATATATGAAATATGTCTATTCAAATTGGTCTGGGTGTTGTTGATAGAGTCTGAAGTTCCTCAGTCGGTTGATCCCAAATCCAAACGAGAAATCCCGTTGCACACTAACTCCGTCCAATTAAAATGATGCTTATGATTTCTTAACTAGTGAAAATATCTATATTCTTGTAACAAATTAGAAAGTTAATTAAGAACCCATCATTTCAGAGTCTCTATTAAATATGATGAGTGATGACCCTTAGATTAAATAACAATAATCCATCAAGCAAGCTATTAACATTGTCTTGATAAATTACATAATTGAATTTCTCTCAAGACATCTCCAAGAAAATTGCCTATTGTATTTCAAAAATTATAAATAACGTTCGAAGCTCGCTCGTGACTAAACCGCTAGATGTCGTGATAACAACTGTCATTCAAAATGACATTTAAATTTAGAAACCGTTTTATAGTATTGGTAAAGTGAATTTAGAACGTTTCGAATTAGTTTAAGGTTGAAATTGTGTTTTTCAAGTTAAAATGCAGGTGGAAGAGTAAAATTGACAAGGTCTTATAAGGGACCGCGAACAAAGTCGTTGTAGTAAAATACCAATTTACTTTAACAATATGGCTATTTGCTCGTGTCGTTTGGTCCCTTATAAGGCTCTGAACGTTCAGACTAGCGGCTTGAGTAATATTTGACGTGACCAGACTTCGCTTCCGGTGAGATAGTACTTTGATGGTCGACATACTAGGTACTTACTAAAAGAAACGGTTGTTTATGTCTTTTAGAATTTTAAACGGTCGCTGAATCTCGCCACAAAATGTAAACAAATGGGTTCAGTTAGTGTCGCTTCTATTTAACATGACTTTCAAAAATAATATACATAAAAATTGCTATACATCTCGAATGAAATCAGTATACTAAGTTTACCTCTAAATTTAAATCCAAAAAGTCAACATCCCTGACGGGGTTTGAACCTATGACCTTGGAATACTCGGAACCACTGAGCTGCTTGGACCTGCACCATAGCCCCGTCCGGTAATTAGCATATGTACTAGCTCGCAGGTGAGATTGGTTTGGGCCTCGAAGATGTTGATGGGATCCCATCACACTTTTTTTTCCGTGCGGATCGGTCGGTCCGGGGGCGGTTATCTCGGACTCGAACCGACTAAAGCCGCACACCGTGTTGGTTCCTCAGATGCCGAGGGATAATAAGTTGGCCCATAAAGCATTTCGGGGTGCCATACACAGTAAAGTCTACATAGTTTGCTAGATCCAGAATCTAACGATATAACACTCATCTCTTACTATGTCAGTTGCTAAATTCTCACTTTTTTAAATCAGTTATAGTCATCGAGATATAATATAGACATCAATGGTTATAGTGAGTTCCACTATAACCATTGATGTCACTATAATGTCAATATTGAACAAACTCGCGCAAGTTACGATAGGCGAAGCCGAAGATCATACTAGTATAACATAGGCGCACCGTCAGCCTCACGCATCGTCAGCAATCCGCACGTAGTATAACGTGAGATGGCGGAAACAGGAAATCATCACGTACCGTAGATAATTTGAAATAGTTATAATATATTAATTAATGTATCTCATAGCAACATACATAGTATACCTATATTAAAATCATATCCCAGAGGGAGAAACTCTTGTCGCAGCATCGCGCTTAGGCAAGACGTCACTTACTCTATAAGATAGTTAGTAAGATAAGATGTAGTTAAAATAAACTACTTCTCTCTAAAAATCTTCGTTTCTCAATCCTCCGGCGGCACCAAACGTAATTCGCATGTGCACTAACTGGCCAATCGAAAACAAATGAAAGCACTGATCAACCAATGACGCGAACCTTTGAACGATTTTGACTTTTAAATAATCTATGTTTGATTGACGCGCCTCCGCCCGTCGCATCCCGCTCTTGCCACCAAATAGACCTGAAATACGGACTGCACAGTTGTCAAGATTTTTGCACTAACCATAACACACCAATTATACTAGTATGGGATGCTTAAGGTCTACACATACGCCTGTACAATTCTGCCTATGTGTGAGCTGATAAGATCAGCTGTATCGTCGTTACTTCGCGCTGAGATTACCAGTTAAACAACCATTTATGGAACTATGTCGTTTGTCCATCTGTCACACTTTCTCTACAAAACATGTCGCAATATAACTGTTTATTTTTTACCGCAGGTGTATATGTAAATATGATTATTGATGACCAAACTAGTTGGTGCTTAACTTTTAATTTAATGTTATTTCGGACTTGCCATAATCGGTTAGCGACGTTTCAACGGTATGAAACTTACAACAGCATTTAATATTTAGGTCACGTCGATTTGACTTCACCTCGCCTGATGGTAATCTGAAGGTAAAGTCTCAGGAAAGAGGGTCACCATTACATACACGTACCATGTTAACAATGGTGGCACTCAGCTTGACGGCCTCATCAGAAGAGAATTGTCGTCGCAGCACCGCGTGACACCCACCGGTCCCACTCTAGTGCATAGCCGGGCAGGGCCGGCTATGCACTTGCTGACCCCTGAACGTCAGCAATCAAACCGAAATTGGATTACTATGGAGGGTTTTTCGCAATCGTGCACGGTGGTACCCACCCGGCCGAATTCTGTGACAAATTTGTGTCATCAAATTTCTACCACCAGTATATATATATGCTTATATTATATGCTTCATTGTATTATACAATATAATAAAATAAATCATACAATACAATATAATAAACCATGGATATTATAATTTAATTAATTATAGGTAATGTTGGCAAGTTGATTGTTTTAAATTATCCAGATATACAAATAAATCAAACTGATGTGCCTGTTTGTAATATTAAAGTAACAGCTTTAGGTGATTGCTTATGAATGTATGCACGGTACAGTACTTACCTATCGCAAGAATATTTATTTAAGATTTTGTCTGTCTGTCAAACAAGGAAATCAAACCAAGTCCTAGTCTCTTAGAACTAGAACTGACGACCTGTGTATCGGTAGAGCGTTCGGTGGCTACGTCAGATGTCGCAAGTTCGATATTTGTATGCATGAATATGTCTATTTGCAAGCATTTAGGTGTGTCTATATATAGAATGTATGTTTTAGAAAAAAAAACCGGCCAAGTGCGAGTCGTACTCACCCAAGAAGGGTTCCGGAGCAGCAAGTAAAATTTTTGTATTTGAGTTGATTGAATGAAAGGTAAATTGCGGTTTACAATTTATGACGTATTAAAAAAAAAGTACATACTAGATCTCGTTCAAACCAATTTTCAGTGGAAGTTTATATGGTAAAGTACATCATATATTTTTTTTAGTTTTATCATTCTCTTATTTTAGAAGTTATAGGGACACACACACACACATTTTACCACTATGGAAGTGTCTCTCGCGCAAACTAGTCAGTTTAGGAAAAAAAATAATTAGAAAACTCAGTATCATTTGTGAAGACCTATCCATGGATAGACACTTAGGGTTTGATGAAAAAAAAATTTTAAGTTTCAGTTTTAAGTATGGGGACCCAAAATTTATTGTTTTTTTCCTATTTTTGGGTGAAAATCTTAATGCAGTTCACAGAATACATCTACTTACCAAGTTTCAACAGCATAGTTCTTATAGTTTCGGAAAAAAGTGGCTGTGACATACGGACGGACAGACAGACAGACATGACGAATCTATAAGTTTTTTGCCATTTGGCTACGAAACCCTAAAAACAATGTTTCTAGGTATGTTCATACGCATTCCAGAACTCATATTACAAGCTATGTTTATTGAAACAAATAAGATAGTAGTCACTAAAATAAAACATATTAAACGTAACATATTAAACATAATTATAACGTCAATGGTTTCAAATTTGATGGCGCTGTGTAATGTCGTAAAATTTTTATTATTTCAACTAAATAACTAGAAACTAACCAACGAGATATGTCATGTAATTTGTTTCATGTTAAATTTGCACTATAATTTTGCAATTAAACATAGTATGAAAATGCATATTCTTGCTTTTGAAGTTTCTCGCTTTTATGTTCAATGCACGGTTCAATTCAAGGTACGGTTAGAGATGTTTAAGTTTAGATTATACGAAGATAATGTTTTTACAACGTTACAAATAACGTTTCACAACGACTACGTTACGATGAGCACGGAATGATGTTATGACTACTATCGATAATAGTCTATACATGTAATAAAATGGTGACGAGAAAAAACTGTAGGTGAATCGAATATTTTTTTAGAAAAAAATACTAAAAAAGTTTTTATAGAATTTTTTTGATTATTCCGAACCTGACCCGATAACCAGACCCGGTCGCGGAAGCAGACCTAGAAAGTAGATAAATACTTGGATACTTTTTTTTGTAAATAAATACAGTATATTATACATAGAAACACCCAGACCAGTGCAAATATACATATTTGGAATGAGCGGGAATCGAACCCACGACCTCTGACTTAGCAGTTGAATGCTCTACCGCTACGCCACAGAGCTCGTCAACAATTTCCCAACCTAACGTCATAGACATGAATTACTTCACAAACAATTATTGTTAAATAACTGTTTGTTTAAATCACATTTTACTTTGTTTTATTATAGTTAAAAAAATGATAATACTGTTGGAAGTGTTTTAACAATTTTTTTAAATAACATTAAATATAGATAAAATTATTTTTGCACAAAACGACGACCTCTGTGGCGTAGCGGTAGTGCGTTTGACTGCTAAGTCAGAGGCCGCGGGTTCGATTCCCGTTCAATGCAAATATGCATATTTGCATTGGTCTGGGTGTTTCTATGTATAATATGTATTTATTTACAAAAAGTATTTAAGTATGTATACCCCCATTCTAGAACCCATATGACAAGCTCTGCTTAGTTTGGGTCTAGGTGGCGTTGTGTCATTTGTCCCAGAATATTTATTATTATTTATTTATTTAAATAAAAAGAAAAGCAGGTTTAAACGCTACATTGTTCACGTGCTTTGGATAACGTCACGCAGTTGTTTACCATATGCATAGTATTGTTTCTTATATGCATACACAGTTATTAGATAGGGAATTTTATTTATTGAAAACATTCACTAAATGTACGAGCATATATAGGGAGTAGTGTTTTTCAGATACCATGTAGTGTTCTTTTTGTGACAATAGATACGAAAATAATGCTTTAAATGGTGTGAAGGGATGAAGTAACACCAATATTGCGGTTACACTATTATGAGATCCACTGATAGCTTGAAAATTTAAATTGGAAACTAATCACTTTAAAAATCACTTAAAAATAATTGAAAATCTGTTCACCTAAATTGGGTTGTCACGATTTACGCGATAAAATCAATGGTAAAATATGATATTCTGACACAATTTAGTCTGAATGAAACTCGGTACGTACACATCTATAGTTGGCGGAATCCACGGGTGAAATCAGCTCTTAGACCGAATTTCACCAGTGAAAACGGTTCAATTAAACTGGGGATTCGAGCTTTACTCAAAGAAATTAATTGGGCTAAAACGTGAGAAAGCAGTTTATTTTTAATTGAACTCAGTTCATATCATTGGTTAAATACGCTTTTGTTTCACATATTACTTGCTCATATTGGTGTTTAATAATAAAATTCATCTGTACGTGTGTTTGTCCCCTAACGCCTCCTAAACGGCTGAAACGATTTGGATGAATTTCGCGTATATATAATGGGTGCCTGAATGGTTTGAAAATAGAATCCGGTAGGTAGTGCTGCTGTCGTTATGTCAGAAAAGATTGTTGTGTTGTGTTTGTGGGTTTGGTGCAGTCGTGCACATTTGATCTAAACTGTTGTTGATGAGGTCAGATCTTCACGAAATTTTACTTGTGATCTTGTTCCGCACAGCATTTAGCGTGCACCGATGCTTGTTTTTTTTTAAAGTAAGTAAGTTTCAGTAAACAATTTCAAGTTACGCAAGTTCTGTAGCAATATTGAGGTTTTAATGAACATAGGCGGGACGAGACTCTTGACCTCAAAAATGATGACAGATGAAGGTTATTTCGATATGTGTGAGACTAACAAAGTTTGGGATGCCCAGTGGTCAGTGGAGCGATTGTTTGACTATATATTTATGGACACAAAGAAATTGATAGAAGACAAATATTTTAATTAAATTTTGTCGTAATTAGTATCGTAACTTTTCCAATAAATTTAAATCGTCTAGGATGTTGTGAGTCGTATGTATGAGAGAATTTTACATATCCACGCGCCCAGGGGGAGTACTCTGACCAACTGAGCTATATTTGGGTGTTCTCTGACTAGACTAGACTAGTCTGACCAACTCAGCTATAGTTGGTCGAAGTGTTCTCTGACTAGACTAGAGACAATTAGTGCACGACAACGGAGGTTCCGTTTATGTGCATTGCGGGGTCAGTTGTTTTGTGGTAGTTCAGCGTTATTTCACTACATCACGCTGGATATCTCAAAATTGGGTACAATCAACTACGAATTTTAGACTTTAGAAACTTGGACTTAATGTGAAACTAGTAAATTACGGAAATTAAAAAAAATTGGCAGCCAGTTTAAACACTAAGGTAACCTCACATTTATATAGTGTGCTATTTATTACTCTTAGAGCAAGTTGTGTCATCAACAGAATAAATTGACCAATATTAAATACTCCTACGCTAAACAGTGTCATTTTATTGAGTTAGCGACTATATAATCTTTAGACAGACAAGGGCCGTCTGTACCACGTTGGGTCAGAGCACTTCAATCATGATATGCTAAAGTACATTTAATAAAACTCGCCGACAATCTGATGATTAAAGTAACTCGTGAGTGAGTCAGGGATCCTTGCAGCAATTTATAACAGAATATGACGCGAATTGAACTCGTCATAAAGTTGAAAGTGTCAAATGTCAAGTGTCATTATTATTTTCCTAGCGCGGGATACGGTTGCATCCGAGGCATCCACCTCAAACTTCAAAAGTATTTGTATATACTAGGGTTATAATATACTTTAATGGGCTTAAGAAAAACAAACCTAGATTTGTTTTTGTTTGTCGTTTAGTGGTTTACGATCGAGAGTTCCCGGGTTCGAATCCTGGCCATTACACTACTGACTTGAACCCACTCCTAACACAAGGAATTTATCTTAGCTGGAGGGGTTAGGGGGACTATAAGTAATTTCAGTTACTAATAAATTAATTAAAAATATCTATGACATCAGAAGTCCCTACTAACATCTTTCGGGACCCAAGCCAACCTCGCCTGCCCGCGGTGCACTCTGCTGATCAACGGAGAAGGCTCTGGCGACCCGCCAACACGCACTGGACCAGCGTGGCGGGTTATGTTCCAAATCCCCCCAAAATGATGATGGACAGAGGAGCACGGCCCCTAGTGCCCTTGGGCTGTAGCTGCAAGACTGACGTTGACGGGCGTGGGTCGAGCACTGGAGTCAGGGGTGCTAAGAATCTCCAGGCGAGGTGCTACCGTCAAACGACCCCAGGCAATTGCTCAAAAGAATACCGACGAAGGTTGTCGCTGGTGACATACAAACGCGCACATTAAGGACAGACGAGAAGATCATTGAGCTGGAAGAGGAGATGAACAAGCTGCATTGGGACATAGTGGGTTTATCGGAGGTCCGAAGAGAGAGCGAGGACACGACAACCTTAAAGTCTGGCAACTTGTTCTGCCACCGGGAGGGCGACCAACAGTCCCAGGGTGGTGTTGGGTTTCTCGTTCACAGATCCCTTGTAAACAACGTGGTATGTATCACGAGTGTGTCGAGCAGGTTGCGTACCTGATACTCAGAGTATCAAAGAGGTTCTCGTTGAAGGTTATACAGGTTTACGCACTGACCTCGGCGCACCCGGATGACGAAGTGGAAGTTATGTATGAGGACATCAGTAGGGCCATACATACTTCCAAAACATACTTCACTGTTGTTATGGGGGATTTTAATGCAAAACTGGGTAGGAGGGGCGATGACGAGTTGAGAGTGGGGCAATTTGGATGTGGGTGGAGAAATCCCAGGGCCCAGAGGTTGGCTGACTTTCTGGAGAAGGAGGAACTCTTTATGAAGAACTCCTTCTTCAAGAAGCCACCTAATAGAAAATGGACCTGGATGAGTCACGACGGTTGTACGAGGAATGAGATCGACTTCATTATGTCTACAAAGAGACGAATATTCAATGATGTCTCCGTGATCCACAGGGTGAAAACCGGAAGCGATCATAGAATGGTTAGAGGCACATTGAATATAAATGTCCAATTGGAAAGGTCTCGACTAATTAAGTCCACGCTCCGACCTACTGTAGCCCATATACAAAACCCCGAGAGCTTTCAACTCGAGCTCGCAAACCGCTTCTAAGGCCTGGAGGATTGCGTTTCTGTGGACGAGGTCAACAACAGGTTGGTAGAAACTGTCTACAAGGTAGGGTAAGTCTTCTTCAGACCCCGCCGGAAAGATAGACCTCAAAAACTATCAGATCTCACCCTCGACCTTATGGCAGAACGACGCTCATTGACGTTGCAGACTTCCGAGGACGCTGAAGCATATCGGCAGCTCAATAGACGGATCTCTAAGTCCTTGCGACACGATGTTCGTGTCTTTAATACTAATCATATTAAAGATACGATAGAGCAAAATAAGGGCTCTAAAGTGTTCGCAAGAGACTTGTCTATTGGGCAGAGCTAGTTGACGAAGCTGAAGACGGACGACGGCAGTGTAGCGTCTACTAAGTCAGAGGTACTGAGGGAGATCGAGAGGTTCTACGGACAGTTATATACCTCAGTAGCTAAGCCTGTTGATGATTTGGATAAAGATCCTAGAGCCAAATTATCCCGACACTAAACAGAAGATATTCCGGACATCAGCCTGTATGAGATTAGGATGGCCCTCAATCAGCTCAAGAGAAACAAGGCGGCGGGTGAGGACGGAATGACATCGGAGCTTCTGAGTGCAGGTGGAACACTGATACTAAAAGCTCTACAGAGGCTCTTTAATTCCGTCCTGCTCGAGGGTACTACGCCCGAAGCGTGGAACAGAAGCGTGGTGGTTCTCTTCTTCAAGAAAGGTGATAAAACCTTATTGAAGAACTACAGGTCCATCTCGCTTCTGAGCCATGTTTACAAGCTGTTTTCAAGGGTGATCACGAATCGTCTCGCACGCAGGTTTGATGACTTCCAGCCTCCCGAACAAGCCAGTTTCCGTAAAGGCTATAGTACCATAGACCACATCCATACGCTGCGGCAGATTATACAGAAGACCGAGGAGTATAATTTGCCACTATGCTTGGCGTTCGTGGACTATGAGACAGCCTTCGATTCGATCGAGACTTGGGCGGTGCTGCAGTCTCTTCAGAGGTGCCACATTTACTATCGGTATTTCGAAGTGCTGAAGTGCTTGTATAAAAACGCCACCATGTCGGTCCGAGTACAGGATCAGAGCACAGAGGCTATTCCGTTGCAGAGGAGAGTTAGGCAAGGTGATGTCATCTCGCCGAAACTCTTTACCAATGCAATGGAAGACGCCTTCAAGCTTCTGGATTGGGAAGGATTCGGCATCAATATCAATGGCGAATACACACTCACCTTTGCTGACGACATCGTAGTCATGGCAAAGCCCTTAGAGGAGCTCAGCACTATGCTCGGAGGCCTCAACAGAGTGTCCTAGCGGGTGGGCCTGAAAATGAACATGGACAAGACGAAAGTCATGTCAAATATCCATGTGTCGCCCACCCCCATATTATGGGGAGGCTAACCTCTCGAAGTTGTTGATGACTACCGTCAACTGTCTGGTGGGAACTGGGACAAACCGTCCAACTAGGCAAATCCAACTTCGAGAAGGAGGTCAATCGACGAATCCAACTCGGCTGGGCTGCGTTACTGCGCAGCGTCTTCTCGTCCAAAATACCGCAGTCCTTGAAGAGAAAGGTCTTTAATCAGTACGTGTTACCAGTGATGAACTACGGTGCCGAGACGTGGTCTCTCAAAAATGGGCCTGGGATGGCTATGGGCCTCATAAGGAAGCTCGGGGTCACACAGCGAGCTATCGAACGGGCTATGCTTGGGGTTTCTCTACGAGATCGAATCAGAAACGAGGAGATCCGTAGACGAACTAAAGTTTCCAACATAGCAGAGCGAGTCAGCAAGCTGAAGAGGTAGTGGCAGGGCACATAGCTCGGAGAACCAATGGCCGGTGGGGCAGAAAGGTTCTTGAGTGGAGACCACGTAACGGCAAGCGCAGCGTAGGAAGGCCTCCCGCAAGGTGGACAGACGACCTAACAAAGAGCGCAGGGTCTCGGTGGAAGCAGGCCGCTACAGACCGGTCGAAATGGAAGTCGATGGGGGAGGCCTATGTTCAGCAGTGGACTTCCTACGGCTGATATGATGATGACATTCTACACAGCTCTCTTTAGACCTAAGTAAGAATAGTTTAACTAGCTTTGTAAATACATACATATTATACATAGAAAGACCCAGACCAATGCAAATAGACATATTCATACATACAAATATTTTCACTGAGCGGGAATCGAACCCGCGCCTCCTGTCGTAGCAGTCGAATGCACTACCGCTACGCCACAAAGGCCGGTCAATAATATTCTTTGAAAAAAAAAAATGATTATGCGGACCGTGGACTCCGAAGGGAAAGCTCTGGTTGCAACCGGAATTGATGCTGGTATGAGGATAATGAAGATAGTATTATGCATAGAAACACCAGAATAATCCAAACATATTCATAGAAAATATAAATGATTGAAAACAAAAAAAAACCCACTGCCGCTGAAATACGAAACAAGTTTAATAGCAGGCGGTACCCAATTGCAAATCATAAACCGAAACACAATTAATGGGTCCTGCCTGCTATCAAACTTGTTCCGGTATTTTCAGCGGCAGTTAGAGTTTTTATTTTTTAATCATTTATTTTATTCTATACTTTTTGGTTATGACATATATCAATATTTTTGTCTCTCTCCTTCATCTCCTTCTAATTCCTTTCATTTTGATACCCTACTTTTGTTTTGGTTTGAACGTGAGTATATTTTTAAAAACATATATTTTAGCGCCAAAAATCCACACTATAATTTTTATTCCAATTTTATATACCCTATGACACTCAGGAGATGAATTCCTTTCATTTAACTCATTCATTGAAATCCAGCCGTTAGGCCTACAGAGGGGAACAAACAAAACTACATACATACATACGCCTGAAAACTATTACCCTCGCTGGCGCAGTCAGGTAACAAGCATTTGCACTGAGTAGGAATCGTACCATTGACCGTTGATTATTAGCAGTCAAACGCTCTTCCATTGCGGCACACAGGTCCTGCTATTACTAGCTCCAAGTTTATTTCATCTTGTTGCGCTATAAACAGAGATGTGTTAGTCACCGATACATTACTTGTGTGTGGAATGAATGCACCACTAGAGATGCGACAAGCTTGTCATGACCATAAGTGATTAGTGCATGTGTACTTGTCTTTCGCATAGTTTGAGATAAGGGGCTCATGGCTAAGTGGTAATAGATTAGGTTCATCATCATCATCAAGCTATTCTAGTCCACTGCTGGACATAGGTATCCCCTAATGAGCGCCATAGCGAACTGTCTTCAGCTTGCCGCATCCAGCATCTGCCCGCAGTCTTTCGCAGATCGTCATCCCACCTGGCCGGAGGGCGTCCTACACTACGTTTGCCGAGTCGCGGTCTCTACTCAAGAACACGATTACCCCAGCGGTTGTCGGTTCTTCGCGAGATATGATTGGCTCACTGCCACTTCATATAAAGGTTAACACAATACAATACAAGCAAAACTAGCTAGGTACCTCTTTAGATACCCATCTAAATCATCCCATCATTCTTAATATAGCGAGTCCCTTCTGTGCCTCGGAGAGTCCGTTAGGCCGTCGGTCCCGGATGCCATACGAGTATCTGTGGCATTCGTTACGGATAGTTCGAGCTCCAAAAAGTCGAAAGTCGCGATGGATAAAATCTTTAGAAAGATTTTTATCTTATTACGCCAAAGAACTTCTAACTGAAGAAGTAACTTATTACGTGCGTACATAACTCTTTTTTTTATAAATATTAACAAATTATACATAGAAGCACCCAGAACAATGTAATGAAGAGTCTTCCTTCAGACAGCACAAAAACTAAAAAAGAGGGGAGAGGCGGGAGTAGCCTTTGGTCTTCCCGGAAGACTAAAGGCTATTCCTGCTTTGCAATTTCTTTTTTTTAGGGTCGGCAGCGCGAGTGTGACGCCCCTGGTGTTGCACACGTCCATAGGCCACGGTGACCGCTTCCCATCAGGTGGGCCGTGAGCTTGTCTGCCACCTGAGTGGTACAAAAAATAAAAAAATGTACAGATATATTCATGCGTACAAATATTGAAGTGAAAACCTCTTTAGGCACGTTGAGCACTTTCCATATGAGCGAGGAGGGGTTAGGGAGGAAGGGCGTGAGGTAATGGATGATGACGATTCAAAAAATATAAACGTTATTGTTCAAGTTCTCGCTTCTATCGGCACTCCCGGAGTGCCACCGATGTTTTAGCAGTAGAGTAACAGTAACTCTCTACCGTTCCGCCACTCAGGGTGCATAAAAAGAAGTAAATATATACAAACATTCAATCTACTTAACATGGGTTTTTACTTCACCAAGAGCCCAAGCCGACTACACCTGCAAGTCTACCGAGTAGAGGCCTGCGCCTCTACTCGGTAGAGTTTTCTTCTTTCTTCTCAGGGTTGGTAGCTCAACAACCTGGAACAACGCTATGATGATAATGATGATAAACTTATACTTTTTTCGTGCGGAAATCCCTTTGGATACCCTCCCGCCGGCCAGTGGGGGCGGTTATGTCGGGCTTGAACCGACTTAAACCGCACGCCGTCTCGAGTCTAAAGACGCCGGGGTGTAAGGTTGCCCATAGAGCATATCCCTCGCACCCCGAAAGACCCTGGGTCATCTCTGGTTTCAAGATGGCCCCCGATTAACTTATACCTATATTTGCATTGCACATCCCTAGTTCAAGGCCGGCGACATAGATTTATCTACGTGTTTACTACAGCGGCGGGAGATAAAGTGCTTAGTTAGTAATCGGGTCGACACTTGTTGAATCATAAATCTAAAACTGATGGTGTAAACAAGGAAGATGCGTCAGTGCATTGTTATAAAGCTTGTATAATATTAGTTGACGTGAACTGCACTCCATCCGAAGAATGGTATATCTAGATCAAACATTTCACTGATTTTCTTTGTTTTTGTTGTAAGTCAAAGTCAAAGTCTTTATTTTTCAAAATAGTGCAACGTAATTACATCTTTTTGACGTCAATAATTGCTTAATACTAAGTTTACCACCGCTTCCTAGGCGCTAGTGGAGAAGAAACGGCGCAACAAACTCCACTGCGGCATTTTCGAGACGTCAGCTTATAATAGTGATTTCTTAAGACTAAATATGGACGAATGTACATTTTTGTCTCATGTCAAGATAAACAAAGGTATATAATAAAAAAACGTTATAATAAAATTTAACCCAAGTTAATCGTTCAAATAATTGAAAAAAGTTAAAATATGGTAAAAAGGTCGCGTGCCTACTACAATACTATGCTGTAGTTGTAACATTTTAGCATTTTAGGAGGAGCCTGCACCATGCTCAAACCAGACATTTTTGTCTTTAAGATAATCATCTGTCCTATAGTATGCTTTTTTACATAAGGTGGTCTCAACAAAGGTTTTAAATTTATTGTCAGGCATACCAAGGACCGATTCAGGCAATTTGTTATAAAAGCGTATACCTTCCCCCCTAAAAGAATCACTAACTTTGCTAAGCCGATAACATGGAAGGATAAGTTTATTTTTATTACGCAGATTTCTGTCTGTAATGTCACTTACTTTTGTAAAATTGGATATATTTTTCCTGACATACAGTATGTTCTCGAATATATATTGGGAAGCTACAGTTAAAATATTAGTCTTTTTAAATCGTTCCCAAAGAGAATCTCTCTTGCCTAAACAATAAATGGCACGAACTGCCCTCTTTTGTAGTATAAATATAGTTTCTAAATCTGCTGCATTCCCCCAAAGTAGTATTCCATAAGACATCAGACTATGAAAATAACTAAAATATACCAGCCTAGCAGTAGGTTCATCTGTCAACTGCCTAATCCGTCTGACAGCATAAGCAGCAGAACTGAGTTTATTGGCCAAAATAGTGATATGGTCACCCCATTGCAATTTCGAATCTAGTGTTATGCCTAGAAAAGTAGTGCTGTTTACAAATTCCAACCTTTGCCCCTCCAGCACGACATTAATGTGTGCTTGCCTCACATTAGGCAGTGTAAACTTAATGCCTTTGGTCTTTTCTGCATTCAATAATAGGTTGTTTGCATAAAATCAATTTGAAATGACGTTCAAAATATTATTAATATTACTCGCATCTGTACTACGCCGATCTACTTTGAATATCAGTGATGTATCATCTGCAAACAGTACTATGCCAGCTTGAGCCTCGATCGTATAAGGCAGGTCATTGACATACACCAAGAAGAGAAAAGGTCCTAGGATTGATCCCTGTGGTACGCCTATTTTGACGTTTGATCCGTTTGACTTGACGTTATTCACAACAACAGTCTGAAGCCTATCTGTTAAGTATGATTTTAATAGTTCTATTGATTTCTCATCAAATCCATATCGACGTAGCTTGAGCAAGAGTGTTTGATGGTCAACACAATCAAATGCTTTAGAAAGATCACAGAATACCCCAATAGCATCCTGCGATCCCTCCCAAGCGTCGTAAATTAGGCTGACTAGAGCCACTCCCGCATCGGTGGTAGATTTCCCGCCAGTAAAGCCATATTGTTGGCTATGGAAAAGATTGTTGGTCTTAAAGTACAGTTGCATCTGATTGAGCATCACTCTCTCAAACACCTTACTCAGAGCTGGCAAAATAGAGATGGGGCGGTAGTTTCCAAGTTCCGACTTAGATCCTTTCTTAAATAATGGCATTAGTTTACTGTGTTTCATTAAATTAGGAAATGTGCCTTCATCTATACATTCATTAAATATGAGTGCTAGATCAGGTGCAATGATATTAATTATATGACTAATTAAACTAACTGACATGCCCCAGTAATCCTCAGACATTTTTATTTTTAGATTTTTAAATGCTTTTAAAATGTCATTGGGATCAATATGTTTGAACTTAAATTTAGAAGAACTAACATTACTCTCAACAAGGGCCACAGCACTGTTAGCGCTAGAGTTAATAGAGGAAGTGAGTTGCAATGGAATATTGGTAAAATAATCTTCAAAAGCATTTACAATATCCTTCGGAGAGGTTATATTCTTGTTTTCTAATTTAATTTTAGTAACAGTATCCCTCACTTTACATTTACCAGACTCTTTGTTAATAACTTTCCAAGTTTCTTTCATTTTATTGGGAGCCTCAATTATTTTCCTTTTAATATGAATGGCCTTCGCTTGTCTACATACTTTTTTGAATACCTTGGAGTAATTTTTGACATATTCAATGAAACGACTGTCAAGTCTGTACTGTTTTTGGGCGTATAAATCGAAAAGTGTTCGTCTACTTTTATATATGCCTACAGTAGCCCATTCACAGAATTTAGATTTAGTACTGTGCTTTTTACATTTTTGTTTGAATGTATGTGAAAAAGCATCAGTTAATGTACTAAATAAACTATTGTAATGAACCTCAGGATTATTGCCTAGGTTAGCTACACAATTGAGCTTGTTCTCTAACAAGTTTTTGAATTCTCTAATTTTGTTAGAGGTTATGGGCCTACACATAATTTTCTCTTTAGGTTGATTATTATTTCCCTTGGAATAGGATACTATTTGACCACAGTGATCTGAGAGCAACGCACTTATTACAGATTTACTTAAGTATACACTGTCACTAAAAAAATTATCTAAACAACTGGCAGTTGTAGCAGTGATTCTAGTTGGTTCACAGAAAATATTTTCAAGGTTGTAACTCTTGAACATGTTTGGAAATTGGGTACTTTTCCTACACTGTTCCAAGATGTTTATATTAAAGTCTCCACACACAATTAGACTCTTTCTGCTATTTGATGCTATCCCAAGAATTTGGTCCATGACCCCAATAAACGTTCCAAAAAAAAAAAGTGCTTATTTTTATTACGATAGCGGAGGCGGAGGATCGGGTGCTATGGCGTACAATGGCAGAAGCCTATGTCCAGCAGTGGACTGCAATAGGCTAATTGATTGATTGATTAATTGATGCAATATATATGAACAAGCCAAACGGAATATTGCATGCCGTAGTAAAAAGTGAAGTTATGTTGTTATGTAATGAAAAATATATAATATTATTGTAATTGCATGGCGCACATAATCAATTTTGCATTCTTCGTAAGTGGTGAAGCTTTCATTGCGCTCGGGAGCCGCTGGTCTGAGGGCCAATTCTTGTGATAAATAGATGTTCAAAATTCAGCTCAATCTAGTCTCGAAAAAAACAAAAAAGGCGTTTTCTTAACATAATTTTGTTGAAGATATAAAAAAATATTGTTACGAGAACTCCTTTTTTGACATTTGGGAGATCGAGACAAGATTAAGACTGAATTTTGAACATCATTTTATTACGAGATTTCACGAAGTCTTCAGGTTTTTATTTGACTAATTTTGGACATTATGGGAGTGACTGACATCTAATCAAAACTCGAGAGGAAAGCGTATGCTAAAGAATAAAAGAGGAAATAAATCGTGGGGCGTCTCGTAACTTGAGTTATATGTAAATAGCATTTATAGTGACATGAGCAGTTGACTGTTGATAGAAACACGAGCCCTAGATTGATGACGAGAAAGACCTACCGAATTTTTAGCTTTTTGTAGCGGTGCGGCGGCCATATATACACTGAATATATTAAACAAGCGGATCGCCCGCAAGCTAACAACAGGGTGGTGAAATTTCAATTACTGAAGATTCAAACAGCAAACAATTAAAACCGTTTAAAATAGGACCTAAATCTCTAAATGTGCATTCTCATTCACTTCATTGAGATAGTCGTACCGTTCGTATAATGCCATGAAACTTTATACACTGCTGTTTATACGTGTACTGGTTTTAAATCACTCGCTTGGTATAACGGTGATGGATTACTTTGCGTATTGTAGCGTCATGTTAGACATATCGCTTACATTTTCCTATGTCTTTATTATTCTAATTTAAGTTGCTTAACATCATGAAATCATGAATACTGATTAAAGGGATATAAATTATAATAACTAAAGAACAATTCGTTATTTAAAATTTGAATGAATTTGAAAACTTATAAGTAAATTTTATATATAATAATACCAAGTATATGTGAGCTGTGAGATTTCCAAGTTATAAAAAAATAGAAGTGTAAGCAATTATTGAAATAAAACTAATTTAACTATTTATCGCAATTTAATAACATACAAATATGTTATAAAAGTATGTATTCCGTTTGCGGCACCATATAAAAAGAAGCGAAAAATAGATAAACACTATCGTGCAAGAGGGTCATAACATCGTGGACTTCGGAGTTGTTCTCACTAGTTCCAGTGTCAATTTGTCCCATGTCACTTTTTTGTCTCACTTGTTCCATTGATTTTTAAAATGGAACAAATGAAAGGAAATTTAATTAACATGTGTCACTAGTTCCTTCGTGTTACCACCGTGCATGATTGCGAAAAACCCTCCGTAGTAATCCAATTTCGGTTTGATTGCGTTCAGGGGTCTGCAAGTGCATAGCCGGGTAGGGGGATTGTGGTCGCAGCACTAGTGGGACCGGTGGGTGTCACGCGGTGCTGCGACGACAATCCTCTTCTGATGAGGCCGTCAAGCTGAGTGCCACCATTGTTAACATGATACGTGTATGTAATGGTGACCCTCTTTCCTGAGACTTGAGAGACTTGAGAGGTGAAGTCAAATTGACTTGTCCTAAATATAAAAAAAAAAAAAAAAAAAAACTTTTGAGTTTTGGGAAAATAGCAATTTTCTGCGATATAGGATTCTCACGCAGGTTACATAATTCTTTCTAGTGTTACTATTCATTTTCAGTTAAACTATATGTATTTGAACTATTAAATTACCCAATTAACATTCTTACTAAGAAATGCATTACGAATACTTATCTCTCGTTGAAAAATAACATAAGTGATAAGGGCAATTGTGACTTAAGTATACGCGGCTCATATAAGTAGGGGACCTGTGTTACGTTGGACAGTGTTGTACCTTGAACAAACCTAATTTGAAAAAGTTTCCCGTGGTTTAAATAATATTATCTATGACAGTCGAAGCATCTTTTGTCAACTCTAACGTGTAGTTAGTTAAAATCAACCGGCGCCGCGTGAGTGCAGATAAATAGGGAATTTATGATTTCTTGCTCAAAAAGTACGTTTTTTGAA
This sequence comes from Cybosia mesomella, assembly GCA_946251805.1. Classification (NCBI taxonomy): domain Eukaryota; kingdom Metazoa; phylum Arthropoda; class Insecta; order Lepidoptera; family Erebidae; genus Cybosia; species Cybosia mesomella. The sequence goes on from OX276401.1 coordinate 25,961,137, forward strand.
TCTGCTACTTGCTTATTCATTTATCGTGGTATACATTTATAATTAATCTTTTATTCTCAATCTAATCTCAGTATATGTAAGGTAAGTTAGAGCTTGTCTTCACTCGTCTCGTTTTTATCTGATTCAGCTAGTTTACTAGATTTTTCATTCCCATATGCGATATAGCGCAACATATGTAAACCTACATCTTCAAAACCTACCTTCAGCGACTACAAACTCTTATCACTAGTGTTATAAAGTTCACAATCACGGTATTGCTATTTGGTTTCACGCAAGATACCCTACCTACATGTAAAATAGAATTCTATGGACAACGTTGACACGTCTCCTAGCGTGAGACATTATCTTAAAAGCTCTGGCATATTTTTTGTAAGTAATTTACATTTAGCATACCTAGGTTATATATCTGCTATGCTTACGGTTTCCGTTTTCAACTAGCAGTGTCCAACGTTGTCACTCGCGTTGTATTAGAATTGAAAAGTCATGTAATGATATTTAATTCAACATTAAGTTTTCCGAACCAGCCAAGAGACATAACATCTTTGATTAAAGTATCAAAGTTTACGATCGAAGTAAAGCTACACATTACATTACTATCAAAGGAAGTCATTTGGCTGCTTGAGGCGAGTATTAAAACTGCGTCTGCGACGACAGCGATGGTACAGCGAAGGTAGTGTTATATTGTAATTTAATAAACTCTAACCGCAGACTCATTTAAGAGTTTCTATTTCAATCTTACAGACATCACTACAGATCGTTGATCTTTTTAGGAAAAGCTAGGTCAAAAAAAACCGGCTACCGATCAGCATAGTACGAAAACAACTATGTAGAAGGAGCGAAAGGCATTTGCCTGAGCTGCGTGTCACGGATACAGAATAACACTAACATAGTTTATAAGTAGCTTGATAAATCTGCCAAATACTTGGCCTGTATAAAAATATGCCTACAGAATTACACTAACATAGTTAGTATATTATAGTAGTTTATAGACTCGGGTATCACAGCGCGAGATGTGGATGTGACAGGGATTGGCGTTCTGATGAAGAAGAGTGTGCGCGAACAAGAACAAAATATGACATCTGTCATACTACGCGGTACACTTTTGACATCGCGATGGCATTGAGATAACATAAAGTACCTAATTTTTAAGACTAGCAACTCACTCGCGCTTCGTTTCAGTTTATATGAGTTTTTTTGAACTTGTAACGTTCTATCCCCCTAAAGTGTCCGAAAGTATTTGAACCGCCCACTGATGAGACGATGGACCTGAATGCAGCAACTGAGTACAGTGCTGAAGGCACTGAGAGTATCCGTTACTATTATATCCTCCAAGTTTAGGAAGATACTATTAAAAGTTTGGCTTTATTATGATCGTCTAAATATTTATAAGTATGGAACCCTTTATACGTTGTGTTTAAGCATTGTAGCAACTCATAGCCCTTTATTTGGTACATTGAGACAAGACAAGAGTACATGGTATTGAGAACACTGATTTCAATCTAATTACTATAACTATTATTCTATCTAGCAATAAAATTAAATAATGTTCCTATACAACTACATTGAATCCCTGAACCTAATATGATTTAAGATTTTGATTTTAGAAGCTACCTAGTCTCTATAGTGATAATTAGTGATAGTTATAAAATTCTGAATATTAAGTTTATTCCTAAGTAATCCTAGATATAGACATTAAGTTTTGTGTACCTTTAAATGCAAGCTCGTTCAATTTCACAGTATGATATATAAGCATTTAGTTTAGGTAGAAGTGAAGATATAACACACACAATATGGAGTTGTCTCACCATAAGTGGACCTTTCAAAGGAAATGTATATAGTTTTCTTATATACACTTTGAGTTATTTAGACAAAGCGATAGTAAATATTGGTGGTCAAGTAAATAAAATGTGTGATTAAATACATATGTGATTAATAATTAGTTACCTTGAGATAACCCACATAGTAGATTATCTCAGAGTAGCCGGAAAAATGAAATGAAGCGTCTGTTGATATGTGTAGACTGCTAGGATGGGGTATTTTTATAGGTAATAAGGAATCCTATGACCGGTTCCATTGCTGGAACCGGGGAGGCCGCTTCCGCCAAAACCCCAGGCCCCCAACGAGCAACCAATCCTCTCCAAAGCTGAAGGCATACTACTTTTAAGTTATGCACAACCTTGGTGCTTTACAAAATAAAAATAGTACCGAATTCGGAATGAGTGTCGAATTTCAACAAGTAGGTTAGATGGAAATATATCCAGTCTAACGAATGTATAGCTCGAATCATTGCTGTAGTGTATTCATACACAGGCAGTAATTGGGTAATCCCTTGGGCAGTTCATCTAGAACACGGCCAATGAGTTACTAGCGCTGTTATGGGTACCAGCTGTAAACAGACATGGTAATATATATGGTAAGGTCTTCGCGAGCTTGTGGCAACTGTCCACGTTTCAGGGTCAAGCGATACCGCAACCAAACGCTTTCAAAACACAATGCGAGCTTGTGGCAACTGTCCACGTTTCAGGGTCAAGCGATACCGCGACCAAACGCTTTCAAGACACAATGCGAGCTTGTGGCAACTATCCACGTTTCAGGGTCAAGCGATACCGCGTCCAAACGCTTTCAAGACACAAGTATTTTCCCCACACCGATAAAGACATAATAATAAGTAGGTAGGTAAGTATGATAGCATTTATTGCGAGGGCTTAGTCCAGCATGACATATCACTTACAATGAAACGAGCTCACATCCATCAAACAGGATACATAGATCAAATTGAACATCGATCCTGTAAATAATTTGTTTTAAATGTCTGAATTAAACCAGGCACTCACAAGGACTGGATAAAGATAAAGGAATTGTCAAGAGTTAAATGAAACTGCTTTGTAAGACATAACAATCATTTACTCAAGTAATTACCGTACCTTTGAGCTTCTCATCTTTACAATGAAAGTGAGGTCTGTATTTGATAGGAATAATAGTCCAGCAGATGGCTGTATGTATACACAATACAACACAAAGTGGACTGTCTGATCTTGTCCTATCACCAGTTGAGAAACCGTATGATACTACAAGATAAGCTCAGTAGGGTTGAGCTAGCTAAGGGGCATCAGTTCGTCACTAAACCTCCCCTCAGACCGAACCAATATCAGCAATGAACTGAGTCAGGGTATGATTATGTTACCTTACTTGATTAAGCAAGGTTTCACAACACACATCGACAATCCATTACTAGCTATTGTTGCGTACAGTACTGTTGCCTCGGCAGACTAGGCAAGTAAAGGGACGCTACATTCCATCCACTAGAATAAACATTTAGTTTGTCTAGCACATAGAATGCGATATCCAACGCTGAACGGGCTCTGCCCAATTGGGGTTCCCTATAATAAAAACAACGGTCGAATACAGCCATCCTCTGGACTCATCCCAGACAGACTGTTGAATTTCAGTAGAACCATCGTAAAAAATAAGATAGCTCAATTTCTCAAACCTTTACCTCATTCCAAGCAAACTTAAGAACTTGGGAGGCTCTTAAGCGTGCCTAGAACTACATATTTCGTGTACACAAGGGTATTGTGTAGTGTGCGGGTTGAGTATAATGATGAGTGTATAAAGTAATATTTTATAAGTTAGTTTAACAAGTCATATGACCCATTAATCACACTTTGAATATTAAATGCCATTACAGATACAGGCTAAGAATCTACAATAGACATCCCAGGCTTATAGAAACTAGCCATCTAGATTTAGGTAAGGTAACATTAAAAGAAAATGTTAGTAGCAAATTGCTTACATATAGGTTAACGGCAATAAAAGTGTTTTGTAATCTATTCATGTGACCTAGATTTTAATGATTATGAAAAGAACGCACAGGACATACAATAAATTTGTAAATCATAGTAGAAATAATATCTGTCAACATTCCATAGGGACATTTGATCAGACGCAAAAGAAGAAAGCCACAACATAGATACAGTTCAAGTTAATAAGTTGTTCACTTCTCACCAACCCGCCGCTGGAACGTCTCTTATACTCACAATTACTGCTACCACCGTCACACCAAACCACACACCACCTATATCGCACTAGACACCCGGTAGTCAAACAATCCTAAAATCGCACGACGCTTCACAACCCACAAAGACAGTAAAGTGCCTCAGGAGACACGCCCTAATCTAGTTACGAAATTACCTTTCTTAGCCCACCTACATTCAACCCAGTGGAAAGCAAATAAACTAGATTTATAGCTTAGTACATACAGCATGAACCCAGTCACCTCATCCCAGATAGGGAGCCTCGAGTACTCTCAACCCAGCATGAATTGACAGAGAACGCTATCATAGTATAGTCACAGTCTGATCCCTGACTTGACTTGGCCAAAGTCAACCCAGTTCACATACCACGACCACACCAGATATATAAATTTTAGGTTTCAAAGGAAAATTTATATTTTTTGTACTACTACCCCTCACTTCTACAAAAATTAATATTATCGAAGACATTAACTAAAATTTACTGTAATATAGAATGATTTTAGGAAGCATTTACTAAATAAAGGTGTAGACAACTAATTTAAGCTAATTCCCTACGAAAATAGTTCTTACAAAGAACTATTTTCACTTTGCGTTTTATTTTTCTACCTCCAACCCACAAAAGTAAATTATCATAAATACAATTTATGAAACCTAAATACAGTCAACATTTTAAGAATAAGAAGAACAGAAACTAAGATAACTCACCACGCAGGCTACAAGGCTTTCTAAAATTCGGATGAACTTTTCAGCAACTTAAGTTCGCGACGAATTCTTGAAGACTCATCCCGATATTCCCCGGTACGCTCCTTTTATTACCTCTTACTACCCCCCTTTCCTATAATCACGCCACTACACGTCATCTCTTCTGAGTTGCCATAAAACAATATGTTTCAACCCCACTACCAACTATCGACTATTTGAAATTAATAACGGAAGCTATCAGCCTAAACAAATAAATTCACTTCAACTATTCCTACTCTTTAAATTGTCTTGTAACCAAATTAACATGAGATTATACCAAAATTATATTAAAAGTTAATAAAAGAAATCATTAAGTCTTGAATTGTCACCACGATGAAACAAATTACAAAAAGCAACAATGCTCCCGCTCGGGTTCGAACCCACGACCCAAAGTCTGCAATTCGGCCTCTCAACTACTGAGCCACCGTGAAATCTCAAAAGCAACCATTGAAAATTTGAGCGTTTTACGGAGATGCCTACAACCTTCTGATAGTATTGTCAATCATTGCTATAATTATATATCACTGGATTACAACAAACATTCCTAATTAATATACTCCATTTAAAACGAGCCTACAGGAACCTAACATTTATTGAGTAACATAAATTAATATCTACTAATGCTTAATGCGTTCTTCGCATTAAGCCAATGACTTAGTTATTCCTATTCTGAATATAAAATCGACAGCAGTTTATAATGACAGCTGGATATTCAGATTTTCAATTATGTATGATAATATTTATTATTAAAGGTCGCGATGCTGACTAATCTGTCACTGTCTGTTTCATTCACTCTATTTTCCCCGTGTTGAATGTTTTGCTAATATTTATGTGCATTTCCTTTACTGTGTTCTGACTACAAAATATGTATATACACATATGGAGAATAACTACATACTACTGGGTTTGTTATGAACTTTTGTCTTAATTCATTGTTTCAACTATAATTTGTTTGATTCTATGTTAAAAGTAGCCTCACATTAACCAATTATTTTGCAAATAGTTGAGCTCAATCCTTGTTCTCTTTTACAGTCTTTTACAGTTTACATATTGAACCTAGAAAACATGTCCTTATAATATTTACTTTACTTTTGGGCCAATAATGTATGAGCAGTGAGAAGGGTATTTTAATGTTAATCTGCAACGTCTGAAGCCGTTCTGAACAGCAAGCCCCCATCCTCAGACCGCCAATGCAATCTCGATGGTTGGACCGTCACAAACTCAAGCCATCGTAATTTACACAGTATGATAATAAAAAAATAAAGGTAAGATTTTTTCCCGATTGGTTCCAAAAATTATCCAACAAAATAAACAAACTCAGAAAATTCGGCCTCTCTCTTTATTATAATATTAGCAAGTACCTACCGACGCCCGGGACTACCGACCTCCATGATCGGGGCCTGAGGACGGCAGTTGGCCGACTTGCCGTCCTTACAGAAGCAGGCCGTGGCGGAGGCGTGTCGTCACGCCTGCCAACTCACCGAAGCGGGATAAAACCCGACCCCACCAGGCGAGGCCGCGGTGGCGGCCAAAGTCCGCCGGCAACCCTGGGGTTATCCTTTCGAGGGCTTACCCGGGGTGCCCGGCAACGTACACTTAGGGAGGACACCGTGCGGTTTTAGTCGAGACACGACATAGCCACCCCCGCTGGCCAGGGGGGGGAGGGGGTATCCGAAGGGATTTCCGCACGTAAAAAAATAAAAAAGCAGGTACCTACCGTAATAGGCATTGTTTGATTGTGAGCATTGCTCGTATGAGTGCTAGAATTTTTCGTTTATAACATAATACATGTTCTAATTAAGTTTTGGAAGCTATAAAAATTGCCAACTAGCTACAAATTGGAAAACCACATCGGCAGTGAGCGGTCTCGCCGCCAATTTTCATCAGGACATAATTTGATGTGTTCTAAATAACGTCCTTCCGTCCCCCTTTGAAGTTGTTGCTAAGTTAGTTTGCGATAATTCGATCAAAACGACCAGTCTCGTACTATGTCATCGGTCTTTGATGTGTACATAATTATCTGTATCGTCGTTTATCTAAACTAAACTAGTTACATTTAGGATTTATCATAACTAAATTCGTAAATCGTATTCTGTAGCTAAAACTAATAATTTTTGTTAGTAAATTAGGATTATTAGTGAATTTATTTTTATATGAATAACTAGCTGACCCGGCAAACTTCGTTCCGCCTTAGAATCAAGTTATGTTGGTTACCTTATTAGCTGAATTTATTTCGTGTATTTCACATTTTTGCACAGTATCCCGAGGGATATCAAAGCCGTAGATGGCCTAGGGTCAGCCAGGGTGCGAGGGATATACCTAATTTGGTCACCTTACTAGAGACCCGAGTTAGTCGGTTCGAGTCTGACATAATTAACCCTACCGATGACTTTTATGTAAGTAGGTATACTTACTACTTGACTGGCTGTGTGAAACAAAAAAATGTTATCACAATTGCAATCAACTTACGCGTAAACATGTGTAGCCTCTGTGCAATTTGATATAGATACCGGTAAGAATCTGGACAATGTACTTATTCTAGATGTACAGAACGCGTTTTTAGGTCTATTTGGTGGTAAGGTTAAGGCCGACGGCGATGCGCGCCCATCAACTATTCATAGATTGTTATTAAACTTATCACGGGCTCATAGAGTTCGCGTCATTGGTTGGTGAGTCCTTTTATTGACTTTTCGGTTGGCCAGTTATTGTTCATGTGCATTTTCAAGATTGCAGGTTGTATCTGTACCTAACTATTATACATACAATCTAGATTTAGTAAGTAAAGGTTCTCACCTATTAAATGGAGGGTTACCATTTGTCCGCAAAATTGGTTGGCGATCATGCATCATCACATTTTTTTTACTGGCATTGTCGCGACGACCCGATTGAATAATTCCAAACTCATAATTGAAAGAAACGTGATCACGATTGAATTTGAAGTACCTTTTTTAAATGACCCCGGGCCATCTCCGTTTTCGAGATGACCCCCTCGGATTTGGAAACCACGGTGTTCCCTCCCCCGAAAAATGGGGGGGACACGCCGCCACTCAGGCCAACTTCTTCTAGAGTGACAGGCAGCTCCACCTGTCACCCCCAGGCCTGCGGTCATGGAGGACGGAGGTCATTGCGTGACCTCCGTCATTTGTATTACTTGCTCGCAGAAGGGGCAGCGGTAGCCCACGGGCAAGCGCTTCGCACTATCACCATGAGTAATCGTTTCCAGCGCGCATCCTTTAGCCACTGATATAGTTGCGAAAGGGCTCTCGCTTCCAGGTCGTTTCAGAACGTTCGATATCCCCTGATGACCCTGTTGGCCATCACCCACTGCGGAGCATGCAGCATCCGTACACTTCTAGCCTCAGGACCTCTTCCAGATTGGGCTCCCATATAAGGCTATAGACCGCACGATCCCCCTGTACAGTCTCCTGCAGGAGTCATCGGGCCCTCTCATGTTGGGCAGCAGCCACGCCAGAGCGGCAACTGTCCCCTTCAATTTGGGGGCCAGACTTCGGAGATGTTCCCCGAAGTCTCCGTTGAGCAGGGACCCCAAATATTTCATTTGGGCTTGATGCCGATGGGAGTGAATTTAAAGAATCTAAGCCTGATAGTGTTAACTCAACGTGGTACGGTACACTTGAAAATGAAGGGAAAAATCTACTTTTATAAATCAGTTGCTGTAAACTATAAGTTAATCACGAAAAAAAAAAAATTTAAAACTAAATTACTTGATTTAATAATAACCACAGATTTACACATTTCTTTGAATGCAGCATTTGAAATTCAAATATGCATTTAGCGGCCAGGAGGGCAGCACTTTCAGTCTGTTCTGTTTGTTTATTGCGGATAAAATCGCATTGGCCATCATCATTAACACCATCAGTTCTCATCAGCTACTGATTAAATTTCACTTGTTAACAATTTAGATGTTGTGTTTTATGAAATTAGAAAGGAGAAAACGTTTTAAATACAGTAAGTAGCAATGATTATATGTAATTAATAACCTAATCATAATAAAATATATAATTAAGCACTGTAAATAGTAATGAAGTAAAAGTGACGATCATTACAAAGCTACATAATATAAATTTATTTATCAAAGTTTAGGCGAGTCACCCACAGGAACCTATTCTTTCGGATATATACTAGCTTATATCATATTTCCAGTCTTACCCTACGTGTGTGCACAATTTCAGCCAAAACCCATTTCACCATCACAATCAATTATGTCACAATCATTTTTAAACATTGTTTTTACATTAATTCAGTGGAATTTTGAAGCAATTGGTATGTTTAGTTTTCCTATAGATTTAGATCGAAAAAAATAAAACATACAGGACGGGACTTGAATCCGCCAACAGTCCCTTACAGGGGGAATACTCTGACCAACTGTACAAACCACCAAAGGTTTTATGCGAACAAAGTTAGCATACTAGTTGCGGTGGCGGCCAAAGTCCGCCGGTAGCCCTGGTGTTATCCTTTCGAGGGCTTAACCGGGGTGCCCGGCAATGGACACTTGGGAAGGACACTGTGTGGTTTTAGTCGGTCCGATTCCGACACGCCCACCCCATCGTCGGCACCGATGGGGTGAAGCCAAACGCTAAAAAAAAAAGCGTTAAAGTTGCTTCAAAATTTCAATGAATTTTATTGTAAGTACCGTACCTATATGTATCCATTACGCATTAATTGTGAAGTTGTAATTTTAACGTTACAAAGAGACACTTCAATTTTATTTATTTGTATAGATTTCTGACTTATGACGGACTCGAGGGGCCGAGATGTCTCTACTGACTAACTGGTAAACAACACTAATTACCTACATAGTTACTTTTTTGTATATCTACCTGGTAGCTCTTCTGAAGGAGAGTCCTTTCTCAGTGGGTGTTTACGAATGCCTGTGAATAGAATATTAACTGTTGGTATAACTAGCTCAATTTTTTATTTTGCAATAGACTTTATTTCTTTAGTTGATTATTCGACTTATTGCGACTTCATACGGATTTTTTTTGGTGAAAAATCCTATAACCCGACTACAGCACCACCGCCTTCGGGCAAGTGTAAGCTATAAGTTGACAAAGTTTTATCGTAACGATAACAATAACTGTTGCATGTTTCTTTAGAATACAGATGCCGTTTTGTTTAAGTATAGGTAGATGATCTAGACAACATACTTATCTTCGTATTTTATACGCTGCAGCGGCATCTGTATTCTAAAGAAACATGCAACTGTTATTGTTATTCAAAATTTGAATAAACAAACAGTCTTTTGCATTCAAATATAGCTTCCTCAATTTACCATTCATGTTGCACGCTCGTGCGCAGCCAACTATACAATCGCCAATCGGATAATCGTCAGCATCGATACAAAGGCGAGATATCGATCTCGATCGCTCCATTCCGATGCTTCGATACGCATTGCGAGTTGACGTTGACAAATTGCATCTTATAGGACTTTATGGCCGACAAATTGAGGCTACTCGTATTTATTGCCATGAATCCAACAGGAGGCGAATCCTCTAGATAAGCTTATCGATTTGTTTTTATCAATACGATAACGATCTTGGTTTTTTTATTTCGTGAAATGGTCAGTGATTTACAAAGTGCACTATTAATTATTTTTTTAAATATTACAATAGAAAAGAGGCGTCTATGTATTACGTATCTTTTACATAGTTTAACAAAATATATGTCACACAAATATATTCACACTTATACATTGAATTTTTCAAGGGGGTGTGGATGGCCAAATCCGAATCTAACAAGAATAGCAAAAAGTTTTGCATACCCGATTTTGATGAAAACTAAAATTACATCATTGAATTTTTGAAAAATCAAGAATCCTAGCCAGGAATCAAGCCCATTGATTTCGAAGAAAATAAAACACTGATAACTACTTGATAGTGTCGCTATTGAATAACATATTCTGAATAGTAATGATATGATACATGGCAATCTTTTACGATTTATTTTTAGAAAACCTACTTTTTTTTCTTAAGTAGGCTCGTTTAATTTCAATGGCGTATGTGTGTTTATTATCCAAAAGCCTCGTCAAAGAGTATTCCAGGCACATAAATGAAGAAGCGTCAAAGAGTATTCCAGGCACATCAATGAAGAAGGGGTATATACATGGGGCATAACATTGAGAAACTATGGCGCAAGTCAATGTCGTAAAGTTTTCGGTGCACAAAGAAATAAATTAAGTAGTTAATTTAGCCGATTGACCAAGAATAATTATTGACTGCATTCAGTGGATATAGATTGAAAAATGTCTACGGTTCGAATATGCGAGATTTAAAGGCGATTGTCATATTCAATTTATATGCGTTAATGAAACTGTTCGCTTGTCATATTTGACCTGTAATGAAAATGAATTGCATATCATGAGTTTTTTTTGTTACTGATCAAAATACGTGTATGATTTATAGTCTGGCGGTCATAACGAAGGCTATTACGAAATTAATATCGCTATCAGTCTCTTTAAGCATTCTGTAAGAAAACTTTTAATGATTTTGACACCTTCCCAAAAATAAGAGAATTGTGACCTCTCAAATAATGATAGAGAGGTAACATTCCCCCAGTGTGTATCCGCCTGACTATGACGTTGTTTAAATTTAATTAAATGCGTTTTTAATCATCGGTGATATCCAGTGTAGTGTTTTTATAAACGCATATACGAGTATTATCTACTGACTTTACATTTCTGGCACACACCATAATTAAATAGTAATAAAAATAGTACCTAATGATACCAATGTAAGTTTACGTGAATTTTAGATACCTACTTGTTGAAATAAAACTAATTTATGAGATCAAACTAATGATTTCATATATTAAAATCGTTTTAAATTAAAATATGAATATCGCTTCGAAAACCTTTTTGGTTTTTTTTTATTCCACGTTAGGTAATCTGTGGTAATATTTATAAGATTAGAGAAGGCTGTCTAGTTCTTACGTACTTTATAGTATGTACTCTAGCAGTTTTCTCACGACTCGAATACAGTTCTAAGTAAGCTCCTTGTTTTAACAACTTCGTGTCAATGACATCGTTACCGCTATATCTATAGTAATGTTTTTGGCACTAACGCCATGTCTTATGTACATACACTAAAAGGCGGAGAGGTAGGGCTGTGCTTCAGAATATTAGATGTGCTAACATTCTACTAGGGTTCCTGGGAATCTATCAGGATTCTTGGGGACTCCCTTCCTTGGTTAGGTATACCCAGAATACCTGGTAAAAGGCTCGCGTGACGGATCACGGTGTGTTTTAGTGAGGTCATATTCGCCATTATTATTATTATTTCAAACGGAAGACGGAGACGGTGACCGGGCGGTTGATCAACCTTTCTTGAGTGAGTCATTTGACCCATTTCCCCTGGTCTTCCTTTTCGGAGACGTGGGATATCCGGCAATCATGTTGTTCCATCGAACCTACTTGTTTCCTTGCAAATTTTTACGATCTGTTCCACCTTCAGATCCTCCTGGTCTTCTGTATTCAGTGTATCCGAAACCATAGTCTTCCATCTTACCAGTGAGTACATGGGTCATTCGGCAAGCAGGTGAATACTGGTCTCGTCGCCATCCATGCACTCCGGCATATGTCTTTTATGAAGATTTTCGTCATAGTATCGTAACTGGTTACGAAACACAGTTTCGATGGCGGCCGAAAGGTCACTTCACTAAGCGACGCGTGAGAAAACATTTCTAACGAGGTTGTCAAACTGAAGATTACCATTGTACCCATGATGGCATCAATAACGGGGACCTTCATTCTTTAGATTTTACTCGCAGCTTACCATCAGGTGAGATGAAATCGTATAATAAATCACGTCAGTACTCTACATAAAAAATGCTAAAGTTCGGGGTTTGATTCACAGATCTTTTAACATGGTATGCTAGGTGTTAGGAGTTTTTAGCAGAATTACGGAGCCTAGGGAGAGAGCACAGTTAATGGCAATAGACTCGCCCACTATTACATGGGACGGTAAATGGTTGATGAAAGGTTGTTATCATTAAAATTCTGCCTTGAAGATCTTTGTGGGGATACAATTAAGTATATAAAAAAATAAAATACTAAAAATAAATATCATGGTCACCAACCCTATTTTCTGTAAATAGGCTTCCATACATCGCGTTTGGCGGACCGTACGGACTACAGACTTCACAGACGCCGCTATCGAGATCAAAGCTGCCGCGAGCTTTCGGCGTACCGCTGAGAGTTACAAGATGACGCTACATTGTGAGAGTGGCGGGTTCCTATGAAGTAAGAAGTGGTTAAAGTGTAAAACCAACTTTAATTTATTAATATTTCTTGTTTATATTACGATGCAAATAATATGAAACATGGCCACTTATAAGGACTTAATTAGTGGTTCATTAGTTTGTTTATAGAGATATACTCGTAAAACTACAATAAGCAGGTATTCATAAAAAGACTTTGTAAGTTTCCCGAGTAGTTTGTGAGTACTTTATGCCCATGAATAAACCTAATAAATGACCAATCAAACCAGCCCCAATCGGTTCTTAAAACGGTTAGTTTCCAATTCACACAGTTTCAGAGTCATACATAACTTGCAAACAAGTCTGGGAAGATACAAAGTCTTTTTATGAAGGTGTATGGCGCCCGTCAAGAACTACGGTTACGGAAAGTGGAAGCGCAGATTGTCCTTTCAGGGTAAGACAGACCGTTCCAATCAAAGCCGCATAAGCTAAATTTATAGGAGGATAAGGAGTAAATGAACACTGGGCTTCCAGGTGAAAGCCAGAAATAGTAGGCCTTCTCTGGTGGGGCCGGCTACTAGAGACGACCTCTGTGGCGTACCGGCAGAGCATTCCACTGCAAAGTCAGAGGTCGCTGGTTATGTGTATTTGCATTCATCTGGGTATTTGTATGTATCCTACGTATTTATTTACAAAAAATATATATCTAAGTATATGTATCCACATTCTAGAACCCATATGACAAGCACTGCTTAGTTGGCGCTGTGTATTATGTCCTACAATATTTATTTATTTAATTCGTTCTTAATGTAGTTAATCAATTAATTTAGACCATCTATGTTAATTAATACTAATGCGAAAATAACTATGTCTGTCTGTCACCCTTTAACCCCAATACCGCATAGAAATATTTTATAACATGTTGAGAAACAAAGGACAGCTTTTGTTTCGAAAATAAACATAACGATATTCACCCCGGCGTTTGTTGACCAGAGACGGCGTGCGGTTTTAGTCGGTTCAAGTCCGACATAACCGCCCCCGCTGGCCAGTGGGGGGGGGGTATCCGAGGGGATTTCCGCACGAAAAAAAAAAAGGCAGGTGGAACTGTTTGCAAGGTATTTTGAAATTAACTTTTATTAAAAGTATTTAATGTAAGTTAAATACTCTTAGCCATTTTGTCATATCATCCAGCAATCTATAAATGTGTAAAAGGAGGAAAATAGGACATTTGCGGTAAAATAGTATATTATGCAACTAGTGAATAAAGGACGGATTTAAAGCGAGGGCCGTAGATGAGTCACGAGCAAGTGAAGGATTCTAATGATTGAATCACGAGCGCAGCGAGTGATTCAACTGTTAGAATCCTGAAGGACGCGAGTGATTCATGGCCCTCGATATAAATTCGTACTTTATTCAGGAGTTGCATACTATACTTTATACCATGACTACGAGAAAAGACATAATTTAAGCGAAAATAGAAATTTAATCAAGAAATAAGAATTGTTACATTAATTGAAATGGACATTAAAATTAGAGCAATGACTGAAATTAAGCGTAATTTTCTTATTATTATCATTAGAGTGGGCAACTTGTGAAACAATATTTATTTCTTATAAAGGCAGCAAAGAACACAAAACAGTTTTTAATCTAATGCCAAACTCCTTGTCGCAAATATCGACCAATCAAATCTCGAGAATTTATTTGCACCAAAGAGTTTTGAATTTCGAATCTTAGCGCAAGGAGTTTATGTAAGCATTGAAATGGAGACCGGATATATTTTTGTGTTCCAAATTCAAACACCAAAATAGTGAATAAAAACAAAACAGTGAATAAAAGGCCTTTTTATTCACTGTTTTGCGTGAATAAAATAAGCTTTTTAGAGTAGGTATGGTATAAACTTGTTTTAACGGCTTTACATCTAACCGCTAAGGAATACCTGAGAAAACTTAAGTCTAGCAGTCGCGGCAACCAAATGTCTGATTCATAAAATATGTCATGTCTATTGTCATTACCTGGGCAATTTTGCCAGATCCCGTGCTGCTGCTGCAAGTTTATTTTCTATTGTAATAATTTATTGACCTCTGAATTTATTAATTTCGCACTCCTGTCACAATTTGACAGGGTAAACTCAAATAGCGTAGTCAATTTATTTGATCATCCTCATTGCGATTACGGTTGTTGGATTATTGTTTTTGATTAGTATGTCGACTTTTCCGGGAGCTATTGCCGTCTGACCTTCTAATCACGGGAGGATAGGACCTCGTCTGTTGTTTAGCAGGTGTACCGACTGGTAAGCGAGGTTGGTTTGGACCCCAAAGTTGTTGGTTGGACACTGATCCTAACGTTTTGGTTACTTTTCAGGAGCAGTAATGCAGGAAAGTGTGAGTTACCAATTAATACCAAAGAAATCACGATAGAATCCGTTAAAAAATAATTTTATTCCACATAACATAAACTCACGCCTATATCCCCGAAGGGGTAGGCAGAGGTGCTAGCACCCACATTTCACCAATTTTATTCCAATGTGCACTTTCGCGTAAACTTCTGAAAATACCTTTTTTTTTTTTTTTTTTTTTTTTTCGTGCGGAAATACCTAACATTAGTTTTAAAAGTTTAAATACCAGACATCTTTCTTTACTGATAGTACAAGTTCTTAGAATTTCCAACTAAACTTACATAATTTATGTAAGAAACGCGTTGTTGATTGACATAAGTATGTGTATAAATATACTCGTATGTGGCTTATGTCGTTAATTTACAGTTAATTGGTATGAATGTCTATGCATCTCATTTCGTGGTAGACATGTAACTGATACTCTTCATATTTCAAACAACATTGTAAGACCGCCCTGGATTCATTTGACTCAATGTCTGTATGACAATTTAATATAGTCAACTTACCACTGCACTTTTGTGACTATTCGTAGGGTCACTGTGAATTCGTGTCATCATTATCATCATTACAGTGTTAATTATAATTTGGTGTATTGGCCGTTAAACTACCGTTTGACCTTCATACCCGAAAGGAAACCGCAGCCGCAGGGCTGGTAGATGAAATTGTCTTGGACCTCGAAGGGCTTAGTGGCGCCCCAAATACACCCCGAGAATCATATCTGAAGAACAGAAAGTAAGGTTAGGACGAGAACTAATTTTGCAGAATACTAAAATTAAATCATTATACTACTGGTAACTGTAAATCATCTAATTTGTGAAACGATTATGACTAGTCACCACAAGAAGCTCCTGTTTACGAGCATGACGCATGTATTAGCTGTCAATATATACACCATATTAGTGAGAAGGAAGTGACTCAGTAGTGAAGCCAACGCAGGCATGCCATTCGAGTGAGCATGTCACCAATAGTCACGAAGTACGCATTTCTATCGATTTAATAATCACTAGACCATCATCTATCCAAGCGCCAATCCTGGCTGCATCTAAATAGACTCACCCATGTTTAAAAAAAAACATTGTAAGTAGTGATTTCTTGGTAAAATTCTTTAGGTTTTGGCATAACAAATAAGTGGTCAATTTTGGAGGAAAATCCATGGTTAGCAGGGGGTGAAAAAAGTACCAGCAAGTTTCAACTCTTCATATTAATTAAAACGGAAATTATAAACTTTCAAAATTTTGCACGAATTGCGTCTTTTTTTTTCAATTTACTCTCCAGTAAATTTCAAAATAACCAACCACTGAACACATTGACGTCACCTAGAGCTCATTCGATTTGTTTTTCAAAAACACGTTTTTTGTACGGAGTATTTTGGTTGTATGACCTCAAGTTTTCTTTTTAGTCGAGAAAAAACGCTTTTAGTACTTTTTGGGTACTTTTTCATCCCCGTGCTGACCATGGATTTTCCTCTAAAATTTACCACTCATTTGTTAAGCCAAAACCTAAAGAATACTATAAAGAAATCGCTACTTACAATTTTTGTTCTAGCAAGCTTCGTCGATTTGGAGCCCAGGGCTTGTTCTTCTTCTTCTCCGTTTCATAATTTTGTTTGTTACGGGAGTGACAGCCATCTGACCCCCCAAGCCTGATGGACAAGCCTGCTCCAGAGCCTCAAGACTCCGTATTTCAGCAGGTGTAACTACCGGCTTCCAGGTAACGTGGATTTGGGCTTCCATTAATCACTAGTTGGTTCTTAACTACAATAGAAATGCAAATCTGACAACCATATGATCTAAATAACTCGAGTAGGCAAGGGTAGCAACCATTGTAACATCAAATCATCCCCTATCTTGTATTAAACCTTTCTCAAAAGATGATTTTTACAACACTTTAAATTACCTATTCTTTAGTGGCCGTTGCTTTAAGCGATTCAAAATTAGAATGAAAAAATATAACCCACATAAAATACATGTCTATTCAGCTAAATGGTAATTCCAAAAAATAGATTTTAGTCTTATTATGCTACTAAAGTTTATGCCTAAATAGTT
The DNA here is from genome assembly GCA_946251805.1 of Cybosia mesomella. Taxonomy (NCBI): domain Eukaryota; kingdom Metazoa; phylum Arthropoda; class Insecta; order Lepidoptera; family Erebidae; genus Cybosia; species Cybosia mesomella. The sequence goes on from OX276401.1 coordinate 25,978,566, forward strand.
ATACCAAACTAAATTTGAAATTTAAAAAAAACTGCGAATTTTTTTGGTCCCATATTTTAAACGTACTATTTTCTTATTTATTATTCATAAATATTTAATACTAATAATAATAACAATAACAATAATACTGGTGGTAGAAATTTGATGACACAAATTTGTCACAAAATTCGTCCGGGTAGGTACCACCGTGCACGATTGCGAAAAACCCTCCATAGTAATCCAATTTCGGTTTGATTGCGTTCAGGGGTCAGCAAGTGCATAGCCGGGCAGGGGGATTGTGGTCGCAGCACTAGTGGGACCGGTGGGTGTCACGCGGTGCTGCGACGACAATCCTCTTCTGATGAGGCCGTGAAGCTGAGTGCCACCATTGTTAACATGGTTCGTGTATGTAATGGTGACCCTCTTTCTTGAGACTTTACCTTCAGCTTACCATCAGGCGAGGTGAAGTCAAATTGACGTGTCCTAAATATAAAAAAAAAAAAAAACATATCTTTATTGTACTTCAAGGACATTAAAGACACGAATCAGAAATACAATTTTTGGTACATACAATTGGCGGCCTTACCACTCTGAGGCAATCCTTTACAGGCAACCATAGGATGGAAGTAATATAGAGGAAAAAAAAGTTTTGGGGTAGTTTAATGTACTTTGAAATAGTGAACATATACACATATAAAGTAAAGTATTATTAATGCTACTAAAATTTATGCCAACCTCGTTATACTAAACTAGACTAGTAACTTGAACAATATGCGTATCCCTTTGTTCTCATATTTAAATGTAAATATAACTACCAAGTTCCAATATTATGAGCCAGTAAATCTTTAATTATAATTCTCTTACCAACATTGTATCTTTGTGGAGTGTGCGGTGTGTATTGCACACTGCATGCGTAAACACGGTTTGAGAGTTATTTTACATCTTTGATTCTGTTTACAGTCTATGCCAAACGCCAATGGTGCTTCGAATAACGACCGCTGTCATCAGATGTATTGATGGCTAGTCCAAAATTAGCGCCAGTGGACTACATTCCACGGTTTTAACCACCGGTTAATAAAACTAAGCGGTGGTTACGTAAGGCTAATAGCACATTTCACCATTGATAGTGATCATTTAGCATGGCTACCAGCTGCATCACAGACTGCCACATTGGAGTCCATTGTACGCTTATTCCTTCTCTTTCTTTAAATTTGATTTATGTGGCTTTTTTGGGAACGACTGCCACCTGACCTCCCAACCCCGAGAGGAAAGCCTGCAACAGGGACTCATCCGTCAATCAGTCTTGGAAGGTAGGAAAACTTGGGTCCCGAAGATTTTGATCACCACCCTCCTAACGCGAGCTCAACCAATGCATGCAAACCCTTTGCTAGAGGTAAAATCCTATGGAATAATTAATTGCCTTGAAGGTACTAAAAAAGGTAGGAAACTATAAAGTGGAAAAAATATTGTTAAAAAATTCGCTCGATGATGATTGTTGTAAGCATCACACGCTTTTTGTAACAATTATTTTTTAAATATTTTAGTTTAGTCTTCTATTAAAGTGTGTTTTTTTACTATTATTAATTTTTGATTTGTTAGTTTTTCTTCTTTCTTTTTCTTTTTAAATTGTTGAATTCTCATTGGTCCTTGATAAGTGTGGGAAATTTCAATTCAATCCAACGTTTTGAAGTGCTCTAAAATCTAGTTCAAAAATTCCATTACATACAATAATACATAACATAACATAACAAAAACTCACGCCTATATCCCCGAAGGGGTAGGCAGAGGTGCTAGCACCCACATTTCGCCAGTTTTGTTTAGGTCCCAATGTAATAGGTGGCGAGCTTATTGCCATTATCCGGGCACTGATTTAAGCTCATGAAAGCAAGTAATGTATATTGTAATGTGTTTTGAGATGGGCCTACCTATTTAAAGTGACGACTTCACATATAGTTAAGGTTTTCAAAGGACACATAGATTTTTTAATGTTATGCACGTCATGTGTTTACGAATGAGGGTCAGTATTATATATCAGTGGCTCAAAAATTGACTGCTTCAGTGTAGTATTAGACGTTTTATCGGACACATGAGCAGACCCCATGGTTACTATGCTATATATATTATATGGATGCAGACAGGGGTAGATTGGCGCAATGTGTGAAGACATGGACACGTGGATATGTGAAGAAATTCATTGGGTGAAATAGTTTACCGTCATAGATCTCAAGACAAGGGAATAGACTCACAAGAATTTAATACACTGATGTGACAACCCTAGAATCAGTCATTAGAAGAACATGTAGTTAATTTAATTTTATTGCGTGTCATCTGTCGAGACTGCAATGAATATTTCTGCTTTGTCTATGCACATGTGTCATTGTTAAAAAAAAAAGAATTATAATATTTTTTATACCACTCAGTTGGCAGACAAGCACACGGCCCACTTGATGGGAAGCGGTTACCACGGTGTATGGACGTGTTCAAGACCAGGGGTATCACAGTCGCGCTGCCGACCCTGTAATTCCTTCTAATACCCTTCTTGTACCAAAACCACAGCAGGGAGATCATTCCACAACCTGAGGGCGCGCGGAATAAAGTCCCTTTCATAGTCACTGTACGCACCGTTTCCGGTCGCAACGTGTGACGATGAATTCCCTTTCTGTGGCGAGTGGTGCTTTGATAGAATATGGCCGTGGGTATCATATCAATTTGTAAGTAATCAGGTGCTAAAGTTATGTTAGATTAGGTGCTAAAGGTAGGCAGGTATTTTTGTTAAAAATGAGATGTTCCCTTTAGTTTGCTGTACGTTATTAATTACTACTGACGGGACTATTCATTGACTAATTCTATACTGATTATTAGTTTTGTATGAGATCTTAAGTGTATGGGCCCGCTAAGATCTTCGGGACAGACGAGGCTCTGGCGCAGGTTTTCCTCTTTGGGTTGAGGGGTGAGACGACGGTCGCGCCGTCGCAGATAAACCAAATTGCTGGTATAGCAGCAGCCTTCCAAACGTAATTCACGATGGGTCATTTCACAGAGAAATTATTGTCACGGCCCTGTACTCTGTTTCAGCTAGATTATTTTCTCACCTGATTAAGCATCTAGAACACCAACGCATATACCGGCTGTTAGAGAAACGCTCCCGAAAACTTCTACTACCACTATCTTCGTTTTCGGGAGCGTTTCCCTAACACCCGGTATACTATTAAACGCATATATATAAAGAGTCGTGTCTGTACATGGGAGATATAACAAAAAAACTTGGGTTATGATAAATTAACGATTCAACATCCATCTTTTATTTTATTTTATAATGCAATGCTTATTTAAACTACAAATATCCAACTAGTTATAATCCGTTATTTATTAATTATTTATTTACTTCTAAACGCAATTAACGATCATTTATTTCCCTGTGTTAAGCTGTTCAGCCTCTCTATGATATCACCTTCCCTCATTACCTAGAATACTGTTAATTATCTTTTGGAAATTATCATCATGGCTACGAAACAAACATAAACTTACCTATATTTACTCAATTAACATGCAAATAGCTATTTATTATATAATTAAAGCAATTACCTAGCGCCTAGCTTTACATTAATTATGAAACTTAATGAAAATTATTAAATGATAGTTCTCGTTAGAAGTTTTGTTTGCCTGCAAGCAAACTGCTAGGTAATGTCTTGCATAAGATGTTAAAGATAATCGTAAATGATGGCAAATTAAAATAGGTTTCTCTGTAATTCTGTGGAAGTTTGAATTCTGTTTAAATAACAATTAAGATTGTTGAGATAAGAAAGCAATTCTATTAAATACTAAGATTGGATGATTATGCTTAACACATTGAGACCTAGTGGGTTGTGTAGGTCAGTTCACCGTCGCTTCACGAAAAATATGGAAGTCGGACCGTTATATAGTTAGAGTGGAAGCCGACCCAACTGAGTTGAGAAAAGCGAAAGACTATTGAGTTTATCATAGCATATCACTCATTGACCTCTGCATAAATAACTATATTTTTAAATAAGGTATTAATTCGTGTATCTTCATAATTATGTGTCTTGATAGTTAGTAGAGTTTGGAGAAATAAGTCAGCATAGCCTACGATACCAAAAAGACTTGCACATCATACAAATGAGCTGACAGTGGCGTTGAGTGGAGCAGGAGGCGTACAACACAAGAGGCTAACGCATTCAAGGTCCTTAAGATCGTCAGAGAATCTGAGGCTGAAAATGCCAGCACACTCCACAAAGTTCATGGATAAGTCCTTTACTGTTCAAGCTGTTCGATTGTGGAATGCCTTACCTGTGGCCATAAGTCTTCAAAAAATTAGTCACGGCCCACTATCTACAGGAACCATAGTCATTAATTTTTCTCCTACTCTCTCTACGTCTTCCTTATTTATTCGAAACTATGTCTTAATTATAAATATATATTGTATGTATGATGTACCTAAAAATTGTTAGAATAATGATACGATTCCAATTTAATGAACGCAACTTTTAATGTCATGTTGACGTTTGACACTTCTGTTAATAGTTCGATTATAAAATGTGTGATTTTACCTACCCCGAACAAAATGTATCCTTGTGTCCTTATTTCTTTATTTAATATTATCTGATCAATCTGACGAGTTTTTGTTCACTCATTATTGTGATAATAAAGAGGCTAGCAAAGCGGAATTGTGCGGCGGTTTTATTTCGGCGTGATCCACCATTTCAGTACATCTTCCTTCCAAGCATCCTCTACAGGTTGTGGACCCAGAAACGTGTCAAGATGTCTGAACGTGATGATGCTAATACGCCACCACCACCGCCGCTGCCGCATGCTAGCTTCAGTGGATATAACGTGGAGAAACTAGATGTCCACCGCAATTTTAGCTCGTGGAAATTTAACCTAAAAAATATTCTCATTATTGAGGGACTTTGGAAATGCGTTACCGGTGAGGACACGGACGCGGACAAGAATGCGCGTGCTTTAGCTCGCATTTGTCTTTCCGTCAAATCGAAATGTCACCAGTATGTACAGAACTCCAAAACCAGCAAAGAAGCGTGGACCAGTTTGGCTAAGGTATTCGAGGATTCCGGTCTAGCGAGGAAAGTCATGCTCTTACGTAAACTCCATCGCGTCGAGCTCAGTACGTTTTCTTCGATGACAGAATACATCGAGTACACCATGCACTTAGTCCAGCAACTTGCTGATATTAATAAGAAAATTGACGACCAGGAAGTTGCAGAGCTTTTACTGTCAGGACTTGGCAAGGAGTATGAGGCGTTAGTCTCTAATCTGGAAACTGTCTGCATGACGAGTACGCTATCAAGCGAGGTGGTGCGTGCTCGACTGTTGCAAGAGGAGTCCAGAAAGAACATTATTTCACAGCAGGACCAGTCAGCCTTCTTATCTAAGCCGCTCAAGACAAAGTCATGCACATTTTGCGGCAGAGCAGGTCACCTCAAAAGTAGCTGCTTTAAACTCAAAAGGCAAAAGAAAGAAGAAAAGGAAGCTGCCTCAAAAGGATTGTTTGCGGCTAGTGCATTCTTCACCCAAAGCAGATCTTGGTATATTGATAGTGGCTGTACCCAGCACATGTGTAATGATTTGTCACAGTTTATAAATTTAAATGAAAAGAAGACTGAGGTTAGGATTGCTAATAATTCAAGTATATGTTCACAGAGTCAAGGGTGTATAAATATTAATGAAAATTTTAAACTTGAAAATGTACTGTTTGTACCTGAACTCTCTGCCAACCTGTTATCGGTAAGTTGTCTTGTTTCGGGGGGTTTTAATCTCTTATTTACAAAAGAGGGTTGTCACATTTTTAATCATTCTTCTAAGTGTGAAATTGAAGGCAAACCAGTGTATAGGGCCCCTTGTATAAACGGTTTATATAGGCTACCTAGTGAGTCATCGTGTCCAGTGGTGCATTCTTCGGTTGTCTTGCCAATGCAAAACACACAGAGTGCAAACGTAGCCGAGGTGCCTGCTGATGTTTGGCACAAGAGGTTGGGTCACTTAGGTATGTCAGGCATGTTAGCCCTTAAGAATGGAATGGCATGCGGTGTATCTTTTCAGGAACCTCAAGATGGATGCTTGAAGAATTATATACCGTGCCTTGAGGGGAAGATGGCTACCAAGCCGTTTTCTTCTGCTACTTCACACCGTGCCAGCCAGCCACTGCAGCTTGTACATACTGATGTATGTGGGCCGATGCCAGTGGAGAGCTGGGGTGGAGCTAAATACCTAGTTACCTATACAGATGACTACACAAGGAAGAGCCATGGATTTCTACTTAAAAGGAAGAATGAGGTACTTACCAGTTTTGTTACTTATAAAACTTTTGTTGAAAAACAGCTGGGGTTGCCAATTAAAATCTTACGTTCTGACAATGGTGGGGAATATTGCAGCCTTGAGTTTTCTAACTATTTAAAGAAAAATGGAATTTTGCATCAGACTACCATTGCTTACAGTCCTCAGCAAAATGGTGTTGCTGAGCGCCTTAATAGGACCCTTATGGACAAAGTTAGGTGTATGCTTGGGGATTCTGGCCTAGATAAGCAGTTTTGGGGTGAGGCTGTTATGACTGCCATATATCTTAAAAATAGGTCACCTACATCTGCATTGTCCGGTCATACACCTGAAGAAAAGTGGACCGGTTCTAAAACAGACCTTAGTCACTTACATATTTTTGGGTGTACTGCATATTCTTTGTTACCTAAAGAGAAAAGGTCTAAGTTAGATGCTAAAAGCAAAATGTACATTTTTGTAGGCTATAGTGAAACTAGCAAAGGCAGCCCCTTGCAGACCCTTCTAACCCCAAAAATGTCATGATTTGTAGGAATGTTGTTTTTATAGAAAATCAATTTTATAATAAGAATATGGAATTTAATTTACACAATAATGAATTTAATAATAATTTTATATATTATGAATTTTTTAATAATGAATTAAATTCGAATAATAATTGTGATGTGAATTCTAGTCAATCTACCAATAAAAATATTTTAATTTCTGGTCAATGTAATGAGCCGAGCTCTAGCCCTGTAATCAGTGAGCCGATCTCTAGCCATACTATTGAGCAGGAAACAAAAAGTGGGTCAGTCATGCAGGACACTAATAATTCCTCTGTGTTATCATGTGAGGGGGAATCCTACATCACAGGAAGTGAGAATGAGGAGGATTTCGCGCCATCCCCGGTCGATGACGTGCACCGTGAGTGTGTGACGTCACCGTTGTCGGAGGTGATGCGGCAAGGGAAAGAAGTATCTGCTCCCATGCCGTTGCCGGTCTCTTCTCGTAGTCGTCCAGTGCGTAGTACACGTAACAGATTGCCTAGCAGGTATAATGATTACGATACTGATTTTTCATTGTTAACACGGGAGGATGGTTTATTGCATGAAGTTGATAATCCACCAACATTTGAGAATGCTATATCCAGCTCTGACTGTCATCATTGGAAAGCAGCCATGCAGAGTGAATACGGTTCACTAATTTCTAATAAAGTGTGGAAATTAGTGAACCGGCCTAAGGGTGAGAATATTGTCAAGTGTAAGTGGATCTTTAAACGTAAGTTCGATGCTTCTGGTAGGTTCGATAAATACAAAGCACGCCTGGTTGCCAGAGGTTTCACACAAGTACGTGGGGTTGATTAAGAGGACACTTTTTCGCCTGTGGTTAGGCACTCTACATTTTTTTTTTGTTATTATTTCTGCTTCATGGCAATCTGTTTTCCAACAATAAGCCACTTCTTTGTTTGATTCCTCAGTTTATGTTTTCCTCAAGAGCCATACTTGTATGAAAATTCTTTTCACACGACTCTCTTGATGTCAAGTGGTAAATCTTTTATGTAGGCTCGGTATGTCACTTCTTTTTAGCCGGGTATGGTGAAGAGCGTCGTCTCCACTTAGAGCGTGTGCCAGTTTGTTTATATGGACGGTCAGTTTCTCCTGGTATTTTAGGCTGTTTTGAGCTATTTCCTGCCGAACTGTTTTTAGGCCGAGGTCGAGGTATATGTATCTATTACTTATACAATGAGGGATGCCAAACATTGTTCTCAGAGCTTTGGTCTGGAATCTCTCCAGGATATCTATATTACTGTTGCTGGCCGTTCCCCACAGTTGTATTCCGTAAGTCCAGATTGGTTTTATGGTAGTTTTGTACACTAGCATCTTGCTGTTAGTATTTAGTTGTGATTGGCGTCCCAATAACCAGTTAAGTGACCGAAGTTTTCCATCTAGTTGTTTGCGCTTTGTCCAAATATGTTTTTGCCATGTAAGTTTCCTGTCCAGGTGCATGCCCAAGTATTTTGCGTTATTATCTTGAGGGATAACTTTGCAGTTTAGCGTTACCGGTGGACATGTTTCTCTCCTAAGTGTAAATGTTACATGTACCGATTTGCTCTCATTAGCTTTTATTCTCCAACGCTTCAGCCACATCTCAACTTCTGTCAGGTGGTTTTGCAACTGTGACGATGCCGTTTCTGGGTTGCTATGAGCCGAAAGTAGCGCCGTATCATCAGCGTATGACGCAGTCGTGGTGTAGTCAGTTGTTGGAATATCTGCTGTAAAAATGAGGTATAATATAGGGCCCAAGATACTGCCCTGAGGGACACCTGATTTTATTTCGCGTACTTCTGAGAGATCATCGCTGTACTTCACTTGGTAGCATCTTTTATCTAGGTAGGATTTAAGTATTCGGAATAGACAATGCGGGAGATGCTTCTTTAGCTTGAACAGGAGGCCGTCATGCCATACCTTATCAAACGCTTGGCTGATATCCAAAAAGACTGCAGAGCAATATAATTTGTTTTCAAGGCATCTGCTAATGGTGTCAACTATACGGTGTACCTGTTCAATCGTCCCGTGTTCTTCCCGGAATCCAAATTGGTGGTTCGGTAATACTGTACTTAGATGTTCTTTCATCCTGTTAAGCAGTATCCTCTCAAACAGTTTGTCAATAACTGGTAGCAGGCTGATAGGTCTGTATGAAGTAACTTCGTGTGGGGGTTTACCGGGTTTCGGTACCATAACCACATGTGCAATTTTCCATTGCCCAGGGAAATGTTCGAGTCTTAAGCTGGCATTAAAGATGTTAACTAATTTCATTACACCTTTAAGAGGCAGGTTTTTAAGTAATGTGGCATCAATAAGGTCATAACCGGGTGCTTTACCTTAAGAATATTATTCTCGTTGGCGGCTGAGTTAGACTTAAACATTGAGCATGTAGATGTAGCGACTGCATTTTTACATGGAAGAGAAAATATATATGGAGCAACCTCCAGGTTTTAATAATAATGACTGTAGTAAAGTTTGTCTTCTACAAAAGGGAATTTATGGTCTCAAGCAGGCGAGCAGAATATGGAATTTGAAAGTTAATGATTTACTTAATAACCATGGTTATAAACAAAGCAGTTGTGAGCCGTGTGTTTATGTTAAAAAATCGGGTAGAGATTTAACAATCCTCGCGCTCTACGTCGACGTTTTTATATCTTTAGTAATTCAAATAATAGAGAGCTGCTGTCGCTGCTTGAGAGCAATTTTAATGTTAAATACTTAGGAACTTTGTCGAGCTGTTTAGGCATGAATGTTAGTAGAGATAGAGCTAACCATTTTATTTAACTTGACCAATCTGATTATATCAAAACATTGTTGATAAAGTTCGGAATGGAAGATTGTAAACCTGTCTCTACACCAATGGTTAATGGTTGTAAGTTACAAAAGGCTGAATCTGTAAGTCTGGATGATGACACATACAGGTATAGAGAGCTTCTGGGATGTCTTATGTATCTGTCTGTGTGCACAAGACCGGATATAGCATATGCTTGTAGCCAATTAAGCCAGTTTAACCATGCTTTTGATAAGACACATTGGCAGGCCGCTAAACGCGTCCTTAGGTATTTGTCAGGGAGACTAAATTATGGTCTATGTTTTTATTGAACTAGTAATTTAGATTTAACTGGGTACTCAGATGCGGACTGGGCCAACGATATCGTCGATCGAAAATCGTATACAGGCTTTGTGGTTAAACTTGGTAGCAATATAATAAATTGGGAGTCGCGCAAGCAGCGATGCGTAGCGTTGTCCAGTACGGAGGCCGAGTACCTCTCCATTGGAGATATTTGTAAAGATCTTTGTTTTATAAAGAGTTTTCTTACAGAAATTTTAGATAGAGACTTCATAATCACTGTGTATAACGATAATCAAAGCGCTCATAAAATTCTAGAGTCGAAAGAGTTTTGTCATAAGCGCACTAAGCACATTGATTTGCGCTATCATTTTGTGAAAGATCTGGTACAGAAGGGTTTCTTAAATGTTAGATATTTACCTACTGGAGAGATGGTCGCAGACGTTTTAACTAAGTCTTTAAGTGCTGTGAAACATAAACAATTTGTAAGTCAATTGAATTTAAAGTAACAATTAATTTGTGTTGACATATTGTAAATGTAGAGACTACAATTATATGATAAAATTGTTTATGTAGAGTTGTGTTTGTCGTATGTATGCAATGTCAGGTAGAGCATGTAGAGTTAGTTACCATATTGTGTACGTTATATTGATAATCGTAAGGGGAAGTGTTAGAATAATGATACGATTCCAATTTAATGAACGCAACTTGTAATGTCATGTTGACGTTTGACACTTCTGTTAGCTCCACAAGGCCATATTCAAGAATTGAATTGAATTGCAATCTGCTTGATTACATGTTTATTTTTTGGCCTATCTTTCCACCGGTCAAACTTCCTTTCGTTTACTGGTCTATCTCTAACTCGACACTGGCAAAATTGTGGTGTTTGCTCCACAAGGCCATAATCAAGAATTGAATTGAATAGTTCGATTATAAAATGTGTGATTTTACCTACCCCGAACAAAATGTATCCTTGTGTCGTTATTTCTTTATTTAATATTATCTGATCAATCTGACGAGTTTTTGTTCACTCATTATTGTGATAATAAAGAGGCTAGCAAAGCGGAATTGTGCGGCGGTTCTATTTTGGCGTGATCCACCATTTCAGTACATCTTCCTTCCAAGCATCCTCTACAAAAATAGGTACTGTTCCAGTGGGGTGTGTGTTGGGTAACCTCCTCGAGTGTCGCTCCGATTCCGATCCCGCTGCAGTCCGGGGGGAACGGAATCGGAGCGGCCGGTACACCCTGGGCGGCGGTCAATGGCTTCCCCTTCACCCCTTCATAGGGTTGGCATTGATCGTCGGCCAATACCCAACGTGGCGGGAACACATCGCTCTCCGTACTCCTCTGCTTTCAGAGGAGACAGGATGAGCGATGCTGTTAGTGGTGAGATGGCCCAGGGTCAGCCGGGGTGCGAGGGATATGCTCTATGGGTAACCTTACACCCCGGCGTCTGAGGAAACGAGACGGCGTGCGGTTTTGGTCGGTGCAAGCCCGACATAACCGCCCCCGCTGGCCGGCGGGGGGGTATCCGAAGGGATTTCCGAACGATAAAAAAAAAAAAAAAAAGGTACTGTTCCAGTATGCGCGTCGCAGACGACTCAGGCGCCGGAGGTCGCTTAACGACCTCCGTCCTCCATGAGCGCAGGCCTGGGGGTGGCGGTTGAGGCCACCTGTCACCCCAGCAGAAGCAGGCCGGGACGGTGGGGCGACTAGCGCCCCTCCCCCAAACCGAGGCAAGACGGGGATACCGTGGTTCCCAAACCCGAGGGGGCCATCTCGAAACCGGAGATGGCCCAGGGTCAGTCGGGGTGCGAGGGTTATGCTCTATGGGCAACCTTACACCCCGGCGTCTGTAGACCCGAGACGGCGTGCGGTTTTAGTCGGTTCAAGCCCGACATAACCGCCCTCGCTGGCACGCGGGGGGGGGGTATCCGAAGGTTATTTCCGCACGATAAAAAAAAAAAAAAAAGGTACTGTTCCAGTATATATTATATGTATAGTGATGAATTTATGTATTTATAATTTTATATTTAAATGTCAAAGTACACCAGAAACTGCCCTATATCTTCTATTAACTGTTTTTTCTCCACCCAATGGTTGCCTGTAAGAGATTGCCCTGTGCGATAAGGCCGCCAATTGTATATGCCTCAAAACTGTACCAGCTTATATTATGTATGGAGTATTCTTGTGTACATACAATAAAGAGATTTACTACTACTACTACTAAATAGAAATGACATACCCAGGAGAGAGATTCGCATAGAGAAAAGAGAGGAACCACACTGATGGAAGTCTCTCAAAATAAAGTCACTATACAAGCTTGAGGCTGGACAACACAGTGGCTTATTGTTCTGGAACAGATTGCCATGAAGCAGAAAAAAAAAGTAGTATAAATGCTTCACAACAGTATAATCATCTCCTGTCTAAAGGAGTAGTATGTTTATGTATGTTTATTACTGTCTTCGAACTAATCTCATAATCCCTAAACATCGTTGACATTAAACGACAAACACTTCCATAAAATATAACAATATACACATCTATTTATCATTATAACGTATGTTATGCATTAACGTAATTGCATTTGATTGGAACGATGAATTATGTGTAACCAAATGTTATGTGAAACAGTAAAGTACTGGAGAGAAATGTGTTGAGTGCATGTAGGTATGTGTGTGCATGCAGAATATGAGTTCCGTATGAATATAGAGATACGGTGCCGAATGCCAATAGTAGTAAGTAGTAGTAGTTTTTATTATCGCCAATGAACAGACACAAATAATTTACAATTATATTAATAGTGTAGATAGATATAGCCTACTGTATTTGGTATCGCGAAAAATCACCAATGGGCCACAAACTTTCTGTTGCTGTCATACCGATGACATAACAAAAAGGCGTGCTATGCCTGATACATACTTACTGTAGTGTAGGTATGATATTACTATACAGTATTATATTTATAGTTGTATTTAATCAATAAATATTGCTCTCAATAATGCACCTAAAGTTTCTCTCTGCACCACCACCTTTGGTTTACTGGTAGAGAATGTCGCCTATGTACTTGTGCATAAAGTTCAATAAATGAATAAAAACAATATATAATACAGGTAGATATCAAAACTCATGAAATTATTTATCTAGTTAATGTATCCTGTTCTGAATCCGAAATTAAAAATTCATTGCCGCCTCACTCAGGATCTAATACACAATTCTTGTTCGAAACAACTAAACTTAGAAGTCAATGATTTATAAACGTATATTTGTGCAAAGCCAGTGATAAACGTGTTTGAAAATTTATAACACTTTCCTTTCGGCCAGCGGGGGTATTGAATATTTGATTTAGGTAAGTAACAATATTTTTATGTGTTTTTCTATTTATTTATTTTCATTACTTCGCCTGTATACTATGTCTATTGAACTTGGTTACATTGGAGTTATATTAATTGACTATACATATCAAATCTACCCATGTTGCATGACGAGTTAGGTTTAGATAGATTTCGAAGAAAGTACTACGAGTATAACCCACCCCATGGTGGAAGTTTTAGGAAATGTTCAAATAGATACTCCAAGCATTACCTCTAGCCCCGAAATATATTCTTTGAAACTCGATGAGTTGTAGTTTTTGTTTGTTCAATACCATCGGAGCTCATTGGAGTGGTAACTGAGAAGAACTTTAACGTAACGCAGTCATCTCAAAGATTTTCAAAGAGTTTCATTGAACTATTTGTGATGACTTTTTTCGAATTTTATCTAAAAAAATATTAGTAAAGTATTTGATTCAATTTATGCCACATTTTACAATAAATAACCTTCTACCACAAACTTTTGGGGTCTGAATCACCCGCGTCCTTAGGAGAACACCCTGTAATGAATCCCTACACGTGGCCCCTGGGTGGTGCTAATCAGGTGATACTCTGGTGGTAGGTTTCGACCGATGGCTTGTGACCACCCACCGAGCAAAGACGTACCGCCAAATAGCCTGGCTGTGTTCCGGTACGATGTTCGGTGGATGGGTCGAAGTAGCTGTTCCACTACAGGCTGACCGACCTGTTGCACTCTGCTATGGAGGCATCGGGATGCTGGCCTTGGAGGGTAGCGGGATCCGAGGTACGGTGCACCGCTGGCCGACCGCAGGTAGATGGGGGCCCAAGTAGTATGTTAGCCACATATGAAAGGCTGCCTCGCCAACTGTCGAAAAATCCCGGAATGCCCCATCGTGCCGGTTGGCGACCGGATGAGAGGGCCCGATGGACATTTCCGGGGGGCTCGGGCGTCCCCGCGGTCTACAGTCCAGTTTCCCAATGATGCAGTCCATCCAGAGTGTGCCTGCGGGTTGCCGGCGTGGAACCTCACTTCACTGCCATTCTCTCACCTATTCTTCACTCATCACATCACATGGCAAGGAACAAAAAGTGCAAAGTTCGACAGCGACTGCACTCCCTCTCTCTCAAAGTGCACCTCACTAATATCAGAGGTCTGCACTCAAATCTCGTAGCAGTCCACCACTACCTCGAGACTGAGAAACCTGCACTCTTGTTCCTTTCGGATACGAAGATCGGATGTCCGGCAGACGTGTCGTACCTAAAATACCCAGGGTTCACCCTGGAGCACAACTTTAAACCACAAGCGTTCGTGTGTGTATACGCCCGAGACGACATCTGTTATCAGCGTCTCCGGGACCTTGATGATCCCAGGTTCTCTGCACTTTGGGTGATGGTCGATACTGGTATGGACAAAATTGTCTATGCCTGTGTCTATCGTTCGCATGGCGGGGACCAGGAGACAACCAAGCTCACGCAATACCTCAATGAGGCGGCAGACACAGTTCAACAGCGGTACCCTTCAGCCCAGTTGGTGTTACCGGGGACTTCAATGCCCACCACAGGGAGTGGCTTTTCCCATTCTGACCACTGTCTGGTGAAGTCTGTATCCGTCTACTCCCCGACCGACACTAGTCCCAGGGGCTCCCGTCGGGTTTGGCGATACAGGTCGGCTGATTGGGATGAGATGCGATCCTTCTTCGCATCTTACCCTTGGCAGCCTGTATGCTTCTCTTCTTCTGATCCATCCGTCTGCGCGGACGCCGTGGTGGATGTTTTGCGTCAGGGAATGGAGTATTACATTCCGTTTTCTGACGTGGACATGTCTGGCGGGGCTCGACCATGGTTTGGCGCCGAGTGCGGTCGTGCCGAAGCACTCAAGCATGCGGCTTACTTGGCTAGGGTCGATGCTCGCAACCGCGGGGCGGACGACGTATGTCAGAGGAAGAGAGCCTTCAACAGGCCGCATTGGAAACAAACTTGCAAAGTATCCAGCGGGTAGTAAAGCGTTTTGGGCCCTAGCAAAGTCGGTTGAGTCCAACTTTTGCTGCCCCTTACTGCCTCCACTGCGGAAGCCTGACGGGAAACTGGCCCACTCCGCTGAGGAAAAGGCAAATTTATTTGCTTCACTTTTTGCGGAGTCTTCGCGTCTAGATGCCGGAACGACGAAGCCTCCTGCTCCTCCTGTCGGAAGTGGGACGCGCATGGCAGATATCAGCATCCGACAGAGGAATGTACGTAGGGTGCTAAATAATCTGGACGTGAATAAGGCCAGTGGACCCGATGGGATACCAGCAATAGTGCTCAGGATTTGTGCACCTGAGTTGTCTCCTATTTTGACACGCCTGTTTCGTCTCTTATATGAGACCGGTCAAGTGCCGAAGGCTTGGAAGGAAGCCAACGTGCAACTTGTGCCCAAAAAGGGCAGTCGGGCGGACCCTGTCAATTACAGACCAATTTCAGTAACGTCCATACTCTGTAAGACTATGGAATGTGTACTGAAAAAAAAGCTGTTGGCATACCTTGAAATGAACGACCTCCTCAGTGATCGGCAATATGGCTTTCGCCAAAACCGTTCCACTGGGGACCTTCTTGTGTATGCCATCCACATTTGGAGTGAGGCCATCGAGAGGCACGGAGAGGCACTTGCCGTTACTCTGGACATCTCGAAGGCTTTTGACAGGGTCTGGCACGATAGCCTAATTGGCAAGCTTCCGTCCTACGGCCTTCCCGCTGGCTTATGTGTCTGGATCACGGACTTCCAGAGGAATCGATCTATCCGGGTGGTCGTTGACGGCTGCACATCTGACCGATTAGCGATCAACGCTGGGGTCCCTCAGGGGTCGGTACTCTCGGCTACATTATTCTTGCTGCACATTAACGACCTGCTCAAGCCCGGTACTTTTGGGTACGCAGACGACAGCACAGTAGTCGAGAGTTACGAGTCCAACCCCCGAGCCAGCGTAGGACAGATCCGATCTCTCCGAGAAGCTATGGTTGAGCGTTTGAATTTGTCCTTGAAGGCGGTTTCCGATTGGGGTGATGCTAACTTGCTCAAGTTCAACGCTACCAAGACCCAGACGTGTCTCTTCTCTGCAAAGCGAAGTCAATTTCAGCCAAACCCCACATTCCGAAATGCATCCGTGCCGATAACCGACCGCCTCGAGCTTCTTGGCGTTACCTCTCTCGTCTCCAAGCCCTTTCCACCAACGAACGACCAGACGCACAGCGACGCACCACCGCTACATGGTGGATATTCCACTCATATGCACGAAACGTTTCGGCGACACATTTATTATGCGTACAGCTAAGGAGTGAAATTGCCTGCCTGAGTCTGTGTTTCCGGAAAGCTATTACCTTGGAATCTTCAAGTCTCGAGTGAATAGGTTCCTTCTAGGCCAACGTGATCTATCGTAGACCACATCGTCGCTTACGATCAGGTGAGATAGAGGTCAAACGTGAGGCTATCATCCATAAAAAAAACCACTAAATATGTGCTTCTACTCTAAACAAATAAAGGGTATCAATAACTAACGAAACCCATTGAATAACCTTTGAATAGAGACCTTTGAAGAGAATGTGATCATCACATGATAGCTCTCATCGTGGCACAGATGGGCATGACTGTTCGCAATCGGTCATGCGTCAAGATAAACCTGACCCTGTGACATTCCAGAACAGCGCTGCATCACTATGCCAGGGGCGTATATTCACTCTTCTCGATTTTCTACATGTTATACGTCAGTCAGTGTTGTCAATGAAATTATTTCTTCTGAAAAAAAAAACCTCAACCACATAACCCTCCTTTTATGGTTGGAAAGGAGGGTTATGTGGTTGACCTGTATGTCATATCCTATATATCTACCCTCTATATATACCTACCCTCATAACTACTAAACGGTTCAACCGATTTTGGTGAATAATTATTACGTTAGAATCGTCTTAATTGCGTGAGACTGGCTATATTAAAATTATAAAAACTCAAAATGGCGAATTTTTGGCGCAATATATCTATGAATTTTCAACAAAAACTACAGCCGATTTTTTTATTTTTGACGTCATTAGTGGTAAACAAGATATTCCTCGGTTACTGTAAAGTGTTTCATTTATCAGCGGAACCCCAAACCTATCAGATATTGTTTCTTAAAATCGAATAACACATGAATTAGCCGTGATGCATGTCTAAAACGATTACACCGAGCGTTCTTAACGAACCTGGAGGAGCTTACATACTCGTATCATCCATAGAATAAATTGAAACCAATCCTTAATTAAATGACCGCGGGAATGTTTTCGAACGAATACTATTTTGGACAACAAAAACAAAAATAATAATAATTGAAAATAGAGTAAAATTGACTTTAGAAATTTTATAATTACTTTTTTGATGCATGTTTCGATGGTGGGTATTTAATCAAATTTTTGACAATGAAAACTTCTTTAGGCGCGTTAAGCACTTTCCATATGAGCACTTTCTGGGTGTAATTATTGCGTCATCGTCACCGAGACGCTATCGTCACCGAGACGCTATCGTCATCGAGACGCTATCGTCACCGAGTCACTTTCCACATTTAAGCGAAAACTTGTTTAGGTGTAGGTACATAGATATACCCGAGGGGGCCATCTCGAAACCGGAGATGGCCCAGGGTCAGTCGGGGTGCGAGGGATATGCTCTATGGGCAACCTTACACCCCGGCGTCTGTAGACCCGAGACGGCGTGCGGTTTTAGTCGGTTCAAGCCCGACATAACCGCCCCCGCTGGCACGCGGGGGGGTATCCGAAGGGATTTCCGCACGAAAAAAAAAAGAAAAAAGGTACATAGATATACGGACGATGATGATGATTTAAAACATACGCATGTAATTGTTCAAGTTTTCATTTCTATAAGGACCTACCTACCTATATCTTTTTCGTAATACCCCTTTTTTCTTCATCTAAATCGCTGGATTTATATTTCGAATACCATAAACAAGATATAAGACATCACTAAATAAATAAAAAGAGATTATGTCCTAAAACGTACCAATAAAATGAAGGCCACTAAACAGCTGCATGCAATTTTTCTTAGTGGAACACCTAGTATAATTATAAAGAATAATCTATGGCCGTAAAATATGTTATTAGAACTTATACTACGTTGAAATATGTTCTTAAAATATGTATACGACTTGTAATGATATAAACGCAAGACCTCAGAGATCCCAATTGGAACTCGACAATAGTTATAAGAAATCGACAAAATAACGCTGGTATTAAAGAGAATTGAGTATACGAACAAGTAAAGAGACTTTTTATTATCAAAATTTATGAAATGTGTGGTGTACTGACAGGAAGATGATGAATTAAGTAGTAAGTTTGTCATCTTATATTAAAAACGGTTAAAAACGCATCGAACTGGCGTTCGAAAACGGTCATTCAGAACTAAGCTCATTAGCTTACCTCAACGCTTGCAGCGTCCGTCAGTGAATGTGAACGAGAACAAAGTAGACCTAAGAAAAATGATCTCCATCTATCTTTGTATCTATAACTTCTCGTCATACAATATATACTTTTAACATCGCGATAGTACTGAGATAATATTTCTACTAAAAGGAGTCTCCTACTGCAAGCATTTTTTGCTTATATGGGGGCTCACAAACCAATGTTATTGTCGTTTTGTTACTAAATAAAAAGAGTTTAATTAGTAATAAAAAAGGACATGAAATGGATCTAATAATTCTCTAGTTATGTTTAGAGGAGTTATCCAACGAAGAATTTATTTTATTACCTTATTATATTGAGACGGCCATTAGTTTAAATATATAGCTCTCATACACGTTGTAAAAATAGCGTCATTTAAAAGAAAATTTAAATTAGTTTTAGTGACAATAAAAATGAATATACACTAACGGGGACACTAATGGCTAACAATTCGTTTTGGGGCAAATGTCATAATAAACATCACGAATGCGTTCCGAAAATATCCAGAAATTTGAAAGGTTTACGTTGGTAACTCCACCGTTTGTTTCTCTAGGGAAATATGCTGAGTGTTGCCACACCCTGGGTGGCGGCAGGGCATCAGTAATTTATTAGCAGGTTAAATTTCTAATTAAACCCCGCCCATGTTTAATATCTATCTATGATTCGTTGTCTAATATCAAGTTTGATATATCATGTAGTGTCAGAAAAGGTGGCTTATCATGGAGGAGTACCGGTTTGTGATCAGCGACGTATTGTCTGGGGTGTTTTGATTACTTTCATTTATTACAATGTATTGTGCTAACGTCTGGCGTGGCGGTACAGCGTTCGTCTGCCAAGTCATAGGTCGTGGGTTCGATTATTGCTCAGTGCATATATATTATTTGTATTGCATGAATATGTGTATTTACATTAGTGTAGAGGTGTTTCTAACTATAGTATACATGTATTTATAAAAAATATTCTAAGTATGTTTATCAGTATTCTAGAACCCATATGACAAGTTATGATTAATTTGGGTTTAAAAGGCGCTGTGTGTGACTTTATATTTAAAACTCAAAAATGGATGATGGATGGACTCAAAGATGAATTTAAAAAGTAAAGGTGCAGCAGCTTCGAAATTTGAAAATAAACAAAACATAAGTTTACGTCTGTTTTTAATTATAGGAATTTTATCCTTTGCTCAATCACCTTTTTAAAATTTACGCAGCTTGTTTGTCAGTTTACTTTACCACAGGAAGTTGTTTAAAAAAAAAAAACGCGAACTATATTTTTAAATGGGCATAAATAACTTAATTGTTTATTAACATAAATTGATGGGTTATTTTTTTGTTGGCAGTACCTTTTGTAAGTGTACAAGTTATGAAGTGTTATCGAGCCACTTATCTGACGTAGTGTGTAATTACCTTAAGAGTAGGGAATTGTGGGGCAAACCGGGCGCGATGCTTCTTAGTAATGTGCACCGACAGATATTCCTAAACTTGTGAATAGCTGATCGAGATAAAGTTTTTGTTTATGGTTAGTATTACATAGAAGTTAGTCTAGTTGAAGTTGTAATGAGAACGGCTAGTACAAGTTTAGAGTAAGGTATATGGTTTTATTTCTAATTTATGAAAATGTTTAGAATTAGTGGCGGAATAGTGATGATTTAACAAATCATTGGCATTTTGAAGGGATCAGCTGAATTCATGGTTACTTATCTCTGATTTTTAAAAGTGCATTTACTTGTATTATGAAGCAGTTTTTCCATAACAAAATTGTTTTTTTTTAAATTAAAATTATGACATAGTACTTACTGCACTCCTCGGCTTTACCCGTTACAGTTTATTTCATTATTTGTTAATCTAGGATATAAGTTATCTCCACTTCCATTTTTACTAAATTTCATCAAACAATATGAGTATAGTGTAAAGACACACATGCACCAACCCACAATTTTCCCACTTTTATTACACTACTTTATTAGTATACCTACGTCAATCGGTCGATAACACAGTACTGAAGTTTAACGTCGCCTTTCTGACATTCCCTTTGCCCTAATCAGCCGAGTGTCCCCTCAGGAGCAAACTTTGACAAACGGTGACTTACATAGGGAGAAACATTTACATCATACACGCAATGATAATTTATATATGGATAACTAGCATTACCGAACCGGCCCTACTTTGTAATCATGTCAAATTACTTGAAGAAAAATGGTTATATGTTTATTATTACTTATTGTTGATACAAATATATTAGAAATATAGTATTGGATACTGCGCAGTTTAAAATTTGATTTTAATAAGGACAGAATAGTATTTTAGTTTTAATGGCGAAAAATTGAAAGCCAAAAGGAGCTTTACAAAATTCATATTTTACTATTCTTCATTATGACGGACAAATCTATATCTATAGGATAGATCTATAGGATCATTTAGGGTCCCCTTTTTCCTTTTGAGGTATGGAACCCTAAACCCTAAGTCATAATGAATTATAGAATAAAAATATAATGATCTATGATTTATTATGACGTCTATTGCGGTCTTAATCAATACAAATCTCAATTAAACTTAATCTATCACAACTAATTTATAATATACTGCCACCTCCACCTGCCACTGTATAGTCATAACTTGTTCAATGACTTCAAACTCGATTTTAAACAGTCTCACTGACGATTTACAAGTAGGTCGCACTTCTACGAGGACCAGTGAACACATGGAATATAAAATGAAAAGGAAACTCTCTCGAATCTCGTTGGTGTTTAAACTAACTCTGTGGGGTAGCAGTGGAGCACAGGTAGAGTCGACAGGTGTTGGCGATGATGTCGGCGGCGAGAAATACTCGTCGCTTGTGTTTGAGCTTGACGCTTTAGGGCTCGTGACTATCCAGGTCAGTCTTAGTATTGACCATTCTACTACTTACTACTGGTGGTAGAAATTTGATGACACAAATTTGTCACAAAATTAATATGGTACGGCTACGGTACGGTAACGTGGTACGACTTTGTATGTAATGTAAAACCATTTTACATTACAAATGTAAAATGGTTTTTACATTTGTAATGTAAAATCTTTCTGAGACTTTACCTTCAGCTTACCATCAGGTGAGGTGAAGTCAAATTGACGTGTCCTAAATACTAAAAAAAAAACAGTGCCTCGGAGAGTACGTTAATCCATCGGTCTTGGACGCCATGCGAACAGCTGTGGCTTTCGTTACGGGTAGTTGCTATAGAACTATAGAATTCGAATTCGATATCACCAGCGGGTTGTGGAAGTCAGATACCAGTAACTTCATGTAAAGTATCAAAGTTCGGAAGTTTTATAGTTAGGCTGAAAGCCGGTCCCAACTGAGTTGAGAAAAAGGCTCGGTGAATGATCCTCAAAAGTAGACATTTTATATCAAAGGATATTTAAAAAATTAAAAGAGTTATCGCTTTACAAATTTTAAATGTAAATTTAAATTAGAAAATTCAACTTTATGGACGGGGTTTCAATCCACGACTGTCTCATTCCGTGGGAATAGGGTGTCCATTTGATCTATTTGACTACCAACCTTGTTCCTTGCAGTGAAAAAAAAAATAGCACAGGAAAGACATCGGAAGCTGATAAGGCCCAATAGCATTTTCCTCGATTCAGATATTGCACCCAAGACTCACGATGTCACATAGTAGTTTACAAATAACTTGTTACAGCATAAACAATCGACATCCAGCAAACTTGAACCCAACTATATTTTACCAACTCCTAAATGTTTTAGTTCTCACGTGAATACTGTTAAAGGAAACAGTAAAATATAATGTTATACGTCTATAATTGTTTCTTAGTAGATCCTGTCCTACGTCAGAAGCACAAAATAAATAGTTACAGAAGTGCAGCTTCATACAACAGACAAAATTGAACGCTCACACACACGTAGACATGTATGGGCCTAACCAAGACCTTTGGGGCCAAGCCAACCTCACCTGTAAACCGGTACACCTGCTGATTGATGGACGAGAGGCTTTCCTATAAGCCGTATAAACCAAATCAAAAGAAAGAGAAGGAGTAAGCGTGTGAATAAAAAAATATTCTAATCAGGCACTGCTTACACTGTTGCCCACTATTGGGCCCACTATTTGGCTTTATAGTCAGGTCACGCGGTGTAAACACATTTGAGCTCTATAGTATCTTCGTAAAATACTGATTCCTTTCCCGAGACCCACAGAATCTATCTCTGTGCTAAATTTTATCCAGATCCGTTCACCCATTCTGGCATGATTGAGTAACAAACATCCATCTAACCATTCAAACTCGCATTTCTAATACTAGTAGGAAGTAGGATTAGCCCTGTGGTGGAGATCCTTGCGATAGATAGGTATGTGTCAATATGATATGTGCGTGTGTGTGTCGCTTGTTTCAAAAAGCTGGCCTTCTGTGTGTATAAATTTTATATCCTAAGTATATCAACTTACACAAAGATAGCCGATCACATCTTCCTACTAACTATGCTAATTACGACGGTATTGAAAACCCGTTATTATAATAATGAGGTCTTCGTTCCAGAATGAATGTTTACATGCTGATATGATCGCTTTATTAATTTGAAATACTCTACGTCAAATGAAGCGTGGGCAAATACAGGCTTTTTCAATTTAAATTAATTCTATATAGATCATGGTGAATGAGATAGTGATTAAAATTAATAACATGCACTTACTGCATACCTTAAATAACAATTTAAAGGATAAAAGATTGTATTAACAGAAGTAATTGATGTTAAATTAAATATAGTTCAGAAAAAGTTGAAGAAATAACTTTATTTTCGAAGGAGAAATGTCATTTTTGATGAAATATTAATATTGTGTTGTATCCGTTTATTGTATAACTAAGGATTAAAATATTATGATACCAAAATGATAGCATTGCTATCTTAATATACTATATCATCATTATACCAGACTCAATTAACATATCAAGTATGCTTAAAAGGAATATGATTATAAATTTATATTTTTGTAATATAATTTTGGATAAACGTATAAACACAAATCATTTGAATTATCATTTATGAGTTTAGTTACCTCTCTTTATCTACATATAAACTTACAAATTTATCCGGTTTATGCCAAAGAAGACGTGGTGTACATCTAAATATACATTTTATTCCCAGCAAAAATGTTGAAGATAATTTTTTTTACCCGTGGCGATTTCCGCAAAGAAATACCACAAAAAGGCACTGTACAGGCGGAGACAAAAAAATAATCAAAGATCATGAAATCGCGCCCATCCGTTCTCGAGTTCATCGCGATCACTGACTTTGTTTTTTATATTTAATATATAAAATTCTCGTGTCGCGGTGTTTGTAGTTAACCGCCCCCAAAATTTTTTTTTAAAATTTTTAGATAATTCTTTTTTTTTATGATACAACATTAGAAAATACATACATCTATAAATTTTCATCTTTCTATCACCAACCACTATTATTTAATAGTCATTTAAGTAATTTAATCATTTTTCATAACGCTCGATAACTGATCAATTATCACTTGGTAAGTTATCCCCTCAAATACTTCAAGATCCATCCGCTGAAACGTTCTAGGAACAACTCTTAGATATCGTCGATGGAAAAGTTACTATACATGAAATTAGATGCGTAAAATCAACGACCCATTGTTCGCGCTATAGCATTAAGAGATTGATATTGTTTGTTAGTGTTACTGTCGTAGTTAATTAATGATGTATATAGTTTTAAGGAACAAATATAATAAATTGAAGAAAAGAAAAGAAATAATTTATATGGCATTCCCTAGAAATAATTTATATGGCAAAACAACGTTTGCCGGGTCAACTAGTCTAATATATAAAATTCTCGTGCCGCGGTGGTTGTAGTTAAACTCCTCCAAAACGGAAAACCTTAGCCGGTCGATAACCGATCACCTATCAATCGATCAGTTATCCCCGCTAGATGTCTACCGTTGTCACCTTTCATCCAGCAAACATCACGGAGTAGAGATGAGAACGAAGCCGGTCACCTGTCTTACTCACTATACAGTTTTCAGCCATTTTCTTTTGGTTTTATTTGTGTGTCGATCGTAGCAGTGACTGTTATACGTATTATTTAAATTTTTCTGTGCATCTCTCATGTTTATTTTACTCTCATCGTAAATTTATTATTAATTTCCAGTGCAATAATAATTTATTCTCAATTTATTAATAAAATGTTTCCTAGAAATAATATACATGGCAAAACAACTTTTGCCGGGTCAGCTAGTATATATATATATATAGGTACTACGTATAGGTCGGGGTGCGAGGGATATGCTCTATGAGCAAACTTACACCCCGGCGTCTGTAGACCCGAGACGGCGTGCGGTTTTAGTTGGTTCAAGCCCGACATAACCGCCCCCGCTGGCCGGCGGGGGATATCCGAAGGGATTTCCGCACGAAAAAAAAAAAGAGTTACTACGTATAGATAATATTCCTTGCTAACCTTATCTTGTATAACTCAATAGTGTTGACTATGTAAAGTTTATTAAGATCCCACTTTATAACAAATATTTATACATATATTTTATTTACACATAACATAGGCGCCCAACGTGGGGCTTTATGAAGGGCTTTATGCTGAATATTTTTTCTGGATATTCAGGGTATCAGTGATGGCAGTCGCTTCTATAGAAGTCAAAATAAACCAAATTATGCATGCATAAGATAGTGGACTGTCGGATTCTGAAGTGAAATCCTTGGATGCGTTCAGGACTAATGTTTTTTTTTTTACTCGCGAAATCCCTTCGGATACCCCCCCCGCCGGCCAGCGGGGGTGGTTATGTCGTGCATCGACTAAAATTGCACGGTATCCTGCCCAAGTGTCCATTGCCGGGCACCCCGGGTAAGCCCTCGAGGACTAATGCTAAGATGGCGATGATGACTGTCATGTTTCTTTTTATTAAGCGTCTAATCAGAAAGTTCTACGGAAACTTGATTTTAACAAAGCATGACGTCATACTGTGCTATTATCAAATAATTTAGTTTTGATAATTGCATCGATGTTTAATAATGAATAAAAATGATAAAATGAAAACGGACGTAATTTTTGTCCTTCTTTTACAATATTCATTAAATTTAATAAGCTTAGTTAAACAATTTGTTTCAGCTATAGGAAACAACCCATTTATATTATCTTTAAGTATTATGTGGAAGTTATAAAATTAAGTTTCTATACGCATCATTAAGATAGTAATGAAACCAGTTATCTAAACTATTTTAAAAAATTACTTCCACAACTAGGAAGTATTCCTAAGCACGTCTGAGACAGTACAACACAATATTCTTCGGTAATTTGTGCTGTGGTGATGGTTCGAATCAAATCAAATTCATTTATTCACATAAATGTAGGTAACAACGAACGGGGGTGCGACTGGTTGGAACACCTCCGCGTTTGGTGCACCCTGGGCAACGTGGGCGATGACGCATCATTGATTGCTCCTCTGGAGTAGCTGGCGTCAACGTCAACGGCCAAGAGTCCGACCGACCGGCCCTTCTCAGGGCCAGCTGACCCCATTGCACGAGGGGGTCGGGGTATGGCGGGCCTGCAAGGCCCGCGGTGGTGGTCGCTCCAGGTACCCCTCTGCTGTTATCAGAGGAGACACTGCGAGCGACGTGTTGATCCGAGGGGATCAGGGGACGGGTTGGCCCACTGCTAACGCAGGGGCCGACGGGCACTTGTGCCGCCGCCGGTGAGAGAGGACTAGCCATCCTCTCGCGTTCCGTAATCGGTGGGTGATCAGCAACGACCTAACTGGTGGCTCCAGAAGGGTACGCTGTGATCTTGCTGACCGGAGGGCTTGCCTTTATTGGCCGGCCCACGACAAGGAAAAGTCTATAACACCCGACAGCAAAGTCGTAAAAACCTATGGATACCAGCCGACCTCCATAGTATATAGGCTTATCCAGGTGCAGGGGGCACCGCCTGGATGGACCACCTTTCCCCCATACTCGTGGGATAAGCTATGGACACAAACATACATATCACAAAAAAATACAACGATCGACTCAACAAAAACAAAAACGGCACGAAAACGGACATCGAGAATGACGGAGTCTGCGCGGAAGTCGCGCAGCACTCAGGCGTGGAGGGGACGCCAAACACCTCGGCGGTGTCGGAGAAATTCGACACCGCCAACGAGCGTAGCCGGGCGAGCAGCCCGGCGGGTCTTGCTGTAAAGCGGACCCGTAAGCGCAGACGGCGCGCAAAGGCCCGGTTGGGGGAGGACGTGTCGGATGAGGAATGCACCCTCACCGGGACGACCTCCTCCAGCAGTGACGAGGCGTCAAAGCCTGCGTCAAAGGTGGCAGCAGGCCGCCGAGGGGCGCGAGGTGGAACGAGGGCTGGGCAATCCACCCGAGTCCCCTCGGCCCCTGAGAGGGCCGCGGGCAAGTCACCGCCGAGGCCTTCCACCTCGGCGGTGTCGGAACCAGGTGGGAAGACGCGGTCTCTGATGGAGAAACTCCAGCAAGTGACCGCGTCTTTCCGGGGGTCTCCGAACCCCGATCAGGAGGCGATGCTGCACATTGTGCTCGGCATCGCCTCCGAAAATGAGGCCCTCGCGGCGCAGCTGGCCGAGTCCCGTCGGGAGACGGCTCGACTAGCTGCAGCCGTCGAGGAGCTGAGGAGCGGGATGGTGCGCCCGACTCAACCGGCGCAGCCAGTGCAGCGAGCGCAACCGGCAGAGCCAGCGCGCATGACTCGCTCGTCTGCGAGACAGTCGGCGCAGCAGCCGGTGCAACCGGTGCAGCAGCCGGCACAGCCGGCTCGGCCACCAGCACCGCAGAAAATACCACCGGCGGAGCCTTGGTTCGCGTACGTGGAGGCGCTAGAGGAGCGTATGATGAGTCGGATGGAGGCCCTAATGGACTCCATCCGCCGTCCGCCTCTGGCGCCACCAGTGGCCGGCTACGCGACTGCAGCCCGGAAGGGTAATACCCGCCCGGCTGCAGTAGAGGCTCTGCCGGAGCCGGCTCGTCGCCCCGCTCCCACTCAGGGCCCCGCTCAGGGCCCCGCTCCCACTCAGGGGAAGGGTAAGGGGAAGGGCAAGGGCAAGGGGAAGACGTCCCCAGCCCTGGCCCCAGCCCCAGCCCCAGCCGTGGTTCCGGCTACCTCCACCCCATTGGAAGGGGGCTGGGAGGTGGCTGGAGCCAGTAAGAAGAGGCGGAAGGCCGCCAAGAAGGCCGCCAAAAAGGCCAGGAGGGCCGCGGCCGCCGCGAAGGCAGCACCGGGGAAGCTCCGTGCCCCTCGAACAACGGCCGTCGTCGTCACCTTGACGGCGGAGGCAGCGTCGAGAGGCATGGGGTATGCCGAGGTGTTGGCCAGGGTAAAGGCCAACGTGGACCTCAAGGCCCTCGAGATCCCGGGCGTCCGGTGCAAGAGCACACGGACGGGAGCCCGGCTTCTTGAGGTCCCCGGCGCCGCCAGTGGCCCCAAAGCCGACGCCCTAGCGGCTCGGCTTAGGGAGTCATTGGATGCAGCCGACGTCCGGGTGTCCAGGCCCATTAAATGCGCAGAAGTGCGCATCACGGGCCTGGACGACTCCGTCACGGCTGAGGAGCTTAGGCTCGCCGTGGCGGAGGCCGGGGACTGCTCCCCGGACACAGTGAAGGCCGGAGCTATACGCTTCGGCCGCGGTGGACAGGGGGCAGCAGTTGTCGGCTGCCCTATCGCGGCGGCCCAAAAGGTCGCAGACGGGCGGAGCCTCCTGGTGGGAGGCTTCCTGAGGGCGCAGGCACGGCTCCTGCAGGCCCGACCGGCCAGGTGCTTCAGGTGCCTGTCGGTGGGCCATGTGGGGGTGCACTGCACGGCGGAGGTAACGGCGGGTGACCGCTGCTTCCGCTGTGGCCAGCCCGGTCATAAGGCCGGCTCGTGTAGCGCCCCGTTGCACTGTTTTAGATGTGCAGCGGGGGGCAAGCCGGCTGACCATAGGGTTGGCAGCAAGGCCTGCGCCGGAGGGGAGCCGAAGCCGGGAGGCCGGCCTTCCGCCTCCAGTTCACAGCGGGATGCGGAGATGGGGGTTCCATAATGGATCCTCAACTCCGCATCCTGCAGGTGAACGTTGGCCACGGTGCCCATGCTCAGGATCTTCTGCGCCAGAGCATGGCACAGTGGGCCATAAATGTCGCCGCTGTCGCCGACCCATACACCCACCGGTTCCTCGGGCCTACCTGGGAAACCGCGCTGGATGGGTCGGCGGCACTGGTGCACAACCCTGCCGCCGGCAGCCCCCCTCTTGCCGTCGTTGCAAGGGGACCCGGCTGCGTGGCGGCAGCGGTTGGCGACATAGCGGTCGTGGCCGCTTATATCACGCCGAACCGAGACCAAGCTGCATATGAGCAGTGGCTCCGTCAGCTGGCCGTCGTCGTAAATGCCTGCCAGCCCCGTCCGGTCCTTGTGCTCGGGGACTTCAACGCCTGGTCGTATGCCTGGGGTTCCCGACACGAAAGGGGCGCGACGGGGCATAGAGGCAGGGCACTGGTGGACTGGGCCGCACGACTCGGCCTAGTCCTCCTAAATCGGGGAGCCGTGGACACGTTCGTGACCTCGAGGGGTAGCTCCATCGTGGACCTATCGTTCGCGAGCCCCTCGTTGGCGCGACGTGTTCAGGGCTGGCGCGTCGTTTTGGGGGAGGACACAAGTTCGGATCACCGATACATTCGGTTTGACGTGTCCCCCCCTGCGAGCGACGCGCCGGCTGCACCGGCTCCACCCGAGCCACGTTGGGCGCTTAAGCGACTTGATCGGGAGCTCCTCCTGGAAGCCGCCATCGTACAGGCCTGGGCCCCTGCGCCGGACAGGCCTGTCAGCATAGACGATGAGGCGGAGTGGTTCCGGGAGGCCATGACCCGTGTCTGTGACGCGGCGATGCCTAGGGCTCCGCCCTATAATCCGAGGGGTCAGGTCTACTGGTGGTCGTCGGAGATCGCGCAGCTCAGACGGGGCTGTGTGATCACGCACCGCCGGTGGGCCCGATTCCGTAGGAGGCGTCGCCGCCCCGCAGATGCGGAGGCCCGAGAGGCGGAGTTGTACGAGGGATACAGGGAGGCCAGACGAGCCCTCCGAGCGGAGATAAGGCGTTCCAAACGGGACGCCTTCCGCGAGCTGCTGGCGACACTGGAGCGGGACCCTTGGGGGCGGCCCTACCGGATGGTGAGGGGCAAGCTGCGCCCCAAGGCCCCGCCGTTAACCCGGTGTCTCCAGCCGGATCTGCTCGGAGGAATTGTTGGCTCCCTGTTCCCAGCGCGGGCGGTGGAACATGTTCCACCGCGGATGACTCCGCCTCGGTTGCGCATGGCGCCCGACGTGGAAGACGACGACGTGCCCGAGGTCACTTGGGTAGAACTAGAGCTGGCGGTGAGAAGGCTAAGAGCCAAACACACCGCCCCGGGACCCGACGGCATTCCAGGCCGAGCGTGGGTCCTAGCTCTAGTCGACGACGCTCTCGAGCCCCGACTGAGAGGGCTTCTCAGCGCATGTTTGGAGCGGGGCCAGTTTCCGAAATTGTGGAAGACGGGGAAACTGGTCCTCATCCGAAAGGAGGGGCGCCCGGCGGACTCGCCGTCCGCCTACCGGCCCATAGTGTTGCTCGACGAGGTGTGCAAGCTCTTTGAAAGAGTAATTGCGAAGCGCCTCGTCGAGCACCTCTCAAGAGTGGGGCCGGACCTGGCGGATGGCCAATATGGCTTCCGCCAGAGGCGCTCCACCGTGGATGCCATCATGCGCGTGAGGGCTCTGGCGGAGGATGCAGTAGCCCGGGGTGAGGTGATGTTGGCGGTGTCCCTGGACATCGCCAACGCGTTCAACACCTTGCCCTGGAGTTGCATTAGGGAGGCGCTCGTGTATCACGAAGTGCCTCTCTACCTCCGCCGCATAGTCGGGGCGTATTTGACGGAGAGAGCCGTCATCTACCCAACAGTGACCGGTCTCGGTCGGCGTGAAATGTCGTGCGGTGTTCCACAGGGATCGGTCCTGGGGCCGCTCCTGTGGAACATCGGATACGACTGGGTGCTTCGCGGTGAGCTCGTAGGCGGTGCCGCCGTCACGTGCTACGCGGACGACACGCTCGTGACGGCGTGCGGGGCGACGTACCGCGAAGCGACCCGAAAGGCCACGACCGCGGTTGCCCAAGTCGTTAGGCGGATCCGGCGGCTGGGTCTCGAGGTGGCCCTGCATAAAACCGAGGCCCTGTTCTTCCATGGGCCTCGGAGCAAGCCACCCGAGGGATCCAGTCTCATCGTGGGAGGAAATCGCATCGGCATCAAGCCCCAAATGAAATATTTGGGGCTCGTGCTCGACGGCCGATGGGACTTCGGAGAGCACATCCGAAGTCTGGCCCCCAAATTGAAGGGCACAGCTCTTGCTCTGGCTCGGCTGTTGCCCAACATGAGGGGGCCCGATGACTCCTGCAGGAGACTCTACGCGGGGATCGTGCGGTCCATGGCCCTGTATGGGTGCCCATTATGGGCGGAGGCCCTGAAGACCAGAACTGTGCAGATGCTGCGCGCTCCGCAGCGAGTTCTGGCCATCAGGGTCATCCGAGGGTACCGCACGATCTCCTTCGAGGCGGCGAGTCTCCTTGCCGGAACTCCGCCATGGGACCTGGAAGCGAGAGCCCTTTCGCAACTGTACCAGTGGCGAAAGGAGGCGCGGGAGCAGGGATGGAACCCCGAGCCTCGAGAAATCGAGGCCGTGCAGTCCCAGCTCCGCCAGGCCATCGTGGTGGAGTGGAAGGAACGACTTGGGCAACCAAGCGCAGGGCACGCCGCAATAGCGGCGGTAAGGCCCATCATGGAGGATTGGCTGGAGAGGCGACACGGAAGCCTCTCCTACCGACTGACGCAGGTGATCTCAGGGAAGGGGTGCTTCGGGGACCACCTGCATCGGATCAGGAAGGAGCCAACGCCTGAGTGTCATCACTGCGACGCGAGCGAGGACTCAGGGCTGCACACGCTGGCGGACTGCCCGGCGTGGGAGGCGCCGAGGCGTGACCTCGTGGCAGCCATCGGGGTGGGAGTCCTCTCGCTCGGCAGCATGATTGCGGCAATGGTGCGGAGCGCGAGCGCGTGGGCCGCCGCCGCCTCCTTCTGCGAGCATGTAATGCTCGCGAAGGAGGTGGCGGAGCGCGCCCGGGAGAGACTTAGAACTCTCCCGGTCCGCCGAGCCCGCAACTTGCTTGCCGCGCGTCGCAGGCAACTCAGGCGCCGGAGGTCGCTTAACGACCTCCGTCCTCCATGAGCGCAGGCCTGGGGGTGGCGGGTGAGGCCACCTGTCACCCCAGCAGAAGCAGGCCGGGACGGTGGGGCGACTAGCGCCCCTCCCCCAAACCGGGGCAAGACGGGGACACCGTGGTTCCCAAACCCGAGGGGGCCATCTCGAAACCGGAGATGGCCCAGGGTCAGTCGGGGTGCGAGGGATATGCTCTATGGGCAACCTTACACCCCGGCGTCTGTAGACCCGAGACGGCGTGCGGTTTTAGTCGGTTCAAGCCCGACATAACCGCCCCCGCTGGCACGCGGGGGGGTATCCGAAGGGATTTCCGCACGAAAAAAAAAAAAAAAAAAAAAAAGGTAACAACGAACGGTTTTCAATTTATTGTGTCCCGTGTACATTCTACTATTACCTTATGGTGTGTAAATATTCATTTAAGCATGCATATAGGTAAAAAAAACTATTTATTACAGTCAATTAATGAATTTAAATTATGTAAATTAATGAACAAATGATGTTAATCCGATAATTAAAACTATTAATAGAAAATATGATAATATAATAAAAATAGAACTGTCAAGTCAAGCCCGTAATCAAATCAGTAAATAACATGAAGACGATGAAAAAAAAAATGTAGATATGTAGTCTGGTTTTGTAAGTAGTAGAGTCATATTACCCAGCCGTAGTAAGCCGGCTCGAACGGGGCAGTCTTACTTAATATAGACTAGTTAGTCGATCCGATTCCACACTATCCACGTATGGTTGGACCCTTTAAGGGTTTCATTACGTTAAACAAAAACCTCGGCACTCCCGGAGTGCTACTGTTTTCTAGAAGTGAAAACTGGAACAATAACGTGTGTAATTTTTGAATCCTCAGGAAATATTTACAGAGCCATCTATGTTGTGTTCTTCAAGGTCAGAACAAAATAATTATTAAGGTTTCAAACGAGTTCACCTACAAAAAGATGGCGTTGTTATAATTAAAGATGTTTTCACTTCATATTTTTTAATATGGAAAGCGTTCGGTGACGATGACGCCAGTTCTATGATTTTTGTTCCGCTAAAAAGTGCTCAACGAAGATATAAAGTACACTTCGATAAGGTGGGTTCCGAACCAAGAACTTCACTCTCGCAAGCCCAACACTTCACCCATAACGTTACAACCACATCATCATCATCATCATTTTAGCATTTTTCCGGTTGTATCCAAGGCTTTCTCTATGGAGCCCGGGATCCGTTTACTATTTCTTTTGGTTCAGTTTATGAAAGCTTTTATGGAAGCGACTAGCGTCTGACATCCCACTCCCCTACGCCAGAGCCTGGTCTGTTAATCAGCAGGTATACCTTGCACGTGAGGTTGGCTTGGACCCTGAAGACAGGACCCTAAAAATACCCGTTTCAAATGTTACCAGTTTCATGTAAAAGACAAATGGTAATGTAGTAAATGACGAACTTGCCATAAATCATATTGTGAAATATGTTAACGATTGATATCGACAAAGGTTACGGGTGCCGAGTCAAACGTACGATTTATGTGGCTTCACGATAGTTGTGTGGGATGTGACGATCGCACGCAACGGTGCAAACGAGATGTTGGCGTAGGTATTGCCAGATTAGAAATATAATTTATATGCACATAATATTATCTCTAATGGTGTAGTTAATTCAATGACGTGTGTACGTTAATTGGGGTTCTGTGTATCTGGGGTTAAAAAATATGATTGGGTAGGTACCAAGGTAGGTGTGATCTCGGTCTATTGAGCTATCGAAATCAAAACTATTAGGATATTTTTTTCAATAAACCCTGTAAAACTGCTGGACTGATTTGGCAGAAATTTTGCACACAGATAGATTTATGACCTGAATACGGACAAAGGTTATCTATTGTTCTGATAATAGGTAGCCCCACGTGTGCTATTGCAGAAGCTATGGAGTACAAAATAAAAAAGAAAATCGTCTTGTGTCCTGTTTCTTGTGTATCAATACAAAGTCTGCAAAATGTCCCTAATGGACGGTAATAAGATCGCCCCCATTTCCTAGCATCGAAATATAGTTGGTGATATATAGGTGATAATATACCTTTACCTACTTCTCCAGATATATATAGGCATGAGTCATCATCATCTTAACCTGGTTGCCGGTTGCATCCGAGGCATTCACCTCGGTGTCCAGGGTTCGCTTACTACTTTACCTCCTTTTGCTTTGGCTTATACTTTTTTTTATGGGAGTGACTGGCGTCTCGCCTCTCAACCCCGAGATGAGAGCCTACGCCAGAACCTCGTATGTCAATGAGCAGATGTACCGGCTAATAGGTGAGGTTAGCTTGGCTGGTAGGTCTTGGTGGAGCTCCATATTCCCATATACATATCACTTATTATAGGCATGAGTATACAAAAATATAGTACAGTACTCTAATAAAAAACTACGACTCGTACTTGACGGAGTTTTTATTTCTGTTTAATTATATCAAAATGATTGCCGATGAATGTGGTACGTAACCCGATCACTATATTTTTAATTTATTTAAGTATCAGTCATTAACTTTATATCTCTGGAATTCGTAAATGGTCGAGATCTATTATCTTTAGTTTCCGGTCTAAAATGGTAATGCTCCCACTTAACTCAAGAGCTTCCAGCTTAGAGTAACAATATCCTACACTAACCGTGCCCGCCGCTATTTCAGCTTACAATACTGATCCCGATCACTTGATCCACAGCTACCTGTTCTCAGGATGAGAAGTAGCCTATATAATATTCCAGATTATAATCCATCTCCGTGCCAAATTCCATTCAGATACGTTCAACCATTTTGGCGCGATTGAGTAACAAAAAAAATTATCGATACACTTTGTAAGCATAACTATTTTAATTACTGGCATTCAGAAAACGTGTGTCAATCAATTTTCTTCCTATTTAGTAACTATTGATGATCTCAATAAAAAAAAAGTATTTTTTTTTCACCTTTGACGTTCCGCCATCTCAGCTTAACTCAGAGTTTTCCTCAACCGATACTCACTTGTTTTTACCGATTCTCAATTGTTTTTACCAATGTTCATTGAACAAACGCTTATCGCAACATTTTCTTTAATTTTCCTCATTTTCATTTTCTTCGATATTGCCAGAAGTTGAGGAGACACCCCCTAATGCCATGTTACTAGGGTAAATAAAATTTCCCTTGGACCCGGTAATGGGTCAAACCACCGGGACCATGGGATAACACTGCAAATTTTCACTAACAATTATTAGTATAATGGCCGAACACTAGTTTCTAATAATCAGGGTAATAATAACACTCTGGCAACATTGCTATTTACAGTTGTGTGGGCCTGCGTTGAATAGATTGTTCGTAGGTGGAACATAGCTTTCGTTAAGCGCTTACGACGCAGCCGTGATTACGAATGAGGTGACAATTGAGACTAATATGTTGAAGGCTTCACATTAATAATAGCTATTATCCACGGTTATATCTTTTGTTGTAATAAGTAAGTCTCTCTCGGAGAGTGATTTTTGAGAAAGCTAGTTTGTGTATTTACTTGTTTTTTTTTTTATAATAATGAATATTTTAGGATTTTTTACACAGAGCTAGAACCAAAGTGAGCATAGTTTAACTAGCTTGTTCTATTTCTATGTATTCGGTTCTAGAGTAACTATGAACATACTAAAGCACCTTTTTTATTTAAAAAATACATGCTATAGAAACACCCAGACCAATGCAAATATACATATTTATACATCCAAATATTTGCGCTGAGCGGGACACAAACCCGCGACCTCTGACTTATCAGTCGACTTAAGTCGTCCTTATCATCAGTCCAAGCTTTGTGCAGTTTTTTTATGTGTTTCATGTGATTATCAATTACTCCATCGTCGGTACCAGAGCGCTGTAACAACTTCGAATTACCACTGAATAACCTCAAAAGTAAACTTTTTATGTGAAATATAAGGATATTAAAAGAGTTATAGTCGTTCCCACGACTTACTGGATATAAAAACATTGATGGCCGACGTAAAAGTTACAATCATACAATATGGGCTACGTGGCATGTGTGCAAAGTTGCCCAGACACTTTTTATTTGCTCTCCACCTTGACGTTCTTGACGAACAGTTAGAAGTACATTATTTATCTCCACAAACGATTCAATTCATACTCTGCAACCAATTTAATTTAGGATCAAATAGTTTTGTACCTCTTGACTTTACGGCACCATAATTCAACATAATCCTTTCCCTCCCGATTTGGTTTATTTTGGCTTTTATGCAAGCGACTTCATAAACATATAACAAGAAAAAGCATATGCAAATAAAATAGTTTGCAATAGAATACCAGATGTCAAAAAGTAGCTACTAAAATGTATTTGGTTGAAGATGCTGTTTTATTCTGCTAACATTACAAATTTCATTTTATTATTGCCTACAATCGTTTTTGTAATACCTTATAAGTAGCTCCATTTACTGTACATTGCTGCCCTTTACTGATCTAGATACGTTGCTGTCCTAAACTTATGCGTAAAATTACTTACCTACTATAACATGATGCTATCGACAATTCGACAAGCCACGTTTAAAGAAAATATCCATTACTATTGGTTCAAGTGTGTACTGTAGTTATTGTCGTTAGCATTGACGTCGGGTGTATAGGACCCCAACAAGATCTTAGGAGCCCAAGTCAAGCTTACCGGCTAGGATGAGGCTCTGGTCAGACTTTTCTTTAGGGTTTGAGAGGTCAGGCGGCAAGGAGAAGAAAGAGGAAGCGGACTCTGGACTCAGAAGTGTTAGCCTCGGATGCAACCAGGAACAACGCTAAGTAGAAGATCAAACTAATTGATAACGGATCTCGATTTTCTGACGTTTCGATCGTGGTCACGGGTGGACTCTACCCGTGTCTGAAGTTTGCTGAAGAGAGGGACGTGGTGGAAGAGATAGGCACGACGTACTTATAGGACAGATCGTAACAGTTGGTTAAATTTGACTATGGAATAGATCCCACGCACAACTTCTCGCAACTGAGGATGATTACCTAACAGTTCCTCAGATGGTTTCCGTTCACAAGCGGGGGTAATAAATATGCAAGTGACAGTAATAAGACAGGAAAAAAGAATGAAAAGCAGGCCAATGCCCGAAAACGGACGCAACAAGGATTATTATAGATAATGATAATAGATCCAAACATTTGCAGTTCCCACGGGCAATAAATCGATCGTAAAACTGTTATATATGTTTATGAAGTTTAAAACACATATATGCAGGACAAAACTATAAATGAGACAAATAAAACAAAAGTAACAATGAGAACTGCCCTGATTTATCGAATTACTGGCCGGTGTAATTGGATGTTGCCTATAAAAAAATAATTTCCTGTTAATAGCTTGTTTATGGTGATAATTACACTTCGTTACTGAATTTTTGTTGCTAGCTACAAGATTTTATTACATTTTATTTGTTTATTAGACAAGTTGGTCTGCTCGTGATAGTGTATTATTAATTGATGGCACAAATATGATTTAGTTTTATGTTTGACACAATCTGGTGGTAGAAGTTTGATGACACAAATTTGTCACAAAATTCGGCCGGGTAGGTACCACCGTGCACGATTGCGAAAAACCCTCCATAGTAATCCAATTTCGGTTTGATTGCGTTCAGGGGTCAGCAAGTGCATAGCCGGGCAGGGGGATTGTGGTCGCAGCACTAGTAGGACCCGTGGGTGTCACGCGGTTCTGCGACGACAATCCTCTTCTGATGAGGCCGTCAAGCTGAGTGCCACGTGACGTGTCCTAAATATGACGTGTATTAAATAAATTTAAAAAGCTAAATATAAGTATGTGTAAATTAGTAATGTAGCTGTTATTTTTTTTAATGAATGCTAAAACTAATTCAATTGTTGGTAACTGAGGTTTGATTACACCAATGAAAATCTGGATTATAATTTAACATAGTTATCACGTTTCACTCAATGATCCAATCCATTTTGTAAAATTTAAGATTTAATTAAGCGCTTTGATATTCACCGGGAAAATGCTTGCCAAAGGTATTTCTATACGAATTGAAAATTAGTCGTACCATAGTAGAGGTATTTAATGGACTTCACACGATCCCTGCTAGTAAGGTTAACGAGAGCAGTAAGCTTCGTCAGAAACACTTTGACAACGTAGCCAGGTAACGTGATTTCGTGACTACTAAAGTTAATGGGTACACGGCCTCATGCACTCTATTGTCTTCAGATTAAGGTGTTACCTTTGGAAAGGTTAGCGTGAATGAGGAGCCTAATTATATTATCTTGCTTTGTTTTATTAAAAGTCTCTACAGATCTGTCGGAAAAACTCGCAATGGCAAATTGAATTTCAATATAATAATAAAGAAACGGGATATAAGGTCCTTTGTATATTGAATATGAATACATTTTCAGAAGAAGAATTTTCGTAATGTGATACAGAAACATTAGCTTTGAAGTAATTCGGCTTGTATTTACCAGATGGCGCTTGGTACGTTGTGGTGTCGCCACAGAATTTTTAGTGATTTATTATTACTTTTGTTATGGTTTCTTCAAAAAGATTACATACTTAAGTAGTAGGTACTTAACTATAATAACAAAATATAAAATGACGCCAATCGTGGTTACAAGACTTCAGAAAAAGCCAATTCCTCAAAAATTTCAATTAGCAAAACATTTGAAAAATCTAGATGCGTGTATTGTGTAAAGCTCTTATTACAGGCATTCGTTTTTCTAAAAGCAAATTAAAATACATTATAATCATTGTCACAATACATAATATATCTACATAAATAAATCTTTATTCGATACACAATCACCAAAATACACTGTTTCAAATATGTAATGAAGCGTAATTTTTTCAAACCCATTATCACTCTTGACTGTTGAGGAACATCACAAAAACGTAAAAAAAAGAAATTTTAAAGCAATTCCTACACGAAGGTGCACTTTGATGTAACACTTCATTTTGCGACCCATCCGTCATTGTTCACGTCAAAAGATATGTCAGAAACATTTTTTATTCTATATTTAAAAATGCACCTGTCTGTGTTCGGTAGTTCGTTTTTTGAAATGTGCAAATTATGAGTATTGAAGGTGCCAATGTTACCTTACGCGCAGATTGCAGGGGATTTGAAAGGCGTAAAACTGAATTATGAAGTAATATTATAGGGTTGTATATTGTAAGATAGCATTTATTAATACTAATTGAACAATTCTTGCATTGGTTAGTAATGGTGATTATGTAGTACGTAGATAACGTGGCCTGAAGTATTTATTACAGAGTAATCACAGGTTCAGTATTGATAGATGAGGTCTTCTTTGAACGTTTTTAAACAGGTGTGATCTTTTCATAATATATTTTAATTCTGAAAAGCACACCAATAATAAAAAAGAAAATAATGTAAGTTTACTTAAGTAACTTCGACATAGTTGCCGTACGTATTCATTCTGAGCATGGCTTTGCAAAATTCAGATAACCGTCATCACCGTCAACGGGGAGCGCTACAGATCAATGATTAACAATTTCTTTTGGCTTGAATTTAACAATATGGACGTGAACGAAATGTGGTTCCAGCAAGATGGCGCTACTTGCCACACAGCGAACGACACAATGGACATTCTGCATGAACGGTTTGAGGGTAGGGTTATCTCTCGCAGAAGTGACGTGGATTGGCCACCAAGATCGTGTGATTTGACTCCGCTAGACTTTTTCTTGTGGGGTTTTCTGAAGTTGCAGGTCTATGCCAATAAGCCACAATTGACCGTTGTCCTGAAAGCCAACATAACGCAGGCCATCGCTCAGATTCAGCCGGATCTATACAGCAGAGTCATTGAAAATTGGACCTCTCGGATTCGTGCCACCATACGAAGCCGCGGCGGACATTTGAACTATGTTATATTCCATTCACAATGGCATAAAAGGGACTTTCAAACTGTCATGCTTACCACAACCAACGACATCTATGTATACTAGACTGGGTGTTCGGAACAAAAAATGGTATAGATTTTTGGATGCTTTAAGATACAACTTTGGATACAACTTTTTGTTGCGGTCATACCCACAGAGTATGTTAAATGTATTTTTTATGAGACCATCATCTGTAGTATAAGGGTGCAAAAATATTTATCTATGGTAAGGCGTCCCGTACCTTTTTTTTTTTTTTTTTCGTGCGGAACCGCACGAAAACTTCCCCGTTTCCGCCTCACCTTCGAAGTGGGACACACTTTTTGTTCTGAACTTCTTGTCTAATATACATAGAAATCATTGACTACAACAACTTCGTAGGATTAGACGAAGTGGTTCTGATGAAGCTTGCAATCATCATAAACTAATATGAAAACATTGCACAAACAAGAAAGTCGAATAAAAACTTGTATTAAAAAGTAAAAAGTACCACGAAAAGTAAAATCCTGTTAGTTATATGATTTAATATGCTTGGGGTATGTAGATCGATCAATGACTGCTATGTACACTAGAAAAGCAGTTCAGAACAAAAAGTGTGTCACATTTCGGTAGTAAGGCAGAAACGGGGGAGGGGTACGGGACGCCTCACTATAGATTAACTAGGTATTCAGTGCAGGGTGCGACTGAAATAAATTGAGCTGAGCGAGCAGGACCCTTACTTGAAAATAAGACATCTTACTAAGGTCGCGCTTAGCTACGGCCGCGCGCTCGTGAAACTATTCTTCGGTGATTATTCCTCAATGGTACATCGGACATGAACCATCTCTCTTCAAAAGACTCCTCAGTGTCCACACTATCACCGTGGTAAATTTGGTCAAGATCGCGTGAGTGGTTACGGAGGGGTTCAGCCACCAACAAACGGCTATGCCACGTACAAATATATATAATTTTGGAACCCCTACACTACTCTACAGATGACAGATGATGATATTACAGTAAAATAAAGTGGCGCCAAAGTTTTATCCTGTAGCATTCAAAAATCTATATCAATTTTTTTATTCCGAATAGCCAATCTAGTTAAACATGGAAGTCATTGAGATCGATGTATTTATATATTTATTTTGTTACTATGAAAAGCCACTAGGCGCAGATAATATTATAGACGGTTTTAGTCGGTTCAATCCCGACATAACCGCCACCGCTGGCCGGCGGGGGGGTATCCGAAGGGATTTCCGCACGAAAAAAAAAAGTACTAGTAGGGTGTATGGGGTTGTCAAATAAATAGAAAAAAAAAGTCAATAAATACACAATTGATATTCAACAGTTCCAATGGCGACGATGCTGTATTGTTCTCTACAATTGCAGACAACGCCAGAGCGTCCTACTACGAAGCAACAAACACGATGTAATTGCTATAGTGCACGATCAAATCGCGCTCCGTAATTTATAACAATTAACCAATACTCCGAGCGCTAATCAGTTCGATTAGTACAGGGCTGCCACAAATATTCTTTTTAAACCACCGGCTTCGACGCGAAAACGACGGGGTGTTTTAAGTTTGTCTTATTGTATGTCTGTGGCATCGTAGCTCCAAAACGGAAAACCAATCTTGATATAATTTTTTTGTTGTTGTAAAGGTGAGTTAGTCTTGAGTGTTCTTAGCTATATCGGGGATTTTTCAATTTTTAATTTACCGTTACCTCTAAACCTATCTAATAGGGCCACAGCAAGACCTTCGCAGCCAAGCCGAGATGATGACATACATATAACTTTTTCACTTCTGGCTAGGCAGAGACAACTAGTTGTTTTCAGCTTCTATTCTGTATTTAAGGGCAACTCATAAGGACTTAGGGAAAGCTCACGAACTGTGTGAGGACAGATTTTATTTAACGTTAAGTAAAACTTCATGAAAAGGTCCTGACACACTCATACGTCATTCATTTGCGGTTAACTGCGGTGATGGTGACAAAACCTACCTAAACTACCGCGGTTTCGATTCTCGCATAGTGCAATCGCAAACGAGAATCGAACCCGCAACCTTCATTTGAGTAGGTGAACCATGAAATGAGATCAAAAAAATAAATAATCAAAGAATATTATATTTTTCTCTCTCTGGTTCGTGAACCCTAATTGATAGGGGAGGCGGGACGAAAGACTATAGCTCATTGTTACAAACATCAATAGATCAACTTCATTATGTTTCAGTTTGTTACTCGTGCGCACTGATGCAATTTTAATAAGCTTTATTAATAAACATCACGTTGTGGTTTAAGAGTCATTTCATTTGCCGTGTTAGCACAAGCGATGTATAGCAACTCGCTTAGAGATGATTATGTTCAGTAGTGGGCATTGTATGGTTCAGATATTCTATTTTGTTGAGTACTTATAGATCTAATCTTTCATTTATCGTCTTAGAGCAATTTGATCTGATCCGAGCGAAGACTCGGGGCTGCACACGCTGGCGGACCCGGCGTGGGAGATGCCAAGGCGTGACCTCGTGGCAGCCATCGGGGTGGGAGTCCTCTCGCTGGGCAGCATGATTGCGGCAATGGTGTGGAGCGCGCGCGCGTGGGCCACCGCCACCTCCTTCTGCGAGCATGTAATGCTCGAGAAGGAGATGGCGGAGAGAGATTTAGTACTCTCCCGGCCCGCCGAGCCCGCAATATGCTCGCCGCGCGTCGCATTATTTTCTCTATAGTTCAGTTCGGCTAAGGATATATGGGGTCTAACCGGGATATCTGGGGCTGAAGCCAACCTCACCAGCTAGTCGTTACCTGTTGATTAAAGGACAAGGCTTTGGTGCAGGCTTTCCTCTCGGGTTGGGGGTGTTAGACATCAGTCACTCTCGTAAAAGCCACGATAGGAGAAAGCGGAATCGGACAGCGGACTCCGCGGTTTATCTAATTATTTCAGGTTTTGGTACAGCTATTGTTGTAATTGATTTTTTTTAGTATAACTAAATTACTACCCACTAATGTCATTGTAATTAATGCTTTTAATAACAAAACCGACTTCGAGCGGTTAGCAGTAAATCATTCGGTTATGATAATACATCGCGTTAACCGGAAAATTACGGTATAAATTACCGACCGGCCAAATCGGAGATTTAGAGCCAAGAAGTGTTTTTGATGCGAAGTAAATTAGATACCCAGCATGTATAATTCATGCACAGAAATGTAAGGTGGGGCTAAGATGTAATCTGAAGTTTAACGGGGCTAATACATTTAATTAAAAAGTGATCATAATCATATATTGATCCCACGCAAACCTGGGGTAATGTGCAGGTTTCGTTGTACTTTGGAAGTGTGTGATTTAATATTATTAATCTTAACGAAGTTTACCGCTTATTATTTTTTATAGAGAAACTGCAAAACAGTTTTAGAAACAATATGTTCTAGGTTACTCACACCTTGTTTCCTGTTTAGTGGATGTAAGAGGGAGAGGGGGGAGAGGGGAATTAAAGGAGGAGAAGGTTGGTGGTTCCACAAGTTGAAGTTTCTTTCTTTTTTATCAATCTTTTTTCTATTTTCTCTGCAATGTGTTATCAAATTAAAGGTGTCGACTCTGTTGTACATTTTCACCAAACTAAAATTGACCTCTTAGCCCATTCAGTTGTTTTGTTTCCAAAATTGACAAAACTATTAAGTGCAAGCCGTAATGATATTGAAAAGTTTAAAAAAAGTTCTGAAACGAGCATTTTTTCGAGATTTCGATCAAAACGGGAAAACATAAGTATTTATAATACATCCAGTACTAAACGGATCTTAACTTAAAAGGCTTTGTATTTAATTTTATTTATTAGACGAGTTTGTTATTTATTAGACGAGTCTCGAAAGGGTTAAAAAATTACTGCAACAAAGAACAGCATAATGTAAGCGATTTTAAATAGTGCAAAAAATAGAGCGGCGGCAGCACTTTAATCTTTGTTTTAAACGCCTTAAATATCACGAAGTAGCGCCTGGCATTCTAGTGAGTGCTGGGCCGGATCGAGGCATCACAGCATGGTGCTTACGCAAACAAATGTATGTATTCAGCCCTGCTTTATTTACAACAATCCTGTTTATAGCTACATAACTTATAAACTGTGTTACGTATCTGTGAATATAAGATTTTTCTATGTGTGTAGGCATTGCATGGAACCAGCCCAAGAGCGTTGTTTTAGCAAATTTTTGAGATAGATGGTGTTGATGTTCAGCATTTGATACCCTATGGTTCATGAGCCAAAGTCTGTTTTC
Organism: Cybosia mesomella; assembly: GCA_946251805.1. Taxonomy (NCBI): domain Eukaryota; kingdom Metazoa; phylum Arthropoda; class Insecta; order Lepidoptera; family Erebidae; genus Cybosia; species Cybosia mesomella. Next base: position 26,022,584 of record OX276401.1, read on the forward strand.
TGCTGTTAGGGGTAAAAACTACCTAGCTGCTAGTCAAATTTAACTGAAGATCCGTTCTCTGCTATCCGATACTCGCAAGCTGAAGGTATAAAGTCAGAATGCAATACACAATGCACATACGCGCATTCCAAGTTAGAGCATACGGTAGAAACATTGTACAGCATTGATGGTGTAAAATACAATTCTGTAACTAACTAATGTGTTAGTTCAGCCCTGTGTGTTAAAGAATTTTGCTGCGTTATCCGAAAAATGTACAGACGTCGCCTCAAGTTGGACTGGAACGAACACCGCCTACAACTTCTGATTTTATAGACTTTAATTACACGATAAAATTGAATGACGCTAAGGAACGTCGGCACATAAGGTGTAAGACCTGGTAATTGGTTACTCCACCGTATTTGTAAACACCAATAATAGAACACCGTCTCAAATAAATATTAATTCTTTCTTAAACGACATTATTACTTTTTATTGACTCAAATAATGGTCTTGTTGAATGCCTCTCTGTAAGAAAGTATTTATGTTACTGTGCGGAAATTTCAATTTAACAGTACTGTCATAATACATGTAATTAAGTTCATAATTAGTCCTTCAATGTTTTAATATGATCTTTAATATCTGACCACGTTTCAACTTTCTTCTTCAGGATTGGTAAATGTTGCTCCCGCAGATTTATTTTATATACAGGTTGATTAATGTAATGTAATTTTTAAAAGAATTTATTTTACAGGTTAACACTACATAATTGTTTTTATTTCGATCACTCTCTATCAAACATGTTTTATTTTGCCATTTCAAATTCTTTTAATCTTTTCTCGTAACAAACCATTAGAGCAAAATTATGTAAACTACAATAGGATTTAGTATCGCAAAAGGCCGTCAACTGACCTCCAACAACTCGCAACTGTTTGTAGCTGTCAAACAGATGACATCACAAAAAGGCGCGCGATTGCTATACAGATAGGTTTCAAAATTCATTCATTCATTTTCCTAGCCTCTGTGTCCTACACACGCCTGCCAACTCACTGACGCGGGATTAAACCCGACTCCACCAAGCGAGGCCGCGGTGGCGGCCAAAGTCCGCCGGTAATCCTGGGGTTATCCTTTCGTGGGCTTACACGGGGTGCCCGGCAATGGACACTTGAGGAAGACACCGTGTGGCTTCACCCCATCGTCGGTACCGTTGGGGTGAAGACCGTGGGGGTTTTCACACGCTTCAAAAAGAAAAAGCCTCTGTGTCCCTACCCATTCTCACCTCACCCCTCGAACCATGACACTTTTTTGTTCTAAACAGCTCGTCTAGTTGTACACATAAGCCATTACCTATGAAATTTGCCCGCAGAAGCGATAGAACAACACCCTGTGGCCAAAAGTACTTCGCGATGGTAAAGTGCTTGGCAATTCAGTCAAATACTCAGATTCGTCCCTGCGTGGAATACTGTTCTCACCTGTGGGATGGCTCCGCTCAGTACTTACTAGACGCTCTCGATAGATTGCAGCGACGGGCAGTCCGGATCATTGATAGTCCTGAGGTCACCAGTTCTCTATAGAGCCTCTGCAGCTGCGTAGAGATATAGCCTCCTTGTCAGTATTCTATCGCATATACCATGGTGAATGTTCCGATGAGTTATTCCAATTGATTCCTCCTTCTCCCTTCTTGTCCCGAACAACACGTGCAAGACTTAGGTGTCATCCTCATACAGTGCAATCGATAACATCGCGAACCAAGCGGTTTGGTGACTCTTTGTCGGACCATAAAGCACTGGAACGCTTTACCCACACACGTGTTCCCTTCTACCTACAATCCTGGGCTCTTTAAGCGGGGCGTGAAGTAACATCTCTTGAGGCCGTCTAGGTAGGGGCCACTATTCTAGGGACAATCTCTAGAAATGGTGGCCACTACTTTTTGGACTTGACCTCAGCTTACCATCAGGCGGGGTGCAGTCAATTGGACGGACTAAATATATAAAAAAAAAAAAAAAAAACCCTCAAACGACAACAATTGCTGCTATCGAATAATGAATTTATGGGTCACAGGGCCCTAGTATCATCCTTGAGGCCCAAGCAAACCTCTGTGCACCTGCTAAACAACAAACGAGGATCTGGCGCAAGATTTCCTCTCGGGGTTAGGAGGGCAGAAGGCAGTACTTCCCAGAAAAGCCGACATACCAATAAAAATCAAAAACCGGCCAAGTGCGAGTCAGACTCGCCCATGAAGGGCTCCGTAGCAGCAAGTAACATAATAATGTTTTCTTTTAATTTTTATATTTGAGTTGATTGAATGAATCACGTGAAAATTTACGCGCTCGCTGAATGAGTTCACAAGAGCCACATATTATGTAATGACGTGGGATATAGACTAAATGAATTTTTATTTTTATTTTATTTATTATTAATTGTAATTGATTTCTATGAATATGTGAGCTGTGTATTATTTAATTATTATTTATTGATTGTACTGTGTAAGATAATATATTATACTTTTTAATTCTGCACTATTGATTGGAGTAATCTGTAATGATAGTGTATGTTGTGTGTAAATAATTAAATAAATGCGGTTTTGATTTATGACATATTAAAAAAAACTACTTACTAGATCTCGTTCAAACCAATTCTCGGTGGAAGTTTACATGGTAATATGTACGTAATTTTTTAGTTTTATCATTCTCTTATTTTAGAGGTTACAGGGGGGAGGGGGGACAAAACATTTTACCACTTTTGAATTGTCTCTCGCGCAAACTATTCAGTTTAGAAAAAAATGATATTAGAAACCTCAATATCATTTTTGAAGACCTATCCATAGATACCCCAAAAAATATGATGAAAATTTTTTTTTGAGTTTCAGTTCTAAGTATGGGGAACCCCCAAAATGTATTATTTTTTTCTAATTTTGTGTCAAAATCTTAATGCGATTCACAGAATACATCTCCTCACCAAGTTTCAACAGCATAGTTCCTATAGTTTCGGAAAAAAATGACTGTGACATACGGACGGACAGACAGACAGACAGAAATGACGAATCTATAAGAGTTCCGCTTCTGTCATTTGGCTACGGAACCCTAAAAAGGCGAACCTCTCGCTCTAAAGTGCCAACTTTGGACGCAACTGAGAAATCGCTATACGGATGATGATGAAGTATGTAAATTCAACGGTGCATTAATAATTCAGCCAAGCAGACATATTGCAGATGTGACTAACACACTCTACATAAAGGATGCTCCAACACGCCAAGGTAAATAGTCGCTAATTTTAGCTTGCACTCGACAGGCATTTCCTTTGTTTTAGAGTAGGCAGAAAGCAATATTTATAAGCCATATTTCGAATTGTTAATATCAGGATTGAGTCATTTCTTATGTGTATTTTTAAGGCTATTCTTGTAGATGCTGTTAAAATTCACTACGTAATGAGTTTCATACTTAGAGTTTATGACAATTTAGTTCATAACACATGTATTAAGAACTAGGACAGAACTGTACATTGAATATGCGGATTATTAGCGAACTTCATTTCATCGCAATTTGTTGACTAGTTTATAATTGTATAGATGACTAGCTGACGCCCGCAACTCCGCCCGCGGGGAGGTCGGTTATCGTTGTTTTGGTCATATCTCCGACGTTACTTAACCGAACCAACATATGGCAGATTTTAAGTTTAACCAAGACTTTTCTAATAGAAAAAGAACTGCATCTAAATCAGTTCAGTAGTTTTTGTATTCATCGCGAACAAACAGACAAGAATTCCAAAAAAAAACATTGTGTTCAGAATCGTTCATTTAACATAACCCAATTTTTTTTTAATATCTCCAATGTACAGACACAACTAATGCTACACAATAAATTATAATAGTACCTTTAAATAAACAGACACAGAAACATTAAGTTTTATGTTTATAGATTAATGGACAAGAATGAACGTGCTTTCTATGACAATATTGTCGTATAAGTACCTTTTTTTTCGTGCGGAAATACCCTGCTGCTGTCTGCTAGGGCGACATCAAAGTTTTCTGGCATAATTCAAACACTTTGAAAAATCTTGTTACATTCTATACCATTTTTAGGGTTACTTATACAAAAGGTAAAACGGAACTAAGGCTCCGCTGTCCGTCCTTCCGTCTGTCAACAGGCTGTATCTCATGAATCGTGATAGCTAGACAGTTGAAATTCACACATATGATGTATTTCTGTTGCCGCTATAACAACACACACTAAAACAGAATTAAATAGATATTTAAGGGGGGCTTCCATACAAGAAAAGTGATTATTTTGCCGTTTATTGCTCGATATTAATACCGGCAAACAGGTTTGAAATATTCATAGAACATTTAGTTCTATTAATCAATCCTTCTATCTAAAAGTCTTAATAGCTTTTCCTTCCACATATTTTAAATAGGTCGCATTAAAACAAAAATAAATGCATAATGAGTCTGACGCCAATCTATTAGATTGCTTCACATCTCGTTCCCATAACGTCACGAAAACAAAACCAAGACTACGTTCCCAAAAACTTAAGACGCACACATGGTATTCATTTGACAGCCGCTATCAAACGAACTAAAACTAATGAAGTAATTCCATCTATTGTCGCACCCATCAAATTTAATGTTCTGAGGAACCGGAAACTGTGTCATTCTCTTTGGAAAAACAAAGATGGCGTGAGAACGATTATTTTAGATTTTATTCTTTTTTCGAATGTGTGTGGCCGTTATAATTAAAAGCAATGTAGTGGTATTTGATTTCGTTGTAGTGTTATCTGTGTCGATTTTGAATATAGTTAATTAAAGTTTAGTATTTGTCACTGGTTGGATTATGTTTTCACTGGGGACCACCCTGTAACTAAATTGTTTCTGTCAAAATAATTAACGGTAACTTGTCAGTTTGATTTGTTGTGCTTCATAATTTCTGTCACGTATGTGTGATTACGATCCAAACCGGAGAAAGTATAAGTAATTTTTAAGGGTTCTGTTTGTGGATTTTGTACTCCAAATCTGAGGTGTTCTACTTTGAAAGACGAAATATTGTATTACTTTGTAGTTTTTAAATGGTTATATTATTTTAAAGCTTGACATAAAATTTTAATAAACAAAGCTTTAATTTTCGTATCTTTCTTTAAAATGGAAGAAACTGCTCTTACACTAACATTGTAGACATAAATTAAATACTTTTTCTCAAATTTCGTTGTAAATGTATTCGAGAACCTATATTACAAGCTTTGCTTAGCTTCTATATAAATAAATAAAAAATAATCTAGGACATATTAAACAGCGCTATCTAGACCCAAACTAAGCTAAGCTTGTCATATGGATTCTAGAATGCGGATAAACATACTTAGGTACGTTTTTTTTGGTAAATAAATACATATTATATAGAAACATCCAGTTCAATGCTAATATACATATTTGCAATGTGCGGGAACCGAACCCGCGACCTCTGAATTAGCAATCGAATGCTCTACTGCTACGCCACAGAGGTCGTCACATACTAGATAATTGTGTACCATCTTGCTTGCCGATACAACAGTCATTATTATTGACGATTAAAAAAGATTGACTGTGAGTTTTCATAAAATAAATAAATAAATAATTTATTTTGTCACCACACATTTCGATCATACAATAAAATTTGACATAATCTATTTAGTTGTTCTATGTGGGAGACTGGTGCCCAAACTAGGTAATATAGAAACTTTATAATAATAGCAGCATAACATGCATATGTTTACAAAACAATCCAAGTACGTTTATTCGCATTCTAGAACCCATATGACATGCTCTGCTTAGTTTGGGTCTAGATGGCGTTGTGTAATTATATGTCCTAAAATATTTATTTGCTTATAATTTACTAGCAACGCAGCACAATTTCACACGCTAAGTCCTGATCCCGTTGGAATATCAAGATAAAATGTTGCCTATATTACTTAGGGATAATGTAGTATTCGAATGGTGAAAGAATTTTTGAAATCGGTCCATTAGTTTCGGAGTCTATTCAATGCAAACAAACAAATCTTTCCTCTTTATAATATTAGTCTAGATTTATTTATTAATCTTGATGTTCATAAGTGTTACGTTTTGATCTACTTCACCAATTATTTATATTCTAGCTACTTCGACAGTAAAAATATCACTGTCGGTTAAATTCGGTGACGAAACACTTTTTGGACGAAACAGTTGATGTATACTATATTTCATCATTGAAACCACTAAATTACCATCGTCGGTGTGAAAAATATATCTGCTTGTTAAATGTTTCCTGTCCGGTTTAGTTTTTTAAATACATGACGATTTGTTTATGGGTTTTGATACCTATTTTTGTAATGAAATAGCTGTTAATAAATATATTAGATAAATTCAGCATATGCTTCATTTAAAATCAAAAATAGAATAGGTTGGCGATACTAGAAAACTGTCATTAATGCGCCGTAGCTTATTTTAATAAATATGAAAAACATTTTTTTTTTCTTTTCATAAAAATGCTGGTAACTGATATTACTAGTATTTCCGTTATCCCCTTCAATTTGCACTTCATGGTTTTACTTGTGTTTAGCTTACATACGTATCGTAATCACACCTTTACTTACAATTTTCCAGTCTCACGTAATGAGCGAGTCTATTATTGTCAGCGGCTAGTTAAGAAATAAAAATATGTGAAAAAAGTGTTTCTGCTGCTGAGGCTGAAAGGGAAAGTTATTTATAAATAAATAAACAAACATACTACGACATTCTACACAGCGATTTCTAGATCCAAAGTAAGCATAGTTTAACTAGCTTGTGTTATGGTTTCCAGAATGCGGATAATCATACTTATTTACTTTTTTTTGTAAATACCTACATACATATTATACATAGTAACATCTAGACCAATGCAAATATACATATACATGCAAACAAATGTTTGTACTGTGCGGGAATCGAACCCGCGTCCCCTGTCGTAGCAGTCGAATGCACTACCACTACGCCACAGAGACCGTTTCTGTTCTAAGCTGTTGGACAGCTTTAAATGCAAACAATATTAAATTATGTCCTTTAAAATCATATTTAAGATAAGAATACTTTCGTCTAACATAATCCCATTTCATTTATTCCCAAGTCACTGGAATCTCGCCCTCGTGAATCGTGACCTGCGATCCTCGATGAAGTCATAAATTATATAATGCATTGGAAATTGTTTCTCGTAGTAGATAACCGTGGCGCACCTACTAATCGGTTACGGCGCGCCCGGAGCGTCCGCAAAAAAGATTTATGGCATCAGGAATCGAGATCTCGTTTGCGCTGAATCGATTTCGTCTTATAATAAGTATGGAACAGTTTGAAGATGAATGGGGAAGTGAAAGCAGCAGTGACATAATCCTATCGAATATCGAGTACCTAAGAGAGAAAATCGTAAATTGTATTTATTTATCGATAATGCACACCGCAATCAGTATTTGTTGTGTTCGAATGATTTCTAACTTATTCTTATCGATATAGAGATATCAAGGGCGAGTGTATGCGTGTATGAGGACACCACCAAGATCTTTCGGGCTCAAGCGAACCAAGCTTAAGTTATCTGCTAACCGAAAGGTACCTTTTTAATAATGGTCTCTATGCGAAATAAATTTAATGTTTAAAAAAATATTAATTTTAATTTTAGGTAACCCAAACTGTACTTAGGCGCAGGAGGTCGCTTAACGACCTCCATCCTCCATGAGCGCAGGCCTGGGGTGGCAGGTGAGGCCGCCTGTCACCCCAGCAGTAGCAGGACGGGACGGCGGGTATTTAGGCGCCGGAGGTCGCTTAACGACCTCCATCCTCCATGAGCGCAGGCCTGGGGGTGGCAGGTGAGGCCGCCTTTTGTGCGGTGCGTGCGGTTTTAGTCGGTTCAAGCCCGTCATAACCGGCTCCGCTGGCCGGCCGGGGGGATTCGAGGGGATTTCCGCACGAAAAAAAAGGTAACCCAAACTGTACCACTAAAGCAACTTTGAGACAATGCGGCATTCAAAAAAGTACAGAAGTATTGCAACGTCCGCGTCCATTGCATAACGAAGCTGCTTGATAATAAAATGAGTTTATTAATTTAAATTTTTCGACATAAAATGTAATATTTACCGAACTAATATGTAATGGAACAGAATAAAGCTATAAATTATTGTAATGCCTTCGAAAATTATTTTCTGAGTGCTTCTTATGATTTTTTTTGTCGCGATAAAAATCAAACAGGGCCGGATTTTGCATGTTTAACAGTCCGTAATAAACGACGTATCATTTACATATAACATTGTGTCTTAGTATTTAAGTATCAAAAAATCACTCGCGTACAATAATGACAAACGTTTTTACCTACGTATAATGCCAGATGTAAACGTTGGGCCCAATCAGAACATTGATCTACCGTCATTTGCGTGAACCTATCATCATCCTCAGCGATTTTCCAGTTCCGTCCTAAGTTTGCACTTTGGAGTCCAAGGTCAGCTTCTTGTTTTCGATTGTGTAAGAAAAGAAGAAAAACTGCAGGTAGATGAATATCAATGATTTATTCAAACATATTCTTTATAACATCTATTTTAAACCATGAAACCAATAGAAACTAATTACATGTTTATTCACATCACTTACTTGCAGATCGGTAGTAATTTAATTATATAATTAGACTACTTCACATTTGTTATAATTCGTCTGCTTTATAATTTACTATAATCATACTAAAGTAGCCACAAACATATTTACAGTATTACACAATTATTTGTTACTTTGATAAAAGCAATTTATACTTACATTACTTAACCTCATCTCGCAGTGTCAAATCAAGACTGACGCCATCAGTGTTGCCACTCTCATAATAATTATTTTGTCGGAGGGAAAATTAATCAGAACCATTTTTTTTCCTTCTTTGGCAGATATGTAATGAATGCCAGTGTCAAGTTATTGGATAAATCAAGTAATTTGAATATGAATTCAATATAAAACACCATTTTTGTCATTTAGTCAAGGTCAAGTAAAGTCCTTCACAGTCATAGCCAAGTCAAATTCCGCTCTCGTAAAGTAGTGGAGGCTTTACTAGAGGCTTCTGTGGAGTTTTGGAAACAACACGGAAAATCACAATTCACGGTAAATATCCCACTTTCCTACACTTGTGCATGTTGTCGAAGACGTTATGTCTAAAAACCTACCATTTTTAAACATAAAAACTCGAAATTACACAAATTTTAGAAAATGAAGCACTGCCTCGATATGTCTTTTCTCGCGTTGGCGCCAAAACTCAATCAGAACCTTACAATTGGTATATTGGATTTTCCAGATACGACTGCCGATTCCAATCTTAAAAGGAAAGCCTGCGTCAAAGCTTCGTCCGTTGTTTAGCTGGTGTACGTAAGGTTAGCTTGGGCCGCAAGGATGTTGGCAGAGCATAAGTTAACGATTGCGCAAACTTATCGTTATAATATGAATATTCTGTGGTCATTATTGGCGCATGGGCATTGGTTGAGAGCAATCATTATTTGCAAGTACCGGTGTTCTTATGAATGCTTTGAAGGTAGTAATAATTTTCATATAAAGAAGTTGCAACTAATTTAGTGATTGACAATGTTTTCTTTGTAAAATGCATGTCATTGTGAATGATATGAGATATGCAAAATTATTATAAGTAGGTATGTTTTTGTGTTGACATTAAAACATGACAAGGTTGCTTTTGGTAGTATAATGTTGTGTAGGTCGGTATAGTAGAAGGTACGCTGACGTATTTAAAAGGGTTTTGTATTCAATATCATATGTAAGGTATGTAAGTACAAAAATATTATGAAAATACTTTGAATATTTTTAAAGTTTAATAATACCTTTTAAGAACACGTCAATTTGACTTCAACTCGCCTGATGGTAAGCTGAAGGTAAAGTCTCAGGAACGAGGGTCACTATTACATACACATACCATGTTAACAATGGTGGCACTCAGCTTGACAGCCTCATCAGAAGAGGATTGTCGTCGCAGCACCGCGTGACATCCACCGGTCCCACTCGTGCTGCGATCACAATCCCCCTGTATATATTATTTTTACAATTTATTGGGTGTATTCCGTGTCCTTAAATGGACTTTTAAGTCATTTCTTTGTCTTTTAGGGTAATTCTAATTTAGTTGCAATAGTTACAGTTTATATTCTGGATCAAAAAAAAAAACGAAATTAAGAGCATGAGACAGATTACCAAATGTGAAATACTGGAATTTAGCTTAATTTAGCTGAGGAATAAAAGTAAAAGTAATATAAAAAGGTGAACATACGTTAGCGGAAAGTGGTATAAGATAATCGCTTTTCATATGTATTATATTGTCTCTGAAATTTTTTACATAATTTTTTTATTTAGAATTTACTCATTATTGCTTTTATTCTGTCAAGTTAAGTGTATAAATATTTTAAGATAATGCGAGAATATGCACCGTCAATGTTGCATTTTACGATGGTCAGCATCTGGAATGGTGGTCCGGTATTCTGGACTTCACCTAACTTTTATCATCCAGCGGGGTGCAGGCAATTGGCGAACTTAATTTTAATAATCTTGTAGTTTTAGCGTAATTATGGCTAATTCCTCTCTGTTCTCAGTACATCGTGTCAGCTCCACGGAGGTCCGTCTTACAAGATCTCACGTCATAAATATTACACCTTTACTCACTACAATGTTGCAACAACCTTGATCACTACTATCAAGTGATATCATCAACGCCCTCTTTAGCCCACTTACTTTATAAGAATTATAAGGCGTTACAAGCATCTTTTTCTCTGAACCAGATGTCAAAAATAAGTGGGGTATAACGGATCCTTGATGGGTGCTTATTACTACTTATGAATTGTTCATACAACGAAAAGTTATGCATTTACTCTTATATCAAAGACATATTTATCTGAGTGGTTCTAAAGTCATAAGGAAACAAATTTTCTGGAGAATAAATTTTGTCAGAAACAACCTTGAACCAAAGCATCTTTTTTTTTTATTGTGCGGAAATCCCTTCGGATACCCCCCCGCCGGCCAGCGGGGGCGGTTATGTCGGGCTTGAACCGACTAAAACCGCACGCCGTCTCGGGTCTACAGACGCCGGGGTGTAAGGTTACCCATAGAGAATATCCTACGCCCCCCCCCCGCGGGCCTTGCATGCCCGCCATGCCCCGACCTCCTCGTGCAATGGGGTCAGCTGGCTCTGGTCAGACTCTTGGCCGTTGATGTTGACGCCAGCTACTCCAAAGGAGCAATCAATGATGCGTCATCACCCACGTTGCCCAGGGTGCACCAAACTTGGAGGTAATCCAACCAGGCGCACCCCCGAATCAAAGCATCTATGCTACTTTTAGCATCAATGCCCGGGATTAAGTCACTTTTCGGAAGCCATGGGTTTCGAGTACACATGGACATCAGTTGCGATGATCAGCTGATCTGCTTTCGGATCTGGCCAGTACACCCATTGAACCCACTACTGTCGCAAGCAATTTAGCTTATTTAACGAAAATATTAGTAATTTCGGTAAATTCTTTTAAAATTAGAAATAACAAAATCACTCGATGTGGCAACTGAACGCTGTATTACGCTCACATTCGGGTATCGGCCGTAGTACTCTCCACGTACCGGTCACCCCACCGTATCACTAAATACGCGATTTAGATGCAGTGACCAAACATAGAAAATCGCGTGTATGTGTAGGTAGAGGTACTTTGAAGTACCTTAACGCATTCCAAGGTACCGATCACGTTAGCTCAATCACGTTTCATTTTTTGTTTATTTCTTTTACCATTGACCTTTTTGAAGGAGTAGTACACCTTGTATGGTGGTAGAGTCAAGCAACAGTCATTCTGGCCGTTGCATGAATGGGCCGACTCGTCCGGGGAAGCACCACCCTCTCACAGAATATCGACGCCAAGTAACAGTATTTGAACTGTTGCGTTCCGTTTGGTGAGTGAGAGTGCCGGAGCCCAAACTCCTTTCAAATCCCCTCCCAAACTCCTTTCCCATCCCCCTTCCTTTACAGGGTCGGCAGCGCGAGTGTCACGCCACTGGTGTTGCACACGTCCATAGGCCGCGGTAACCGCTTCCCATCAGGTGGGCCGTGTGCTTGTCTGCCACCTTAGTGGTATAAAAAAAAGTAGCAGAACAGACCTCAAGCACAAAGTGCAAGCTTTGGTGCAACCGGGTAAGGGGGGAGGGGGGGGGGTAGGATGATAATGATGATAAAATACATATCAGTACGTTGTAAGCTAAATTGCGTATACTTTTATGGATATATTCTATTCTCATAAATAAATGTATAAATATTTTATTATAATATCAGGCTCGCCCGTCAACAGGTCCATATTCGGAGCAAATATTGATGAGTAATTTTTATGTTAATATACGGGACAAAATGAATAGTTAGTAGGGTGCGGTGTCACTGTGAGTAGCGAAGCGTGTATGTTCCAGGAGGCTAAAAAGACTGATACCAATACTTATGGGAACATAATAAGAATGTTGAAAACTGTAGAGATTGAGTATGAAAATACTTATAACATGATATTGTCGGAAGTTTACGCGAATGTCACACATTGAAATAAAACTATTTTTAACGGATTTTATCGCGATTTATTTCATGTTATTTTATATTTTACATTGATCCCGACGTTTCGGTTGCTTTTCAGCAACCATGGTCACGGGGATAAATCAAATCAAAATAAAAATCAAATAAATCGCGATAGAATCCGTTCAAAATAGTTTTATTTCAATACTCTTAACAGTTTTTCGGGTTCCGTAGCCAAATGGCAAAAAACGGAACCCTTATAGATTCGTCATGTCTGTCCGTCCGTATGTCACAGCCTCTTTTATCCGAAACTATAAGAACTATGCTGTGGAAACTTGGTAAGTAGATGTATTCTGGGAACCGCATTAAGATTTTCACACAAAAATAGAAGAAAAAACAAGAAATTTTGGGGTTCCCCATACTTAGAACTGAAACTCAAAATTTGTTTTTCATCAAACCCATACGTGTGTATCTATGGATAGGTTTTCAAAAATGATATTGAGGTTTCTAATATCATTTTTTCTTAAATGAATAGTTTGCGCGAGAGACACTTTCAAAGTGGTAAAATGTGCGTCCCGACCCTGTAACTTCTAAAATAAGGGAATGATAAAACTAAAAAAAATATATGATGTACATTACCATGTAAACTTCCACCGAAAGTTGGTTTGAGCGAGATCTAGTAAGTAGTTTTTTTAATACGTCATATCTCGTAAACCGCAATTTACCTTTCTTTCAATCAACTCAAATTATTCTGTTACTTGCTGCTACGGAACCAATCATGGGCGAGTCCGACTCGCACTTGGCCGGTTCTTTTTTGCATATACTCATTTCACCAAGTATTTGCTGCATACATTCATTTCACCACATAAAGGGGACGACACTTCTTCTTGACTCCGTGGTGCTACCGAGAATTTTCTATCTGTAATTTTCTGCCTCACCCAGGGATTCGCGCAGACATTGAATTAAAAATTTCATTCATTATCATCATTTTAGCGTCGTTCCAGGTTGCATCCGAGGCTTTCAGCCTAGATCGGGCTCGGTGTCTGCTTACTCCTTGTCCTTCTTTTATTCGGTTTATACGTCTTTTATGGGTGCAATTTATTGGTAGGGCTCCAAACACACGGAAAGAAAAACGTTGCCCTCTCGCCTAAGGTTATAACGTATACCCTGAGACAAACAAACAACATACTGTCTCTAAAATTTGTTATTCAGTGTGTGTCAAGCTTGCTAATTCTTATTGGGCAGGAAATGATAAGGATAATATTTAAAAGGATGACTAATTGCGAAGCCTGTTTGAAAATAATAACAGAAAAGAAAGTTGGAAGAAATAATAACAGAAAGAATGTTAGGAAAATTGTTTAATTCTGCATTATGTGAACAAAATATAAAGCATACATGTGTCATTTTGTGTGTCGATGTTCATCACACGCGCAGAACTTGGCCACCTCTTGGCTTAATGCTGTCCCGTGGACAGTGTCCTGCTGCTTGGCACTTAACAGCGCTGATTTTCAGAAGAGTCCATGTGAGGTTGGGGTAAGTTATTTATACTGTGTGTACAAATCTGGACTGTGAATTTAATGGTGTAGGTACTTGTAGCATTATCTTACCCGCCACAGAATGACGGTATGACCAAAGCCCATCACGCTATTACGATAGCAATGGGAGTGGTTGTATGAGCAGTGTATAATTACAAATACTCGAATAAACATAGCATACATCTTACAGACACCTTGTAATTATAATAAGTATTCAACAATTCAATTAATGTTTAAAGGTCGATGTTAACATCTAATTTCTTACGGTGAAGGTGATGTAAGCGGTTCTTTATGACATTGGTAGGTACTATGGTACCCATGATACTTTAGTTCAGATATATTCACGCTTAAAAACCCTAAAGGAGTAGGCAGAAGTGTATTTACAAACTCATTTTGTTGTTTTTCTTGCGAGTCGTACAACGCGCGACATTTGTCAGTTCTCGTCATCTCTTCATCTGAGCGCCAATCCTAATCCAATTCTTAAAAATTGTAAAAATCTTCAAAAGAAAAAATTAAATATATAATAATAAATATACAGTATAAGAAATAAAAAAACTTTAAAAACAAAAGGGTTTATTCCTGATGGTGAGGTGATTTCTAACGTGTGATTAATGGTGTAACGCATTGGCGATGGACCACTGCATCCAAATCGTGTGATTTTCCGAGCACATCAATACTGCTTGGCGTATTGACGACTGTCGCATTTTACCAAAAATAAGAAATGAGGTTTGTATCAGAGTTATTGGGAATATAATAAATAAGTACATCACTGCACGCTTGCTGATAATGATGACGCACAAGTACGTTTATGTTTTAATTTGATTTACTAACAATAATTAACAATTGGCTTATTGATTGAAAAAAAATGTTTTTCTGTGTATTTTAAAATTGAATTGTTAAATAATATTGATAGTTGATGCGAAAAACGGTTTAAATTATTATTTTAATGAATAAGAAACAATTAAAATTCGATAAAATTAAAAAAATATATCACGTGACTACAAACGCGCGACGATTGGTTTGTGACGTTATTATAAAGGTGTTACACTGTAGTATAGTCATTGAGTGGTAAAACATTGTTTACAATAGTGAATTTCATTTAATAAAGGATTCATAAAGGCTAATTCTAATAGCATACCCAATCTGGAGAACCGATGGCCGTTGGGGCAGAAAGGTCCTTGAGTGGAGACCACGTGACGCCAAGCGCAGCTTAGGTAGACATCAGCAGGGTGGACAGATGACCTGGTAAAGAGCGCAGGGACTCGATGGATGCAGGCCGCTACAGACAGGTCAAAATGGAAGTCAATGGGGGAGGCCTATATTCAGCAGTGGACTTCCTACAGCTGATATGATGATGATGATGATGATGACCCAATCTGGATATATTTATGATAACCGATTGTACTAACCGATGTGTAGTACAGTGAACTTAACATTGTGACGTCACATGCACTCAGGTTAGTTCGGGTTATGTATGCGTGTTTTCGGTATTAGAAGCTAATGTTTAATTCTTTAATAACTTTTTAATTCTAGCGAAAAAGAAATAAAGATAGTTTTATTATAAAACTTATCCATGATTTATTAACTTATCACAAACAAAAAAACCTTTACAAAAATCAAATTGGCGGTTTCCAATTTGTCCTAAGTCAGTCAGATAAATTATAAGTAGGACTTACAGGGCTAAGTTAAGTTTTAATTAATTCTTGAGTGCGTGGGAATCAATGACTAATTGGTGACTGTATATTATATAACTGGCTTTTGCCTGCGGTTTCACCCAAGTGGATTTCTGTTCTCGGTCCCGCTTCCCATAGGAACCTATTCCAGGGATTAAAAGTAGCCTCTGTGTTATTCTGGACTATAATCTATCCTTGTACCAAATTTCAGCCAGATCTGTTTTGCCGTATTTGCGTGAAAGAGTAACAAACATCCATACATACATTCATACATTCACATTCATACATTCACATTCATACATTCACATTCATACATTCACATTCATACATTCACATTCATACATTCACATTCATACATTCACATTCATACATTCACATTCATACATTCACATTCATACATTCACATTCATACATTCACATTCATACATTCACATTCATACATTCACATTCATACATTCACATTCATACATTCACATTCATACATTCACATTCATACATTCACATTCATACATTCACATTCATACATTCACATTCATACATTCACATTCATACATTCACATTCATACATTCACATTCATACATTTACATTCATACATTCACATTCATAATATCAAGTACCTCGGATACCAACTAGTATCCAATGGAGCACCAATCCCGGTGGCGTCCCACACTGGCATTTTGGAGGTCGCAGTCCGCTGTACTACTCCTCCTTTTTAATTTGCGACACAATAACGACCGGGTATTATTAGTTTCACGTGTCTTTGTGTGTCTGTGGCATCATAGCTCCCGAACGAATGAACTGATTTTGTTTGAAAGGTAAATAAGTCAGGAGTGTTCTCAGTTTGACGAAAATCGGTCGGGGGTTTATAATTTTTTTTATTTTTGTTTATCATTGTTTGAATTATTTTAGGTTTCACGAGAGCGACAACACTCTGACCCCCCAATTTGGAGAAGAAAGCCTATGTTAGAGCCACGTCCGGCAATCAGCAGGTACCTTTTTTTTCGGGCAGAAATCCCTTAATATTATTATTTACCCCCGGCTAGCGGGGGCGGTCATGTCGGGCTTGAACCGACTAAAACCGCACGCCGTCTCGGGTATTAAGACGCCGGGGTGTAAAGTTGCCCATAGAGCATATCCCTCGCACCCCGAGTGACCCTGGGCCATCTCCGGTTTCGAGATGGCCCCCTCGGGGACAGGTATCTACACCAGCTAGTTGAGGTTAACTTGTTCCCCAAAAATCGTAGTAGGACCCCATAGTACTCATTCACGAGTATTTACTAATACATTTTGTTTATATATTAAATTAAAAGTAAAAGAAAATAATAAAACAAAACATTCACGTTTAGCCTAATTTCAGTTTAATCACGGACAAGTATGTTTAGATTTTATTCTAATTACCTACTCAGAAGAATGTAATATGTTTGGAATGTAATTACCCACAAGTATGTTTAAGTTTTAGTTTATTTACACACAAGTATGTTTATGTTTTAGTTTAATTACACACAAGTATGTTTATGTTTTAGTTTAATTACACACAAGTATGTTTATGTTTTAGTTTAAGTATGTTTATGTTTTAGTTTGATTTACTGACCATTATTCACAAACGCCACATTTCAATTTGTCCTAAGCCAGTCAGATAAATTATTAGTCGGACTTAAAGAGCTAAGTTGAGTTTTAATTAATTCTTGAGTGCGTGGGAATCATTGGCTAATTGGTGAATGTATATAATACCGACTGGTCTCTATAATTATAACTCAACGGTTTTATCTATTAACAGTATTATATATAATTGATCATTATAAAATTACAGTGATTAATTCGATTAACGTGTAAAGTTTATGGTGATGTTATATATCTAGAGATGTGGCTACCTCTAATTGCATTCTTCGTAGACCATTTAATTCACTTCACTTGTAGTTTCGTTTTTGTGTTCTTATTATAAAACCGCCACTATGTCCGTCCAGCTCCAAGACCAGAAGACGAACCCCATAAGCCTACAGCGTGGAGCGAGACAGGGGGATGTTATATCCCCCAAACTATTCACCAACGCGCTGGAGGACGTCTTTAAGACTCTAAACATAAACGGCGAGTACATCTCGCATCTTCGGTTCGCCGACGACATCGTCATAGTTGCGGAATCGCTGGAGCAGCTGGGCGAGATGCTGCACGGCCTAAATGGAGCCTCTCGACGCGTCGGTCTTGGTGTGAACTTTGACAAAACCAAGGTTACGAACATATCACACCGAGACTGATTGCCGTCGAAGGGTCGACACTCGAAGTTGTTCAACAGTATGTCTACCTTGGGCAGGTTATCCAGTTCGGCAGGGATCCAATTAGGTTGGGCAGCATTTGGCAAACTATCGTCGGGTTTTCTCCTACCTTTACCGCAATGCCTAAAAACAAAGGTGTTCGACCAGTGCGTTCTATCTGTCATGACTTACGGAGCCGAAACGTGGACACTGACAGTGAGGCTAGTCCACGACTTAAAAGTCGCGCAGCGGGCTATGGAGCGAGCTATGCTTGGGGTTTCTTTGAAGGATAAAATTCGAAATGAGGCCATCCGACAAAAAACTAAAGTCACCGACATAGCTCGCAGAATAAGCAAGCTAAAGTAGCAATGGGCTGGCCACATCTGTCGAAGGACCGATGGCCGATGGAGCAAACGAGTCCTAGAGTGGAGACCACGAATCGGTAAACGGAAGGTAGGACGTCCCCCAGCAAGATGAACGGACGACCTGAAAAAGGTAGCTGGAATAGACTGAATGCGCAAGGCGGAGGATCGGGTGCTATGGCGTAAAATGGGAGAGGCCTGTCCAGCAGTGGACTGCAATAGGCTAATTGAAAGTGAATTGAATTATAAATTTAATTTATTTTGTGCCTCGGAGAGTACGTTGAACCGTCACGGCACATTTTGCATCATCATTAGATCTTAGAGAATATATGCAATGACCCCTGAAAATGACTTAATTAATGCACATTCATAATCGCATTTTCAATTATTTTCGCTAAACGAGTGAATTGGAGAAATATTTATGCATTTATTTATTTATGTACAATTCAAACTTAGCTATATACAATACAGTTCTGTTCTATGAAAAATATTGATGTTAACACATATAAGGCTAAGCTTCGAAAGCGAAATGCAGCTGCGTTTAAACTAGGAAGGACTCCTGTATTATAAGCACAGCAAAAATGCAAATTCATAATCCAGTTTGGACTGTACTCGTATATCGGCGTTTCAATTATTTTCACTAGGCGAGTGAATTGGGGAAATATTAAGTTTATATTACACAAGTTTGTCATTTTTAAGGGAAGAAAAAAAGCTTCTTATCTATCTATAGGTACTATTATAAAGGGCTGCACACGCTGGCGGACTGCCCGGCGTGGGAGGCGCCGAGGCGTGATCTCGTGGCAGCCATCGGGGTGGGAGTCCTCTCGCTCGGCAGCATGATTGCGGCAATGGTGCGGAGCGCGAGCGTGTGGGCCGCCGCCACCTCCTTCTGCGAGCATGTAATACTCGCTAAGGAGATGGCGGAGTGCGCCCGGGAGAGATTTAGAACTCTCCCGGCCCGCCGAGCCCGCAACATGATCGCCGCGCGTCGCAGGACTCAGGCGCCGTCGTCCTGGTCGTCGAGCGCAGGTCTGGGGGTGGCAGGTGAGGCCGCCTGTCACTCCAGCAGAAGCAGGCCGGGACGGTGGCGTGCGGTTTTAGTCGGTTAAAGCCCGACATAAGCTGGCCGGCGGGGGGGTATCCGAAGGAATGTCCGCACAAAAAAAATAAAAAAAGGTACTATTATAAAATTTCAAATTAGTTGTCTGTACATTCGATATTTAAAAAAAACTTGTTTTTTGTTAAATTAATGATTCTGAACACAAAAATATTCTTTTGCAATACTTTTCTGTCTGTCTATCTGTTTGTCTGTTTGTTCGCGATCAAACGTAAAAACAAATGCACGCGGGCGAATTCGCGGGCATCAGCTACAGAGGTATAAAGTTTATGAGTCTCTGGATAGTTTTTGATCTCAATCAGATCTAGGTGACGCTGCAGTCAGGTTATAGAATTTTTGAAGATAAATTATCCCGTGGAAAGCTCAGAGTTGATCGAGCCGCTAATATCCAAATATAATTATATTAAAGTTCTTTTTTGGTCAGTAAAAAGATAATAAAATTTAAGTGTCAATATACAAGTGTCCGTATTGACAAGATGTCCCTAATGTCGGCTAGCCGTAGTTTCATTGCAATTAATCAAATCATATCAATTAAAATCGAAGCGGAGACGCATCGAAAAGGTTAACAAAAATAGCTTTACCGTATTTTCTTTTATTTTCGTTTAAAAATGCAAATGCAGGCAATTGATGTCATAGTGAAATCTCCACCACTAGACAGAGACAATACTAAGTATCATCCCAGCACAGTGCACGAGGGAAAGAGACAGCGCACAGTGCAATGTTCATTAAAGAGGGTCAACGAAGGCTTGGGGTGTAATTTCCCCAGGGGGGGGGGGGCCCTCAGGCGATCTTGTGGTCGTCTTTTTAATTTGCTTTTGGATTTCAGGGATGGCCATATTTGTAAAATTGATGTAGAAATAAATAAAAAAGTATTTTTTGGCTATTGGATTGCGAGGTAGTTTTTCTTTTGCTAGCAATCCTACTGTGTTACGTCATAAAGAAATGAAAATTATTATCGTACATATTTACATTTGAAACGTATAGTGTTTGTATAGATTTAGAACGGAAAAAGAGAACATCTAGGACGAGACTTGAACCCCCGACCAGTCCCTTACAGGGGGAATGTTCTGACTGTGTGTCAGAGCATTCCCCCTGTAAGGGACTGGTCGTCTGACCTCTCAACCCCGAGAGGAAAACCTGCGCCATTCAATCAGCAGGTGTACCGGCTTGCAGGGGAGATTGCCTTTGGTTCCAAAGATCTTGGGGGGGGGGGGGGCTCCAAAATACCCAGTTTATATATTACATTTCTAGTAATCGAAATCACTAGTCTTCCCGTTAACCCCCCCAGCTAAGCTAAATTGCTTGTGTTAAGAGTGATTTTACGTCGGTAGTGTAATGATAAGGATTCGAAGCCTTATCCAATAAGGCCAAGTCTACCGACCACTAACCTACCGACAATTATAAAAAAGGTATCGGCTAACGGGATTAACTCTTATTCCTGGCTCAAGTAAAGACACTACATACAATATATATATAAATGGTCTCGTAAACAGATCAATTTTCTTAAGTTTTCCTTCTCGTATCAGCCCTATAATCACAAGACATCGCCGGGAGGCGCGGCGTCTTATCAACGAATTAATTCTAGACTAACGAAGACCGGGGGCGGCTCCGCGATTAACACAACCACCCCTCTGCTGTAGAATTATGAACGTTTAGATATGGCACGCGATTAAAGGGCGATACAGACGATCCCGACGATTCGCGTGACTGAGATGACTTCAAATTAATGAGACTTCGTACCCGACTGCGGCATAGTCCGAACCCTTGTACTATTGAGCCTGGGATCCACTTTCCTAATTTTTTTCTTGATTTGGGATGTCTTAGCCACTTTCGTCTGAAAAGGCTCGTCCGTCAATCAGCCGGAGGTACCAATTTGCAGGTGAGGTTGGGCTTCGAAAATCTTAGTTGGATCCCATACATACTAGTAGCAGCAGGATTCTCATTGTTTCACACCTAGTTGAATACACCAATTATAATATTAAAAAAAGTTTGCTGTATGTCAACACGTGCAACAGGGGACCAAACATTACTTAAGATTTGATAAACCACAGATACTTGCCAAAGAAAATCGCTTCCTACCTAGGATGCTCCGCGAAGCTATTAAAATCAAAAAACATCCTAATTTGAATAGAGAAGATGGTTGCATTGTACCACCAGCTTGGGACCCAGTCATTCACTTAATTAATTCCAAGAGAAATCAATATACAACAAGACTTCATGACACTGTGAGCTCATTCTGCGTAAATTCTGCGGTGTTACTAACACCAACAATTGAACATAGTTCGGGCACTTTGAGATAACTTACACTTCAAACTACAAGACAACAACCATCTTTAGTCTCCCCGTGCCCATGGCTGCTGGAAAGCTACCGAAACGTCGGGATCAATGTAAAATATAAAATAACATCAAATAAATCGCGATAGAATCCGTTAAAAATAGTTTTATTTCAATGTGTGACATTCGCGTAAACTTCCGACAATATCCGATTCTATTCAACAGTGTGCACTAATGAGAGTACTTCACACATCAAAGGTAAGATTAAAATCTCTTGGAATTTAATGATCACTAACAAAAACTTCCTGGATTAATGTTGCATGTTCCTATACAAATTACACAGAAATACTTGTCAATAGCAACATTTGAATGTGAATAACATCGTAAAACATTGTTTTCATTTTAGTAAACTGTACGTCAACTCAAACGTATTATACGGATAGACGTTAAGTGGTGTTCAATAAAATATTTAGTGGCATTGTGATTTATTGTGTAATGTTGTTTGTGTGTTACGGCTTTAACATACTTACTAATGCAAACAATTCCATCTAGAACTAAACGGTTCAGCACCTCATATATTTACTGCACCATAAAGACTTGGAATTGTTTTCCAACACACGTTTTTCCATCAGCCTACAATCCCTGATCCATACGGTGCATGTAAAAGCATCTATCGGGGACGTTAAACTAGAGATCACAATTTTAGAATCATGTAAATTGATGAACTTCATTCTTTACACTTCACTTACAGCTTACTATAAGGCGCTTACAGCGTTTTCTTATGTAGGTATAGATGCCACTTACAAAACGCCACAGAAAATTAAGGAAAGACTAATGTTAAGCAATGTGGCCATGTCCTGAGAAGACTCCGGTAAGAAACTCAGCGGGATATTTTTGGTTTCTACCAAGGAAGTGGACCTAGTTTGAAAGGTTTTACATCCTGTGTCATTATTGCGCGAACAAGCTTGTAACACACGGATGAGGTATTGTTGAAGTTTGATAACACATTCGTTTATAACCTGTGGCATCATAGCTCCCGAACGGTTGAACCGATTTCGAGATCGAGATGGTTCTTAGCCATTAATAATTTAAATCGAAATGGATGATAGCCATTATGTAACATATAATTTAACATAATTATATTTTATGTGCTGTACAATAAACATGCATGTTTGCTATGTACTAGTTTTCGCTTACTATGTTAAATTGAGCACCGAGGTTATTCTTGGTATTTAAGTTGCAATCCAATTAGTTGAACTGCATATCCTGACTGGTAAGCGAATACAGTCATGTGAAAATACATGACTGTATTCGCTTACTAGTCCTATGTACCATTAAAGACCAAAACTATACATATAAATGGCGTTCATATATCAAAAACTATACTGAGAAACTATTCATCTTGTTTGATAAGGGCCTTAGACACATAGTTAAGGTTGTACATCTATGGAATCGTGGGATACAAGATTAACAATCTTCCGATTTGAATGTATGTACTTGCCACAGTTCTAGATGTTGAGTGAGGTCGAGTATATTGTTTATTAGCGTGGTGAAATTTGATATATAATTTGTAGACTTATGAGTAAGAAACCCACGTCACTTATAAATTTCTAAATTCAAGTCTAGCTAAAGATGATTATTTCACACTTTGGTCTTAGGAGGTTTTTTGGTTACGAATCGAATAATTGGCAAGTATTCGGCTCAGCTTAGTTAGAAGTACTCTAATTAAACATTATACCTTTTTTGAAATATGCACAAAATGTTGCCTCAGGACAAATTAGGGACCCTTGCAGGAAAAGTTCTCTGTAACAATTTAATAAGGCAGGTAACTAAAATTTGCAGTAGTAGGTAGAACTTAAAATTCATAATTCAACAAACACAAATCCTTTTATTTTTGAAATTTTAGAAAATAAATTCTTTGGGTAATAGTGAACTTCCAGAACGGGACTCGAATCTGACCATCTAAGCTACCCGGACACGTCCTAGATATTCGAAATTCTTCGATATATCATACGTCTTAGGGCGACACTGGAGCCATCTACCGTAATGGTATGAACTTGTCGCGGGTTAAAGTCCCGTCCTGGATGTTCACTTTTTCCGAGGTAAATCTACACAAAAACTTTTAGTATGTCTTCTTCACACATCAGCCTAAACATTTTAATAGCCGTGCCTCGTCTAAATTATTCTTAGGTCTTCATCCCAAGGTCCGAGCGGGTGGCATATTATGACGAAGTTGGAAGTAAAAAAAGGCGAAAAAGAGTTTTATATTCTCTCTCGAATGGGAAGAAATAGGAAAACCTTTCTCATTTAGCTCACCAGTGCAAGCTGGGGAGCCGAGCTGAACACACTGCGAGTTTTTTTTTAAATACATTATAAGATAATTTAAAATAAATATCTGGAGGGTTTGATTGGTGAAATTAGTGATTCAGTTGTAGAAAGTGGCCTTTGAAACCTTATTTAGGGTGATTCAGTCTGGTTGGATTGATGCGAGTAAAGTGTACGTGATTGTAAAGAGCTGGTCAGTCAAATTGACTATGAATATAGCTATAGTTTTATATTTTCTTGTTTAAAGTTATTCAAGTTTTGTATTGTACAAACATGAACTATCTAAGTGTTACTTTAAACTTACAAAAGTGTCTTCCTGTGCTCCATATGATAAACATAATATAGCATGTGTAGATGAACAAAGAGTAAATTCAAGAGGAAGATGTTTCTAAGTCTTAAGGCGTCTGCTGCTTCATGCGTGTGTATGAATGCGGGCGCCTGTTTCCTGCAAATAATACGGTGCAAAAAACAAATATGATTTCCAAGAAGTGGCTTGCTCGTATGAGACAGCGGACGACCTTGAAGTTGAAGATGAAGAGAAATTGTGACCAAATTGAAAACTTAAAAACGGCCATGATGTGCCGTCCTTCACATACCTACTAATAATGTAAGTAGAAATAAGGTTACCTATATTATCGAATTTCTGCTGTTCCGTCACAAGTATGAAAGAAGCCTTTTATATTATGTTAAACTACCATACATACTCGTAGTCACGTAGTCCCCTCGGATACGGGGGGTATCCGTAAGGTCGGTTTTAGCCTCAAGGATAGTCGTAGGTAGGCCCGGTACAGGAGAATTTGTAAAGATACTTTTTATTCGACCTCAGTGGCGTAGCGGATTCCCCCCCCCCCCCGTTTAAAATTCCACTGCTACGACAGGGGGCGCGGGTTCGGTTCCCGATGTTTTTATGCATTAATATGTCTGGGTGTTTGTATGTATAATATGGACGTATTCACAAAAAAAAGTATACTTATATGATATTGTCGGAAATTTACGAGAATGTCACACATTGAAATAAAACTATTTTTAACGGATTCTATCGCGATTTATTTAATGTTATTTTATATTTTACATTGATCCCGACGTTTCGGTTGCTTTTCAGCAGCCATGGTCACGGGGAGACTCTCCCAAAAAATAAGTCCCAAAAATAGTCGGGATCACTGTAAAATATAAAATAACATCAAATAAATCGCGATAGAATCCGTTCAAAATAGTTTTATTTCAAAAAGTATATAAGTATGTTTATCCGCATTTTGGAACCCATAACACAAGCTAGTTAAACTATGCTTACTTTGGGTCAAGAAAGCGGTGTGTCATAGAATATTTATTAGAATATTTTTTATTATTTCGTAAAATATATTTTTTTCCGCGTTAAACAGTTTCCATGCGGACGGAGCCATGGGTAGCAGCTAGTATTAATAATTTACTAGTTTTATTTCACAGTTAATATTATTACTAATCAATTTATACTAGCAACATCAGATCCTCCGACTTCTATAATCTAAGTTTCAAATACAATAGTTTATGATTAAAAGCTATTAAATGCGAAACCAGTCGCTAGCTTTGTGCTTAATGGTATGTCCATTGCCAACACCTGGGCTGTAAGCAACGCTATTTAGAATCAGTAATGGAGATTCAGCTCTTCCTACGACGTTTCAAAGTTTATTATACAGTTTGATACTTTATGAGATAGGTAATTCATAAAGTTATTGAAGTGCAAATGCTTTTCAAGTTATCGTAAAGTTTATTAATGTAATATGGTAATTATGTAGAAAGTAGGAATCTTGCAATCTAAGTAATAGGTTAAATGCGTAAGTGAAGTTTTTTACTTATTTATGCTATTTTTATTTATTACGACGTTTTTCACCTCGTGTCTGTTTCTGTGTTTCTTACCCTCTGAAGCCAAAAAATTACTCTTAATTTTCGACCACTTCTGATCACCCCAAAGCTCTGAAATTTTTTAATGCCACCTTACATTTTCATATTTAATCATCAGAAATAAAAATAAAAGAAATAAAATACTTAATTTTTTTTTTTTAAAACCACGTTTTCTTGCCGAACTAACAAGAAAATAAATTTCTCAATCACTAAAAAACGTGGGACGGGCGCTTTAATCCTTTAATGTATCGTTTTCCTTAGATATTCAATAATTTAAAAATTTCAAAGCGCCCGCCCCACGTTTTTTAGTGATTGAGAAATTTATTTTCTTCTTGTTATAAGTTTTTTTTATTTTTATTTTTATATTATTTACTACATTGCAATCGACGATAATACTTGATATAAATATATGAATGAAGTAAGAGAAACAAAAACATCACCATTATCATCACAGCTACTCTTGGGGCCCTACTCTTGAACTTAATTCCGATCGATCGGTATTGGAATCAAAATTTTGTACTCTTGAACACTCTAGCGGTATATTGTTTTAAAATTGCGTGACAATTAGGTTAGGTTTAGGTACGAACGAAATGTCTTATTCCAAGACCGATGGATCGGAATTAAGTTCCCTAAGGAGTAAGCCCTGGTCTCGGTTGCATTCAAAGCTTGCTATTTGGAGTCCGGCGTTTTACTTTTTCTCTTGATTTGTTTATCTTGCCTTCAAACCTCGAGAGGAAAGTCACATAACAATCATCATCATTATCACAGCGAGACCCGGTTGCATCCGAAGTTTTGTAGTCCGGGGTCCACTGCCCCGCATTTTGTCTTGATTTTGCTTTTCTAGGCTTTTGCGGGAGCGATTGCCGTCTGTTCTCAAGGAAAGCCTAAGCCAGAGGCTCTGCCGTTAATCAGTAGGTGTACCAGCTTGCAGGCGAGGTCGACTTGCATCCGGAATATCTTAACGGGACACCCATACACCCGGAAGCCAATTACAACACTTTAATTGATTTAACTGTATGTGAACGTGTGCATTGTCTTCGACGACCTCTGTGGCGTAGCGGTAGTGCGTTTAACTGCTAAGCCAGAGGTCGCGGGTTCGATTCCCGCTCAGTGCAAATACGTATATTTTGCACTGTATAATTTCTATGTATAATATGTATATATTTACAAATTTATTTCAAAGGTTTAAGGTAGTTAATGACCTCAGTGGGCCTACCATGACGTGCTTCAGATCCAGAAGGAGAGGGATGGAGTGTTTAGCTCCATCTCTTTCCCTCTGAATGGAGGTCGCGTATGACTCCCAATGATGTGGACTGCACGCCGCCGATGCAATCTGGCAAGAGCGTCTAATAACTACTTTACTGATATCTAAAAATCCCGAAAAACAAAAGCGATTTTTATTTTAAGACTGTGTTGTTGTTGTTTTTTAGACTCTTTATATCGAGAAGCTTTTATCCTAAGTACTACTTAGTAATAAGAACATATTGCAAATAATACAAAAAATTTAACATCCTATTTGATTGAGGCGCCTCCTAATTAGGTAGCAGTTTATTATAGATGCCGGTTTCGTAGTTAAGGGGTTCCGGTTTAAAACCCGTTCAGGAAACTGTTGACGCGATGAATGAATGAAAAACGAAGAATTAAGCACTGGTTCACTTAGGTACCTTTTTTTTTTTTTTTTTTTTTTTTTTCGTGCGGAAATCCCCTCATAAGCATTAAGACAAACAGGTTAGTGTGATTAATCAAGGTATATATAGTGTAAATATCGTAGCAACAAATTACATTTACATACTATGTGTTAATAATTTCCGCCCAATTAAAGTCAAAGCATTTTTTTTTGGTATTACTATTTGATCATTCTATGAAAATCAATGCTTTTTTGTTTGTTAGTATGTTATGCGCTGCCGTAAAGTTTATCCAATTGCGATATAACAGATATTCGTTGAAAGCCCGCCGGTTTTGGGTGCTTTTAACCTGCCTTTCATTCAATAATAACAATTCATTTATTTCAGGCAACAACCCATATTACATATAACTAGGACGGTTACCAGCTTCGTAATCAACCCAAACTTAAGCGTAGCGAGATTTGCCTATCCAACAATAGGTCAACGTGACCGGTCGACTTTTTCCATTGATTTGGTTTTTCGGTGATTATTCCTCGATGGTAAGACCGATTTGGACATTCGACCCCTTACGACACTCTAATGTCATGTCTACTTGATCACCGTGGCAAATTTGGTCGAGATCGGTCAAACGGTCTCGGAGGAGTATCATTTGTTTGAAATGCAACTTTGAAACGAAAGACGCTTCGCTCGCCTTCGGCTCGCTACGCTTAATAAAATAGTATCTAATAAATAATCATAATAATAAAAAAAAAACAAAAATACAAAATATACCATCAACTACATCATCAATTTGGTCAGTGTATGTTCTACACGTGCCTTGGTGTGTAATTTGCTCAGTACTGATTCGTTCTACGTGTTCACAAAAGCATAAACAATTTTACAATTGTACGATCCTCAATAGACACATCTCAGTATAAATGCTGAGTATTATCATGTCATCATTATCCTCATAGCGATTTACTCTTTGGAGCCTTAGGTCCACTCATTGTGTTTGATTGTATGTTGTCTTTTCTGGGAGCAACTGCCGTCTGACCTCCTAAACCTGAGAGGAAAGCCTGCGCCGAAGGCTCGTCCATTGTTTAGATCCGAGGGGATTTCCGCACGAAAAAAAAAGGTGCACCCATCTTGCATGTGAGGTTGGTTTGGGCGTCAAGGATTTTGTTAGGGCTCTATACACCCATCACATCATTATGTGTAGCGCTTATTTTCGGATAACCTGATAGAAGATCTCTTAGGTGAGAGGTCTTAGAGACCTCACGAGCACTAACAGATTATTACACTATCGTTTTTTCTCCCAAATAATAATAATAACAACATTATAGACATAAAACGTTAAACAAGTAATAATATGAAATAAATTCTTACAAAAGGCTTACAATATTCGCCACCGGTCATAAATATCACCGTTTTCAAAACCTCCTTGCGGTATTCTAAATATAGCACTTGAAACAATAATCCGGCCGGCTAAACTCGGGAAGGGTCACATTCTTACCTACAGAGTTTACGAGACCTTCGTTATCCCTAAAACCCACACAGCGGAAAATTTCATTTCAATAGGTAGTGCTCCAATACCTCATTGCAAATAACTCCCGAAGCCGGGCTTAATATGCATTAAGGGTATTCCCAAATTTTCTCCAGTAAAAATGTATGAAACCAAGCCGCGCGTAACGTATAAGTGGATTATATGTGCCGTCTCGCTCTGTCGCAGCTCGCTATCCTTTGTTCCAAATTCTGAAATGTTATAAGCTTGAATGTGTGGAAACGGCTTTTTAATTACTCCATCGGAAATGAAGACTGACATGTATAATCCTATCTGCTATTTTTTTAATAACAGTAAGATGCTGTATAAAGTATCATAATTTAGATAAGACACAACTATAAAACGAATAATATGTTTTGTCATTGTTCTCTACAAAATTATTAGCTAAGTATAGAACGGCGTTTATTAAAAGAAAGATAAATTAAAAAAAAACTTTAAAAAAACAAGCTTAAGTTAAATAATATCCCATTGGTACGCAATATATATATGCGTTCAAAATTTCATCTCAATCGGAAACCGAGAAGTGTGTCAAATTTAACTTGCGATATTTGATTATAGACAACGGACAAGCAAAAGTAAACAAAAGCTTATAATAATAGCTCTTATACGCGGCATAGCCGTTTGTTGGTGGCTGAACTCCTCCGTAACCACTCGCGCGATCTTGACCAAATTTACCACGGATAGTGTGGACACTGAGGAGTGTTTTGAAGCGAGATGGTTCATGGCCGATGTACAATTGAGGAATAATCACCGAAAAACAGTTTAACGAGCGCGCGTTCTTAGCTAAGCGCGCGACCGTAGTAAGCTGTCTTATTTTCAAGTTAGAGTCCTGCTCGCCCAGCTAAATTTATTTCAGTCGCACCCTGCACTGAATTCCTAGAAATAAAATGGTGTTGATTACGAACCTAGTATTATAGTCTATCGTGGCGTAGATTTGTCGGTTACAGATCAATCTAAAAGATGTAATACGAGGAAAGTTTATGCCGTCTACCGGACACATTCCCAAAATTCATAGTGCTACAGAAAAAAAAACACTGCCTGGGCAGGGATAAATGAATAAATCGTTCATAAACCCGTAGTGCGCAGCTAGTTAGGCTATTAAAACATTGACACTCAATTGCACAACCAATTGAAATGTATTCATAGTCCCGTGGACAGCAATAAAAACTAATACTTTTTCAAACGAAACATTAAACAACCTAGGATTTTTATTACAGACGTCATAATATTTTATGTGTTTCCAGCTCGAAATACACGTGAGACTAATTAATCTAGCTGAGAGTTTAAAACCATTGTAAGGCGTAGAGAAAGGTGATAGATTTTCTTTTATAAGTTCTTGTAATGATGATAAATTCAATAAATCGGTAAGAATCACCATTTTGCATGGTTGAATAGTTAATAAATGGTAATTTTAGTGCAACGTCTGTGGTAGTGTGTTTTAATTATCATTTTAGGAAATTATTTATAACATAAACATAACTCCACACCTGTATCCCTGAAGGCAGAGGTAGGAGATTTATCAGCATACTTATATAAAAACAAAATACTTTATTAATAATATCAAGTTGTTCAATTATAAGCACTAAGATACAAGGACTGCATGTAGATAGGTATATAAGTACAAATGTATCTTTAATTTGTAGTATATTTAATCTATGTTAATATGAATAATAACCTTTTTGTTGTATTCTTCATTGTCTCTGTTTTAGTCTTAATTTAATAAATTTTAAATTCATTGACAGACATTCCAAACAAGATTAAAATTCAAAGATCATATTCGGACGACATTCAAGAGAGAGTCATGAAGCAGTAAACATGGCAGAAGTAAGGTGTATCTGATGGACAAAGACACCTCAGTTTAATCATAAGAAAGACTGCATCTGAGTATTATCCGTTGATCGGCAGGTGTACCAGCTAGCAGGAGAGATGGCTAAGACCTCCAATACGCTAATAGAATAGCATACACCCATCATAAATTACGCAGTGATCGGCGACTCAGGCGCCGGAGATCGCTTAACGTGATCGTTAAAGACGGTGGGGAGACTAGCGCCCCTCACCCAAACCGGGGCAAGACGGGGACACCGTGGTATCCAAACCCGAGGGGGCCATCTCGAAACCGGAGATGGCCCAGGATCAGTCGGTGTGCGAGGGATATGCTCTATGGGCAACCTTACACCCAAGTCTGTAGACCCGAGACGGCGTGCGGTTTTAGTCGGTAAGGACACGTTTTTTTTTTATACCACTAAGGTGGCAGACAAGCATACGGCCCACCTGATGGGAAG
Organism: Cybosia mesomella; assembly: GCA_946251805.1. Lineage (NCBI taxonomy): Eukaryota > Metazoa > Arthropoda > Insecta > Lepidoptera > Erebidae > Cybosia > Cybosia mesomella. Next base: position 26,053,945 of record OX276401.1, read on the forward strand.
CGGTTACCGCGGCCTATGGACGTATGCAACACCAGTGGCATCACACTCGCGCTGCCAACCCTGTAAAGGAAAAGGGATGGGAAAGGAGTTTTTTTTTCATTGTTGTTCTTTCTTTTCTTTCTTTCTTTCAAATACTGTTACGTTGAGTAAAATATTGAGACAGTCCGAGAACCGATATATTTATGCCATAAATGTGAGCAATATAGGATAACATTACAACAGGCAAGATTTTACGAATTTTGGAGGTTGTGTCAGATCTGAAAACAAGTTGTTTTACCGCTTTTGTAGTTTTTGGTTTCGTATTACTAAAAAAATTTAACTCAGAAGCTAGTATGTTCGAAATCTATTAAAAAGGCATTGACGTTTTTAATACAGGATATTTATTATCTCTACTAGTAATAAGGATAATATAGATTAGGAGTGCTTATAAAACACGACCACTTCATGATCAGAACTTCTTATGTCACAAAGGTTAAGCATAAATAATGTTTTTATTATAAAATTATCCGCAGTTTATTTTTTTAGGATACGTAACGTACGTAAGTACATAAAAAAACCAGGGGGTACCAAGCGTTATTTGGGTTTATTAACCTCATATAGGTATACCTATGACATCAATATTTATACTAATCGATTTGTGCAGACAGATTGCTGTCTGCACAAATCGATTAGTCGATTATAGTCGATATATTTATTCTGAGAAAAGTCCAACGACTTTTCTCAGAATAAATATATCGACGAATAAACAGAAGATTTAAATAAATTGATAACAACTGATGATCTACGCCGTGCTGCATAAACATGTAACATATTATTTTGAAGAGAAACAATAGAACACAACGAAAGTGAATTTTGAAACAGTTCCAATTTTAAAATAACAAAAGAACGAGTATTTTGCATAGAGCGCCGCCTTCATACTTAGCAAGCTTCCACATCGCCGTAGACGGAGACAAAGCTGTGTGATGTAAGCATATTTTTCTGCTACCAGTTCGTTCAGAAATCAATATCTTCGGGCCAGACAATTTGCACTAACATCATTATTTAATACTTATCTTCGATAGAATAGCTAAAGGATATGACAAGAATATAACAAGATTTTTATAAAATCTCTTTTTTTCTTTGATTAAATGACTAGAATGTAACTATTATCTCGTCACGTTTCTTACACTAAAGAGAACGTCATGCCGTTGGCCATCTCACGGCATAAGAATCAGTTTCACATCGGAAAAATTGCGGGGTGTATATGTAAATTTCGCACAGTTTCTTATTTAAAAAAAAAAGGTACCTACTTCTTCGGAAGTTGAAAAATCCCACAGAAAAAAACCTTCAGCATCTTCCGAATTTAAAGATTTTCGATCGTTTTCAATTTTCCTTGCCATAAAATTCAGAATCGTTTAAAAACCAATGAATTCTATGTAAACTAGACAAGCTGACAAACAAAAATTGTGACATGGTTCCTGGGTGAGGTGGGAATGAATATTGAATTTCAAATTTGGAACGGCACGGAGAAACTAGATAGAGGTAATTAATTTTAACACCTATTTGTATAGATTTAGTGCGCCTTTTTGTAACATTATGACATAAATGTGTACCTATTTTATGATTCACTCTAGCGATTACTTAACAGAGTCAAAACAAAACAAAATCTTAAACTTCGTACCTTCTTTTTTTTTTTTTTTTTAACGTGCGGAAATCCCTTCGGATACCCCCCCGCGTGCCAGCGGGTACCTATAGGTAAGCGTAACTGTAAAACATTTTCCACAAACTTCAATGGATTAAAACAACACCGGTCCAATTGAAATGAAATTTAAAAGCAACGAGAAAAATCTCTCTGTATACAGCGCTATGTACAAATTGCTTCAATAGTTTTTATGAAATTAGCCGACCGTGCCGTCCAAGTATTGACTGTAGCTCAAAATGGCGCCTAATGGGATAAATTATAATAGCTGTCGTTCTGCTTATGGATTTTATTTATTGAAGAAATGCGTTTATTGACGTAGACTTCATAAATACTTGATGAAGATTTTTCTAGAATAGGAACTGTTAGTACCTTTATCCCCTGAAAAATGCGCCCGTTTGTTTTGTGTGGTTTGATTACCGAGTGTTAAGTACTATCGAGTCGGGACGGTGCCGCGGTGGGGCGACTAGCGCCCCTCCCCCCAAACCGGGGCAAGACGGAGACACCGTGGTTCCCAAACCCGAGGGGGTCATCTCGAAACCGGAGATGGCCCAGGGTCAGTCGGGGTGCGAGGGATATGCTCTATGGGCAACCTTACACCCCGGCGTCTGTAGACCCGAGACGGCGTGCGGTTTTAGTCGGTTCAAGCCCGACATAACCGCCCCCGCTGGCCGGCGGGGGGGGTATCCGAAAAAAAAGGTACTATCGAGTTTAAGATTTTTTTTGAATGCAGTTTAAATTATTATTAAAATCAAAATTAAGTTTTCTTTGAGTAAAATTGTCTATCTACAATATTTAAGATACTCCTCGTCCATGTGGCACGGCCGTGATACGCCCTGTATATTATATGTGATGAGGCGATGACACTGGACATTATTATTATAACTAGGAATTCAGTGCAGGGCGCGACTGAAATAAATTGTGCTGAGCGAGCAGGACTCTTACTTGAAAATAAGACATCTTACTATGGTCGCGCGCTTAGCTAAGGCTGCGCGCTCGTGAAACTGTTTTTCGGTTATTATTCCTCAATGGTACATCGGACATGAACCATCTCGCTTCATAACACTCCTCAGTGTCCACGCTATCACCGTGGTAAATTTGGTCAAGATCGCGCGAGTGGTTACGGAGGAGTTCAGCCACCAACAAAGGGCTATACCGCGTATAAGAGCTTCGCTCGCTCAGCTCAATTACAATGAATATTCAAGGACACTAGACGGCGGCACCTAGACACAATCTGAGTACCTTTTTTTTTTTTTTTTTTTTTTTTTTTATCGTGCGGAAATCCCTTCGGATACCCCCCCGCGTGCCAGCGGGGGCGGTTATGTCGGGCTTGAACCGACTAAAACCGCACGCCGTCTCGGGTCTACAGACGCCGGGGTGTAAGGTTGCCCATAGAGCATATCCCTCGCACCCCGACTGACCCTGGGCCATCTCCGGTTTCGAGATGGCCCCCTCGGGTTTGGGAACCACGGTGTCCCCGTCTTGCCCCGGTTTGGGGGAGGGGCGCTAGTCGCCCCACCGTCCCGGACAATCTGAGTACCTATGGCTTGTAATATAGATTCTAGAATGTGGATAAACATACTTAGACTCACCTTATTGTAAGTACTTAAATACATAATATCCGGATGACTGAACTACGCTGTGTTTTTTTTTCGACTTTTCTGGAAATGAAACCTAGTTAAATCGATTTCTCGCCCTCGATACTCTCTGTATTACAAATTTCATGGAAATTGTTGGAGCCATTTCCGAGATTCAGATTATATACACAAGAATTGCTCATCTAAAGGTATTAGATTATACATAGAAGCAGTCGAAATGCCAATAAACGTGTTCCGGCATAGAAATATATACGGGATCGAATCCGTGAGGTAGCAATGGAAAGCTCGGCAATTTTGTAAAAGAAATAACAGAATTTAAATAGACGCTAGGGCTCGCATGGGATATTATCACTCTCTATCAAACCTTATTATCGATTTCAAGTAGCAGATATTGCCCCTATGAGGGCAAATAGGCACGACTGAAATTTCTAGTGTCGTAAAGGCTCATAGGCCATAGTAACCGTTTACTATCAGGTGTGCATGATCTCAAATTTAAGGATAATGCCATAAAGGGATGTTTGATGTCGATACAAAAAATACACGCATAATTGTCCAAGTTTTCACTTCTATCGGCACTCCCGGAGTGCCACATTTTTTTTAAGTAAATTAGTTACCGAAATTATTAGTATTCTCGCTAACCCCTTTAGCTCAGCTAAATTGCTTATGGATTCGAACCTCTCGACCGTAAGGCCAACTCTTTAACCACTAAAGCCACTGACGACCGCAATTTTTTTTTTTTAATAATTACGAATATTTTCAGTTTAACCACGAAGCACTTAAATATTTTCTGTGAAGGGCCTGCCTTTTGACCTCCACAACCCATTGGCGATATCGAAGTTCGGTAGTTAGACCAGTGGTCGGACTTTTTAGGGCTCCGTAAAGACTGCTATAGACGCTCGTATGGTAATCGGGATCGATAGCTTTACGTGCTCTCCGGGGCACGGGCACGGTGAAACATTTAAAAGCGTATATATATTTAAGAAATTGGAACCCTACTAGTTCAATCGGGGTGAAGATCACTTGTTAATTTGTAAGTAAAGCCGGTTCACATTCTCATTCTGTTTTTGTGAACTATTTAAAATGGAAATTGGCGATAGCAAAAACTCGATCCTTATAACTTCTACGGCAACACATACCACAGCCAAATAAATGCAGTAGGATAACGTCCACAGATTTCTTTTTAAACAAAGGTCTATGCTTACACGATATATTATAACCCCGATGGGGAAGATAGTTGAATAATATGTAGCTAAATATAGCTGTATATTTTGTTAATTCTAACAATATGTACATGCAACAAAGCCACAACATGAGGGCCGTTCACGTCATGTGATGCTTGATTAAGGGTGTTTGGTCGGACAGCTGCGTAAGCTGTCGCACGTGGGACCGCATCCATCTCATCATGGAGACCTAAGGTAGTTTAAACTCTCCAGTGCCATGCAGATCCGCTACCTCTATGGCGTTCTTCAATTTTCAAAACAATCAAGTGTTTTTTTTATAACAACTGGCGGATCCCGTTTTTACACTCGTAAAAATGATAATCCTAATACCTAAACGATTGCAGCGCCCCGTCGACCTCTACATTTTGTTGCGCAACATTTCAGAAGATATGCAATGTAATTGTGTGGTGTCAACGGCAAATATTATGTATATAAAATACTTGAGCTGACTAATGTATTTCATTTGATAAATATTGCAAGAGAATCTGTCTAAATATTTTTTAGTAAATATCTAAATTAACACAAAACCTTCCCCTTGAATCACTTTATCTATTGATGAAAACCGCTTAAAAATCTATTGGGTAGTTTTTAAGATCTCAGCGAACAGACACGGGCGAATGACTTGGTTTTATACTACCCTGGGGTTATCCTTTCGAGGGCTTACCCGGGGTGCCCGGCAACGGACACTTGGGGAGGACACCGTGCGGTTTTAGTCGAGACACGATATAACCACCCCCGTTGGCCGGCGGGGGGGTATCCGAAGGGATTTCCGCACGTTAAAAAAAAATGTAAAGAAGATATTAGTAACCGATATTACTAGTATCTAAGATAACTTACTTGTGTTAGTAGTGGGTTCACATCGGTAGTATAATGGCCACGATTTTCGAACCTGGGACCTCTCGATCCGAATCTGAAATACAAATCTCGAAGGCCTCCTTAACCACTAAGCTACCTACACTCTTCCTGTTTCTACCTACTGCTTAGAATAAGGAGGAATGCTTATATAAAGGAAACGAAAAACCCTGCGTAAATAAATTCACATTAAAGTCGGTCTAATAACTTTTACAACTTTTATTTAACTTGCCCTTTACATATGTAAGCAAATTAGGGACTAATTTGTAAACCATTTTTGGCCATTTTTGTTTAAAAAGTTTTTTGGTTTAATACAAGCTTTTATTTAACTTGCACTGTTCGTCTGTAAGTTGTCCGTTAAAATTTGCATCCGACATTTGTTGGCATCCGATTCAGCTGAAATTTTGTTTTTTTTTTCAATTTGGATGACAATATTGAATAAACCCTTGTTTTAAAAGAAGTTTTTTTAATTATTTATTTATTTATATCTATTGGTATTACCGCTGCATTTGTAACTACTCTGTGGCTTACATAGACTCCTGTAGGTCCAATACGCACAGTTAATGCAAAAAATATATTGTGACGGACCATGTTCACTTGTAAATTGTGGTGCATAAGTAGACAATAAATACCTCAACTTCAAATTACATATTCATTCATAAATTAATGTGTAACTAGTTTCTATTACTTTTTGCATGTTACAAAGTATAAGTTCTGATCATGTTGAATATTCAGTGGTCAGGGTAGGATAAATTACATTAATTAAGTCTTTTAGGGTTCCGCACCCAAAGTGTAAAACGGGACCCTATTACTACCGCTGTCCATCCGTCCTAGCCCCAGGCTGTATCTCATGGACCGTGATAGCTAGACAGTAATTTTGTAATTTTCGGAGATGATTTATTTCTTTATGTCAAATACTAAAACAGAATAAAATAAATTTGCCATTTTTTTAAATATTATTTTTTGTTTAATTATTTTATTTATTTATTTGAAATTTGAATTTGAACTTAAAATATTTGATTTAAAATTTTATTATTTAATATTTGCCACGCTTGAAATATTCACAGAATATTTAGTTGTACAATCACTTCAAAAATAAATGATTAAATTAAAGTAAAATAAATTAAGTGTAAATTAATTGTATAGATAATGCAACGGAACCCTTCGTGCGGCAGTCCGAGTCGCACTTGATTGGTTTTTTTAACTTGTCAATCACGCTTCTCTTTTCTTGATGTCTGTTTAAAAAGACATAGAAACTGATTTATGTAGGTAAGTACTCTTATAATTTTCTTCATCAGAGCGCCTATTCCGGTTACATCCAAAGCTTACCCTCATTCCATAATTTGATTATTTATGGCTTTTACGGGAGTGACTGCCGTATGACGTGACGCCCCAACACCGAGAGGACAGTCGAGCCCTCGTTCGTCAATCACCAGGTGTACCAGCTTGCGGGTGAGGTCGACTTGGGCTCTGAAGATCTTGGTAGTTCCCCATACTCTCTATATTATGCACAAAATATCCCATACAAGCCCATGTCGCGGCCTCTGTGGCGTAGTCGTAGTGCATTCGACTGCTACTACAGGGGGCGCGGGTTCGATTCCCGCTCAGTGCAAATATTTGTATGCATGAATATGTCTATTTGCATTGGTCTGGGTGTTTCTATGTATAATATGTAAATATTTACAAAAAAAAAGTATATCCCTAAGTATGTTTATCCGCATTCTGGAACCCATAACACAAGCTAGTTAAACTATGCTTACTTTGGGTCTAGAAAGCGCTGTGTAGAATATCGTAGAATATTTATTTATTTATATCAATTTATTTTTATAAAGTAAAACATGGCGAAGCAACGAGCGAAAACAAAGTTCTCCCCGCTTAACCTGAATGTCAAAAACTTGTGTTGAACACAATAAAAATTAAAGTACATAAGCCTTTTAACTTCAAGATCAATATTCTGAGCGTACGTTTCTGTTTGCTCAGTTCTTAAGATGCGGACACGCAGCCGCAAATGGCAATTTATTAGTAACATAATATTAATATTCACTGACCTAGATCCCGCTTTGGCAGACTCTGTTATTCATTATGGGTTATGTAGCTATATGTATATATTTAAGATATGATTTGTAAATGCTTCTTACAAAACATATTTTGAAAAAATATACAAGTTGCAGTTAAGTTTGTTGAAAACGATAGTTCCATCATCATCCTCCTGAATTTATTTGGCGTCGGCACAACATGTGTTCTTTAACCATTCATTTCTGCTTGCGGTCATCTCAACATTCACTCCCTTCCTAACCATATTCTCTTTCACACAGTCCATCCATCTCCTCTTGGGTCTTCCTCTCCACTTCCATACTTAATGCCTTTTTTATATTACTAAAAACGATAGTTCCATTGAATGTAAAAAATAATTACAACGAATTATTTCAATATTGTGAGCTACTACCAATTCAATGCAAAACTAAAATAGCCATTATGAACGAAGAAAGCCCAAATAAAAATCAGTTACGTGCAAATAACCAGCAGTGGCGTTACTATTTGGGTGGCAGGGCTGGCAAAATGCCACGGGCCCCCGACCCAAGAGGGCCCCGGCCCAAGAGGCTACGAGCTCAGAAATAACCTTAACACATGTAACAAAATTTTGTACCTAGGTACTTAAAAAATATATTTTTTTAAGTACTTAACATCAATCAAAGTGGGGCACAACCAAAGACCATATCCAAATTCAAACTAATCATGAAAGTTTTAACACATTTAAAACAAAAAGATTTCGATTTTCAGAACACATGTGTTGGTTGCTTCATTTTTTGTCGCGATACATTGGTGATGCGGGCGAGCTAGTGACGGTCGGGGAATTCCCCCATTTTGTTAACCAAGTAGGCTAGAATCCAGTGACACTGAAAGTCCTGTCATTGCGGATTTGAATTATTATATTATAATTGATGATTATACGAATAAAATCAACTTGGTACGCGTTGACTTAGTACGCCGAAAATATGTTAAATAAAATTTATTATTATAAAAAAGCAAAAATGTATCTTGTTTTTATCGCGGATTTTTATGAATTTTAGTTCATTTGATAGGAAATTTCGCGATTTAGCCGGAAATTTTGCTGACTAACTTCATTTAGCCGGAAGGATATATCTAACGGTATAACGTGCCTGTTTGAACGGTGTAATAGGGGATAAAAAAAAGCTCTTAAATCACGTAATTTCCTATTGAATGCACTAAAATTAATTAAAAACTGCGGTAAAGTAAAACATTTTTGTTTTTTTATAATAATAAATTTTATTTAACATATTTTCAGCTTACTAAATCAACGCGAACCAGTATCTCGATTTGCATATAAATTTTTCAAATCCACGGGACGGTACTTTCAGTGTCATCAGTGGACGGACTTAAAAAAGTACTTTTATAACGCAAGTGTAGGGGAATCCCGGATTTATATTTTTTTATTTACGGAGGGCTCTATTGCGCATTTTTTGTTTGGTTGTAATAACAGTTAGTCATCTGTATCTTTGATTTTTCGTAGTTTTTTTTTTATGACGCCGGGGTGTAAGGTTGCCCATAGAGCATATCCTTCGCACCCCGACTGACCCATCATCAACATCGAAACCGGAGATGGCCCCCTCGGGTTTGGGAACCACGGTGTCCCCGTCTTGCCCCGGTTTGGGGGAGGGGCGAGGCACAAGTACCTTTTTTTTTTTTTTTTTTTTTTTCTTTTCGTGCGGAAATCCCCTCGGATACCCCCCCGCCGGCCAGCGGGGGCGGTTATGTCGGGCTTGAACCGACTAAAACCGCACGCCGTCTCGGGTCTGCAGACGCCGGGGTGTAAGGTTGCCCATAGAGCATATCCCTCGCACCCCGACTGACCCTGGGCCATCTTCGGTTTCGAGATGGCCCCCTCGGGTTTGGGAACCACGGTGTCCCCGTCTTGCCCCGGTTTGGGGGAGGGGCGCTAGTCGCCCCACCGTCCCGGCCTGCTTCTGCTGGGGTGACAGGTGGCCTCACCCGCCACCCCCAGGCCTGCGCTCATGGAGGACGGAGGTCGTTAAGCGACCTCCGGCGCCTGAGTTGCCTGCGACGCGCGGCGAGCAAGTTGCGGGCTCGGCGGACCGGGAGAGTTCTAAGTCTCTCCCGGGCGCGCTCCGCCACCTCCTTCGCGAGCATTACATGCTCGCAGAAGGAGGCGGCGGCGGCCCACGCGCTCGCGCTCCGCACCATTGCCGCAATCATGCTGCCGAGCGAGAGGACTCCCACCCCGATGGCTGCCACGAGGTCACGCCTCGGCGCCTCCCACGCCGGGCAGTCCAGGCACAAGTACCTGGCGCTGGTTTTCGACTGACTCCTCTCTTTCTCTTTCTTCAATCTCTATATCGATCAATATTGTGAAAACAATATGGTAGGTTATAATATTCATCATTGTTATCTACTTGAATCTTATAAATGAAATTTCTTTAATAATAAACATTAATAAAATACTATTTAATATAAAGATCATGGGTCGCTAAGTTGCATAATATAAATACTGTAGCTAAAGTAATTTGATCGCGAATCGCACTCTAATGTAACCATAGCCTTATCACTGCTCATACTTTTTATTCCAGCAACTTGGTACAGAAATTACTCAAACAATTTAGCACGCATCAACCATGCCTTTGATGCGCGAACTTTCTCGACACTTTACCGGGCAATTGTTTTATGCCTTTGTTTTATTAAAAATTAACGTTTTTATCTGATAATATGTTTTGGACTTGACTTGACGGGCAATATTCCTAACTAATATTACCGTAGACTTGCCGAAGTGAGTTTATTTGTGACCGAATCACGCAAAGAGTGCAGGGTGGATTTAAATGAACTTTTAATGACAGAGTAGGTATGGATCGGTATAGGACTTAGTTTTTTTAAGGAGTACTAGTGACCTGTTTCGCTCACACGACTCGATATTTATTATGGTAAGATTTTAACCAACCAATTAAGTCCAATAATGCAGAATAACTTTTTTTTGTGGATATTTTCCAACTTACTAGCATTCTTCTTAAATCTTCTTATTTTTTAAATACTTGCAACTTTTTCTTCGTCCATGTTTTTAACCCATTATACAATCACTTAACATTAATAAGATCTGACATTAAAACTCAGGAAACATAACTCTTGTTGACAATCTGTGAATCCAAAATAGTTTGTCACTAATATTTATTGACGCTGAAGGAATTAGCGAATATAAAGCTAAGTACACATCACAGGATCTTTTTACGTACTTGAAGCATAGCTTAGTGTAAGGAGTCGGCCTTACGAACAAGAGGTCTTGGGTTTGAATCCTGACCTGGAATTACACTACTGACGTGAACACACTCCCAACATAAGCAATTTAGCTTAGCTGGAGGGGTTAGGGGGATTATTAGTAATTTTGGTTACTAATATTCTTTAAAAAAATAATTAGATGAGACCGGGAACAGTGTTAAAATGATAGTAAATTACATTTATACCTACATATTTTAACTCCTTTATCCTAATTCTCTGTGCACACCACCAAATACTAGGTATTACGTAGGCTGACAAAATTATAATTTCCTGTATCTCAAACTTCAGCAACCTACCTAATTCCACTACAGCTGGATATGACTCAATTACTATCTTATAATGTACAACCACCTTTATATTAACATACAATGGAGCGCACAAAATGAATACGAACTGCATAGGTAGTTGTACTAAGTTCGATTAAAATTTGTCTCGTTTAGTGATATGTTAATCGATAAAACGGATGGTGAATGATTGAATGCGTGTGTTGTATATTAGGTGGGTGACTGGTTCTGTATCTAGATTCATATTGAAGTTGTCGGAAGTTTACGCGAATGTCACACATTGAAATAAAACTATTTTTAACGGACTCTATCGCAATTTATTTGATGTTATTTTATATTTTACATTGATCCCGACGTTTCGGTTGCTTTTCGGCAGCCATGGTCGGGATCAATGTAAAATATAAAATAACATCAAATAAATCGCGATAGAATCCGTTAAAAACAGTTTTATTTCAATAGATTCATATTCTTTACTAGCTACTACCCGCGATTTTGTCTGCAGGGAACTTATTTTGTTCACAATTTCATGGCCGTCAGACACCGAGAGGTAAGCCAGCTCCAGAATCTCGTCCATCACTCAGCAGGGTTGCCGGCTTGGAGGTGAGGTTGACTTAAGCCTCGAAGATCTAGGTGGGGCCCACCACATGGTACTATACGCGTCTAGTTCTAAGAATTCAATGCGATACGCAGAGAAAAAAAATATAACGCGATACTGGACGAAAATTATGTAAACGAGACACGATACCAGTAGTATATCGATAACAAAATAATTACTCAGTACTATAGAATGTTTGAGAAACACAAAAAATAAAAAACCTACCTAGGAGCACCAAGGTTAACTAACTCAATGTAATGTTTTGGGCATTTTTAAGACTGCTATTGATATTTTAACCCTTTTTTGTAGTTTTAAGGTATGTAACTTTCGTGGCACCTGTAGACCCGAGACAGCGTGCGGTTTTAGTCGGTTCAAGCCCGACATAACCATCCCCGCTGGCCGGCGGGGAGTATCCGAGGGGATTTCCACACGAAAAAAAGGTACGTTTGGTAAAAAAAAATCATTATCATCATCTCAGAAGGAACCGCTTGTATTCCCACTTTTTCTTCCTAATTTTGCACGATCTTCAACATCCCCGACAGTGAGATCATTGGCAACGGAGGTGTTAGTGACTAAATTCAGAACTGCAGTTCAGAAACTTCAATAAAAGTGTAGTAAATTAGAATGCAAAACTTTTGTCACTAATTTTGCTTTAACCTGAGAGCTACACATTTGCTAAACCATCTTTAAGGAACTTTTGGAATGAAAAATATTCATAAACATTTTATAGAACTAGGCTTACTTAACCGTAAAACGTATACAAAATTCATCTGAGCCTCACATTAGAACGAGACAGCCACCGTAAATTTCCCAGGAGTGGCTGTGACGCGGACTATAAAGAAATATCACTCCGAGTGCGTTTTGCGGCGCTTCTTCTCATTGCGATTTCATAGTTTTGATACTTGTATAAACTATATATACTTATATAAATGAATCTCTTTCTCTTGGTCATGGCATCACGCGTGAACTGCTACACAAATTTTGCTAATTCTTTTTTGATGTGTTTATTACTCTCAGGAGAAGGTTCTTATGAAAGAAACCTCAAGATTGTATTTCCTCAAAAAAGTAAGCAAAGCTCTATTTCATTATATACTTATATTGCACCAGCTATTTTATTTATTTTCACAAAGATAGTCTGTTATCTGGACCGGGTATATTTCGTTTTATTTTCTATTATGAGTATGGAATGGCAGTCAAGGATATATCGAGACGGAATTTTATGAGAATAGACTCTTATATATCCATTAAAAAACTTACGTTTATGGCCATAAATAGAATTGTTAATCAGCCAACACATTTTAGACATTAGTAAACAAAAATGGTGATTATTTTGCCAGTAACGACTTCTAATGGTGTGTTTTACTGCGATAAACAACGCTTTGGCTCAATGCCTACACGTGTACATTAGAACAAAGTTTTCGGGTTCGTGTTACAAAACACAATACATTTTCAGTATACTTAGAACATTGGTCATTGTTTTATTCCAATTCAAAATAACGATTACTGTATTTTGGTAGTTGAAATGTTACGAAAGGTAGAAATATTTGGTTTAGCACGTAAATAAGCTGTAACAATAACGAACGTTACTTAGCAGAATATGTACAGTCGCCATCACTTTTAGGTAAAATTAAACATCAGTTGTATTATTTATACATTGGTTTCATTGTAAAGATCATTTGAAAATTTGTTATAGCCCAGCAACTCTGAGGACGACTACACTTATCACGCTTCGCATAATCTTACTGGAATTATAAATGCAAAAGTTTAGATGAATGTCTGTTACTTAATTCAAAGATGAAATTTAGCTCATAGATTGATTATAATCGAGAATAGCACATAGAAAACTTTTTATCCCAGGAATAAGCTCCTATGAGTTGTGGATACGGGATCAATATTCCATATGGGTGATACGGCGGACAAAAGTGAGTTACAATATGTAAGAAAGAAAAGTTGTACCATTTTAAATATCAATCTGATTATAAAAATATTATTTAAATCATTAGATCTGGGATTTTGCTGTTGACATAATAAGCCGTTGAAGTGTGATGATTTTTCAATTATTTTTTAGATTTTGATCAATAAAGGTAAAAAAATTGGTACGCAACTTACTCAAAAATGTTTAATTCCTTGTAATCTGACATTATTATTTTTGAATAAAGATAATCATTTTTTAATGTAGTAAAAAAGTATCAAGTATCAACTAGTATTGAGTGATGTACAACTGAAAAAAAATCCATTTGAGCTCTACCCAGAGATGCTATAAGTAGGATTTGGCGCTTGGAAATCCTGGAAAAGGAAAAAGGATGCTAAGAGGGATGTGAAATGTCGAGTAAATGGAATACGTGTACATAAAGGTAAGTTACTTCTTTCTATCTATACCATTATAAAATTGTAAATTAGTTTTGTCTGTACATTGGAGATATAAAAAAATATACTTGAATTATGTTAAATGAACGATACTGAATGCAAAAATATTTTTCTTTCTTGCCTGTTTGTTCGCGATGGACGCAAAAACTACGAACGGATTTTGCTGCAGTGTTTTCTTAGAAACGTCTTGGTTAGACTGAAAATCTGCCGTATGTTTAAGTGCAATTGGTTAAGTAAAACCGTATTATCAAAAAATTATAACCTACCTCCACGCGGGCGGAGCCTCAGGTATCAGCTAGTCTACTTATAATGTACACAAATTAATTGTTCTGGTAGGTATTCTATATTTTAAAGAGTAAGTAGTAGTAAGTAGGTTTCGAGTGAAGTGTGTTCTAAAACTACTAGCTGAGGACCGCGGTTCTGCTCGCGCGGAGGTCGGCTATTGTTGTCAAAAAATTCAGGTCTCATTATTCACCACCAGACAATACCAGTGTTGTTTACCTTCGGTATTCTCCAGTCTTCTACGTTCTTTAACTGTCTTGTGAGGTCTTCTGCAGTCTTCTGTGATCGACAGGTAAGGTCTTTTGCGGTCTTCTGCGGTCTTTGAAGGTATATTTCCAATCGGGCGTTCTATATTTGGATGGGCAAGCCTTAGTTATGCTAAAATGGTGTGATAATTTCATTTCGCAGTCCGCAGATATCAAATTTAACAAAGCGAAAGAGATGAAATTCGAACGAAAATCTACTTTAGTCGACAGCAAGCGATGCCCCATGAATAAAAATGATTTTTCTTCTGAAAGAATTGACTTATTTTTGAATATTTGGATTCGTTTCAGTATATTGCGACTCGAGGTTCTCTATGGTGTGGTAGTAGAGCGTTCGACAGCAAAAGTCAGAGGTTGCAGGTTCGATTCCCGTACAGTGCAAATATTTATAGGTTTGAATATATATATATTTGCGTTGATCTGGATGTTTCTATGTACAATATGTATGTATTTACAACAGAATGTATCTTAGTATATTTATCTGCATTCATGAACAATTCTTTTTTCATCTCAGGAAATCCTCTTTTTTCCCCCCGCCCCGGCCCTTATGTCCGACTCCAACCAAATAAGCCGCACCGCACGCCGTCTCGGATCTTCAGATATCGAGGTATAAGTTGGCCCTTAAGGCATTTACCTCGCACCCCGACTGACCCAGGGCTATCTCCGGTTTCGAGATCGGGATGTCGGGAGAATCGCAAAAAAATATTTTCGTAAAAGAATATTAGGTGGTTACATATGAGGGCACGCCGCAATAGCGGCGGTAAGGCCCATCATGGAGGATTGGCTGGAGAGGCGACACGGAAGCCTCTCCTACCGACTGACGCAGGTGATCTCAGGGAAGGGGTGCTTCGGGGACCACCTGCATCGGATCAGGAAGGAGCCAACGCCTGAGTGTCATCACTGCGACGCGAGCGAGGACTCAGGACTGCACACGCTGGCGGACTGCCCGGCGTGGGAGGCGCCGAGGCGTGACCTCGTGGCAGCCATCGGGGTGGGAGTCCTCTCGCTCGGCAGCATGATTGCGGCAATGGTGCGGAGCGCGAGCGCGTGGGCCGCCGCCGCCTCCTTCTTCTCGCGAAGGAGGTGGCGGAGCGCGCCCGGGAGAGACTTAGAACTCTCCCGGTCCGCCGAGCCCGCAACTTGCTCGCCGCGCGTCGCAGGCAACTCAGGCGCCGGAGGTCGCTTAACGACCTCCGTCCTCCATGAGCGCAGGCCTGGGGGTGGCGGGTGAGGCCACCTGTCACCCCAGCAGAAGCAGGCCGGGACGGTGGGGCGACTAGCGCCTCTCCCCCAAACCGGGGCAAGACGGGGACACCGTGGTTCCCAAACCCGAGGGGGCCATCTAGAAACCGGAGATGGCCCAGTGTCAGTCGGGGTGCGAGGGATATGCTCTATGGGCAACCTTACACCCCGGCGTCTGTAGACCCGAGACGGCGTGCGGTTTTAGTCGGTTCAAGACCGACATAACCGCCCCCGCTGGCACGCGGGGGGGTATCCGAAGGGATTTCCGCACGATAAAAAAAAAAGAAAAAAAAAGGTGGTTACATATGAAATTGCCGTTTTTCTTGAAGAAATTGGAGGAAACCCAATTTTCAGTACTAACATTTTTAAATTTTTCTTAGGAATGACAAATCCAAATTTTATGATTTTTTTTGTGTATGAATGAGACAACATTAAGCTAACAAACAGCAACTTTTATTACATTTTTGAAAAGTGACAGCTGTTAAGTAATACGAAATTTATCATCAAAATGGATAGCATTTAGGAAGTACTGTTTTTGAAGATCGAATTAATCTATCAAGCGGCCAATTAAAACAAAATTTAATACAGAGTTGTAAAATCTTGAAATCAACTTTCAAACAAAATATAAATAATAGAAATAGCTATTACATTACAGGAATAACGCATCCATGAATTTGTAAGAAAATTTCGGCAATTTCATAGGTAACTATTATTAGTAACCGAAATTACTAATATTGCCCCTAACACCTCCAGCTAAGCTTAATTATCGCTTGTGTTAGGAGTGGGTTCACCTCGGTAGTGTAATGGCTAGGATTAGAACCCGGGACATCTAGATTGTAGGGTCGACTCCTTAACCACTAAGCTACCGACGCGACGCTTAGTATTTCGATAGGTGCTACTTTTACTTTCGTTCATTAGGAACTGAAATACGCCCCGCAGAGAAAGACATTTCGTGCTAACACGACGTTAACTAAACTATACGTTACTAATTAATGTGGGGGCATAATTCAAAATTCATTTAGCACTAGACATTCCATTTTTATGGGGCAAAGCTAGAATGTTTTATAATTAGGCAGTCTACACACACATTAACTCGCTTTTATGAGTTTCACCTGTCCTCTAGGGCGTGTAGTAGTGCAATCGTCTGCTACGTCAGGGGGCGCGGGTTCGATTCGCACTAGTGCAAATATTTGAATGCATCAATACGAATATTTCTATTTGCACTGTATACTATTAGAAAAACTGTTTAGAATAAAAATTGTGTAACGGTTCCTGAGGGATGCCTGAATTCAATGAATTTTGAATTTG
The DNA here is from genome assembly GCA_946251805.1 of Cybosia mesomella. Lineage (NCBI taxonomy): Eukaryota > Metazoa > Arthropoda > Insecta > Lepidoptera > Erebidae > Cybosia > Cybosia mesomella. Next base: position 26,070,938 of record OX276401.1, read on the forward strand.
GTATGAGACGCAGAAAACTTGATACCTGAGCTAATGAATTTTGACACCTATCTGTATACGCAAAACGCGTATTTTTGTAATGTCATGACAGTTACAAAACCTTACATATTGTTGGCGGTCGATTTGTGATCTTTCCTCACACCGTTTTTTTATTTCATACATTATATTGTAAGTATGAGTTCTGTGATGTTAATTAACATACTTCTATATTTTTTTACGAATATCTTCACATCATAATTTATATTATACATAGAAACATCCAGATCAATGCAAATAAACATATTCAGGCATGAAAATATTTGCACTGAGCGGTGACGTAATCCCTTCGACCGCTACGCCAAAAAAAAACATTTCTTCAACATAATCGTTCGCCAGCCCATACTTAGGCTGTCTACATACCAAAGCCGCCAGCCTACGGCTTCATTTTAGAACATATCTAGAATCGGAAGGTGCCAACTCGCACGAACGAGCGTGATCCACGTGAGCCAGTTGACGAATAAGTCAAGTTTGCTTGCGCCTCAACTTTCTTTAGCCGCCGGGTTTGCCCACCGGGGAGTTTGCCCGCCGGGGGCTTTGGTGTGTAGACAGACTTACTTGTGAAGACCGCCTGAAACCCTACCGTATTTTGTGTAAAAGGAGTTTCTATAAAGTGTACAATTTACGACTTTCGTGCTAGCAGAGTTTAAAAGAGTAGCATAGAACAAAAGCGGCTGACTTTTCGTCCATTAATAAAACTTCCCGTCAAAAGAAACTTTAGCAATATTGCGATAGTCTAAGCGAACCTTCATTCATAATATCAAGTCACGGAACTTAGTTTTTAATTTTTTTTTTCATCGCAAAGGATCCTCGGTGTAATACCATGTTTTGCATGTATTTGACTTTTTGAACAGTGCACTTTGAATTCGGAAGCAAGTGTTTAATCGTAGTGCAGTTTTATCGTTCGAATGAAATTTAAAAAGCTCTTTGTTAGGGCTGCTTTTTTTGGCTGCAACGTTTTACTTTTTTTATGGCAATCAAGATTTGCTTTGTGTTTTCATTTCTGTAATTAGCATTTGAATTCATTTGCTATGTTTTCTCTATGTGCTCTTTGTTATGTTTTCGAGTAGACTAATATTTAGTTTTACAGCGGGCATTTATCTTAATAGTTACTTCGATTTTTTTTAACGCTTGAACGCATTGGCCTAAATGTGTCCCGCTGTCCTGCACTCGTGCTCGAAGACATGTCGAACTGCGATGTGAAATTATGTCATATGACATAATTTCACATCGCTTTAACACTACCAAAAAAAATCCTTGGTAACTTCATATGACATACGTAAATGATACGTCTTTCGTTCGTGTCTCGTATGGGCTCGAAGTATTTGAGGTATAGACTGGCTAATGTTTTCCATAAAGAATACATTCCATATGTAAAATACCTCACATGCTCGTATATTCGTCACACATCTTACCCGCCCCCAACTCTTTCGACCGTTTTCCCCCATTTCTCCATTTTTCCGATAACTGTGTTCGCCAATAGAGTACGTGTGTGGGGGAAGGCGGGGCTAAAAGAACTTTATTGCAAATTCTTTTCTTAGATATGAGGATTGTCGACGATATGTAGTTAGCTTTATTAGTTCCATAATGTTCACGTATTTTTATGTTTCAGCCTTTGTAAAGGTATGGATCGACTAACAATCAGATGTGGAGAATGTAATTTTGTTCTTTTGAGTATTGTTGGAATTGAACAGAGCATTTTCTTTGTGTGAGCGTTGACCGAGTATTGCTCAATTATTGCTTACGCTTTTTTTATTTGCGACAAAATTATTTGCTTTGTCTTAGTCCTATCGGTTGATGTACAATGAAGTTTATTTCTGTTCTATTCATCTCAGCGTTGTTACCAGATGCAATTGAGGCTGAGTTCACTCATCACTTCAAGCCCGGTATCCGCTTACCAAAGGAGGAAGATCCTTTGGTTTGACTTTTTTGGGAGCGATTGCTGTCTTTTCTCCTTCCCAAAGTCTTATCCGTCAATCAGTTACAGCTAGGTCTACCGGCTTCCAGGTGAGGTTGGCGTATACCCTGAAGGACTTGGTGAGGCCCCGAAAAGACCTAAACGTGAACTTATCTTACCTTAACGCTTTGAAAAGTATACACAGTTACTTTTTATTTGATTTGTTTATAATTTAAGTTTAACAAACTTTGTTATCTGAGGATTACTATAACACTTCTACACACATTATAATTTTTTGACTAGCTGATGCCTTAAGGTTTTTACTGGGTAGGCAGCGCCAGTGTGACGCCCCAGGTGTTGCACACGTCCATAGGCCGCGGTAACCACTTCCTATCAGGTGCGCCGTGTGCTTGTCTGCCGCCTAAGTGGTATAAAAAAATCACACATATGGAAATTTTTTAGTCTGACCAAAATCTGGCATCAAAATCCGTTCGGTAGTTTTTGCGTTCATCACGAACAAACAGACAAAAATTTTTTTTAAGCGTTCATCTAACTTAACCCAATTTTTTTTTAATATTTGCAATGTACAGACACAACAAATTTTCAATTTTATGATAATCCTTTTATGAAGTGTATATGTACAAGGCACGCATAACATAACACTGATCAAAATTGAAACCGGCGGGCTTGCATGAAAGGTTTAATGACAGATAGAGGAAGTTCGTGAGGTATGTAAGGACAGCAGCCGATGGCGGTCTCTTGTCTCTGCCTACCCCGGGGGGAGAAAGGCGTGAGCGTGAATGTGAGTGTATATAAGTACGTAGGATGCGTTTGAATGTAAAGATTAATTATAAATTCGTTATTTGCTGACTGTACCAACCACAACTTCAATAATTGAATGTTTTTATAAGTTCCATGACACACGGATAATTACTTTATGCGTTGCTTTAAAATAATACCACTACGCTTTCAACAATTCGCATTAATAATGTAATCATAATATTTGTACATAAACGGCAGTTAGTAAACCGGAGTTTCCAATTGTCTTGTTTACCTATATAGAAGGTACTTGGTAGGTATAATGGACTCCGTTTTGTATAGGCGAGCGACACACATCCCCTGACTTATGAGAAATTCTTTCTTTGACGGCGCGCGGACAGGCCCGCTACGTAAATTGATTTCGACGCGTGAACTTTGTTTATGGACACTAGAACAGCGGATTGCTAGTGAAGAGCGTTTTAATTGAGCTGAGCGTAGCGAAGCTAAGCCGTTTGGTCGAGACTGTACTCCTCCGGAACCACAATACCGATCTTGAACAAATTTGCCATGGTGATAGTGTAGACACCGCTGAGTGTTTAGAGGGATTTTTTGATATTTATTGGATTGAGATTTTTTGTACCTGTCATTCAAATGACAGCAAAAAAGCGCGCTATGGCTATACAAATAGGTGTCGAAATTCACTAACTCATTTATCTAGATTCTGCGTCCCGTTCCTAATGCGAAATACATTCCCGCTGAACTCATGAACCAGTCTTTAACAGAATAATAAAACTTAGGTGAATGCCAGGATCGTAGCAAGTCAAATCCTGTGGTCTTTGCCAACCCCAATAAGACAGAGTCGTGACTGAATGTAACTTGAGGATCAATTTCTCTCTCAGAATGACATTAAAGATGTTGACTCACAGTGACAGTTACAAAATGTCCAATAATTACACTTCCAAATGTCAAACACTTACAAAATGGTCCAAGGGTCATTGACTCATCATATCAACTGTCATGCATAAGTAAATGACAGTCGGGACAGAAAGAGTATTATCAACGGAATGATTGTACTAAATTGAAAAATAACACATGTAACTGTTTGCCACAAGTTCGCCCAGTCCATACCATTTTTAGGGTTCCGTTGCCAAATGGCAAAAAACGGAATCCTTATGTCTGTCTGTCTGTCCGTCCGTATGTCACAGGAACTTTTTTCCGAAAATATAAGAACTATGCTGTTGAAACTTGGTAAGTAGATGTATTCTGTGAACCACATTAAGATTTTCATACAAAAATAGAAAAAAAAACAATAAATTTTGGGGGTACTTAGAACTGTAATTCAAATTTCTTTTGTCATCAAACCCATACGTATGTGGTATCTTTGGATAGGTCTTCAAAAATGAATATTGAAGTTTCTATATAATTTTTTCTAAACTGAATAGTTTCCGCGAGAGACACTTCCAAAATGGTAAAATGTGTGCCCCTGTAACTTCTAAAATAAGAGAATGATAATACTAAAAAAAATATATGATGTACATTACCTACCATGTAGACTTCCAACGAAAATAAAATTGATTGGAACGAGATCTAGTAAGTATTTTTTTTTAATACGTTATAAATCGTAATCCGCAATTTACCTTTCATTCAATCAACTCAAATATAAAAACATTATTATGTTACTTGCTGCTACGGAACCCTTAAAATGGGCGAGTCCGACTCGCATTTGGCCGTTGTTTTTTTGGTAATTTTTTTGGTTAAAGATAGACTTGATAAATATATTCATTCCTTGAATAAATAGTAGTTTTTAATTTAATATTTACATAAATTCAGAGCTTTTCTTTATTTATTCTTTACTTACATATCTACTTCATAATTTGAACCAGAAATTTAGCATAATCTAGTCTAGATAATTACAAAAATACTATGTAATAAATCACGATATAATTCAGTGAAATTAATTTGTTTTAATGTGTTTTATTTGTGAAAATTTGCGACAATATCACAAAGAGGCAAACCTACCATTTCTTCTTCACCCGACCGCAAGTCCCGGTTGTATCCAGCTACAACCAGGGCACTTTGGAGCCCGAGTTCCACTCTCTTAGTCCTGCTTACCATGATTTGGTTGTCTTCGCCTACTGCGTTTTCGCCTGCCGTGAGACCTTTCAACACCGAGAGTAAAAGTTGCGCGAGAACCTCATCCGTCAATCAGCCGGTATACCGCTTGCAGGTGAAGTTGACTGAGGCCCTGAAGATCATAGTGCTATACACCTGAAACCTTAATATTTTTCAAATTAAAAAGGTTGAGACTTGTACCTTTACTGTGTTATGTGATCACTGTGTTCAGTTAGTATTTAAAACGAATATAAGTATCAAAATATTTTTATTTATGTAGGTCACAAGTCACACTTATGAACGTCGAGACTATTGCTTCTACATTTACATTTACTGCCAGATAAGCAAGGCAATGAAGCCTGTGAGAAAAGAACTCGGCAATAAAAAATCACGGTGACTCTGTTTTAATCGCCAGTAATTACATTAATTTTGTTATCAAAATGTGTCGAGAAGATGCTGCATTTCGTGAAGGAATAATAAATCTATCTATGCTATTCTGATCTAAAAATTATAAATCAGTTGTGTCTGTACATTGGAGATATTTAAAAAAACTTGGGTTATGTGAAATGAACCAATCTGAACACAGAATGTCTTTTTTCTGTTTGTCGGTTTGTTCGCGATGGACGCAAAAGCTACTAAACGGATTTTGATGCTATTATTCCAATTAGAAGGGTCTTGGTTAGACTTAAAATCTGCTGTATGTTTGACTGCAAATGGTGAATTAGAACTGGAGAAATGACCAAAAACGTATAACCGACCTCCGCACGGGTGGAGCCGCGGGCATCAGCTGGTTTAAATATAATAATTATACAAAATACTGTTATCATTAATTTCCCGAAGACCTTTAGGTTACATTTGGACGTATTTATGACCAGCCAACCACCTTTTAAATAAGCCTGTTTATTAGAAGCAAGAGAATCTCAAGCTGCTCGGCAATATGCCAACCGTTTACTTGTACCAGAATGTTAATTGACTTGACTTATTTAAATAGCCTACGTACTGATGAAACTTAATGATTAATGTAATGTACACTGACATAGTTATACGCAATAAGCAGGTACGAGAGTTTTAATTAATTCCTAATTCAACTCACTAGGTGGCCAAATTATTAGGCACAGTAGCGAGTTTCTTAAATTAAATTCTATTTTTATGTTAATATGTTTTTTTGTGAAAAATATGTACGTTTACTAATGGAATTTGCTGTTTTCTTGGTATGTATTATGTAGGCTAGTTAACAAAAAATAAACATCACTCTAAATATTTTAGTTGCTAAAAATCAAAGTCAAAAGTGAAAAACAGGTAATAGTACTATAAATAGATGAGATTATGTAAATGAAAACATTTGAATCTTTTTAAAGCATGATCGCAGAGCAAAATCGCTTCGATACGTACGATTTTGCTTCGATTATAGTATCTTAGCTATTCTGTGTAATTCACGCCTAATGAAATTGTTCAAAATAGCCATTGTCTAAGTGTCCCAAAAAATTTACGTCCCTCACATCGGCTGCCCAAAACATGGCTATTTTTGTAAAAATAAAAAGTTAGTTATTTTTTTACATATCAATTAACAGCGTGGGTTTTAATTTATTGAAATCGAACCGCAGCAGGCGAATTTACAACCACTGCGCCATCGAAGCAACTTGAGCAGTATAAATTTCGTTTCGAATGCACAAGCGCTTTCATACTCTCTTAGTACATCTTCAAAGCGAGTAAACAGTGGCGCAGTCATGAGTCACATTAACCCTCCTCTGCCCATTCAGACTGTATTAGACAAAATAATTTGCGTATAGCCGTCTGTTTGTTAGCCGGAGAAATTGAAGGTGACAGGTAGCGTTAGCAAATGAGGTTTAAAATTTTAAGAGTGCTATTTTAATGATCAAATATTAACACGAATTTGTTGTCGGGTTCTTGGTCGAATGTCTAAAAATTAAAATTATAATATTCAGGTATCTAAGAGTTACGAAGGAATAAAGAAATTGATGTAAGTAGATGAACCCTGAAAACAAAACACGCCTATTTTTGGGCAGCCGTGTGAAAAAAACCTTTAAGTGTGAGACACATACTTTACAAATACACTCGTTACTTCCTCCAGTAATGTGTGGTTTCACGTCACTAATGTACTGAATGGTTTTCAAACCCTCAACCTTTAGGCAAGGTGACCTAAAGGTGAGCTTAAGGTGAGCGCGATCGCAGAGCAAAATTGCGCCGATACGTACGATTTTGCTTTGATTATGCCTATTGCCTCTTCTGTATAATTCATGCGTTAGATTGCAAATCTGAAACCTTAGCAATTACGCGACCACGCGACGACAGAGCTCCTTAGAAAATGTTACAGAATACTTTATTTTTGTTTCCTTCAATAATTCTACAAGCTATTCACAGTTATGGAGGAGTCGCTCATAGCTAAACGAGATAGTTTAACTAAGACAGAAATTAATATCAGAAAATGATTTAGAGAAAACAAATGTGTAGGAGAGCCTTACGATATAAAAAATATATATTATGTAATTTTTCTTTAATCTTTTGCTGACCCTACCTCCTAGTACATCCAACCAACGGTTAAGCTTCACCATGAGTGTATTGACCGTCCATACAATATGTATATTTGCGACTACCGCATTCCGCACTGAGCAAATATTGTAAGTAGGCTTTCTGTCTTTCATTAGACTCGCGCCTTTTTTGCTGGTTGTACACGCACCGCTGACGAGTGGATAAGCGAAGATATAGATGTTAAGTACTATTGTATTGAATAGATTTTAGTGTGGGCAGACACTAGAATTGATTATTTTGGGATTGTTGATTTGGTGGTTCTCAGTGTGGGTTTTTGTGTTTGACTGTGGGATTTTTCTACAATGAATGTGGATATTTAAACGTTGTTAGACTGCTCAAGTGGCAGCTAAACATACTTCGTTGCTTGTGGCGATTATGTAAATAGGAATGCCGTTTGTCAAATATTACTCAATTATCTTTTAACACATATTTATACAGCTATTGATAAACATTTTGGACTTTCACGAAAGCGGACTATAGAAATTAGGCTTTTCTTCAATATTTGCTAATAGTAAGTATTTTTCTTTAGGTTCTGTTTACTTGACAGCTTATAACTACTTGTCTTCTGTGTGATTATTATGTCCTTATAGGTTCGATTTCTAGTTCAGGCAAGAAAACTACTGCAGTTTTCTGTTAGGAAATTAACCAAAAGCAAAAAAAAAATGCGCAGCTACTTTTTGCAAGCGTTTGTAGATCACGGTAACCACTTACCATTAGGCTGTATGTTTGTTTGTTTGCTACTTTAGTAGTAAAAAACTTCACTTCTTATTAGTGAGTTATCATGACGTCGCGTCACGACACTTCAAGATCTTAACCTCTCTCATTTTATAGGCATTTCACAAAACTAGAATATGGGTGGCTAGTTAACAGACAGGATATTAAAGAAAACATGCTATCTCTTCTTAACCATGTGACCATGGCTTTTTTTTTTACGTGCGGTAATCCCTTCGGATACCCCCCCCCCCCGCCGGCCAGCGGGGGTGGTTATGTCGTGTATCGACTGAAACCGCACGGTGTCCTCCCCAAGTGTCCGTTGCCGGGCACCCCGGGTAAGTTCTCGAAAGGACAACCCCAGGGGACGTGACCATGGCTGCTGAAACATAAAACATTAACATAACTTCACGCCTAATACCTAATACACTTAATAACTCACTGATAAAAAGTGAAGTTTTTAAAACATAATAATTAAAAAATTATAATAATAACACAATCTATCTAAACTAGTATAAAATTGAAATTTAGTTGTATTGTAATTGTACATTGAATATTTGCACAAAAAAACTTGGGTTATGTTAAATGAACGATACTGAACATATTTTTTTTTGTATTCTTGTCTGTCTGTTTGTTCGCCATGGACGCAAAAACTACTGACCGGATTTTGATGCAGTCTTTTTATTAGAAAGAAGGTCAGAATTAAAATCTGCTGTATGTTTGATTGCAATTGGTTTAGTAGAACCGGAGATATGACCAAAAAAGGATAACCGACCTCCGCGCTGGCGGAGCCGCGGGCCCCTGCTTAAGTCATCAGTAGACTGCGCCCTTAAAGTGTACAAGGATAAAAGCAGAAGGCAGGCTGTTATTCCGGTTCCTGCCTACCCAGGAAGAACAAAGGCATGAATATAACGTGAACCACGATGCGGTAATTCGTTAAAATTAATATGATTTCGAATTCAAATATCACAAAGTAACACTTATGAACATCAATCATCAGCTTAACAACAATAATATGATTAAGAAAGACGAATCTTTGCAGACAATAGTATACTATTTTATTTAAACACAAAGTACGTCACACTTATGAACGTCAAACATCAATTTAATAATATTAACAGATTCTAGCAAGAGGAACCTTTACAGACGGTCTCCGGGTAAGATAAATCAGGTACTTAACATATTCACTCCAAGTCCAGTACCACAGTAGATTGACTTTTTAAAATTCCACCTTCCCTTTGTTCTCATTCCGTCGTTTCCAACGACAGCTGATTAGTATGCCGTCCGGGGAGACACCGGATTGATTTTTTTATTCTCAGATTTCGAATCGACTGTCTCTTAGTCACTTGGCAATATTTTACCCTTATGTTTATGTGCGATTGTTAGGTCTTACGTCCGATTACTTGATTGGGCAAAGTTAAGAGAGTCTTAGTAGCAGCAAGGAGTCTGTGAGTATGCCTCGTAGGTGACAATATTATGTCCTAAGTATCGTATGGTAACAAGGTAATAAACTTACTCAACAAGACTTCTATCACTAAGTCTTCTTGCACACCATGTATAATTGAAAAACATTCAACAAATCAACATTCAATTAAACATTCCACAATTACCTATATGTTTATTAGCTTATTTGCGGCATGAGTTGCAATGCCTCTTTTTTGTGTTGGGTACTTTACGAGCGAGCCATTAACTACGAACCGAAGTTCAATATTAATCGGATGAATGACATAGGAATGCATAAAGTACAAATCAATCTTGTCCATTCAGAAATTAACTGGAAGAAATCGCGTTAAATAGTAAAGCGATAACTTGTACATTTCAATAACTTTATATATAAATCTATCTGTCAAAGTAACAGTTGTTATAAAAATATATATTTTCATTAAACACTCAACATTCAACAACTCCAGAATAAAAACACTTTCAAAACGCCACCTAATTCCCCCTCTTAATTGCGTAACAAATCACAGTTATTGATTCACCCCGACCTACCCTAAAATCGATGTTGAAAATCTAATTACAGTAGGCGTAAATTTGGAGCATCGCCCTATTGATTATAAACGACCTTGGTAAAAAAATTAAGTCAAAGACTGACCCAATTTGGAAGGTCTCCCCCTCCGTTCATTGCCAAGTTTACTGAAGGAACTGAACGGCCATTAAGTGGTATAAAACCGGCGACGCTGAGAAAAAGCTCTTTAATGAGAGGAAGCTGGGGTGTTTAAGATATGTTGCGCGATTATAAGGAGTTGCTACTTGGAATTAAAATTTTGGAAGGTAATTTTAAACATATCGGTATTAAAGGTTCGCGTGGAATGGGCGTTAATACATCTTAATTTTTTAATGTACACTTTCATGATTTTTTTATCTATTATTTCATTTAGTGAGTAAGACGTGATTATCCAGTTTAGTGTGATTTGATTGTAATTACTCTCATTCGTGTAAACCCCCTAAGGCTCGGCTGAAGGCACCATGATTTAACACCATATAATTTCAGTCGGTAGTTATCCCTTGGAAAATAACACACTTTACAAAAAAAGTCGTTTAACTAAAGTTTCATTTCTCAATATAAATCCTGACTGTTTTTAGAATACTTCCATCGCCAAATTGTTCCAATTTTGTGTTGAATTTATGAAACAATGTAGAACTGAAAATAGAATATCAGAAAACATATTCCAACCATTGATTTTAATAGAATATCATTATTCAACCCTACTAAAATGTATAAGACAAAATGAAAATTATGAGAAATAATCATATATTTAGCTTCCATTTTATTTGGTAATAAAGCAACCTTATGCACACATATACCAATTAATACTAAACTCATAAGTAGACTTACAGCATGACAAATCACGTCTCCATTTCTTTATTAGGTGTAAAACGTTCAAGACTACGCGATCGCAGTATAATTAATAAAAAAGAATTAAAAAGGAGTTCGAATCAACGGTCGCGTGCCCCGGAGGCCAATGTCCTTTAGACAAGATCGCCCCCTCTTCGACTGTCCCTCTCCAATTAACCGTTTAATCCATAAAGCTGTCCCTCTCACGCCCTAGGATGTTAATATCGTGTTACTTAATATCCCACTGGGACATCGTTCGGATAATAATTTTTAGAATATTTTACTCCTGTAATTCGATAAGAATTTTTCTTTTCTCTTCACGAAAACGCTCTTACTCCAAATGATTCAAAGGATCTGTTGATGTGGAAACCGACCGCTATCTCCGTTGATTTCAGCTCGCTCTACGAAATAAGTAATATATTTTTTATGTACGTCTAAATCGAGTTTCTTTTTTGATATACGACAAACCGTATCCGATATCGGAGCCGTGAGTTAGCAATAAAAGTAAAGCATGTCGAAAAATATCGTTAAGTAGCACACGCCCGCCCCTTAATATCTTCCACGCCGCCGCACCAGGCGCGCCGTATCGGAGAATTTTCATCTGAATATTTTCCTTTCTCATTGTCGTTATCTGAAAAATATGTTTTTCGTACGGTCGCAGTCGCCCCGCAACCCCCATCCCGACCTTGTCACATTCAAATAGTTGTATGAACCTCGATGGCAAAGTTCCAAATTCGAATGTATATTCGAGAAATCAAAGTTGCGATTCTTTTGCTTGCAAAGGATGTCAAGTTGCTCTGTATTGTAAAAGAAAAATAGTGACAGCGGCGCTTCGAGAATGAAATCCTTTCGTGAAGGTGTTAGAGTAGGTATTTGTTTGTCGTGTGTCGTTCGGACACGACGGGTGGTAGGCGGCCTGTGGCAACCGGAAACGTAGGGGTGTGGGGGGGGGGAGAGCCAAATGGACGGAAGAGAAGCAAGGCAAATAACTTCGCCCTTCTGTACACATGTATAGGGAGGCGCAGAGGGCGCACAAAAATGCTCGCAGCGCCGTTTCCAAGTTTCACAATGAAACGTTGAGTATTTTTGTCATTTGTCGTCATAAAATCTCTCGTCTAAAGAAAAATTCGCGTCGAAATGTTTTCTCCGTTCTCAAGTTATGAGAGATATGTCACGAAAGTTTTAATATCATCGTGGAGTTCCTCATTACTTGGTGTGAGTGTGTTGTTAAGAATACAGCCTGAAAATAATTAAAAATGTAATTAGACTCTGAGGTTGAAAAAAAAGTAAAAATTGGATGATGGTAACTTTATTCAAAGTGTTTTAGTTTCTTAAAAAAGTATACATATTATGTTGAAGTCTCGTAATAGGATGGTCCTCACTAGTTTCCGTCTAAATTTGTCCATGGAACTTATGAGAATTTTTTTCTTACTAAGTGCATTGATTTCTAAAATGGGACAAATAAAAAAATAAGGCTCACTAGTCTCACTAGTTCCATTGAGAAACTGCCTTAATGGAACTAGTGGGAACCATCTTAATATACTACCCATTCTAGAAAAGCATGGAAATTTACCAGATAGTTCAGATATTGAACTAACAAGTTTACATGTTACCTTTTCTGTTGGAATGTAGACACTGGTTAAACGGATGAATTTTGCCAAACTCTCCCAACGCTGAACATCAACCTAATTCGATTTGATCATCTCGCGTTACCGAAAATCCACTAACCGAAAACGTCGACATCGTCAATGTCAATTGGTTGAATTTAACAGTGTATAGGACATTATCTTAAAAGTATGTAATGGTCGATTTTAGAATTAAAAAAACAGAAGAAAAGTGAATAAATTAAAAGTTTACAAAATAATACTGACGACCTATGGAGTGGTGGCCTGCGAACACTGCTACGTCGGAAGTTGCGGGTTCGATGCCTTTAGATTCTAATGTAAAAAAAGTATTCATCCGCCTTCTAGAACCCATATTACAAACTACACTTAATTTGTAGCTTAAAAAGAAAAAAATACCTATCAAATAAGTTACAGATTACACCCAAATACAAAACTGCCCTTACAACTCACTCACTCACTCATGAGTCATTTAATTCATTTGAGCAATTATTTAAAAGCAAGTATCCGATAAAATCGATAAACGTCAAAAACGTATCAAGAGGTTAATACTCTAATTAATTAGTAAGAAAAAAACATATGGTCATAAATAAATAATTGACATATTAAGAGGTTTGGTTAAACCGGGTTAAGCGGAGGCGGTTTCATAATAAAACAAGCTAATGAGATTGATTATAAAACCTTAATTAACTGGAATTTTTGCATATGCCTAAAGATAAAAGTTTAAGGTAAATATTTAACGGTACAAATTGTAACCGAGTAAGTAAGCACTTTAGACAGGTTAAGCAATACTAGCCAGGTGAATCTTAGGATAGGTGACCATTCTAAATACATTGAGACTCCCCTGTGTCTCGGACAGCAAGTTGAACACTGGTTCAACTTGCTCTCCGAGACACAGGGGAGAACTGTCTAGTCGCCATACGAACATCTGTGGCATTCGTTACGTTTAGAGCCCTAAAAAGTCCGATAACCTTGATAACTACAGAACTTTGATATCGCCAGTGGGTTGTAGAGGTCCAGATGGCAGTCGCTTCACGTAAAATATATAAGTTTGAACGTTTCGTAGTTTGAATGAAAACCGATCCAAACAGAGTTAGGATACAGGCTCGAAGGATGATGGTTTTTAACGGTAAGTACAAGTACAATTTTATTACCGTATCTACAGTGAAATTAATACTAGTGCAAAGAACAGTAATGGTCTTTAAAATCCTATAAAGCTAGCAAATACTAGCCAGGTGAATCTTAGGATGGGTGACCATTCTAAATACATTGAGACTCCCCTGTGTCTCGGAGAGCAAGTTGAACCAGTTCTAGTCGCCATACGAACATCTGTGGCATTCGTTACGTGTTGGAGCCCTAAAAAGTCCGACAACCTTGATAACTACAGAACTTTGATATCGCCAGTGGATTGGGTGTGAAATATAGAAGTTTGAATGTTTCGTAGTTTGAATGAAAACCGATCCAAACAGAGTTAGGATACAGGCTCGAAGGATTATGATTCTTAACGGTAATTATAAGTACAATTTTATTACCGTATCTACAGTACTATTAATACTAGTGCAAAGTACAGTAATAGCTTTTACAATCCTATAAAGTGAATGTGACTTTCTTCTGTTCATAAATGGAATTTATTAGCCATTTTAATTTGATGATCTTCATAAATTATGTAAGAAACTAAACAGCTGCAAGATAGTGCTTTTCAACGCCTGGTAGACATAAAAGTCACGTTAGAGATATTATGTGCTTCAAAGAGGTTGGATTCATGGATGAAGAGAGCCAGCATCTTTGAGGCCCAAGCAAACCTTACCTGCAAATCGGTGCTTCTGCTAAACAACGGAAAAAGCTATGGGGCAGCCTTTCCTCTTAGGGTTATTATATCAAACGGTAGTTGTTCCCGGAAAAGTCGACATTGCAATCAAAAAATAAACGGACTTCGGACTCCGTTTTACAAACTTTGGACGCAAACAGGAAATCAAGCAATCTAATCATTCTTAACGTCACCTTAGAACATTTGCAGTTGCGTAGAGACGTTGCCTCTCTAGCTGTATTTTACCGCCTCTATAGTCGCCATTGCTATCAGATTAAAAAAAGTAAAGAATGTTTATTATACAGCAATTATTTATTGTATAGATTTAGATCAGGAAAAGAGGACTTCTATGACGGGACTTGAACCCACGATCAGTCCCTTACAGGGGGAAAACTCTGACCAACTGGGCTACCTAGACACGTCCTAGATATTCGAATTCTTCGATATATTTTATACGTCTCGGGGCGACGTTGGAGCCATCTACCGTATTTCTTGCGAACTACTAAAACAATTAATGATGTTACGATCATTTTTAAACATTTTTTTTATTTTTTCGCCACATTCATTCAATGAAATTTTGAAGCAATTAGTATTCTAACGTTTCCTATAAATCTAAATCTCAAGTTAGAGGAAAAGTTAGCATACGAATTGCTTCAAAATTTCATTGAACTATTTATTGATTTATTATCTGTCTGCGGAGCGGCGTTGATAGCAGCGCCACAGTATACACTTCTGCAGATATCATCAACCCAATTTTGTATTTACTTATATTGTTCTTGTTCAATAAGGATCATTATTAATATTATTTCAATGTGAATATCGTTTGTTAGTGTTGTCTAACTTCTGAGGGGGACTGTACCAAGGCAGTTCTCATGAGCTCTTTCAACTAATCCCATCCTCTCTCTTCCTATCCAGAAAAACACGTGCTGGATTGCGATGTGAAAACAATACGGAACAAACGGTTTGGTACTTTCTTTCTTTGTCGCACGATAAAGAACTGAAACGCTCTACCCGCACACGTGTTTCTTTTTTCTTACAAACAGCAACAAAAATTTCACTGGTGGTGGTAGAAATTTGATGACACAAATTTGTCACAAAATTCGGTCGGGAGGTACCACCGTGCACGATTGCGAAAAACCCTCCACAGTAATCCAATTGCGGTTTGATTGTGGTCGCAGCACTAGTGGGACCGGTGGGTGTCACGCGGTGCTGCGACGACAATCCTCTTCTGATGAGGCCGTCAAGCTGAGTGCCACCATTGTTAACATGGTACGTGTATGTAATGGTGACCCTCTTTCCTGAGACTTTACCTTCAGCTTACCATCAGGCGAGGTGAAGTCAAATTGACGTGTCCTAAATATAAAATAAAACATTTTAGGATTGACAGGATCGGAAATGGTCTCTCGTATCTTCTGGACTTCAATCTAGCTTCTTATTATCGAACGGGGCGCAAACATTGAAGGACTGAATTATTGACAGATAAGACTCTGGCGCAGGTTTTTCTCTAGGAATTGGAGGGGTGGAGTGTCAAATGTAAATGGGGAGTAGGAAACCGGACCCCGGGGTCCACAGTGCAAGCTTAGCGTTCCTATGAAGAAGTGAAGCGCACTTTTCGCATCACACAACGATGTAATAAAACCATTATTATTGATAAAGGTACAATATTAACTTAGAAATTAAATCCTTGCTTAATATCGCATTGAAAATTTCCTTTGTGGTTACAAAAATTCTTTGCCAAGTCGAAAATCAAAGCGGGCAAATAGCGAAACTTGGGCGCCCTTTGAACATTCCCGTTATTATTTTCTCAAGAACCTCTTTTATATAAAAGAACGCTCGAGAACGCGAGGGTGGTAAAGGGAAAAATATGACGGAGAGTAGTGCTTTTTTGTCCCTTTCTCACGCTGGTTTGTAGAAAGAGATGTAGTGACACGTCGAGTGGCTTTCGTGTTAAGACTCTCCATACACGAGCTTTCGTTACGTCATAGCCCGGGGCCCGAGACGTTGTGCGATGTGGGAGGCATTTTGACAAGTATTTTATGAAAAATGTAACCTCCTTTGTGACAATGCTTGAAGCTTTTTAAGCAATGCGCCTGTTGTCAACGGTAATGAGATGTAAGATGCCACTGGTTACTAAAGTCTGGTACGCACGTACAGCTAGATATTTATAAGGTGGGTGCACACAGGAAATATTTTTGATATGGTAATAAAAAATATATGTCACAAAATAAGTTAATATATTTCTTGTTTTGTTATTGTAAGAATAATGCTGTAATAACCCGCACCAACTCGAGTACAGGGGATTTTTTTGTTAGAAACTCTAGAAACTCTTTTCTAATATACTCTATACTATTATATCGGTATTAATCCACCTACACCTCTGCCTACCCTTTCAGAGATATACAGGTGTAATGATATCGCAGTAACAAGAATAATGTTAAAATCAAAGACTTCTAAACTGGCTCACTTCTTAACCAAAACATTGTCCATTTGGCCACGGTCAATTGCCCATAACTCATTTATTGAACTTCCACCACTGTATAAAGTCCTTAAAAAGAAGAAAAAAAACCGGCCTAGTGCGAGTCGTACTAGCCCATGAAGGGTTCCGTAGCAGCAAGTAAAGTTTTTATTTTATGACGTATTAAAAAAAACTTACTAGATTTCGATAACATATTTAGGGGGGGGGGGGGGCATTTGGCCATTTGGCTACGGAACCCTAAAAAAGAGACCACTACCGGCGAATGACGGAAGCTATCATCAGTTTTATAAACCAACAGATATTAACGAGAGCTATACTTATTTGTAACACTGTCTTTTCTTCATCCTTGTTCCTATTACAGGCGCATCCCAGCGCCAATCTCTGGCTTTTGGAGCCTAGCACTTTGACGCCTAGGGCTATCCTGCTCCTCCTATCAATAATTTCGTTTATTTGATGGCTTTTAAGGGATCGACTGCCGTGTTACCCCAATTCTAAGAGAAAAGAGTGCGCCAGAACCTCATCCATCAATCAGTAGACTTAAAGTCAACGACAAAAGTTGATTAACTCTTAAATATTTACAAACCTTTTTAGGGTTCCGTTGCCAAATGGCAAAAAACGGAACCCTTATAGATTCGTCATGTCTGTCTGTCTGTCCGTCCGTATGTCACAGCCACTTTTCTCCGAAACTATAAGAACTATGCTATTGAAACTTGGTAAGTAGATGTATTCTGTGAACCGCATTATGATTTACACACAAAAATTAAAAAAAAACAATAAGTTTTGGGGGTTCCCCATACTTAGAACTGAAACTCAAAAATATTTTTTTCTTCAAACCCATATCTATGGATAGGTTTTCAAAAATGATACTGAGGTTTTTAATATAATTTTTTTTCTAAACTGAATAGTTTGCGCGAGAGACACTTCCAAAGTGGTAAAATTGCCCCCCCCCCTGTAACTCTGTAACTACTAAAATAAGAGAATGGTAAAACTAAAATCTAGTGGGCCGGAAATCACACAGTGATTGTCAAACTTCGGGCCAAACTTAGATATTTTTGTTGCAGTATTGTTATTCAAAATTACAGACCTTAGGCTTTATGCATATTATTCGACGCGTCTTTATATATTGAGCAATAAATATGAAGAAAATGAAATCAAATCAAACGTCTTCGACGTCAAAAACACAAAAAAATGATTTTATATTTCAGTTTCTTTCAGAGTCTGGTTGTTTTATGTAAATATACAATATACGTATTGTCATTGTCATTCAAATGTCAAAGTCAAATACGCGTTACTCTGATAACTCGAAAGAAACTCACTTGTAAAAGTTTTTTAGGGACAATTTGTATGGTAGGTACCCGAAACCTTGAACGTACAAACCCCAAAATCTAATCAGTTCTTCCCATTAACCAAACAAGATGATTGGCGAAAGAATTTTTTAAATCGGATAAGTGGTTCTTGAGTTATTGCGTAAACAGACATCCAGACATCCAGATCAACAGACAGGCCGACACAAAATTGGGTGTAAGATTTTGATTTTTTTTGCGTGATTTTATGACTTCGGTGTCCACCTGGTTGGTGGCCCGAAGTAAAAAATATATGATGTACATTACCATGTAAACTTCCACCAAAAATTGGTTTGAACGAGATCTAGTACGCAGTTTTTTTTTACGTCATAAATCGTAAACCTCTAGATTGCAAGCCTAGCTATAGTCTTGCTTGTTCGTAGGTTTCTTCAGAAAATTACGTGCGGAGGGAAATTTTAGTTTGTACTAAACTAGCCTAGGCCCACGGCTTCACCCGCTTGTAATATTGATCCCGTTCCCTCCTTATAATGAAAAGCTCCATGTCCTCTGTGCTAAACGACTTTAAGATTCGTTCAGACGTTTTTGCGTGAAAGAGTTACAAACATCCATACATCCATCCATTCCCTTTTCACGTTTATAATAAAGTAAGATAGGATGGTAAGATTAAAGTAGGTGGATTATTGATATTTATACTTTGCCTAAGCTATTTTATCGGTAATTTCATTATCGTTGTATGCTTGTATTATAAAAGGTAGGTATAATATATACACAAAGTCGAGTAAAGAAGTCTGTTTGACGTATGGAAGCAATAACAGCAATAATAAACTCCGGAAGGACGAACGTTTTCCTCCATGGATTCAAATAACGTGGATAGGATATTGGCGGAAGTTTACGCTAATATTACACATTGAAGTTAAACTATTTTTGTTAACTGAAAGTAACTGAAACGTCGGGATCAGTGTAATAATAATATAACACTAATTAAATCGCGATGCAATTTGTTAAAAATATCTAGTTTCATTTTGATAATGTGGATAGGGTTTTGCTTTAAAGTTATCTCCTAGTAGAAACACGCGGTGATCACAATCAGTATCAGCCTATCTAAAATCATCGATTTTAGCATGGCTATTGGCAGCACAGCGCTCAATTTATAGGTATGTTTCTTTTCAACCAATTAAATGTTTCATTTTACTCATGTGACAGATTTTCTACGATCTCATTGGTTGGAAAAAATCGAGAAAAGGAATTTACAGTGCCGTGCCGGTTGGTTACTTACGCTTTATTGAGAGCATACTTTGAAAATACGTCTTCTTCATAGTATTGATGGCACTAATTTTATAGTAGGTTAAGGAGAAATCCAGTTTCAAGCCTGACTAAACTGCCAATCTCTAATTAATCCAATCCAATTTGGTCAATGCTAATTCATTGTGACAGGGATTATCGTCTGACCTCGGCACTTCGAAAGGGGCACCTTCGTCAGAATCTCGTCAGCAGGTGCACCACCAGGTGAGGTTGACTTGGGCCCCAACGATCTTGATAAGGCCCATTTCAAACCCCAATATATCGAAACAAAATGACCACAATTTAAATACTTATGTGTTCACAAACACACTAGTAGTAAACTTCCATTTAACATTACTCCTAATTAGGTGACGAATTCCATTTCTTATCGCTTACAAATTGACGTAAAATGGACCTTACTTTTATGTCCAAAATTATTCATAACGATGTGGACTGTCCTGTTCAGACCTCTAAAATAAAATAGTTTAATGTCCCTGCCCCATGTTCGTTTAAGTCCCCCGTTTCATATTCGTTATGCTAAAACAAATTGTAGACCATATAATTCTATCGTACTTACTATACAGCATTTTATTCAATAACTTATTACAAATATAATAATTTGAATAATTTGATTTCACATGGGATCCAAATCCTCAAGGAAATAACATTATTTCTTTTTTTTTAAATTGTGACTTTAATCGAACCTGTTCAACTACTCACATGTCAATTATTCAATATGTAATTCATATTTGGACCAAAAAGGCAAATCAAAGTATAATGCTAGTAGAAGAAGCTCGTGACGTATGAAAAGACAACTTACCTCGGATTGAAAAGGAGTAAGTGTATTCATAAAAAAAAAACCTAAAACAAAAACATAATCAGATTAAAAATATTACCTATCCCTTTTTAACATAATCTAAGTTTTTACTCCCATAATATTACTGGCGCGTCTCCCTCATTACGAAGCAAATCATTACTGGGTGAAATCGTATGGAATCGCAAAGGAGGGATTGTTCTCTCCACCATTTATATCTATACTCTATCACTGTGAAATAAAGTTCACTATCATATGGCAAAAACTATAAATTATGATCCACGGTGATATGTCATCCGCTTGGTATGAAAAATATGAAATGTATTGAAAATGAAATGATTTCGATATTCGCTAAGAGGTTTTTAATATCTTTCGGCAGATAAAATTTTTTGGTTTGTTTTATTTTTATTTGCAGTTATAATTTTCTAGTTGATAATACCTATACAGATACAAAGGTAAAGAGCAGAATAAAAATAAATGAATGAAAAAGGACCTTTTAGAAGGAATCTTTAAGGTAGATGTGTGACTGCCCAGTGTGAATTAGGGGCGTTGATGGGAAAAGTACTACTATCGACGAACTATGTAGCATTGTGGTAGAGCATTCGACTGCTACATTAGAAGTCGCGTGTTCAATTCCCACTCAGTAAATATTATTTTGTATGCATGGTTATGTATATTTGCATTGGTCTGGGTGTTTCTATGTGCAAAATGTACCTATGTATTTACAAAAAATATATCTAAGTGTGTTTATCCGCATTCTAGAACACATAACTCAAGCTAGTTAGTGATGAAATCTAGACTGTGATGTGTAGAATGTCCTACAATATTTATTTACTTCTTTTAGACGTATGTTACTCCTATAGGTACGAGTATGTTACTACCTACTTTGTTACGACACCACCCTTTAAAGGCAGATAAAACTGTTAGGTATTTTACATAACCCCATCTTCCAATAGTAGAGACGTGTGTACTGCGATTTTTCTTAACGTAACCCGCCTACATACGTTACGGCAACCCCCCTCTGCTTCCCCTTTCACACATTCTTGTTAAATGTATAATAAAGTATAAGAAAGCCCTAACTACTGAAATGTAACAATAAAATTTCGACTCAACTGCTTGGTAGATAAGTTAGCTTTTTTGTTGCGTGTGTAGAGGTCGTTACGATAGTGTCAGTAAACAGTAATTTCGTGAGATTGGCTGTCGATATGGCCTAAGATTTTTACGATTTGTCGTAAATTCTTGTAAGTGTCGTATTTCTGTAGTCACTAGTCACGTTTGTTTGGCTCTTGCGTAAGCCTGTGGGATAGTAATGGTTGCTTTAGATAAACGAGCATTGTGGTTTTTTAAAGTACGGCTTTTTGGATATTTGGGCTTAAAAGTTGAAGTATGGTGACCATAACTATTGCTTTGAATGGGACAATCCCATTAAACTCTATGTAATAGATCTTTTTGTATTAAAAATAACATAGATGAAATTAATAATAATATATTTTAGAGTAGTTATTAGCCGCGGTTCCGTTCCCCTGGTATATTGAGCCAGTTCTCGCTCACTCACTCACAGGAAACTATTCCCGACATAAAATAGCCTATATATGCCAAAATGTGCCAAAATCATCTGGATGGCGTGATTGAGTAACGGCAGAGAATGCCATTTCACTTCCCAATCCCGAGAGTTAGCCAGCGCCAGAGCCTCGTTTCCTCCGTCAATCAGAAGGTGTACTGGCCTGCACGTTGACACGGGCCCCGAAGATCCATGTAGGATGAACTTACTTTTATCACAAATAATAATTTACCCTAAATTGAGGGACTATTAAAATCTATATATCTTGCAACCCAATTCGACAATCGACAATAATTAGCAATAATAAAATTAATATAAGATACGAATAATAATTTAATATTTGGTTACTCATTTAAATCTTTGATGTTACGATAAAAGCTCTATTAAGCCGATAATCGTAAAAAAGTCCTCGACATCATGTCAGAAATATAAAGTACTGACACCAAGCGCGAAAGCTTACTTTAAAGTCTTTTTAAAGGCTTAAGTTAAAGATCAATTTACATAATAATGTTAACATGACTACCTTTTATAGGTTCATAAAATACGGTAGTCGCAGGGATCAATTGAGGAACAGAGTTAAGAACTAGTCAGTAGTCAGGTCTTCTCGGAAGAACAAAACTAAATAAATATTAACTAGTCATTTCATAGCTATTTAGTAATTTAAGAGAAGGCGGAAAATAAGAATTTTATGCCAAGGCTGTGTTGATTTTGAAATCTCTTAGCACAAATAGAAATCAGCGGAAAAGGAATTTAGACTAAATAAATTTCTTGCGCAATATACGTAAGCTTTTGTAGTCACGGGAGACAACGCCGCAGTGCCAGCACTGCGAGGATCCTGGCGAAGACACGGCGCTCCACACGTTGGTGGAGTGCCCTGCGTGGGCGAGTCAACGCCGGGATCTCGTTGCGGTCCTGGGCGTGGACGTTCTCTCGTTGGAGACCATGGTGAGGGCCGTGGTCTCTGACGGCAGCAAGTGGCACGCCGCCGCCTCTTTCTGCGAGCAGGTAATGCGCGCGAAAGAGGCGGCGGAGTGGGAGCGGGAGAGAATCCTGCCCCCCGAGTTTCGCAGTCTGCGGCGAGGACGCCGCAGACTCATCTACGCCCGGGACAACCGACCTCCATGATCGGGGCCTGAGGACGGCAGTTGGCCGACTCGCCGTCCTTACAGAAGCAGGCCGTGGCGGAGGCGTGTCGTGTGTGCCCTACACACGCCTGCCAACTCACCGAAGCGGGATAAAACCCGACCCCACCAGGCGAGGCCGCGGTGGCGGCCGAAGTCCGCCGGCAACCCTGGGGTTATCCTTTCGAGGGCTTACCCGGGGTACCCGGCAACGGACACTTGGGGAGGACACCGTGCGGTTTTAGTCGAGACACGACATAACCACCCCCGCTGGCCCCGCACGTAAAAAAAAAAAAAAAAAAGCTTTTGTAGTCAGCACAACCCTTGCATAAAATAATTATTTTCGTTTTAGTGCAATTATTAATAAAAAATATTTATGAAATGTTAACACTTCTGAACGTCAAGATCCTTGCTAAGAACATTCATAGCTCGATTCACCAGTCAGTTGTGCCAGCCTGTGAGAAAAAATATTCAGTAATAAAATCTTTTCTTTCCATTATCACGATTTCAACATCATTTAAGTAGGTTAGTGCGGTAGCCTAGTGGTATGGGTAAAGGACTGCTGAGACGAGGTCTCGGGTTCGATCCCAGGTATTACCATGGCACACACCAATGACTTTTCGATGCTTTTCGAAGTTATGTGTGTATTTATCGCAGGTTTATAAGTGCCCGGTTAATGGCAATAGGCTCGCCACCTATTACATTGGGACCTAAAACATAAACTGGCGAAACGTGGGTGCTAGCACCTCTGCCTACCCCTTCGGGGATATAGGCGTGAGTTTATGAGTTTATATATTTATGTTAAGTAGGTTTTAAATGATTTAAATATAGACGTTGACTTTGACGTTCATAACTTTGTAACCTAAAACCTTTTAACTTCAGTCATTATCAACTCACATATTATAATTTATTATATTACTGTACTACTGATTACTCTGAATTTATTATAATTATATTATTACTCTAATGAAGGGTGTTGATGTAATTGAACTCTGATTGCTATGACCCCTGTACCCTGTTAGCGTTTTCTTGCTAACGAGATTAGTCACTACATCTGAAATCAATTAACGGCAATATTCATTAAGAGTTTAAAAGTTGAATAAATGTCAACTGTTGTTTAGTCATTAATGACAATAATGGATATTATTAAGTCCGCCATCTACTTCTGTCATTACATGCTTCATTTACTGTCATTACACTGGTTTCCTGTGCGTCTGACCAGCCATTTTAAGTTGAAACACATAATATAATATGGTCTGAAACTTCTAATTTAATCAAAAGATACAGACGTTTATAAAGTATAATCAGACGACTTCGCACTTGATCGACTTTTTGAATACATAAATTTGATCAGTGTATGTTTGGCGAGGTCCACCCTAGTTTGCTTGCCTGTTTACATGTGCATTAAATATTTGATATGTCTTTCGCTAGCCTATATACATGTATAAAATGTACATATTTACAAAAAAAATCTAAGTAAACTGCATTCTAGAACCTAGAATACAAGCTAGTTTTGCTTACTTTGAAACGTGTGAAAGGAGTGTGTTGGCTTTGGAGAGCACTGTAACTAGAATACAATTATTATAAGTTATTTAATCAATTAAGCTATTGCAGTCTACTGCTGAATATTTTCCTCTGTCAGGGGGTTCCATAGCCTAGAAGAATAGAATAGGAATTCTCCGCTCTTCGCGACCCAACTACCTTTTTCAAACCGTCAGTGTTTTGGATAGGGGCGTCCCACCTTCCGTATTAGCACAGATTACCTAAACTGGTATTAGTAATTATTTATTTATTATTATTACTGGCACAGAAATGGTAAGCTTCATGGCATAGCTTATCTTTACAGCAATATTAAGTACCATACTTTAGATCTGCATTAACGATAAAGTTTATTTTATAATGAAAACTACATCGTAAAATGTATACATATCTGTGTGTTGTAAACTTAAGTTAAAACAATATTCGGATGCAGAAATTCGAGTTTTACCGACTTAACGGTTTTACGTGACTTAAGTTATAATACATATCACGAAACTAAGAATATATTGTTAAATCCGCAATAAAATTGTTTGTGTCTACATCATATACTTATCAGATACTTACATATATTCACGCCTTTCTCCGTCTTGGACAGTATTCGTCCATCCGCTTCTGTCTAACTAACCTACTTACTCATTCATGATCACAGCGTTAGTCCCGGTTGCACCCAAAGCCTATACTTTGGAGCCATGGTCCGTTCTCCTACTATTTCTCATGATTTGGCTGATCTGGGCTTTTGCGGGAGCGACTACCGTCTTATCTCCCAACCCTGATGGGAAAGCATTCACCAGAGCGTCGCCTGTCAATCAGAAGGTTGAACCGTGGCTTGCGGGTAAGGTTGACTTGGCCCCGTGGTTCTTTTTTTCCAAATACGTTCGCTTGATAATTGAATTTTTATATTTGCAAAAGAATTCTACTCAAATGTTATCAATTTTCCTTCTAAACTTTGTCCGTACACTACAACTTTTTTCTCGAACTCCTCATTTAAATTGTACAAGAATAAAACCCTGGACCTTTTCTTTTGACCCTTGGGTATTTATAACCCTGCTAAGCGGCAATTACTGGGGAACTGTTGTTTTGAATTTGACATTACATTACATTTCTTTGTACGTCTATTATTTTTTACTTAAGGTATCATACCTGTTGTTACTTATGGGTAATTCATAAAATTCAGTGCCCTTTTGACGTCAAATAAAAAGCTTGTTATGAATTAAGTTTAGTTACTTATAAGGAACAGTCGCTACAACGCGACTTCACCCGCGTGGTACTTGCTTTGTTCATGATTTTATGTATGTTATTGTTTTTGCGCCGATAATTATTTTTCTAAAATAAAAGGAGCCTGAGCTACGCATTATAATATCAGCTATCTCCAGCAGTGAAAATGCCATCAAAATCTGCCAAGCAAGTGCGGAGATTAGCTGGAACAAACAGACAGAAAGATACACAAAAGTGTAAAAAATTGGTGTTTAATAAGTACCGTGTAAATTTCATAATTAAAAAGCTGTTTTAACATAATATAATAACAAACAGACACTTCAATTTTGTTATGTTATGTTAGAGTGGAATCATATTGAAAGTTGGCGTGCTCTGACATTTTTTACATGGTAGATAATTGACATTTCTTACATGGGCGGATAAATTGACGTTATCTGCTGTGTAATAAATAAACATTGACTTAAAGAATAATTTTGTTTTTATTTATGCGTAAAACAAATGTTGCCGTACCTTTTTTTTTTGCGGAAATCCCTGATCAAGCAAGAAACCATACAGTGCAATGCTAAAGAGATAATGGATTTTATTAATGTACGGTGTGACAATATGACTACATCTGAAATTCTTGGTATAAACCTTCAGGAAACATTTTGTAAAAGGCTTGACGAATTGAAACCGACTAAAAACTTTACGTTACGTTACTGAACTACAGTGCACCTCCGATAATCCGGCCCCTGTCTAATCCAGCACCCCCTGAAATCCAACATGGCTAACATTGTCCAATATTCGACATACAATGTAGGACGATTTGTAGTTCAGATAAAATCTTATCATTTCGATCTGTAATTGTTGGATTAAAAGGTACTCTTTTTCGCCTTACTTTAGGTCAGGCCATCAATTTAATTATGGAGATGAGGAGTAGGAAAATAGAATCCTGGCTCCAAAGTGCAAGCTTTCAATGCACCTAGGATTTCCACTTTTATGAAGAATAAAATAGATGATTAAAAAATAAAAAACTCGATTGCCGCAAAAAATACCGAAACAAGTTTAATAGCAGGCGATACACAATTGCAATTTTTTTTTAAACCGAACGCAAATTATTTAGTCCCTTCTGCTATCAAACTTTTTATTTTCTTCTCTCTCTCTCTTTCTTTTTTTTTATCAAACATCTAATTTATTTTATACTTTTTTGTTATGACCTATATATATATATATATATATATATCTCCTTCTCATTTTCTTAATTTTGATACCCTTACTCAATAGTTTTGGGTGAAACTATTTCTTTACAACATATATTTTAGCGCCATAAATCCTCACTATAGGTTTTCTTACAATTTTATGTACCCTATGACACCCAGGAGATGAATACTGAAACGGTTGACGTATATGTGACATTTATAAGTGAAAAGTATACAACCTTTTTAAGTAAATTACGTACTGCTCATTTTATGTGTGTATAGAAATTCAAATATTTAAAAGCTTAGAATTTGTCAAAACAAAAAGCTATCGTAACTACAGTAAAATCTGTTTTTTGTTTCTATTTTTTTTAAATAGGCTCGGCAGCTATGAAAGCAGCATTCAGAGCCGATATAAGACAGTTCAGTTTGGAGAGCCCTGGCGAAAGGGAGCTAGCAGAAGTCTAGGGAGAGTAATCTACAGACAGGGGAATGCTGGGTAGCTGGCTCTCTGGTAATTGCAAAATTAAATGTGCTTGCGGTTTCGTGACAAATGCGCAATGAAGATATCAATCGATAGACCATCGACACTTGCGGTCAGCAACTTTGTTGCTTAAGTACTTCTAATACACTACAATTTATGTTATATCCTGGTCGTTTCATGTATATGTTATGATAGTCGTTATATATGATATGCAGGTGGGTTAAAATGTTGAATAAGTGTTATAGGGATAGGTTATTAATTAATATCCCAAGAACAGAATACAGAATTCACATTGTAATTAAAAATATTTTCTCCTATAGAATAAAAGCAAGTTAGAAAATGTTTGATTGAATGCTGGCCATTAATGGACCGAATAGGCGATCAATTAACTGATATGAGAAGAGAAGAGAGTAATGTTGTTAAAAGGTTCAAAGTATGAATTTGGAGGTAGGCCCATGAAAGGATGCATACATAGCGCGTGCCATATGGTAAATAAAGGAGTCACTGAGGAGATGATGTTTACGAGGAATATTTGGAAGAAAATGATATGTTGCACCGACTCCAATTTTGAACAGGTCAAGGCAAGTAATAGGCAAATGAGGAGATGAAGTCTGACAGAAACTAATCGAACAAAATGACATATTGTACCGACTCCAAGTAATTAGGACAAGATGTTGTTCTCCTATTTATTTCTAACAGCAAATTCAATTTCGCGGATATTGAGATAAAGGCATGAGTAATCCTACAAGGGCCTGCGCTGCGTCGTGCGTGTGCACGCATGCGGATGCCTGTTTCGTGCAAATAATGCAGAGCTAATTCCATTTCAGATAATTTGTACAAAATTGTGGCAAAAAATTCATACGATTTGAACGACGACGTGCGAGCGGCCTCATGCGTGACACGAATGGTGCATCGGGGGCGGTAAGAGTTTCAGTTTTCATTCGGGTGTGTGGAGACTGCGTCTGACATGGTACTGGAATCCGGTTATAAGATTATATTTATTACGTAATTTTCCCGTGCGAGCAGCGACAGTATATATACATATATATATACATATATATTAAATTAATATTAAATACGCAAACCTGCATCACCTTAAAGCTGTAAAAAAATCAAACTTTTACGTCAACGCCATCAAAACATACGGTCATTTATGCAGCATATTTAGACACCTACCAAGGAATCAAAATCTATAGAGCATGCAATATATTTGAGCTACCTTTCTCGGGTTGGCAGGTCATCTGGCTGGGGTGTGTCCCACCTTTTGCTAAGGTACCAATTCGAGGTCTCGACTCTCTCGCTTGGGGCCATCGGTCCATCGGCAGATGTGGTCAGCCTAGATTGTGTGGCCTAGTCCTTCATCAACGTCAAGTTCATCCCTCAATTCAGTTTTGTACAGAACTCTCAGGGCGCGAGTCCACTAGATTCGCACTAGACCTTTTTTTTAAAATAAGAGAAGGTATAAACAAAATTACTAGTATTCTAGTTACACCACCACTACCGGACAGTATCAACATGCTCGGTATGGACGTTCGCTGCAAACTTAACAACAAAAATTACATCGAGAACGTTATTAAAACAGCTTCACGCAAACTCGGAGTGCTGAACAGGGTGAGACGGTTTTTCACGCCGCCGGGGAATTTGCATTGATTCCTCCTTCTCCCTTCTTGTCCCGAACGACACTTGCAGGACGTAGGTGTCATCCTCATACAGTGCAATCGATACCATCGCGAACCAAGCGGTTTGGTAGACGCCTTTTTTTGTCGGACCATAAAGCACTGGAACGCTTTACCCACACACGTATTCCCTTCTACCTACAATCCTGGGCTCTTTAAGCGGGGCGTGAAAAAACATTTGTTGAGGCCGTCTAGGTAGGGGCCACCATTCTAGGGACAATCTCTGTAAACGGTGGCCACTACTTTTTGGACTTCACCTCAGCTTACCATCAGGCGGGGTGCAGTCAATTTGACGGACTAAATATTAAAAAAAAAACCCTCCAGCCGTGCTGTGGGTACACGTTGCTAGGAGTGGGTACACGTCGTACACGTGGGTACCTTTTGACTCACGCAGTTGCTTTCCGGGCACGGCTGCTTCGGAAGGTACCTGTTGATGGTCGTTAGGAGGGAATCGAGTCCCGCCTGCCACCACTGCATCTGCAATGAAGACTAGGCGCAGCACACGCTTGCGTGCTTGGCCTGGGGGCCGGGCAGGCCACCTGACCTCTCGCTGACGGCCACCGTCCGGTCCATGGCCGCCAGCGAGGACGTCATCTCGCTGAAGGAAAGTGCAGAGCGGATCAGGCAGGGAGATCCTGTTGCTGATCCAAACCGCCGCCGGTGAGTCGGGCGTCGGAGGCGGGAGTATCTGCGTCTCATGTCGCCCTGAGCGTGGCTGCGGGTGTTTGGGTCGGGGTAAGCTCTCCACCCGCTCGCGTCGTCCATGTGTGCCTGGACGTCGTGAGATCCATGTAGAAAATACCAAGTCGGTTAATTTATTCAGTCCCTACTTAAGGGAACTTCTGTCTTAAGTTATTACGTAATTAGCTATCCTAACGACATCTTATAGTAATGGTTACTATCAATTATAATAATCCTTTATTACTTCGGGCCACCAACCAGGTGGACACCGAAGTCTTAAAATCACGCAAAAAAAATCAAAATCTTACACCCACTTTTTATCACTTTTCTCGACGTTTCACATGATTCTAAGTCTAATTAAGCAAAAAAAATTTTTGTGTCGGTCTGTCTGTTGGTCTGGATGTCTGGATGTCTGGATGTCTGTTTACGCAATAACTCAAGAACCACTTATCCGATTTGAAAATTCTTTCGCCAATCATCTTGTTTGGTTAATGGGAAGAACTGATTAGATTTTGGGGTTTGCACGTTCAAGGTTCGGGTACCATACAAATTGTCCCTAAAAAACTTTTACAAGTGAGTTTCTTTCGAGTTATCAGAGTAACGCGTATTTGACTTTGACATTTGAGTGACAATGACAATACGTATATTGTATATTTACTTAAAACAACCAGACTCTGAAAGAAACTGAAATATAAAATCATTTTTTTGTGTTTTTGACGTCGAAGACGTTTGATTTGATTTCATTTGCTTCATATTTATTGCTCAATATATAAAGACGCGTCGAATAATATGCATAAAGCCTAAGGTCTGTAATTTTGAATAAAAATACTGCAACAAAAATATCTAAGTTTGTTTTATTTAAAACATATTATTATAAACAATATGTAAGATACCTACAATTTTCCTTGTAAGAGGTTAGATAAGTTCACGGAAGAAAAATGCCAGCAAGGGAGTGATGCCACGCCCACATGTGTCGTTGACATATGTGAACCCCATGCGTACGTTCATTCGTCGATTTTTACCAATTTTCCTTCATTACGTATCCTTTCTCAGCTTGAAGGGCGTGGAAGCTGTCAAGAAATTTTTCGAAGACACCTACGCCTATTGGAGACATATCTTATTGGACTTTATCTTGACGCTTTGCTTCCTGCTTCGGTAGTTAATACAGCTCTCTGCCTATCTTCTCTTGGATATACAGTGTATAGAAATGTCATTATCATCTGAAAGCGGTCGAAATAAATTAAAACCTACTAACATTATAAAATGTGAAAGTTTGTAAAGATGTTTGGATGTTTGTCACTCGATCACGCTCAAATGACTGGATGGAACTGGCTGAAATTTGTGAAAAAAATTATCAGAAAAGTCTCTGTCAGTGGGGAACAATTTGACTACTAACAAGCAATTTAGCTTAGCTGGTGTGGCCCACGTCAGGGTGTACTCAACAAGATCTTTGGAGCCCAAACCAACCTCACCTGCTAACTGGTACACCTGCTGTTTAATGGACGAGGCTTAATTCTCGAGGTTGGGGTGGTCTGACTGCAATCACTCCCAATTTTGAGTTGGCGAAATATGCTTAAACAATTAGGCATATTTCTTCAACTATGTTCTCAGTCCTACGCAATGGTGGGTGAGCTCATTACTACCAAATGGATGATTTTCAATATGCCGAGCTGCATCTAAGATTTTCCCGACGATTTACAATTTAATTAAACGTCTAGAAGGGCCATAGTGTATAGGGCGCGACACTGCATAATTTCCCATAGAATATGACGCAGACAATTTTATGAGACAATATTTCAATTTACCAGTAATTTATAGTATGTTTATTAAATGGAAATTGCTAGTTGCATAAAGGTTCTTATACACTAACGCTCAAGATTTTAATATTTTAGAAAAATTATTAATACAGACCTAATAATAGGAAGTCTCACAAACTGCAAAATGTAGCACGATACTATTAGTACGTCCCTGGTCGAGCTAGCTAATTGATACTAAGAAAAAAGGAACTCTACCACTAATATAATAATTGCCCTTATGCACTATATTTAAATACTACACTATATTAATATCAGAGGAAAATTATATAAATTTCATAAAAAATCGAATCTTCACCAAATATCTTGATATATTGCGCAATAACAACATACTTATAAATGTCCAATATAAAATATAATATAAAAAATATAAATATATCACAAAAAAAATTTCAAGCTTTCAAATTATATCCAGTGAATATTTTCTCTGCTTACGTATTCATATTAAAATGGATAACGGGGGCTTCAGTTCCAGTTAAAATTTCCAATTTAGTGTAAATGCAATAATAATAATTATGATACGTTTATCATATTATTATTACACTCAATCTTCGAACTTATGATTATCGCATCGAAAGGTGATTATCACCGCCATAAACATCTTTCGAAGTAAATAAGTTTTATTATTATATTAAGGCTGTACTCCAGTGGGACTGTAGGCTAAAAGACCTATGGATGCACCTTTGGCAACAGAAATAGCAACGTATTTCTTCATTTCTTAAAATATATATACATAACATAACTTAGATAGATAGATAGATATAAACTTTATTGTACACCAATCAGAATAAGCATATATCGTAAACTTAATTAACATATGTACCTTTTTTTTTTTTATCGTGCGGAAATCCCTTCGGATACCCCCCCCCCCCGCGTGCCAGCGGGGGCGGTTATGTCGGGCTTGAACCGACTAAAACCGCACGCCGTAGCGGGTCTACAGGCGCCGGGGTGTAAGGTTGCCCATAGAGCATATCCCTCGCACCCCGACTGACCCTACAAAACGCCTGTTTCCCCGAAGGGGTAGGCAGAGCTGTATTACACCCACGAAAAAATAAAGAAAAATCTGGAAACATTACACTGGGTTATCTAGACCCAGACAAAACTTAGCTTGTCATAATATGGGTTCTAGAAGTGGGTAATCTCACTTGGATACGTTTTTTTTTTCGTAAATATATTGATACTAGCTGTTGCCCGTGGCTTCGTCCGCGTGGAATTCTGTATCCGTTCCCGCAACTCATGGGAACCTATTCCCGGAATAAAAAGTAGCCTTTGTGTTATTCCGGACTATAATCTATCCCTGTAGCATTCAACCAGATCCGTTCAGCCATTTTTGTGTGAAAGAGTAACTATCCATCCAAACTTTCGCATTTTTAATATTAGTGTGATTACAAATAGAATATTTACTGGTTCTTGAGTGGAGACCACGTGACGGCAAGCGCAGCGTAGGAAGGTCTTCCGCAAGGTGGACGGATGACCTGGTAAAGAGCGCAGGGACTCGGTGGATGCAGGCCGGTCAAAATGGAAATCAATGGGGGAGGCCTATGTTCAGCAGTGGACTTCCTACGGCTGATATGATGATGATGATGATACGGGTCAACTACAGAATATCTATATCGCCAGTGGGTTGTGGGGATTCGAAATTTCTGTAAAGCTACTGCCATCTGAACGGCAGTCGCTTTACGAAAAATATCAAAGTTCAGCCGTTTCGTAGTTAGGCTGAAAAGCTGACCCAAAAAGTGAGAAAAAGGCTCGGAGGATGATAGAAACATCCAGACGAGGAGAAAGCGACGCTTCTACTGACTTAGGTTCTGCTTAGACAAGAGTCCCAATAAATCTCATATGAAGGGACAGCAACGGGAATTTTCAGGGTTGCAAGGAAGAAAATTTTTGAAATAAGTATATTTTTAACGAAAAGTGAAAAATAAATGAATTACAGATTTAATGCTTAACATAAAAAATGCACGTAAGACTTCAGTTGAAGTCGGTGCCAAGCCAACTAGGTATATCAATCAAAACGGCTAGTGATGATGGCTATTCGGTCACATTTATGAGACTATATAACATTACGATCGTTTACAGGAAGAAACCTGTGGGTGTTTGTAGTTTATTATTAACAGTTTAACGCCTTTGTACTCCGACAACTAATACAGCAACAACATGGCGGTTTACAAAGCTGCGCCTGCGATCACCGTTGACACTATTCGAACCCACGCCATGCCCCATTCAAACGCCCAACTTGACTAGTAACTCTCTAAAAGTAATTACCCACATTTGAATAATTTAAATCATTTTGTATATTATACAAATAAATAAAATTGAATTGTCTGTTTGTATTGTTACAGCTTTTACGTTCGATACTTATAACAAAAATATTACTTTTTAAAACTTTTGTCCGCCTGTCTTGCTATCAGTAATCTCTCAACTAATCTCCAAAAGGGTTACGCCAATATTGACCACCTTTTCACGTGCAGATAGCTGATGTTATAATGCGTAACTAAGTCTACTTTCATTAAGCGTAGCGAGCCGAGGGCGAGCGAAGCGTCTTTCTCCACAAATCGGGTTTTCGCGTGAAACCATACTCCTCCTAGACGGCTCGACCGATCTTGACCAAACTTGGCACGATTATCAAGCTCAGTTTGCTGAGTGTCTCTATGGGTCGAAAGTTGATGTCCGACGTACCATCGAGGAATAATCACGGAAAAACCAAATCAATGGAAAAAGTCGACCGGTCACGTTGACCTATTGTTGAATAGGCAAATCTCGCTACGCTTAAGTTTGGGTTGATTGCGAAGCTGGTAACCGTCCTAGTTTTAGTAACGCAGATCTAAGTCCACTCGGACATAGTCGCGGGCACAGCTAGTTGTAAATAAATAAGTACAAATTAAGCATTAAATCAGATGCGGTAACATAAATAATGTTTATTAATAGTGTCGTAAATCAATCGTGTTGATCACAAAGGTGAATTTCACGCGTTGCTAAGCTGTCATCGGGATAGTTCAAAATGTCTACTTAGGCGGAAGGATCTGATGCATTATCTAAATCTACGTGTTCAGAAAAAAGTACTAGAACATGGTACAGTCGCTCTCAGAAGTAACTGACGACTAATAAAACAAACGATCTTTTCATTGAAATAAATCGATAAATAAATAGATGTATAATTATTTTTGTAGTCTTAAGAGGACGAATTAAAGTTATTTTTTTAATTTAAGTTTAAGAGCAAAGGTGGTCGGTCGATAAGTTGGAATGTGTTAGCTAATATCGATGGCGACTGTACTTGAATTTATGGGACTATTAACTCTTTTATTACTATAGAATGGTTTAATTTGGCTGGTTGGTGGACAAAAATAAGGTTAAATTAAGTTCACACATTAACTGGGATTGTGTTCATTACTTAGTTCTATTGAGGTTTATGTTCATTATTTAGATCTATTGAGGATTTCGTACCTTACGTATGAAAGCTAACATACAAGTATATCTTGAGATAACAGTCAGCACTCAATCAATCAGCTTTAGTAAATTATTATTACATGATATTGTCGGAAGTTTATGCGAATGTCAAACATTGACATAAAACTATTTTTAACGTATTCTATCGCGATTAGTATCATACTCGTAAATAGTAACACTAACAATTCAGCATAGTGCGGGTCTTTGAAATAACTTACACTTCAAACTATAAGACAATCACCATCTACAGTCTCCCCGTGACTATGACTGCTGAAAAGCAACCGAAACGTCGGGTTCAATGTTAATAATAAAATAAAATCAAATAAATCGCGATAGAATCCGTTAAATAGTTTTATTTTAAATTATTTTTAGTTACTTATTCGATAGTTAGATTTTATTTATTACAATAGAACTATTGTATCTTAATAAAACAGTTCTATTGAACTTGACAATATTATTATGTAATTTAAATTTAGTGGAGACTATGAATCAGTAAATGGAAGGTGCCCCCTTATACCAGGTGAACTGACGACCTGAAAAAGATAGTTGGGATTGACTAGTTTGAGAAGGCGAAGGATCGGTGCTGATTGATTGATCATGCATATTAAACAATCGATTTCATTTTTTTTATGGTTGATAGACTCAGGTTTGACTGGTCGTAAGTGACGATGTGGCCTACGATGGATCACATTTACCTAGAAGGAACCTATTCACTCGAGACTTGAAGACTATTATTTACTAGGCAGATTCGAAACGGAGTTACTAATAAAGCAACTAACATAAGACGAACTCAATTCAAACGCTCCTCTGTCTTCGACAATTATCACCAAGTGAATGCGAGCTCATCCTATAAGCTTATCTGTTGTTGCTCGAGCTCGACTAATGACATGGAGTGTAAGTATTACACAATACATGGTAATGTAGGTGTTACATCTTGTAAAGTTGTTTAAGATGTAATCGTAAGAAGGAATTGCGAAATATTGTAGTATTCGATTGTTAACGAGAAATACTAAAGGCACAAAATATCTATTATCGATTCATAATCGATAAGGTTTCTGTATATAGAGCAAAATCCGTATCAGATGACTTGTTTGATCATAATGATATCATATCACAATTGTCTTTGTTGTACTTCTAGTTATGTCTGGCGAGAGCTCAGTAGTGTTTCACAATAGAGTACCTTTTTTTTTCTTTTCGTGCGGATATCCATTCGGATACCCTGCCCAGCGGAGGCGGTTATGTTCGGCTTGAACCGACGAAAACCGCATGCCGTCTCGGGTCTTCAGGTGTCAGGGTGTAAGGTTGCCCATAAAGCATATCCCTCGCACCCCGACTGAACCTGGGCCATCTCCGGTTCCGAGATGGTCCTCTAATAAATTACCCGATTTTATGTAAACAAATTCATCTTCAGTTTTTGTAAGACCTCTTTGTAAACATACCGATTATATTTAACTTTAACACTTAAGTCATTGCTTATCTGTTTGGGACCAATTCCAACCAAATTTTCATTGCTGACCATTACTTAAGTGAATTTAATGTAAAAAAAAAACCAAATGATATAGAATCCACTACAAATTTATATAGAAACTAGCTGTTGCTTGTGACTCCGCCCTCGGGGATTTCAGTTATCGCACGTGGAACACAATGCGAACTGTCATCCGTATTACATCCCCCCACAGGCCGATATTTCAAAAACGCTCTGAAACATATTTACTTATAATCAGTGCCTATAATAACACAAAGTTTCATGGCGATCTCTTCGTAAACGACGAACTTTCATCCTCTATTTGAACCCCTATTTTTTTTTTACGTGTGGAAACCCCCACGGGCTACACCTCATCGGTGCCGTCGATGGGGTGGGCGTGTCGGAATCGGACCGACTAAATCCACACGGTGTCCTCCCCAAGTGACCATTGCCGGGCACCCCGGTAATGAAATCATAATTGGTCTTATAAACTGCACAAATCACTCAATGTTTATAATAGCGATTCCTTTTACGGAACATCACGTGGCGCTGGCAGGGTCGCCATATTAAGGTTCGATTCGGGTGACTGAATAAATTTGACTTGATATCTTGAAATCTAGTTTATTACTCAAGACATTCTTATTAATACAGGGATTTTATAGCCTTAATCTAGGAATGCTTAACTCTAATTTAATCTCACACCATAGCGTAACAGACAGACATACTTTCGCATCTATACTATTATAAAATTGTTAACTAGTGTCTGTACATTGGGGATATTTAAAAAAAAAACTTGGGTTATGTCGGAACTATTCTGAACACAAAACTATTTTTTTTGGAATTCTTGTCTGTTTTTTCGCGATGAATGCAAAAACTACTCAACTCCTAGTAGAAAGGACTTGGTCAGACTTAAAATCTGCTGTTTGTTTGATTGCAATTGGTTAAGTAGAACCAGAGATATGACCACAAAATGATAACCGACCTCCGCGCGGGCGGGCGAAACTGCGGGCATCAGCTAGTTTATAATATGAGTATGAATAAATTGTACAAATACGACAAGTGTATTAGTGGTACTAAAACTACTTCTCACCTTGATCGTTATCATTACAGCGTACGTACCGCTTGTATTCATAGCTTGTACTTTAAAGCCCAGGGTCAGCTCTTCCGCGACTCCATTATTTGGTTTATTCAGGAGCAAATATCGACTGACCCCACGACCACAAGAAGAAAGGCTACGCCAGACCCTCGTCCTTCAATCAGCAGTTGTATCGGCTTGCAGGTAAATTGACTCTGGTTCCGGGTTGAGATCTTGTTAGGGCCCAAAAGACCCATTCTACTAGTCTAATCATTTCGTATAAATCATTTACGAGTACAAGATGAATTTAGTAAACCTCTAGGATTTATTGGTTACCGCTTGTTTGAATTTGTATTGTGACATTTCGCTGCCTACGACTCACAAGATTATACATTAAATTTGTACTAATAAATTGCGCTTTCGCATTCAAATTAGACGTTGAATGATTTATATTAATTTGAAATATGACACAATTATCAACAAACACGACACGGTGTATTTAACTGACGTGTGACTATATCGTATATAGGTTGAACAGTTTGGCACCTTTTTTTTTTTATCGTGCGGAAATCCCTTCGGATACCCCCCCGCCGGCCAACGGGGGCGGTTATGTCGGGCTTGCACCGACTAAAACCGCACGCCGTCTCGGGTCTTCAGACGCCGGGGTGTAAGGTTACCCATAGAGCATATCCCTCGCACCCCGGCTGACCCTGGGCCATCTCACCACTAACACCATCGCTCATCCTGTCTCCTCTGAAAGCAGAGGAGTACGGAGAGCGATGTGTTCCCGCCACGTTGGGTATTGGCCGACGATCAATGCCAACCCTATGAAGGGGTGAAGGGGAAGCCATTGACCGCCGCCCAGGGTGTACCGGCCGCTCCGATTCCGTTCCCCCCGGACTGCAGCGGGATCGGAATCGGAGCGACACTCGAGGAGGTTACCCAACACACACCCCAACAGTTTGGCACCTTTATATAATAGTTACAACGTTGTAAACAGTTTAAATGCAAATAAACATTCTACGCTATTCTACACAGCGCTATCTAACCAAAAAATAAGCATAGCTTATCTAGCTTGTGTTATGGGTTTTAGAATGCGGATGAACATACTTAGATATATTTCCTTTTGTTAATGCATACATGTTATACACTAGCTATCCCCCGCAGCTTCGCCTGTGACATACTTCACCCCACATGGCACCAATTTATCCCAAACATAATTTATTAGTTCTACAATAATGTATGCAAATTTTCCCGATTTATTGACATTTATGATTACTTTTCAGCTCTCCTGGGTAGTAGCGTGATGATATAGAACCTTCCTCGATAAATGGGCTATCTAATACAAAAATGTTTTTTCTATTCGAACCAGTAATTCGTGAGATTCGCACGTTCAACCAAACAACCAAACTCTTCAGCTTTATAAATTAATATTAGTGTACATAGAAACACCCAGACCAATGCAAATAGACATATTCACGTATACAAATATTGGCACTAAGCGGGAATCAAACCCGCGACCGTATAGACATGCGCTATGCGGTAGCGAGGAGCTCTACAAAACCCAAGCATGACGATTTTAGTGGGACTATATAGGCTTCTTCGCAAAGCGCTAAATCAAAAGTCACTCAACAGTATGACACTTTCATATTAGCAACGGATTGCATGACTTGAAGGTATTCCTACGAATTAAAATCACATACTCACCTAAAGGGACAGGATATCCCTATAGGTATATTCATTTCGTACATACATGACACGTTCACACCTAAATGGCTTCGTACTAATCGATTGGTCTGCCCGGCCGACCGAGCAGACTGTACCACAGCCGTTTCGGTTCAATCAAGTGCAATCAAATTATAACCAGTACCTACGTTTCTATTTTTAAATCGAGATTCAAATAATCGAGTCTTTTACGCGGGTAAATATAATGATAATCAGATCTTCTCCGTTAGCGGATTCCGCTGACCGGAGGGGGGGGGGGGGATTTCCGTATAAAAAAACACAACGGACGGGGCTGATGATGAAAGATGAATAGGCGGTAAACCTACTGATTAATGGAGATCTGAATCTCAATGTCTTCTCTCTATACTAAACATGCAGTTCGGAATAAAAGTGTATCACACTTCGGGAGTTAGGCAGGAACAGGAGAGGGGTACGGGACGCCTCACCATAGATTCATAATTTTGGCGCCCTTACACTACTTTACAGATGTCAGGTTATGATCTCATATAAAATCGTATAAAATAAATTTAATATACTCTGTAGCTATGACAGCAACCAAAAGTGGCGCCATAGTTGTGTACAAGTAACGTCCAAAAATCTATACCATTTTTTTCCGAACTGTCAGTCTAGTATACATAGAATTCTTTGAAATCTCCGTTAATCAGCAGGTATACCGCCTAGCACCTCTTTCATATTTTTTTTTTTTTTCTCTTGCGGAATTCCCTTCGGATACCCCCCCGGTGGCCAGCGGGGGTGGTTATGTCGGGCTTGAAAATATCGCAATATTAACGCTTATCATTTTTTTATTCATCTTCTAGGCTTAAAAGAACGATGAAGTTGTTGCCGTGTGCCCATGCGTAAAAAACCTAAAGTATTTTGAATATATTAGGTACGTAATATCTGAAATGATTTGATAACCTCAAAAACTTCTATGTATACCTCATCATCATCATCATCATCAACCTATTCTAGTCCACTGCTGGACATAGGTCTCCCCTAATGAGCGTCATAGCGCCCTGTCTTTTTTTTTTATTTATAGTTCTACAAAAAAAGTTACTGGACCAAAGTTATAGAGAATTTAATTAGCAACAAAAAATGTTAACAATTTTTTTTTATCAGAGATCCGATTCTCAGCACTCCATGGATTCACCGTGCGGTCGCCGGGTCCATAGCGTGGTACAGAGAGGAACACCATGACGGCGACTGGGACTTGCGACCCAGATGTAGGTTTAGGGTGGCCACCTTGTGATGCATCAGCGCTCACCTCCACCGTCAGTAGTGTTCCCCCCCCTACCTATCCAAATTTGGTACGATCCTAACAATGCCGCTTTTGATATACGTTTTAATAAAGAGCTTCAGTAAGCTCTTTATTAAAACTATAGGCTTATAGGCTCTTGGCAATCCGAGGTCTTTAAGTAAGTTGTACAGGGATTTAGCTGGAATTCCCCTGGCTCCTACTTCTACGGCATAGAGTTTAACCACGTAGCCGTTTTTGGTTAACTCGTTAGTCAAAATAAAGTATTTGTTTGTCTTTATAGCGTGGTCTTTAGGTATATTAGTTTCCCACGGTACTGTGAGTTCTACAAGCACTGCACGCTTATGCGATCGTGAAAAAAGGAATATATCAGGTCTGGATGATGAGGCACAGACATCCTCCGGTATCCTATAGTGCTTCTCATACGTGTCTACGAGTATTGTCCAGTCAACGGCAGCTATCAAAATTGAATATGGCTTTTGAGGTGATTTCTTTGAGCAGCCTTCCTTTACAAACGCAATGTCATTTCTTTGGTTTGTGGTTAATCCTTTTTTCGCTCTAGCTACCGCCAAACTTACAGCCTCACGTATGATTTCTAATACCTTATCATGACGGCGCGAATAATGACCCCGGTCTAATAGCGTTTTACAACCCACTAGTAGGTGCCTAGCCGTACCAGTTGCTTCACCACATGAGTTACATGTTTTATCTGTGGCTTTTCCCCATCTGACCAGATTGCTTTGGTCGGGGAGGGTCAACTGGAATGCATTTAGGTAAAATTTAAGTAAGGCCGGTGACCAGTCGTATATTATGGTACGCCATTTTAAGGCTATGGGAATACAAAATTCACCTAGGGTCAACCATTCGTTTTGCATTTCTAGGTTCATTGCGTGCACCTTGTAGGTGTTGTTTTCGTCTGCTTGAAGAAAAGATTTTGCTATTTCTTTATCTGTTTGTCTCTGAATATTACCTAGACCTACTCTACCAGTCTGCGAGCCTATCATGAATCTTTTATGGAACTGGAGGCGTGATTCGAGCTCCGATGCATTTTTATCTTTTGGAAGGACTTTTACTATTTCGTCTTTAGATTCCGATAAGACGTGCATTTTAGTTACTCTTAGGTGTTTATAGAGTTCTGATGGCTTCTTAAGCGTCATTCCAAAATTATTCGCGGATCTATATAGTGCCGACGGGTCGGCCGACTGAGCTAGCCCTAGCCACGACTTCAGTGTCTTCGTGACACTCGCATCTAGTTTTTTGAGGAGGCTCTGGTTTATATCATATATAAGAAACGGCCAGTTAAGACGCGAGGTTAAATAATTGTCATAGATCCAAGCTTTTTTAACATTACTTATTGGTTGTTGGTCTACCTTTTTTAAATCGATAATGAAACTATCAATTAATTCGTCCAAAGCTGAAGTGCAACCTCTGTTGTCAATCTTTCTTCCGAGGAATTTAAAAGGCACGGTTTCAGATATAGTTGAAACGTTTTCCCCGCCTATACTAAGCCCTGGGTCATATGAAGTATACCTGGTACCCCGCCTACCCAGACATAGACAGTAGCATTTGCTAGGTTTTGCTCTCATTCCATCTGTCCATGTACAGAAATCGTCTACTCTACGCAGTAGGTCCTGGCACTGCTTTGGGTTACGAGTCAGTATTGCCAAATCGTCCGCGAATGCGAGGATAGACTCCGTATATTTACCGTTTAGCTTAAACCGATAGCCCCACTTCTTGTCGTGTGTGGAAATGTTGTCTATTAAAATATTTATTACTATATTGAAAGCTATAGGTGATAAACAGCAACCTTGGAACAAACCCACATTATAATTTAAAGGTTGCGTGTATCCATCTTTGGTATTAATCACAAACTTTAATTTACCATAATAAGAGGATATTATTTCCCAAATGATGGACGGAAAGTGATACCATTTTAATGCAAACAACATTAGCTCGTGTTGTACTGAGCCAAAAGCGTTTTCTAGGTCTATCCAACAAACTGTTATTTGCTTTTCATTTGATCTGGCATCTTTTAAACTTTCCGCCAGTAAAGAATTGTGTTCCAGACATCCTGAAATTCCGGGTAGGAACCCTTTTTGGTGGTTTGGTCTGAAATAGTTATTATTGATCATGAAATTTGTCATTTTAAATTGAAGCCATGAGAAGAAAATTTTAGAAATTGTATTGGTTAATGCTATTGGTCTAGCGTCTTTTGGACTAGTTACTATTTCTTTCTTTGGAATGAGCACAAAATTAGCCTTGCCGAAGGCCGCTGGGACTTCTTTACTCGACCAGATCCTATTGAATATGCTTAGAAGATGTTTACGTACCGATGGGCATTTTTTATAGATAATGTAAGGTATGCCATCGGGCCCTGGGGCGGTTTTTGTTGGTTTCTTTTTGATTTGGTGTTCTATTTCGTCTAAGCTAGGTGGATTACAGTCAAATGTGCAATGAGGGCCTAATGGTTTTTGCGCGTTTGGTTTACTGTATTGTTTTCCGTATTTAGGCACCTCATAATTACTTTTATAGTAGCTATGGATCTGATCGTTACTTAGCAGTAGCCTATCTTGCTTTCTGTCGCTAAAAATATTCCTCGAGTACTTAAACGGGTCCTTATCGAACTCTACTTCATGTTTTGCTCTATTAAAATTATTGTTTTCATTTATTATTTGAACAGAAATTCCTTGAATTAATTTCAGTATAGACCTTAAAGCTCTGGCCAGTTGATGACTAAGTTGATTATCGCCCATAGCTTTAGCAAACCGTAGTCGTTTGATAAGGTCCTGCTTTTTCTTTCTCATTTTAATTTTGAACGCGTTTTCTCGGTTTTTTCGCGCGTAAGGTAATGATGGTGGGTAATGCTCATGTAGGTATGAGTAAATGCTAACCTGGAAAAATTCTACCTGACTGTTTAAATCCTGCTTTGTTCCGGGATGCTCTAACAGGATGGCTAAGTTTTGGTCGTGGGCTTTCCAGGTGGTCGACTTTAAAGAGGGAATGCTAAGACGGGCCCGGATGTTTATGGGCTCCTGGTTTGTGTCACACTCTGGCTCACCTTGGGATATATATATATATATAGATAAATAGTTTAAGAGATATATCGTAAAAACCATTTCAACCCCTATTGTCAAGATGGCGGCCGTTCGACAAGGGTGGCGACCCCACAAACTTGGTTTTAGCTTTACACTGACCCCCCCTACACATCAAAAAAATAAAATTGCGTCCTCTAAAAAACGCAAGGTTAGGCCTAAAAAATGTAACATTTCAATGGACTATATGGTAAATTGGTTTAACAGCGCTGCAGCTAACT
The DNA here is from genome assembly GCA_946251805.1 of Cybosia mesomella. Classification (NCBI taxonomy): domain Eukaryota; kingdom Metazoa; phylum Arthropoda; class Insecta; order Lepidoptera; family Erebidae; genus Cybosia; species Cybosia mesomella. The sequence continues at coordinate 26,114,692 of OX276401.1, forward strand.
TTAATTTTAGCTCTCATATACACACATATATAAACACATTTTTACACATGTAGTAGATATATACACTATACATAAATATGTGTAAAAATGTATACATTTATTTATTTATATCTCTCTTAGCGTCATGCCTGTTATATACGAGGCATTAATCTTCACCTCCTTTTGATTTCTTTGTCTTTAATAGTGCTTATAAAGGACCTACTGCCGTCTGAACTCCAAACTCCAAGGAGGAAGCCTGTGCCAGAGCGGAGGTGAGGTTGGCTTAATATTGTTGAGACCTCTATACACCCACATATAATATGTATGTTCTAATTAATCACTAATTTACAACTTTCCTAATAAATCATACCCGGCATACAAATCCGGCACTAAAATATAATATTTAATAGCAACGAATATGCTTTGCATTGCTTGCGTAACTAGATGTTGGGTCGCCTACACGACCATTCACGATAAATCACAGATAGCAGGAGAAGTACGTGAGAACCGATAGTATCCACACCTCGAATCAACACTTGAAAACAACACACCAACTTCAATTATCGTCTTTACCTTTAAAATTATAAAGCTCATAATTCATTGAAAGCAGTTTTGGATATACACTTGCATTTGTTGCTTCTATTTCGTCAGCCCACGTAACCATTTTTGAAATTATTAATGTTCGTTTTTCAAAAATAATGATTTTATTATTGTGCATCTATAAATTGTGTTGGCAGTGGCATTAACATACAGACCGCCTGCGGATTCGCTACGTAATTACTTACGATGCTTGTCGAATAAATGTATAATATTTCATTAGATATAATTATACGAAATTGAAATGTATTCGCTTGCAGTTTAGGGTTTGCTCACACCAAGACGCGAGAATTTGGAGACGCGAAGCGGCGTGCAAATGCTTGAAAAAGTTAATATGTATCGCACGAAGCGGTACAGGGAGACGCGAAATTTATCGTGACGCCTTTGTGATATCGCATGGCGTGAAATTGCGTCTGCGTAGTGCGGAGCAGGCCGGTGTAACGTCTATTTCTCTACGTCTCATTAAAATTTAAACCTCTTTGTAGAAGCATCGTCGTAGCTTAGTAGTTAAGGAGTCGGTATTACGATCGACTGGTCCTAGGTTCGGATCCTGGACTACACTACCGATATGTCCCCACTTAGAAAAATTTTGTATATTGTAATTGTTAATATTTTGTAGTTTCCGTTACTAATATACTTTAAAAAAATATACCTATCTTAAAAAGTGCCATGCTCTCAGGCGTCACGTTTCGAGTGTCATTTTACATGTGGAACTATGTGTTAAAAATTATGTACGTATTAAATTTGCAATTTAAACACGGCAGTGTTTTATAAGTTGAAAAAAATAAAGATTTAGGTATAAAATAGGTAAAAAATTACCTAGGTACAGATTTAGATCGGAAAAAGAGAACATCTAGGACGGGACTTGAACCCGTGACCAGTCCCTTACTGGGGGAATGCTCTGACCAACTAAATCTATAGGAGAGGTTAGCATACTGATTGTTTAAAAACTTCATTGAATTACCTAGATATATTATTTCTTTAAAGAATACTATAGTAGCGTCAATATTAAACTTTATTATTATTATTTCCTTTATTAAACTTTAAATCCATATAAATTATATTTTTAAATAGGTACATTCTTTAAAAAAAAACAAAAACAAATATATTTAAAATATAAAATATAGTGGCCTACCGGCATTTTTTTTTTTAAATATTTTGGACACGTCAATTTGACTTCACCTCGCCTGATGGTAAGCTGAAGGTAACGCGTGACACCCACCGGTCCCACTAGTGCTGTGACTACAATTCCTCTGCCCGGCTATGCACTTGCTGACCCCTGAACGCAATCAAACCGAAATTGGATTACTATGGAGGGTTTTTCGCAATCATGCACGGTGGTACCTACCCGGCCGAATTTTGTGACAAATTTGTGTCATCAAATTTCTACCACCAGTAATGGGACCAGGGAACAAGCTACCGGTGGTTAGGGCTCCAGAGATAGGAATCTCCTCACAATACGTGCCGTGTCGAGGAGCACTGCAACTGCCTAACGCAAGCCTCTGGAGATGTTGTTCGAGGCTCTTGGCAATCAGTCCTTGAACCGATACATTTTTTTTTTCAAATATTATTATTAAATATTTTAATGAGAGAACAGTAATTCATCCTGATCCGTTTAACCATTCTATCGTAATTAAGTAACAAACATGCATCCACACACCAAACTTTCGCATAATAATAGTACATATATTTATTTGTATGCTAAATACATTTTGAATTATCACTAGGTTGGTTATCCGGCTTCATCCAGGGGACAAATTACTACTTACATTAATTATCGTGGTAGATGAAAGCTGCTAGGTCTCAAGTTATTTATGGCTCAAACCGGTGACATTCAAGATAATATTATGACCAATTAAAATTTATTACAGACAATAATTATGGACGTACAGTGTTCTCAACTCGTATAATAAATACTGGCCACATTATTTGTAATAATTCTAAAGTATAGTATAGTATTTAGTCAGTCAATGATTTATTTCTTACCCCACATAGCAATAACACTGACTGAGAGGCAAATAATGATAGTCTAAACCAGTGAGTCTAGAGACATGAAATTTTGCACAAAACTTCCTTTTGTTAGGTTTTTGGTCGCTGAGGATGCGTTCACACCAAACGTATTGTCAGGCACCGATTTTCGGCACCGATCGGCAGTTGGCCGACTCGCCTTCCTTACAGAAACAGGCCTACAGCCTACAGGTAATACACACGTCTGCCAACTCACCGACGCGGGATAAAACCCGACACCACCAGGCGAGGCCGCAGTGGCGGCCAAAGTCCGCCGGTAACCCTGGGGTTATCCTTTCGAGGGCTTACCCGGGTTGCCCGGCAACGGACACTTAGGGAGGACACCGTGTGGTTTTAGTCGGTCCGATTCTGAAACGCCCACCCCATCGTCGGCACCGATGGGGTGAAGCTCGTGGGGGTTACCTCGCACTAAAAAAAAAGGCACCGATTTTAAGTTCTTTCACCCGAGTGCCAATCCCGGTTGAATTTGGAGCCCGGGGTCCGTTCACCCACTCCTCCTTTGTATATACATTATATTGTCGGAAGTTTACGCGAATGTCACTTTTTTTTTTTTTTTTTCGTGCGGAAATCCCTTCGGATACCCCCCCGCCGGGTAGCGGGGGCGGTTATGTCGGGCTTGAACTGACTAAAACCGCACGCCGTCTCGGGTCTTAATACGCCGGGGTGTAAGGTTACCCATAGAGCATATCCCTCGCACCCCGGCTGACCCTGAGCCATCTCCGGTTTCGAGATAGCCCCCTTACTTGCTCTCCACTGTGCCATCTGCTAATCAGAGGGACACGTGGAAAGCTTCCGAACAGCCCTCAACAGGGCCGTCCTCGCCTCGGTCGGAGTTGGCCGTAGGCGGCAGCGTCTCTCCCGCCCTAGGAGAGAGGCGCTGCTGTCTCCGTTGCCCAGGGTGCACCGCGTGGAAGTCCCAAACCAAGCACCCCACGCGAATGTCACTCATTGAAATAAAACTATTTTTAACGGATTCTATTGCGATTTATTTGATGTTATTTTATTATTCATTATTTACATTGAACCCGACGTTTCGGTTGCTTTTCAGCAGCCATGATCACGGGGAGACTTATCTTGGTTTTTTACTCGAGTCACTAGAGTCCTGAACGTGACTCGAGTCATAGTTTGGCTATCTTCATAACCGCCCCCGCTGGCCGGCGGGGGGGGCGGGGGGGGGGTATCCGAAGGGATTTCCGCACGAAAGAAAAAAGGTACTGCTAAAAATGGGTACGTGTGTTTACATCCACAATTTATTACAATGGCGAGAGTTCCAATGATCTCTTCAGAGTAGTAATAGTACCACCCCTTCTTTTACCTACATAAAATAATGAAGATGATGAATGGGCATCGCAAATAATCGCAAAAAAATCATAAGACTAACTTCAAAATCACGATCAAAACGGACCTATATACGGACACATATCCCGCGGAAATATAATTGAAATTACCGACAGTACTCATTGGTCGAAGTGGTTCAAAGACATCAGTGACTATTAGAACTAGTATAATATCACTGTCTGCCGATCAATAATATAGAATACCTGGGTTTCTTTTCTCGATGTTTTCTATTAATAATAAACGATAATTCGTTTAAAAGTATTAGATAATCCACTGCACCATAGTTAAACTTACGTCTACATGCAGCAACTGAAATTCAACGAAATTTAAAATCCTCTTGCCAAAGTGTATCGCAGGCGGGGCATGAGTCGAGAGTGCTTCACTGTACTCCACTTTACTTCATCGTTCTTGTGGGTACTACACCAGTAGGTACTTTATGGTACTTCTTGGTACTCCGGGTGACAGCGGAGACGGCTTTCCGTCTAGCGATCCGTAGATAGTGCATGTTCCTAATTTTTGCTGCACTTCAGTTTTGTGGCGATTCACATAATTTTCATTTGAGTTATAGTGATAAAATATAGTTGAATGTGGTTTAGATGGGAATAAAACTTAAATAGCTTCATTATTAAGTAATAATTAACCCTCATTAATAATTATTATAATAGTCAAAATGATTTGTTAACTATACTTTTAAGGTTTAACTGCACTATAAAGATTAGTCATGATCGGGGCCTGAGGACGGCAGTTGGCCGACTCGCCGTCCTTACAGAAGCAGGCCGTGGCGGAGGCGTGTCGTGTGTGCCCTACACACGCCTGCCAACTCACCGAAGCGGGACAAAACCCGACCCCACCAGGCGAGGCCGCGGTGGCGGCCAAAGTCCGCCGGCAACCCTGGGGTTATCCTTTCGAGGGCTTACCCGGGGTGCCCGGCAACGGACACTTGGGGAGCACACCGTGCGGTTTTAGTCGAGACACGAAATAACCACCCCCGCAGGCCGGCGGGGGGGTATCCGAAGGGATTTCCGCACGTTAAAAAAAAAAAAAAAAAAAAAGGGGTACAGAACAGGACTTTAAATCCAGCAAAAACGCAGGTACTGCCTTAGGGATAGAAAAAAATCCTTTACCTTGCCAAAAACTACAATGATGCAAGCATAAGGCGAGCAAAGTCGTCGGCAAAAGTTAGTTCCTTTGCAAATAAAAAAGTCGTACCAATATACCTACAAATTATATACAGAAACACCCACAGTAATACAAATAGAGATATTTTATATTTTTATTTATTATTTTATATTTTATTGGCTAGGAATTGAACTTGCAAGTAGTATCAACTAATCTAACGATTTCAACAGCGGGTGTAAACGCCTCCCTCTTTCTCATTGAGTAAGTTGGCGCAGGAGGTTAAAGATACGGCGAAAAGTATCACATAACTGTAAGATTTCTTACCTTTAGACCAGGGCCTGTAGACAAAGTGCCATTCTAGTCATTCTACTAGTGGCATCGCTTCGAAGCGAACCTTCAAAAGTCCGAAACGTATGGGAGTGACATTATTTTGTTACAGGTGACATGTCGACAAATAATTTCTCTTTTCATTTCACATTTCAGACTTTTGAACGTTCGCTTCGAAGTGATTCCATTAGTAGAATGTCACTTCGTCAAGGCCGCATTGAGTAACAATTTTTCGTTCACTTCTAGCCAAAAAAAACCCACTGTCCAACCCTATTGGGTAGTACAGTGGTTTTTCGTTCTAGTTACCTTTTCGGGTTTACCAGGTAAATGTCGTACACAGTGCACAGTAGGCAGTATGTTGCTTCTCTAAGTCAAAGTCTTTATTTTTCAAAATAGTGCAACGTAATTACATCTTTTTGACGTCAAAAACTGCTTAATACTAAGTTTACCACCGCTTCCTAGGCGCTAGTGGAGAAGAAACGGCGCAACAAACTCCACTGCGGCATTTTCGAGACGTCAGCTTATAATAGTGATTTCTTAAGACTAAATATGGACGAATGTACATTTTTGTCTCGTGTCAAGATAAATAAAGGTATATAAAAAAAAGTTATAATAAAATTTAACCCAAGTTAAACGTTCAAATAATTGAAAAAAGTTAAAAATTGGTAAAAAAGGTTGCGTGCCTACTACAATACTATGCTGTAGTTGTAACATTTTAGCATTTTAGGAGGAGCCTGCACCATGCTCAAACCAGACATTTTTGTCTTTAAGATAATCATCTGTCCTATAGTATGCTTTTTTACATAATGTCGTCTTAACAAAGGTTTTACATTTATTGTCAGGCATACCAAGGACCGATTCAGGCAATTTGTTATAAAAGCGTATACCTTCCCCCCTAAAAGAATCACTAACTTTGCTAAGCCGATAACATGGAAGGATCAGTCCAGTCAGTCAGTTCTAAACTTAAGATCTTAAGAACTTCGGTCGAAACGGTTGTTCATTTACTGGAAAAAGTAGTACTCTACCACCTGAGGTTTCTATGACCTTATAGGATAATTTTCGGATGTTTACGCGAATGTTGCACATTGAAATAAAACTATTTTTAACGGATTCTATTTTAAGAGGGTTCGTTATTTTATTATTAAAAAAGGGGCGATAGCCCAGTGGCGTACGTAACGGACTGCAGAGACGAGGTCTCGAGTTCGATCCCCAGTCGCCCCGGGCACACACCTCTGACTTTTCGTAGTTATGTGTGCATTCATAAATATTAATTATCGCTCGTTTAATAATGTGCCCGGTAAATGGCAATAGGCTCGCCCCCTATTACATTGGGACCTTAACATAACTGGCGAATCGTGGGTGTGTAATAAACCTCTGCCTACCCCTTCGGGGATACGGGCGTGAAGTTATGTATGTATGTATTTAATATGTAAAATATAAAATAACATCAAATAAACCGCGATAGAATCCGTTAAAAATAGTTTTATTTCAACTTATAGGATAAGTTATTTTGACCACTGGGAGATAGACTAGTTTTAATAAACAAGTAAGAGAGACACGAAATATAGATGGGAATAGTAATTAATTAAGCATCTCAACCCCAAAAACATGCAGTTAAACCGTAAACACATCTATACTATTATAAAATTGTAAATTGGTTAAGTCTGTACATTGGAGATATAAAAAAAAACTATTAAAAAAAATGGAACGATTTTGAATACAAAAAATCATTTATTTTGGAATTCTTGTCTGTTTATCTGTTTTTTCGCCATGGATGCAAAAACTACTGAACGGACTTTGATGTGGTTTTTAGGGTTCCGTTGCCAAGTGGCAAAAAACGGAACCCTTATAGATTCGTCATGTCTGTCTGTCTGTCCGTCCGTATGTCACAGCCACTTTTTTCCGAAACAATAAGAAGTATGCTGTTGAAACTTGGTAAGTAGATGTATTCTGTGAACCGCATTAAGATTTTCACACAAGAAAAGAAAAAAACAATACATTTTGGGGGTTCCCCATACTAAGAACTGAAACTCAATTTTTTTTTTCATCTAACCCATACGTGTGAGGTATCTATGGATAGGTCTTCAAAAATGATATTGAGGTTTCTAATATAATTTTTCTCTAAACTGAATAGTTTGCGCGAGAGATACTTCCAAAGTGGTAAAATGTGTGGTGTCCCCCCCCCCCTGTAACTTCTAAAATAAGAGAATGATAAAACTAAAAAAAAAATATAATTTACATTACCATGTAAACTTCCTCCGAAAATTGGTTTGAACAAGATCTAGTAAGTAGTTTTTTTTTAATACGTCATAAATCGTAACACGCAAATTACCTTTCATTCAATCAATTCAAATTAAAAAAAAAGCATTATTATGTTACTTACTGCTACGGAACCCTTCATGGGCGAGTCCGACTCGCACTTGGCCGCTTTTTTTCTATTCTATAGGTCTTGGTCAAATTTAGTAAAATCTGCTATATGTTTGATTGCGATTGATTAAGTAGAACCGGAGATATGACCAAAAAATTATAAACAACTGTGAAAAATATGTTTATACTCGTACAGTGTAATTTTCACTTGGGCTTACTTACCAAGTACCCCTACAGGCGAGATTGGTCATTCTTTGATGCGAGGTCACGACTGCGCCTGACTCCGCACTCATCGTACGCCACCCCCTATCCCGACACCCCTGTTGCGCCAATGATTATAGAAACAAGTAACGTGGTGATGTTTTTTTAAGTTTAATCATGTAGAAAAATGTTTTGCTGTGATCATTGTTATAAATAGATATTGTTTTTAATATCTGCAATGTACAGTTACGACTTATTTACAATTTTATTATAATATAGTAGGTCTCTACCTATGAAATTGCCGAAATTTTCTTACAAATTCATGAGTTCGTTATTCTTGTAATTTAATAGCTATTTCCATTATTTATATTTTGATTGAAAGTTGATTTCAAGATTTTACAACTCTGTATTAAATTTTGTTTTTATTGGCCGCTTGATAAATAAATTCGACCTTCAAAAACAGTACTTCCTAAATGCAATCCATTTTGATGATAAATTTCGTATTACATAACAGCTGTCACTTTTCAAAAATGTAATAAAAGTTGCTGTTTGTTAGCTTAATGTTCTCTCATTCATACACTAAAAAAATCATAAAATTTGGATTTGTCATTCCTAAAAAAAATGCAAAAATGTTAGTACTGTAAATTGGGTTTCCTCCAATTTCTTCAAGAAAAACGGCAATTTCATATGTAACGGCCTAATATGATTGAAGTGTGATATGATTCATCGTCACGTAGGTTTTTTACTTTGTGTTTTGTAATAATATGTATTTTTTTTTCTTCACTATTGTTATAGCGATTTCAAAAATTACGTACAAAGTTTGTACAGTCCACGACAAATGTAGTTTAGCCAATTCTAATTAATTGATCATCTTAGCTCCTAAACCTTTCATGCAATAGTAAAAAAAAAATGAAATAACTATATCAATTTTGTTCTCTAGGGATAGTAAAACTATTTATACATAATTTTTTTGATACATAAATCCTGACGTAAAAACGGTTTGTAAATATTTTGGTGTTAATCAACTTTTGTCATTGACTGTACTTTGGAGCTTCCGCTTATTGTTTTTGATCGGAATATCGGCTTTTCCGAGAGTGACTATTGTCTGAACTCCCAACCTCTAAAGGTAAGCCTTTTTCATCAATCAAGGTGTACTAGTTTGCAGGTGAGTTTGGCTTGGGCCCCCCATGCCTTAGTGGGGCGCTGGTTTGGTCTCTTGAATTAGATTGCATTTTTTATTAGAACATGCAAGCTACTAAAAACATATTCACCGTTTCACCGTCACATCCATTCGTCTATACTTACTCCACGAGCGATGCCTAAGCACCCCGTAGGGTGTAAGGGGTAACCCCACCGCACCTTTTGTAATACACGTGAATACTCGACAATTTTTCTGCTCATCCACTACATTTTAGAAGAATTCGCCTTAATCCATCTGTCACAGCCTCTCAAGAAATTTGTTAGTCCATTGAAAAGTTACATTTGGGGTTGCGTTTTTTAGAGGAAGCAAATTTATTTTTTTGATGTGTTGATAAAAAAAAATTGTTAATATTTTTTGTTGCAAATTAAATTCTCTATAACTTTGGTCCGGTAGCTTTTGTTTTTTTATCAGATAAATAGTTTAAGAGATATAACGTAAAAACGATTTCAACCCCTATTTTCAAGATGGTGGCCATGGGACAAGGGTGGCGACCCCTAAACTTGGTTTTAGCTTAACACTGACCCCCCCTACCCATCAAAAAAATAAAATTGCGTCCTCTAAAAAATGCAAGGTTAGGCCTAAAAATGGAACATTTCAATGGATTATGTAGGATTCGCGAGATTCTGATTTTTTATGTTTCTGATTCTGAACACAATATTTTTTTTTTGGTTTTTGTATGCTTGTTCGCGATGGACGGAAAACTACTGAACGTATTTTGATCTGTTTTTTTTTCTATTAGAAAGGTCTTGGTCAGACTTAAAAAGACTTGAAACTTTTGTTTGATTCCAATTGGTTCAGTAGAACCGGAGATATGACCAAAGAACAATAACCGACCACCACGCGGGCGGATCCGCGATCATCAGCTAGTTGGTTACATTATTCTTCGTTTGATGGTGATGATTTGTTTTTTTTTTGACGCAATAGGCAAGAAAACATTCATCATTATCTTAACGTTGCTCCCGGTAGCATCCCAGGCTTCTATCCTTTAATCCGGAGTCCGTTTACTCCTTCTCCTCCTTTTGATTCGGTTTATAAGGCTTTTATGGGAGCGACCACCGTCTCCCCTTCCAATGCTGAACGCAAAGCCTGCGCCAGAGTCTCGTTCGATAATTTAGAAAAAAAACTATCTTAGTTTTTGCTATATTGCTACTAGTGTAAGTTGTGAATATTCAAAAACCATTAACACAGTAAACTTTGATTAAAATAATCAAAGCCAAAAACTACAGCTTTAACTGATGAGGTAACGAACCTTGAATACTTATGATATGAAACATTCCATTCATGCAAATTACATGTCATCATCATCATCATCATCATCAACCTATGTTAGTCCACTGCTGGACATAGGTCTCCCCTAATGAGCACCATAGCGCCCTGTCTTCAGCTTGCCGCATCCAGCATCTGCCCGCAGTCTAGAAAAAAGTTACATGTAAAAATATACAATCTTAAATAAAATGTGAAATTTGCTACGCATGAAGTTTTTTGAAATGCCAAACCCTTGTTTCAAATATAAGTACTACAAAGAATGCTTACAACAGCTGGGGTCTGTTTGCACATAACAAACATGTTATCAAGCAGACTAAACGATTTTTAATGCAAGAGAGGACCAACATAAAAATCACTAGCGCTCTGTATAGGGCCTCGTGAATTTTTAAAAGAGGCACAAATGAGAGGGTTCGGTTACAGGCCCGACGAGAAAGCAAAGCAATACATCCACCTTTTGTTTCTGACTGTGGGTAGTCAAACAAACCAATGTAATCTGGCCCCTCTCCCTTCTGTTCCAACAAACATATCCAGCGTTAAAAGTTCTGTCTGAGAGGTCTGCTTAAACTGGGTGGGCGCAGAGTGGTATAGAAATAAGTTAAAAAGAAAAATTTATGCTGCGAAAAAGAAAATGAGAATGTTGAATGAGAAAATGGTGGGAGCTGTGATGTTGGGTGCCTAAAGTGGCGGCTACTAAGTCTTTGAACTTTAGTGTAGAGACAATGTTTAATAAATATTTTCCACTGATTTCCCTAGAAAATCCCAAAAATGCATATGTGCGCACTGGCTGTGCGAAGTAAGGATTCCACATAACAATAATATTAAAGTAGAGGTATATTAACACCCACATTTTTTTGAACCTGTTTTAAATCTACATCATCAGGGGTGAACCTTTTGCCATCGATTGAGCACGTTTTCATACTATATTTTTGCCGTCAAATGAATGGTCAGAACTACCCGTAACCGGCGTGCATGTATGAAAACAATCATGAAAGTGGAAAAAGCGAAATTCGTATTCCAAGATCGTAGCAAGTGGAAAGATGTTGTCTCTGCCTACCCCTATGGAAAAAAGGCGTGACTATATGTATGTATGTATTTATGAATCACAGTTTAGTAAGTAGTATTTGAACAATAAATGGTTAGAAAAAGAAAAAAATATTTATGTACTTTTTTTTTCGTGCGGAAATCCCTTCGGATACCCCCCTGCCGGCCAGCGGGGGTGGTTATGTCGGGCTTGAACCGACTAAAACCGCACGCCGTCTCGGGTCTTCAGACGCCGGGGTGTAAGGTTGCCCATAGAGCATATCCCTCGCACCCCGACTGACCCTGGGCCATCTCCGGTTTCGAGATGGCCCCCTCAAGTTTGGGAACCAAGGTGTCCCTGTCTTGCCCCGGTTTGGGGGAGGGGTGCTAGTCGCCCCACCGCCGTCCCGGCCTGCTTCTGCTGGGGTGACAGTCGGCCTCACCTGCCACCCCCAATATTTATGTACCTTTTCGCGAAAGGTAGATAGAAAGTAGAAGAAAGGAAAGTAAAATTAATAACCAAAATGACTATTATTTTCGCTAACCCAGACATCTCTAAAGAATAATTGCCTTTCTTAGAACTGGGTTCACGTCGGTAGTGTAATGGCCAGGGTGCGACAACTTCACTCAACGACCTTCGTCCTCCATGAGCGCGGGCCTAGGGGTAGTGGGGGTGACAGGTTGAGCCGCATGTCACCCTAGCAGAAGCAGGCCGAAGCGCCGAAGCGTTTTTTCGGGGGCAATACGGGGACACCATGGTTCCCAAACCCGAATGGCCATCTATAAGCCGGTGATGGCCCTGGGTCAGTCGGGGTGCGAGTGAAATGCCTTATGGGTCGGTCACCTTACATCTTACGAGGCATCTGAAGACCCGAGACGATGTGCGGTTTTAGTCGGGTCGACCCCGGATTTCCGTGGCGACACCTTAATCACTAGACTCCCGTTGACGTTGAAACCAGTAATAATTAAAGTAGGTAGAAGCCCATAAAGTCTTATAATGTTTTTTTTTTGAAAAAAAAAACGAATAACTTCAATCCTAACGTACAGTGCACGACAAAAGTTGCTTAACAAACTTTTTTTATATTGGGAGACATTTTTTTTTTTTTTTGTACCAATATTTAAATAATATTTAAATAATTGTCCATTGTTAAAGTAACTTATTAACTGAGCTTATTATATAAACAGTAGTAAGAACGCGTAAAAATTATATCTGTTCTTATTCTAACGTTTTTTTTTATTACTACACAGCTACACAGTATCTACTATTAAGCATAGTCTAGTAAATGTGAATGTATAATATGTATGTATTTACAAAAGAACATATATTTAAGTATGTTTATCCACATTTTAAAACCCATACTATCAGATATATAAGCAACCCATAGTACAATATAAGCTATGCTTACTTTGGCTCTAAATGTCGCTGTGTAGTGTGTCGTAGAGTATTATAAAACAAAATTATAAACGTACTTTTTTTTTTTTTAATATTTAGGACACGTCAATATGACTTCACCTCGCCTGATGGTAAGCTGAAGGTAGTCTCTGGAAAGAGGGCCACCATTACATACACGTACCATGTTAACAATGGTGGCACTCAGCTTGACGGCCTCATCAGAAGAGGATTATCGTCGCAGCACCGCGTGACACCCTCCGGTCCCACTAGTGCTGCGACCACAACCCCCCTGCCCGGCTATGCACTTGCTGACCCCTGAACGCAATCAAACCGAAATTAGATTACTATTACTTACAAAATGTCAAAAAAACTGGATTAATTTAGCATCATTGTCATTGAATCAATCAATCAATTAGCCTATTGCAGTCCAATGCTGGACATAGGCCTCTCTCATTGTACGCCATTGCACCCGATCCTCCACTTTGCGCATTCAGTCTATGAACGTGCCAATTTTATTCCTAATGTATTAAACGAATAAATTCATGTTCATCGTTATCATTCATGAAATCGATTTTTGTTTTCTAAATCGATAGTTATAGCAATAAATAGCAACTCCAGACGTGATAAAAAGTTAGCGACAGTTCTTAAAGACAGCACACAATATTATAACAGACACTCGTTTTCGCCCGCGGCTGCACTCCTGTGGCGTTCAGAATAATTGTTTAATATCTACAATTAATCTAACAGTGTAAATAACTAAATTGCGTGGGAAAATGTTTAAATAAATGAGTGAAGTGTTTTAGCGTTCGTGTACCTACGTGTGTCTTTTATTATTTCATCATAACTTTCAAATGCCTGAACAGTTTTAGATGTATCGAAATCGTAAGAATTTGTACATCATCCCGAGTGTATCACACTCCTGTCTACATATATTTGGCAGGACAGACACTTTTTAAGATTAGTATCTTCATTAAGCTCTTAATATTAGTCAAATTGCGTGTCCGTAAGACCCACTCCTAAAACAAGCAACTTGGCTAATATTAAGGGGTTAATGAAAACATTAGGGATATGGGTGGAGTTGGGACCGACATAGCCACTTAATTGTAAGTCCAATGCCTTCACTTTTAAACCACCGTCAATCACCTGTCACCTATCTCTGTGCCAAAATATGCTACTTTTAACCCGGGAATAAGTTTCTGTGGATCATAGGGGCGAGATTAGTATTTCACTACAACAACAACAGCCAGTAAATTTGTAACGTCGAAAATAAACTTCCAATTTACTATGCACAAACATACAAACTCAATTAATTTTAAGTGTATATCTGTCACGAGTCTGAACGTTACTGTGCTGATTAAATTTATTGTATTGAATGTTTCCAATTATCGATTTAACAACAATGGAATCGATATAATCGCTCGATATAGATCGTCATCGATGCTATTGAATCGCCCTTTTGTTCAGCGGGGTATGTGTACAAAGATATTGCGGGTGATATCGAGATATATGACGTGGGTTAAAAAGTGAAACGGCACTTTGGTCACTAGTTTATTGGTGATGCATTTAAGTTATGACCAAAAGATTCGGCACACTGCGTTTCTTTCGTATTTTTGCATTGTGATCCCTAGCTAATTACAATATAAGAGATATCTTATCTCTTCCTGTGGGTATCGTAAAAGGTAGTAAGGGATAGAGCTGTGTAATCTATTCAACAGTAATCCTACAGTTCATGAAAAGTTGATGGCAATTGGCAATTGGCTCCACTTGCCCTTATTACGTGGGACCAAACAAATCGTTGGCAGAATGTGGGTGTTATTGCGCCTGTACGTCGAGAAAGACTATTAAATGTAGTACCTTGCTTCCGTTGGTGATTTATCTTTCTTGTTGGTAGTGTCTTATAACGTCATAAGACTTGACTGATTGAGGTCATATTTACACAATAATATTTACTGTAGCATAGTCATAAAATATAACACCATGACCCATGAGAGTAGAGCATTAAGTTTAATACGGGTGAAGCCGCACGTTATAAATTGTTTGCGTATCGCGCCTTGCCAACAAGAGCGTCACAGCTCAAAAAAAAAAACTTACATTAGGATGTATTTTCTTAAAAGGTATATCATACCCATATTTTCTAACTGTTTTCAGTCAACCAGTGACCCTATTACCATCAATCGGACATTTTCACTGAAACGTAATTTTAAAATAAAAATAAAAATTATAGAACCCCATGGCAACCTATCATCATCATCATCATCATCATCATCAACCTATTCTGGTCCACTGCTGGACATAGGTCTCCCTAATGAGCGCCATAGCTTGCCGCATCCAGCATCTGCCCGCAGTCTTTCGCAGATCGTCATCCCACCTGGCCGGAGGGCGTACCTATAACTTATTACCTGGGGATCTTCAAGTCTTGAGTGAATAGATACAGTGAGAGATAGAGTGAAACAGCAGTCAAACGTGAGCCTATTAATAATAATAAAAAACCCCAGAATCACAACCGCAGAGCATACATTTTGGACAATCGCCATTTTCGTCAGTCGTCGCCGAGTTGCATCTAATTTGCTGTTATGACAAATTAGAAAATTTGAGTTTTCATCCGATAGTTATGATACATTTTTAACAGATATCGATGATGTTTGCTGATATTTTAAGCACTAAGTTTTGTTTTATGTTATTTTCTTTTGTGATATTTTTTCCAGTATCAAACCTTGTACGGACTATGCGTTCCAATGTACGCGTACCGACTACGTGTATATTGGAACGCATAGTCCGTACAAAGCTTCAAAAAGTACATATAACAAAAAATATCTGGCTCCAAAGTTTTCGCGGTGAGCCAGAACTCAAAAAGTGTTGTCTGAGCATGCATGCATTTGGATTTTGTTCAACATACAGACGTAAGTGTCTTGTGAACGCCTTTTTTATTTTTATTGCACCCATGTGAATACAAAGGGGCCTTCCTGATGGGTAGTTCCAGATATAAAATGAATGAAGAAATTAAGTTTGTATGTTATTGAATTCTAAACCGACTACAACCACACGGTGTCCTCCCCAAGCGTCCATTGCCGATCATCCCGGGTACGACCTCGAAAGGATAACCCCAGGGTTATATGTATGGTGTATAGTGTAATGGTGTAATGGGTGAATGAGGGCCTGGAGCCTTGGGCTTCGGGGCCCAAGCCAACTTCACCTGTTAATCGGTGCACCTGCTAAATAAAGGACGAAGACTTTCCTCTCGGGGTTGGGAGGTCAGGAGGTAGTCGCTCCCGGAAAACCAGACATAATTTTTTTTTCGTGCGCTCCTTCGGTTAACCCCCCCCCCCGTCTCGGGTCTATCAATTAATAAGCGGACACTTTCTTTTTTCGTGCGGAAATTGCTTAGAATATCCCCCCGCCGGCCAGCGGGGGTGATTATGTCGCATTCAAACTGACTAAAACCGCACGCCGTCTTGGATCTTCAGACGCCGGGGTGTAAGGCATTTCCCTCGCAACCTGGGTGACCCAGGGCCATCTCCGGTTTCGAGATATCGCCCTCGGGAATTAATAAGTGAACTCTGGGCTTGAAAGTGCAAACGCGAACGTGCAAAGATGAAACGTGGAAATTACTGGGCGGAAGATGATGTTATTGAATTTATAATTCGATTTGAATCTGACCCAAAGTTAGCATAGCTTAACTAGATTGTGTTATGGGTTCTAAAATATGAATTTGATATTGTAATAATAGCTCAATGTTTAGATACATTTTTTTTTGTAGAGAAACATATTATGCATAGATTGTCGGTAGCTCAGTGGTTAAGGAGTCCGCGTAAGGAAGTCCTGAGTTCCAAACCTGTCTATTTCATTACTGATGTGAACCCACTCCTAACACAATAATTTATCTTAGTTCAAAGTCAAAGTCAAAGTCTTTATTTTTCAAAATAGTGCAACGTAATTACATCTTTTTGACGTCAAAAACTGCTTAATACTAAGTTTACCACCGCTTCCTAGGCGCTAGTGGAGAAGAAACGGCGCAACAAACTCCAGTGCGGCATTTTCGAGACGTCAGCTTATACTCGTAGTGATTTCTTAAGACTAAATATGGACGAATGTACAATTTGTCTCGTGTCAAGATAAATAAAGGTATATAAAAAAGAAGTTATAATAAAATTTAACTCAAGTTAAACGTTCAAATAATTGAAAAAAGTTAAAAATTGGTAATTTCTTTACCAATTTTTTACTTTTGTCGCGTGCCTACTACAATATTATGCTGTAGTTGTAACATTTTAGCATTTTAGGAGCAGCCTGCACCATGCTCATAGTTGGTGCGTTTAAAGGGAACATTAGTCATTTTGGTTAGGTACTCTGATAAAAATATAAAAAAAAACACCCAGACCAATGATATATATAATTAATCATACAAAATATTTGCACTGAACGAGATTCAAACCCGATAGCAGTCGAATGCTCTACCGCTACACCGCACAGGTCGTCGAGTGAAAACAATGGTTCAACAACGTCTGGTTAACTGTTAAGTATGCGGCTCCAGTTAAAACCAAACAGATTTATCTTTAAGTACCGTCTGTCTTCAATAGTATGTTTAAATTTTACTTTGAAAACAACTACAGGAAAGTGTAGAACTGTAAAACCTCATTCAACTTACAAGCTTTTTAAACAAAGTAACGTTAAACTAGCTGAGCCCGTGACTTCGTCCGCCTGGACTTAGACTCTATTTACGTGTAATTTTAATAATTTTTCTAAAAGAATATCAGCCCAAAGTATACCTTATAATACTTAACAGGTAATAAACTCAAAATCGGATCCTACTAATACATATTATAAATGTGAAAGTTTGTGAAGATGTTGTAACTCAATCACGCTCAAACGGTTTTTTTTTTATATTTAGGACACGTTAATTTGACTTCGACTCGCCTGATGGTAAGCTGAAGGTAAAGTCTCAGGAAAGAGGGTCACCATTACATACACGTACCATGTTAACAATGGTGGCACTCAGCTTGACGGCCTCGTCAGAAGAGGATTGTCGTCGCAGCACCGAGGGACACCCATCGGTCCCACTAGTGCTGCGACCATTATCCCCCTGCCCGGCTATGCACTTGCTGACCCCTGAACGCAATCAAACCGAAATTGGATTACTATGGAGGGTTTTTCGCAATCGTGCACGGTGGTACCCACCCGGCCGAATTTTGTGACAAATTTGTGTCATCAAATTTCTACCACCAGTGAAAGGATCTGGCTGTTTGGTACAGAGATAAATTATAGTCTTGAATAACACATACATAACGGGATTAGGATACCACGAGGATGGACCTGCGGGGCACAGCTGGTACATAATATTTGTGTTTTATTTAAGTATGTACTTATCATATTTACGCAATAACAACATCTCACTTGACCCCACGCGCTAACTATAGTAGTTACATCCTATCGCATTATAGTACCGCTACGTGCGTAAACACAAACTAATGCGTTTTGTTAGTGCTTACCGCGACAGTAAAAGCTTGTCAATGTTAAAACCTCACTGAATAAGGAAATGGGCTTCTTTGCAAATGGCCGCGGTCTATGAAATTTTACTGCAAATAGCCTGGGAACTGTTTTATTTTTGACGACACGACGCCGATGCGACACGTGATAAGCAAAAAAAGAACAAAGGGGAATTTAACTATTACTGCCCTTTTTGATACATTTATTTTTATGCATATACTAATTGTGCCATCGACTTCGTATGCGTGGATTAAGATTAGCGTTTTTTTTTTCTACGGAACCCTTATACTTTTACTAAAACAAATTTGTCTTAGTAACGCCTTATAACATCAGCTATCTGCAGTAAAAATCCCGTCACAGACCTAGCCACTTCAGAGATTATACGAAACAAACAGACAGAAGATAGAGAAAACTGTTTAAAATGGATTTTTTGTTATAAGTATGCACTGCAAGTATTCATTAAAAAGCTGTTATTTTAACATTACAAGCAGCCACTTGAATTTTATTTATTTTTTCACATATAGATGATTCGTATTCGGTATCGTATCTACCATATTGTATAGTGTGTACCAGGAATATATCCTACCCAGAGTGTACTTGCTTCCCCGGCAACACAGACAATTTTTAAAAGTTAAAGAAATATCAATAGTTACATAGAAAAGCCTCATATGGCCAGATAAGTGCCCAGAATCCGCTTGCCTACTTTATAACTAACTTATGCCCGCGGCTCTGCCCGGGCTGAAGTCAGTTATTGTTTTTTGGTCATATCTACGGTTCTACTTAACCAATTGCAATCAAATATACGGCAGATTTTAAGTCTGACCAAGACCTTTCTAATAGAAAAAAACCATATCAAAATCCGTTCAATAGCTTTTGCGTCCATCGCGAACAAACAGATAAACAGACTAAAACATTACTGTGTTCAGAATCGTTCATTTAACATAACCCAGGTAAAAAAAACAATGTTCAAAAATGACTGTAAAGTTATTCATTGTTTCCGTAGTTCGCAAGAATTACGGTAGATGGCTCCAGCGTCGCCTTAAGACGTATATAATATATCGGAGAATTTCGAATATCTAGGACGTGTCTAGATAGCTCGGCTGGTCAGAGCATTCCCCCTGTAAGGGACTGGTCGCGGGTTCAAGTCCCGTTCTAGATGTTCTCTCTTTCCGATCTAAATCTTTAGAAAAAGTAAGCATACAAAATGCTTAAAAATTTAATAGAATAACCCAGGTAGTTTTTTAATATCTCCAATGTACAGACACGACTAATTTACAATTTTATTATAGTATAAATAGATAAGATTAAAATTTTTTATTATTTTATTTAAATATTTCAATTATTTGTATATAGAAAGCGCTAAAAAAAATCTGTCGTGCTCATAATTGTCTCTTTTGTCTCCTTGATTTGCAATTTTTTTTTTTAAACTCCTAACTTCTAACTCCTTCAATTTACTTTTGATCAATTTCGATGCGGGTTCCAAGACAGTTTAACTTTCACTGCGATTTCACGAGTCTCATTAATTGCTGTTTTGTGGGTCACTAGTGTTGATCTTGTCGTACAGAAGTAATGTACAGTACCTAATGGTAATGAGGGTGGGAGAATGAGAGAGAGAATGAGAGTGGTTGTCCCGTTAAGAAGAATGTGAGACAATTGAAGCCAACACTTCAGGGGTATTCCCCTCCGCCAGGATCCAAGGTGCATACTACCCAAATATTTTTTACCAACTACAGTGTACTTACGTACAAAAATCAGCTCTTAAAGCCCGAAACCACAGATGTTCTGAGTCCATACTATAACGAAGGACTGCGTTCACGGGCTCTTGGAACATTAAGTTTGACACTTATTGCATTTTTGTATTTAGCAATATGACTTTTATTATTCACAAATAGTGCTATTTGACGAGTGAAACATAGGACATGACTTTTTATAGCCGTTTTCTCCTCATTCATGCTCAGTCATCGCAATGAAAATACGGCGATAAATGTAAATTTAGCTTCATAAGTGTTACTTTGTAACTTTTAAGTACCATATACATTTTATTTTATTACGGGATCGTAACTTTTGAACGTCGTCGGAGTACTTTGCTAAACTTCTTCATTAGTTGGATAACTAATGAGAAAATTATTTATGACTTTGACAGTTGGCAATGTGATGTTCCATATTTGAAATAAATGAAATCAAATAAATTAAGAATATAAGCCGTTTGGTCGAGACTGTACTCCTCCGGAACCACAATACCGATCTTGACCAAATTTGCGATGGTGATAGTGTAGACACCGCTGAGTGTTTAGAGAGGTCAACTGTTCAAATACAATGTACCATTGAGGAATAAGCATCGAAAAACAGTTTCACGAGCGCGTGGCCTTAGCTATGCGCGCGACCATAGTAAGATGCCTTATTTTTCAAGTAAGAGTCCTGCTCGCTCAGCTCAATTTATTTCAGTCGCACCCTGCACTGAATTCCTAGTTCATTTTTTAGTTTTGTATTGTATAGCAATTTATCTAATATTATAAAGAGCAAATATTTGTTTGTTCGTTTCTTTGTTTGTTTGTTTTAGCCATTAGAATGCTACTTATCCCTGAGTAACATACTATAATGATTTTTATACGGGATCATGACTTACACGGGTGAAACCGCGCGGCGATGCTGGTTTTGTATTACTTTAGTATCTACACTATTTCCAATATTTTAACTGCTATGGTCACAAGCATACTAAGATGGTGATCGTCATACAAAGGGGTGCTTTTTGGGCCCCCCATAATCTTCGGAGCCATCTGCTGATTGACGAACGAGGCTCTGGCGCAAGTTTTCCTCTCGGTGTTGGGAAGTCAGACGGTAGTCGCTTTCATTAAATCCGTTTAAACCATACCAAAAGGAGGAGAAGTGGACCCTGTGTTCCGAGGTGGAACCCTCGGATGCAACCTGGAACAACGCTAAAATAATGATGATGAAATTCAGCCCGAGAAATTAGACTTTCACAAAAATAAACATTGCAAGTGAAATGAAAGCTTTTAAAAATAGAATTCAACACTTTCTTTAGAAGGCAAATGAGTACGGGGCTTAACCCTAAAAATTCAACGGTGCATATCATAGTGCCGTCTCCTCCACAAATAGTACCAACACAAATCGATATACGTGCACACAATGGACGCGCGACACCCGCAGTGTCATTGTACTCGGTTCGATTCCCGGCCGCGCTAATGAACGTGACGGTGAGAATGTGCCATGTGTTGGTAATGGAATTTCTTGAGTTTTTAATGGCGTCACATTGATAGAATTTTTATATTATCGACTTATATCAGTAGATAAGATTTTATAGGTATTCAATATGGAATTTTGATTGCCTCAGAGAGCGTGTAGGACCCCACTAAGATATTCGCAGCCAAGCTGGTTGGCTTGACTTGACCTGCAACCTGTTGATTAGCGGTTGAAGCTCTGGCATAGGTTTTCTTCTTGGGGTTGGAAGATCAGACGGTAGTCACTCCCATAAAAGCCGTGTAAACCAAAACCAAAAGAATAGGAGTAGGCAAACTATTTTTTTCTTCTCTGGCGGAAATTCCGCCGGTTACCCCGCCGCCGGCCAGCGGGGGTGGTTATATCGGATTCGAACCGACTAAAACCGCACGTCGTCTCGGGTCTTCAGACGCCTGGGTGTAAAGTGGCCCAGGGCCATCTCCGGTTTCGATATGGCCCCTTTCGGGTTTGGGAACCACGATGTCCCCGTCTTGCCCCCGGAAAGAGGGGGGCACGCAATGCGCATGGAGTACGAAGGTCGTTCAGCGATCTCCGATGCCTGAGTTACCTAAGAGTAAGCATACCCTGGGCTCTGATGTGAAAGCCGTAAGCAACGCTAAGACGATTATCATGATTGTCTCAGAGAGCAGAATTGGTGATACCTGTGCGGTGGGAACGCTAGCGTACTACGCCAGTGTAGTCAGAGTTCGCTTCCAGGCTCTGATCCTCTCAATCATCATTAATAATCATGATCTGAGAGTCAATCAAAGTTTGCGCTTTGGAACCGACGGTACACTCTCCGTTTCACGAGTTTGGTTAATCGTTTTTATTGTATCACTAGCTGATGCTCGCGGCTCCGCCCGCGTGAAGGTTATCATGTTTTGGTCAAATCTTCGGTTCTACTTAACCAATCATATTCATACATACGGCAGATTTTAAGTCTGACCGTATGAAAATGAAACCGAATCAAAATCCGTTCAGTAGTTTTTGCGTCCATGGTGAAAAAACAGACAAGAATTCCAAAAAATAATATTTTCATGCTCAGAATCGTTCATTTAACATAACCCAAGTTTTTTTTAAATATCTACAATGTACAGATATAGCTAATTTACAATTTTAAAATAGAATATATATAGTAGTATCCAGATTATTATGATATTAATGTAACTAACAAAATGAATTCAATACTAAAGTCGAGAGTTACTGAGTATAAAGTGGGTTTTATAAATTGTCAACAAGTCCGAATTTACAAGCAGTATTCAACCTCTTAACCTTAAAAGAGGTTTTGCTCCCAATGTGTGTTGTACGTATTGGGTAATGGCTTGTGTTCTGGGGTGCACCCTCGCACTTTAAAATAAGGATAGTCGTATACAGTGCGGTTTGAATGGTACAGCCAGCGGCAAAAGTTGCTGAACTGAAACTGATACTGATTACTGAAAAACTGAAATTGATAATTTACCTTTGCGTTTCAAATAGATTAATAAATTGAATAAGTATTTTTTTTTATTCTCAGAAGACAATTTGGAGCGAAGATGATAATATTTATGTATCCAAATCGGATAGGGTTAAATTACTTTTGTTGCTGACTGTAGTTGGTACTGTAATTCTACACTAAGTTCAATGTTCTAACATATTTTTTTCTTTATTTCACAGGTAAAAGCTTCAGCAAAAAGTAAGAAGATTTAAGAAACTACACAATGTATAAATATACCTAATAGCCACTGGTGTTTAAAACAAAAAAATAACAGATAAATAATTATGTCTCTGGTAAAAGGAAAGCGATGAAATCGGTTGAACTAAAACTCAGATATGGAAATAAAGATGGAAGCACACTCACAAATTAAATGGTAACGACCAAAAATAATTAACAAAAATAAACATGGTACATACTCGTACATTCTATAAATATTTATTTGTTTTATTGTTCTCTCCTCTCTTGTAAGTTTTTGTGAGTATGCAAATCTAAATATAAAATGTAAATGTTCATATTTTTTGTACGAATGTCAAATAATTGGATAATAGCATAATATGAACATGTAATGGTATGGTACATCGTGGGGCTTCAAAACAAGCGATGCTGGTGGGTTTCACCAGTGAGAAGAGCCGCTATACTACTTATTTTGGTTGTTACGGGACAGCATCTGACCTCCCAACCCTGAGAGGAAGGCTTGCGCCTGTGCTTCGTCTGTTGATTGGCATTGTCAGGCTTACCTGTCAGCAGTTGAGGTTGAGTTAGGCCAGCGGTAATAATAAGAAAAGCTATTAAATTGAACTATTACGATTTATTCAATGATTGTCATTGGTGACATTTGGGCTACAAGCAGATTTCCCCATGATAAGAATCGAGAGATTTTCACTGGTGAAACCCGAGCTGAATAAAACGTGAGATCAATTTTAAACTAATTATTTTTACTGCTAAAATTCTTAGTGCTTTTACATACACGGTTAGCTTAGAGAGGCAGTTCGAAGAGAGTTAGAGGAAAGTAGAGTTAGCAGTAGGAAGTTCGACAGCTACGTCAACGCAGGTTTGATTCCCACTCAGTGCAAATGTTTGTAGGCATGAAAGATAGCATGTTGAATAACATATGTTTATTGCATTGGTTGGTGTGTTCTTAGTCGGCGGGTTTGTCCTTCTTTGGCTTGGTGTATACCGGGCATAACTTGAAAGCTTTGTTTTTCTCAAGTATTCATTTCAAATATTGACTATCAATCTGCCTGGTCTGATCTGCTATCCTGTTTTTCAAGATGGGGTAACAGGAATATCTCTCCCTGTCACTGCTTCTATTGTTTAACATTTATAACTTGTTTGACTTGGAAACTGGTTTGAACAGTAAGTTATCTAAACGGGGCACAAGATGCTGTAGTAGACTGTTGTGATAAATATCTCAACCATATAGGTACTTAAGTCCTACAAGCACACAACTCGCCTGATGGTAAGTGATTACGTGAGTGCCTTTATCGTTCCTATACCCGTGTCTAATAGCGAAACTCATTATACCTGTGTATACTTGTTTAGTTAACCTACTCAGCTATGTAGTCAGCGAGCAGATTAGCACGTAGCGAGGTTAAATACAATTTTGAAAAAGAATTAAATATTATATACGTCTGAAAGCGACGCTGAACCCATCTACCGTAATTCTTGCGAACTACGGAAACAATGAATGACTTTACAGTCATTTATAACATTGTTTTTTTATGCTTTATGATGTATCTAATATATCAGAGAATTTCGAATATCTGGGACGTGTCTAAGTGGCTCAGTTGTTCAGAGCATTCCCCCTGTAAGGGACTGGTCGCGGGTTCAAGTCCCGCCCTAACACGTTCTCTTTTCCGATCTAAATCTATAGGAAAAATAAGCATACCAATTGTTTAAAAATTTAATTGAGAGAATTAAATAGCTACTTTAATGGCCACACTTTCGTAAATAAACTACCGTGAATAGGGATGATGACTTTAACTACAGGTTACAATTCTTGCAGAAATTAACCACTTGCAGCAACTTGTAATTAACGGTCTGCAAACAATTACACTTGGAATACAAATGGTTGCTAATTCTGTGTTTGCGAGAAACCGAAAAATAAAAACATTAATAGGAAACCTGATTTTGTTAAGTGGACGACACGACACAACTTCACACAACGCTAATTGGAAAGTTTAGTACACTCGCAAACATAATTTTATTGTGCATTAGCTGTTGCCCGCGGCTCCGCCCGCGTAGAATTGTGTTCCCGTTCCCGCAACCCATGGGACCCTATTCCCGGGATAAAAAGTAGCCTATGTGTTATTCCGGACTATATTCTATTCCTGTGCCAAATTGCAGTCAGATCCGTTCAGCCGTTTTTGCGTGAAAGAGTAACACACATCCATCCATTCATCCATACTTACAAACTTTCGCGTTTATAATATTAGTATGATAATGGAGTGTTTTGGTGTGATAAAGAAAAAAAATCCGTTCCCGCAGGGGGAACGCACAGGTAGATTTCGTGAAGCAATTAATATTATTTTATATAGAGAACTACGGACTTTAATCAGTTTAATTTTTTTTTTCTCGAAAACGGTAACTTTTTAACTTTAACTTAACTTTTTAGCGAAAAACTTTTCAGACATTTATTTTAGACTTAAAAATGGCCTATCGATTAAAAATGTTTCCGACGACAAGAATGTTCACCGGTTAGAAGTTATGATTTTTTTCCCGAAAAATTTTGGTGTTCCCCCCTCCACTTTTAGTTAAAGTTTTAATCCTAGAGGTTTATAATTATTAAAAGTTGTTGGTATTCATGTATACTATGGGATAAAATTAGAACGGTTCGAATATCTTTCATGGAACGTGAAATTTGAGCAAAAACTGATTTCACACAAAGTGAGGCCCTACCGTCCCCTTAGGCCGGATTCCACCCGTTCACGAACTTAAGCTAAGTTTACATCCAAGCAATTTTTGACCGCAGTTTGAAAGCGATCGGGGCAAAAATGCGACCGTGAGAGTGCCGCAAATTTTGGGAAGTGGAACCATACATACATATATATATATATATAAACTTTTTGACCAGTGGTCATTTCGGACTCAGGGGGTCATAACTAGACCTCCTATGAAGATTTTTTTTTAAATTCGACAGTAGTCAAGAAACCAATAGGTAGATCGATTTCATCGAAATCTACCTAAAAATGCTATTTTATGCTATGGTTAATGCTGTTTTAGTAGTCATTAACATATTAGATGTGGCTACAATAGGGAAAGTATGTGTTATATATAACAAGTAATATTTATATCACCACTGGTGATAGTTGGAATATTTTCCTATTTATCTTCAGTGGTGATAAAGCCTCATTATACCTGTGCGGCGATAGCCTAGTGGTGTACGTAACGGACTGCCGAGACGAGGTCTCGAGTTCGATCCCCAGTCGCCCCGGGTACACACCTCTGACTTTTCATAGTTATGTATGTATTAAAAATGTTGATTATCGCTCGCTTAGTAATGTGCCCGGTAGATGGCAATAGGCTCGCCAACATAACTGGCGAATCGTGGCTGTGTAATACACCTCTGCCTACCCATTCGGGGATACAGGCGTGAAGTTATGTTATGTTACACAGCCAGTGGTCACAGCTGGGAATAGACGGAAATAATGAGTAACAATAAGGATTGATCTTTCAAATTTATAATCTTATTTAAGATCCTTAAATCTGGCACTATTTGCCTGTGTTTTTGACGAATATTCCAAACCAGGTTGAAGTTTTGAAATCTTTGCGAACTTCAGAGAAGCGAAAATCGCAATGCAACACAGAACAGTTTAATTATAAGACTGTTTGTTAATTTAGGAATAATGACATTTCTAAACATACCTGTAATGAATCGTTTTTGAACGGTGTCATCTGTAATATGATTAATTGTTGCCGCCAATGCGTACCAAAATGGCTGCATCTGGCGAAAAACATAATTTCTCATGTCGCTACTAAGCGATTCATCAGTGCTCATATTTTAAACATTAAATTTGTTTTATATTTGTGAGATTTATCATTCAAAAAATAAACTCTAATGTCTAGTTTGATTCTTGTTGGTGACACATCCTCCAGAGTTGCGTTCAAATCTAGTGTCACTCTGAAGTCAAGCCTGCCCTTTCATAGAAGTTATACAAAAATATATCAAAATTCAGGTGAGTTTTACGCCCTGCATAATAATATAAGTAATCTTTTCTTGTAAGTAAGTGTATATGTCTGCAATAAAAACAAAGACAATAAAATTGGACACCGCTTTCTTCGTACTTATAAACATCACCAGGTCCAGGTTAATATGTGGTGTCCTTAAACATGTTCTAATGGTTGTTTTACTACTCAATAATACGCATGAACCTTTATTTCATTTCAAATATCCTCACGTCACAGTAAATTATTGTGCTAATGATAACTACTTTCATTATGACCCTTATGAAGTATTTTAATCGAATGTAAAGGATTCTTCTGCCTTTTTTTTTACGTGTGGAAACCCCCACTAGCTTCACCCCACAGGTGCCAACGATGGGATGGGCGTGTCGGAATCGTATCGACTAAAACCACACGGTGTCCTCCCCAAGTGTCCATTGCCGGGCAACCCGAGTAATCCCTCGAAAGGATAACCCCAGGAAGGATTCTTCAGCCTAATATTCTTTTTTAAGTAGGTAGAAATTTTTTTAATTGCTATACCTTTGAACTGGTGCACTATCTCTAAAGTATATATTGAAATTCCAACGCTATTGTATAGCAATTTGAGATTCCTTTTTATATAAGAACAGAGGCGTTGTCTCTCGGATGTATCAGAGGCGTTCATCTCGGCGCCCGCTTATTCCTCCTACTTTTGGTTTAGTTTAGACGGCTTTTATGAGAGCGACCACCGTATGGCCTCCCATAGCCGAGCGGAAAGGTGCGCCAGAGCTTCGTCTGTTCGTTGCAGGTGAGGTTGGCTTGGGCCCCGAAGACCTTGGTGGGTCAAAAATACTCAATTTATTCCTCAAGCATTGTACGTCTACTACTAGCCTAGTGGAAGTCACAGAATTCAGTCCAGGAACACATAATTGTACAGATAATAGCATCGCGGGCAACTCTGATTGTTTCTTGGAATCGTTCGTCGGCTATTCGTGGAAGCTGTGTTGTAAAGCTTGGTTTAGAATGGTCTATATTCTTAGCTAACATGTATATTTACGTAATATTAGAATTTAACAGGCTACGGTGTTGATGAGTTCAATATTTAGTTGACTAAGTAAACTTTTGATCATAACGTTGTGAGGTAATTGTAAATAGAGGAAGACCACCTAAATTCCACTTGACATCTCATTTTTCATATCACTTAAAGTTATTTGAAGTTGTGTGGAATGAAAAAGAAATGTAGACGAGGTTTTAAGCTTACATTATATTCTCGTATCTTGGAGTAATGTGACCTTTCTCGTTCCCTCCATGGTATTCTTTTAAAACAACCGAAAAAGAGAATCAGATAAATTTAAGAACGCCTTTGCCAATTTTTTTTATTTTTTATTTATTTATTTATTTAGGTCCACCAATAACTGTTTACATTCACACCAGTATACATGACAATATAAATAGAGGACAAGTCTTAATGTAACAGTTACTTAAAGGTAGACACAACATGCAAAAAAGTGACATTGAAAGAGAAGCTTACCTACATTGCAAAGTCAGTAACATAGGTTTTCAGAACAAAAATAGTTATGACAGGATTCTTTTTTGTACATATTCAGTGGTATCAGAAATAAATTAAGCCAGTTCTGGCAAGGAGCCGTAAACTGACTTTTGCAAGCGATACGTGGATATCAACAAGATGGCTGCAACTATTTATCACCCTGCACAACCTAGCATAAGGAGAATTAGCACCAAGAACAAGGTGATAGAGAAAACGCTTTTGTACACATCTTAATGAGTGGGTGGCATAGTGTGGCCGCCAAACCACACTGCAGTATTCCAGGATGCTCCTAATAAGAGTGTTGTACAGTAACAATTTGGTTGAATTGTTGTGAAAGCTCTTGCAAGTTCTTAAAACGAAACCAAGCAACTTAGAAGCTTTTTTAATAACGTGGTCAATATGCGGCGTGAATGTTAATTTTGTATCAAAAATCACTCCAAGGTCTCTAATGGTGTCTAGTTCATCGATTTTGGTAGTTTTTATGTAGTAATCGAAGCTAACAGATTTATGGTTTCTAGTGTATTTTATGTGCTTGCATTTATCTGTATTTAATTGCATTCTGTTACATTCACACCATTCGACAAGTCTATTTAGATCAGTCTGAAGATGTCTAGCGTCATCAATAGACCGGATAGTCTTTGAAAATTTTAGATCATCAGCATACAAATAAACTTGGGAGTACTGGAAACAATTAGGAATGTCGTTAATGAAAAAATTAAACAAAATTGGCCCCAAATGGGACCCTTGGGGCACCCCAGATGTGATGTGTTTTAAAATAGATTGATAGCCATTAACTACCACGAAAAATTCTCTGTCAGACAAGTACGATGCCAGCCAACTAAGCAAAGATCCGCATATACCATAGGCTTGTAATTTAGCGATTAATATTTTATGTGGGACCTTATCGAAAGCTTTGCTAAAGTCAGTGTAGATGACATCAGCTTGATGGCCTGAGTCGATAGCACTGATCAAGGTTTTTTTATTTTATTAACTTAAACCTCTCAAGCTAAAATCCATCAAGCCGTTCAGGCTGCAGAGCGTGCCAGATAATTATACATACATACATACTCTAGAAAAGCATAGCCCTTGTTCTGGCGCAGTCAGGTAAAAATAGACAGACAAGAAGACCCTCATGTAATACTGTATACCAGCATAAAAATCATGACGTCATCAGTTGAATCGGGTGTAAATTGCACCCTGATCGTTCATCAGGGTGCAATTTACACCCGATTCAACTGATGAGTGATATTTTTGACAACAAAATCTTTGAAAATATATACAGTGAGTATACAGGTTATTTCGTATTTTACTTTTAAATTCGTAATATCATTGGTTGAAAATAAAGACTCTTTAGTATATTTTTTGTATTGAATATATTTTTGTTCTGGCAGTCTCAAGGACAAATTCTAATCGTAAGCGAAAAAAAGAAACAAAAAAGGAATGATATGAGCACCCTCTAAAATATAAAGATCTAGAAAAGCAACACTGATCTAAGTAACGATTTGTTTAAAAAGGGCAGGTCAAAAGCAATAGTTACAACAGCATAGTTCTTATAGTTTCGGAAAAAGTGGCTGTGACATACGGACGGACAGATAGACAGACATGACGAATCTATAAGGGTTCCGTTTTTTGCCATTTGGCAACGGAACCCTAAAAAGGTGTAGTATATGTTATTGTACTGGTATATTTTATGTAACATCGTCATTATTTTGGTAGGTGGTAGAGTCAAGCAACAGTCATTTTGGCCGTTGTATAAATGGGCCGACTCGACCGGGGAAGCACCACCCTCTCACAGAATATCGACGCCAAGTAACAGTATTTGAACTGTTGCGTAATCAATCACTGACTTAGTTAATATAAACAATGACTTATTGCAGTCCGCTACTGGACATAGGCATCTCCCAATTTACGCCATAGCATCCACTTTCCGCATTCAGTCTATCTCAGCTACCTTTTTCAAGTCGTCCGTTTATCTGGCTGGAGGATGACATACATCCGAGCTGATCTAATGATGGCACTAAGATATGGGTAAGTACTGAATTCTTCAACGTTTAGATACCAATAAATTCCTTGAATTGGCTGCTACGAGTATTTGGAATGTTTCAACGAATCCTATAAATAAAATTGAGTAAGTATCCAACAAACTTGAATTATTTTAACTATGATAAAAATACTTGGATCGTACCGTCAGTTAAATTTTATCAAATATTGTGTGTGTAATACAGGTGTGCACTACCCTTAACAATTAAGAGGTCTAGAAACCGCAAATTAACGTTTTTCACAGAAGCAAATGTCACGGAAAAATTAAATGAACGATGTTGAAATTATAATTATAGAGTTCCGAAGTGAAATAACTGTTTGTATTAACTGATTATAACTTATTAGGAGCAACACATTTTTAACCATAAGGACGGATATTGTCGGAAGTTTAAGCGAATGTCACACATAGAAATAAAACTATTTTTAACGGATTCTATCGCGATTTATTTGATGTTATTTTATATTTTACATTGATCCTGACGTTTCGGTTCGGTTTTCAGCAGCTATGGTCACGCTGCTGAATGGGACAAGACAACATAAGGACGGACTTTCACGAGGTGGATTTTACTACAGAATATAAAGATAAGAAGAAGTCTCTTGAAACCTGGTTGGTATAGAGACTAGAGTTGCCAAAATTTCGCATATTATTAACTTGCTGTGCCCGCGACCTTGTCCGCGTGGATTTCGATTTTCAGGCTTTTAGTTCTTTTGCACGGAGCCCTAATTATTTTTGTAACATTAGAGTAGCTTATGTTACGTCTTGTAACATTACTTATCTGCCAGTGAAAGTCCCGTCAAAATTGGCAAGTCGTTCTAGACTAAATCAGATTTTATTCACAATTTTATAAGTTTTATTTTTCTGCGGATCCCTAATTACCTATCTGCCAGTGCAGTGATGTTATCTCATAATACTATTATATTATCGAGTGGAACGAGAGAGACTAGAACCCACGACACAGGGAATCCTAGTGTGGGATTAGATGTATAGATTGGTTACGAGTCACGTCACCCAAAACTGACATGATTGGTTACGAAGAGAACAAGCCTAAAATAAATATTAATTAATAGCCAATCGCTTGTTAATACAGTATTGTGACGATAGCAGTGTGGCACATATTTCGTACTCATTTTCGAGAGACATATGTGCAAAGCCTAATTCTACCACGCCAAATCATCGGAGAGCTATTTAATCGATGGTTTAATCGAATAGCTACATGTATAAACTGCCATATCACCGATACTACATTTATCGACGAAACCCCGCTTTGCGGGGCTTCTATTTCTTCGTGCTATATCTACACTAACCTAACACGAAGGGTATGGCGGGGCTCTCTGTAATATAGTTTTATTATATTTATCGTTACTGTACCACAATATCGGTATTGTAGACACATTACCAACTATACCAAACTTTGTGTTTCATTAATTAGGTAAATACATACCAGTTTTATGTGTTCACGATAAGATAAGCTCCAATTATTATAAAAATCTAACAAAAATATAAATATCAGATTGTACGCTCACAGTTATTAACATAACCTCTAATAAGTTACTCGACATCATCTAACATGGATCTAACATATTTAGTAATTTGTCTGACCGCCAGCTGTGTGTCTACAATGTGTATTTTAGTTTTGGTGACAACTTAGTGTGTACTGCCGCAGCCGCAGTGGCGATTGCTACAGAACTACTCGTATATTTGTTTTCATTTATATTCTACTATTCATATACATATTACCTTTCCGAAAATATAACGATATTGAGATATTGTTATTTTATACAATCAATATAAAACGATATTCGGACGTTTTGATGTTGTTTTGGTCCCTGTGCGCGTCACTAGGCGCTTACATAAAATGGTGCTACAGTTCTTGATAGGAATGAGCTGCGAGAAGAGATTTTACACATTGTTCGTGCACTTGGCTGTCATTCTAATTTGTGGAATACTTATTATAGAGCATTATAATGTTCCTGTATATATCTACTTACAATGTGTTTGTAAATTATTACCCTGTGTTTGTTCGCAAGTATTGTTGTGTCTATATTACCGTGCGGCAAGTAGAGCATATTTGCACAGAATAAGGGCCATGTATTGTCCTTAGTCGGAGTAGCTGTCAAGTGCGACTCTTTGAACATTTTGATGGTAATAGCGAAGTTAATTAATAAAAGAACCAGACCGATTTCGATATTGAATACTTCTATACTAGTTAAAGCTGTATATTCTTCTAGATGGGTTTTCCAAACAAGGTTTGTGTTATTTAGAAGATCGTTACGAATGCATTGGAAGCTGTTTATATTTCGTTAATACGCATTCGTAATTTCAATAAGGAATGTAGAATTATGTGAAAAGTATAAAATTATGAAATTATTTATACTGTATATTATCTAAGATATAAAACCATGTACCTTTACTTTAATACCGGCCCATTAAAGTGATTAAGAGATCAAGTGATGAAGAGAGAGAGAGAGGTAAAAAAATTGATAGATCATCACCACAGACGAAGTACAGTCACTCTCTGAAATGGCTGAATACTGGATCTTTACATTGAAATAAATCAATTATTGCTCTTATACGCGGGATAGCCGCTTAGAAACTCGGATACTCCTTTGCAACCACAAATCTAATTTCAACAAAATTTAGCATGGTCAAAAAAATAAAAAATCGGACATACCATTGAGGAATTATCACTGAAAAACAAATTTACCATTGAAAAATTTTTCAGATATCATTTCAGCGCAAAAAATTTCAGATTTTGAAATAAAAAATAAATGCTCGCTCAGCTCAATTTTCTTGCGATCGGCTAACTGCATCGCATCCCTAGTTAATTTATGCATTCCTTTTATAATCGTCAGAGGACAAATTTAATACTCTTCTGGTGATTGACAGACGACGCACTGGCGCAGGCTTTCCTCTTGCGATTGGGAGTTCAGACCGCAGCTGCTTCCATATAAGCCACATAAGCTCAATCTATAGAAGAAGGAGTCAGTGGACTCCGGGCTCCGAGGTGAAAGCCTCGGATGCAACCGGGAACCACGCTAAGCTGATGATGATGATGATCTTCATAGCATAGTGGCACAGAAGCGATAGTTACGGAGCACTTCCTCTTGGTTTTATATTCCGTTGATCGCATTGCATGAAGTGATAGATATGAGTAAAAGGGTCCAAGCGAAAACCACAGTTATTAGGAAAACACCATGTTTATGATGTAGATAAGAAACTTTTCTCTTTGAAAAGTAGATGTCGCTTAAGACTTTGTGTATTGCCATCGATATCTATAATCATAGATTTTCACACAATTTCCATTTGAATAGCAATATTCCCGCTAAAAAATATCTTTGTATTACAAAAAGAAACATACAAAGAAGTTTTAAGCCAGCACCGTTGTGGAACCTAAATTGCTACTTGTATTTGCAAGCCACTTTCCAATTAATTGTCCAAAGCGACAAATCAATCACAATCGATTTTAAACTTTATGACCCAAGAAATATATAACAAAATCTCCTGTCCATTCACGCATTAAAACGTCAGCGTATCACTATAGGCTTTTCCCACGGCGGTCAGCCATGTGTGGCTGTTGTCATCGAATAAACTACAGCGGATTACCTATCTTAACATTATTGAATTAAAGTTCATTTTTGGTGTTGTATTCCTAAAACGACCAGTGTTAACGGCCAACGTTAACACTGGTCGTTTCCCGAAAGCAGTAGAGAAGTTCTAGGGCCCTTGTATGGTTGTATGTAATTAATGGTTTGCAGTGTTCTACTATGGCATTTCATGCTTGGCTTGATGAGAAGTCTTCTAAAGAAACTGTCACTACTCATTACTAAAAAGTTGTTAAGAGGTTTGTTTATAACCATGGTATACTTATTTGTAAAACTAGCTGTAAACTTAAGGTTGTTTAGAAAAAGTTGATCGCTTTTTTGTTCACACTTACTAAGTGAGCGAGACCACCCGCCTATTGAGAACTGACTACACTGGCTGAATTTTAATTGAGTTTAACTGTTTATAGGCTCGAATTTGTTTTATGCGGTATATATTTGTATATGTTACGTCGGAGCAGTGATGGGCCCGCCATGATGTTCGGGACAAAAGTAAACCTCATCTGCAGGCCAGTACACCTGCTAATTGACGAACGAGACTCTGGCGCATGCTTTCCCGTTAAGGTTGCGGGAACGGCGGGATCAGACGCTTTCGTAAATGCCTAACAAAACCAAATTATAGAACAAAGGAGTAGGAGAGCGGGCTCCGGGCTTCCAATTGAAGTTTGAAATCTGGGGTCCGCTCTATGGATGCGACTGGGATTGCTCGGTTATCGTTTCTTGTTCATATTTCCGGTTCTACTTAACCAATTACAATCAAATATACGGCAAATCTTAAGTCTGACTAAGACCTTACTTATAGAAACCGCATCAAAATCGAAATCTAACAAAAAGGTAAACAGACAGACAAGAATTCAAAAAAAATAATTGTTTTCTGAATCGTTCATTTAACATAGGTACCCAAGTATTGGACCGTGGATGGTATTGAAGTGTAACGGACTTCTAATATCAAAGGTACCCAAGTATTTTTTCTTTGAATATCTCCAATGTCCAGGCACAGCTTATTTTCAATTTTACAATTAGAGAACATTAGGGACAGTTTAATGCTCACTTGATGGTGAGAAGATAGTAATAAATAAAATAATAATAAATATTCTAGGACATATTACACAGCTCCATCTAGACCCAAACTAAGCAGAGCTTGTCATATGGGTTCTAGAATGCGGATAAACATACTTAGATACTTTTTTTTGTAAATACATACATATTATACATAGAAACACCCAGACAAGTGCAAATATACATATTTGCAATGAGCGGGAATCGAACCCGCGTCGTCAAGTAAGTGGATATTGGCAAAATGAAATGGCTAATAGTAAGAGTATATTGGCAAAATGAAAATAAAGGAATAGTCCATTGAAATGTTACATTTTTTAGGCCTAACCTTGCGTTTTTTAGAGGACGCAATTTTATTCTTTTGATGTGTAGGGGGGGTCAGTGTAAAGCTAAAACCAAGTTTGTGGTGTCGCCATCCTTGTCGAACGGCCGCCATCTTGAAAATAGGGGTTGAAATAGTTTTTACGATATATCTCTTAAACTATTTATCTGATAAAAAAAAATTGTTAACATTTTTTGTTGCTAATTAAATAAAAAACGCAACCCCAAATGTAACATTTCAATGGACTAAAATGTCTTCCTCTACTTTGAGACGAACTTATTCATCAAAGTAACCAACGAACATTCTAAAACCAAAAAATGCAAAAAATATAACTTTATACCTACCCACCAATCAATCACTCCCTAAGGCCGAGTGCACACCAATCGATTGATAATTTAAGATCCTTAAGTGTTATTAAACATTTCTTATATTGCGCCCGTCCTTTGACAGAATAATCCTCGGTTATCGAGTGCGCACCCCGCTGAACATTGATTGATAAATAGTGTGTACCAGACTCAAGGTTATTATGGAGTATTAGAATGTTTTGCTGAGTATGCTGTTTAGGGATGAGCTGCAAATGGTAAACACTTTGTAACGATTGCAAATAAACCCTTTCATCGACTTTTATGAACAGGTTTTTTGAATTGTGATTATATTTTAATTTAATTGAAAATTAAAAATTAATTACTATTTTTGGTTTGATATTTGAAAAGGCACTCGTTATTATTGTCCATGACAATGTACAAATACAAAAATATATGGGTATATAGTCGTAGGTATCTGTTATGCCCGTGTACACGGGTGTACAGTGTCGTACCTACCCATTATACCAACATAATAAATTAGATTTAGATTTTCGATTTTAAATTTAGATTTTCACGAAAACCTATAAGTATCAAAATTTGAGAGCTACAGATGGACCCTATATTGTTGCATATTGCGCTTCCTAGCTACCGTCATTTTATCGTGGCAAGTGATTACAAAATAGTTCTTGAAAAAAAGACAATCTGGCGTTTCCGCGGTATAAATTTTGCATAAAATTGA
The DNA here is from genome assembly GCA_946251805.1 of Cybosia mesomella. Lineage (NCBI taxonomy): Eukaryota > Metazoa > Arthropoda > Insecta > Lepidoptera > Erebidae > Cybosia > Cybosia mesomella. The sequence continues at coordinate 26,151,471 of OX276401.1, forward strand.
ATTTCGTACTAATTTTGCATGTAAAATTGAAAATAAACGAATTGTTAATCAAACCAAAATTCACCTATGTTTTGGAGTATAAATCGGAAAATCACTCCTAGGAAAAATTGATGAGAACCAAAATTGTAGGAAATTCAATTCTATATGACTTTGTGATTACCTGAGTGAGTGAGGTATTCGATAAACAATAATTGACCCTTTTAAAATCAAAATGGCGTATAACGCAACGGTTCGATTACCACGTAACGAATTCCGAAAGATTTTTTTTTCCGGGTCTGCCCGTTTTTCAAACTAACTCGATTGGGCGACCATGTTAGTACAGAATTTGTGTGAAATATCACATATTTCTATTAAAATTATAAATTGTATCGTCGTTTTGATTATTTTTACTAAGTACCTAAACCAAAATAGATTTTGTTCAAGTTCAGTCTTACGTCTCACGTATTTATTTAAACGTGTTTGTCTCCTTTTGGGGACTGTAGGTTTCTAACTAACTAAAATCCAATTTTTTCCATGTGTCATCAATTACAGTTTTTACATTGTTTTGAAGGAAATACACCTGATTTAATGCTGTTATTATATATATTTATCATAATAATGTACGTTTTAAGATTATCTTTTCAAAAATGCCGCAGTAGATGCTCTTGAAGATATAGATGGTGATGATCCTGATATTGATTTTGATGTTGTGATCCAAAGTGAAACTATAGACTATTCCATTGTAATAATGAACAGAATAATCAAATATCTGGTTAGACACTTAAAATATTTTAAAGAATTTTAGCAAACATAATGACCAATTTTAATCCTATTCACCCCTTAATCCTTTAACTCAGTTTGCTACCAATATTATTCGATTTGAAGTGTAATTGGTATTTACCCGGAAGTTTCTACACCGAAAAGAAGTTTTGTATTCAGGGTGGAAATACGTAATTGGTAATTTAACAAATGAAATGAAAAATATAATCAGAATTTTATATTTTACATTGAACCCGACGTTTCGGTTGCTTTTCAGCAGCCATGGTCACGGGGAGACTAAAGATGGTTGTTGTCTTGAAGTTTGAAGTGAAAGTTATCTCAAAGTACCGTTAAAAATAGTTTTATTCCAATGTGTAACATTCGCGTAAACTTCCGACATAATCAGAATTGTTTGAAATATTATAACATTCATAACATAAACACAGTTTAAAACATGTAATAGACTTGACACTCGCGCATAACCTGATGTAAAATATCCGCGGTTTGACGACTTTGTTAGCAATGAGGTTCGTTTAGTACATAAATCATAAACATATTACATAACATAAACTCACGCCTATATCCCCGAAGGGGTAGGCAGAGGTGCTAGCACCCACATTTCGCCAGTTTATGTTTAGGTCCCAATGTAATAGGTGGCGAGCCTATTGCCATTATCCGGGCACTTATAAACCTGCGATAAATACACACATAACTTCGAAAAGCATCGAAAAGTCATTGGTGTGTGCCATGGTAATACCTGGGATCGAACCCGAGACCTCGTCTCAGCAGTCCTTTACCCATACCACTAGGCTCATCATCATCATCAATCAGTATTCAATTACATTATTTTAATATATTTTTGTCCTAAAACAAGTTTAACTGTACAAGTAATGAAGTAGTTTCTGTATAACGGTTTTGCCCGCGGCTCCGCTCGTACAAACGTGTTTATAATAAAGTGATATGAAATAATCAACGGCAAACTTAGATGCTATCACCTTTCCTACATGCCAGTACACTCATGAACAAAATGAGTAAGTTTCAATAAAATTATAAAACCAAAATAACCGTTGTTGTAAAACAGTTACGAAAAAATTATATAATGTTGTGGTTCTTAAAAATAAAGGCTAAGAAAAGGGTAGAAGCTACAATTCTCGAAATAGTTATTAGCGGTTGCCAATGTTTTTAATCAGGCATACTTATCATAAATAAAACAATTTTATTAATGACAACAAAAAATCCGCTGTGTTATATTTATATTTTATTTAGTATCTATACATAAAAACATCACCTAATCAAGTTTTTAAATTAGTTATTGACTTTTTTGATAAAAGCCATAAAAAGATGAGTCTTTCTTAATAATCTCATAACTATCAGTAGTTTTCGAATGAATTATTCTCTATGTCTTTATGTCCGTCTATCTAGTCGTAAAGTTCTATCGTGTTCAATACATTATGAATACCGGCAATAAAGCAAAAATGGGGCTAAGTCCATTTTTGTTCTAAAATTATTGCTTATTTCTAGAAACTATTCTCACACACCATAATGAGATTTTCTGTTCCCAGCAATGACCACAAGTTATCGTTTTCTCTATTTTATTGTCAATTGTCGCCACCGAACTCTATAGCTGTTGTAAGCTGTGAAAAGGATACAGTCGCAGTTGAAATGTAATTTATTACTCAACTGTGGTGAAGTCAAAATGGACTGTTATGTATATGGGCAGTCACTATGATCCCTCGTAACTACTAAATGACTGAACCAATTTAGATGAATGATAATGAAAATAAGACAAGTTCATAGTCACTGCTTAGTTGTCAATGCTTAACTTGAGCCTAGATAACGCTAATAGTATATTCCAGTTTTTTTTTTTTAAATTACGAACTAAAATGTTAACACAATTTGTATTCATGAATTTGATTTCATGAACTTTTAAGTCGGTTTAATTATAGACTTGTTTCTATTATATTTTGTCCCAGTGCTGGGCAAGGGCCTTCCACATATATCGACTTCTCTCTATACTTTACTTTATCCCACCAAACTGCGAACAAACCAAACGGCGAGGACGCCGCAGACTCATCTACGCCCGGGACTTACCGACCTCCATGATCGGGGTCTGAGGACGGTAGTTGGCCGACTCGCCGTCCTTACAGAAGCAGGCCGTGTCGTGTGTGTCCTACACACGCCTGCCAACTCACCGAAGCGGGATAAAACTCGACCCCACCAGACAAGATCGCGGTGGCGGCCAAAGTCCGCCGGTAACCCTGGGGTTATCCTTTCGAGGGCTTACCCGGGGTGCCCGGTAACGGACACTTGGGGAGGACACCGTGCGGTTTTAGTCGATACACGATATAACCACCCCCGCTGGCCGCCGGGTATCCGAAGGGATTTCCACACGTAAAAAAAAAAACCCACCAAACTCGGTCGAAGGAGTAACCGTGATAAAAACTTTTGCTATAAATACGTAAACACTTTTGCAATCACCTGTACTCAACTAGGTAGCGGATTTAGCGCTTGCCAACTAACATTTTGAATTATTAGTGATGTCAAAACATTCTTTAGCCGATGCAATTTATAGACAACTGCCTTAAGGCTGAACACTGAAAAATCGACTACTGGATATGCTGTGTAGACTGCGTCCACGCATCGAGATTGCCTTTCGAAATTCAAATGTAATGTTAAAGTACCCACATATATTAACGGCTGTAAGTGTTTATGTTTTAGAACGAGTTTCTAGAATATCTGGGCTTCTTGATTTGATGAAGAGAATTGTTATTGTTCAGGTGCTTTTGTTTCAATTATATACGGCTGATTTACGATGTTTTGATCATTGTTCTGGTTACGACTCTGGCTGTAAGGATTAGATATTTTGGTCACTTAATTGCTGTTAAAATGCTGGCAACTTTTTGCAGTTGTCATAAAGTTCATTATTATCATCCTCATAGCGATTATCCAGTTTTACCGGAGTTGTCAGGACAGATGGCAGTTGCTCCCGTAAAAACCAAATAATGGAGCTGTAGCAGAGCGGACCTCGAGCTTCAGAGAGCAAACTATGGAGGCAAAAAATGCCCAGTTGACATAAAGAGGTTCGCCTGAGAAGATATTACAAAACTTTTAGTAACAGCACGACGCACGGCATCCCAGAAAAGTATCCAGTTGATATGGCTTACTCCGCATTCATCCTACGATTTTCGCCTCGTAATCCAAAATTCCTGATTCGCCTCACATTGTATTCCTCTGTCATCGATTTCAATAAGCTCGTCCGATAACATACCTCAGTGATAAACTGTGTATAAAACACCTCTGTCTTTCTTCGGAGAGGTGTGATTTTTCGCACCGGAGGGCAGCTAAATGAAGATTATTTAAAAAATTAAAACGTATTAAGTTACGACACGGCACTTGAAGTCACTGGGCTGTGTTAAAGGTTGTCCTTGTAACATTGAACATCGGTTACCCCTTTCATATAAGCTAAAAATAACAAAATATTTGTTTTATATAAGCCATAAAGGAGTTCGTTCGACTGTGGTGCCCCCACAAAATACTAGTGTTTTTAGATATTTATAGTCAATATAGATTTAAATTTGATATTTATGGAACGGGTTTTACGAGCGTGTGCAAGGGGTGCGTGCGTTATTTGACATTTATTTATTGACTTGTTAGGTTATAGTCTGAAGTCATAGCCGGGAATACCCTTCCTGAAGGTCACGTCGGGAACGGGATCAGTGCTTCACGCAGGCCTCGGGGAAAAGCTATTTATACAAGGTGGATTTTTGAAACGGGACAGTAAATGGTACCTTAACCGTTATAGTTACAGCAAACCGTTCCTTGGAGACCATAAATAACTCTTTAATATTTTCTGAACTGCATTCGCAGATTTTGGAAACATCTTACAGACCGTAAAAATGCTAAAAAAGAGAAATTAACAATACGTTTTTAATCTATCTAATACCTTTTAAGCGAGCAATTTTCTCGTAAATATATATATATATATATATATAAAATCTATATCTCGGAAATGGCTCCAACGATTTTCATGAAATTTAGTACCTATACAAGGAGTCCGGGGGCGAAAATGTCGAGAAAGAAACCCAGGTCCCCCAGATATATACATATATAAATCAAAAGAAAGTCGTGTTTCGTGATAGCCATGACCTCAGAAACTTACACTAAACAAAACAAACTAAAAAAAAAAAAAAAACTCGATAATGATCTTTCATTTTTAGATTTGCCTACGGCTATGCTGTGCCATTTTGTGTGTTTTTATTTACGAAAATCGGAACAGTTTCTACCCCATCAACGGCCAACGGGGGTGGTTATATCGGACTCGAGTCGAACAAATCCTCACGCCGTCTCAGTTCTTTGCAAGGAGACATTCATGAAATTAATTCCGCTGATAAGGTGACCAATATAACTTAATTCTAAGGCGGAACGGCGTTTGCCGGATCAGTTAGGAATAAATAAAAGTTGGTTAAACTCCCCTTAAAAATATATTTTACATCTATACTACTGAATAAAATTTAAGTATTATAAGTATCTGTTGGTAATATTAAAATAACAGCGTTTTGATGATTGGATATAAATGTCTACACGGTATTAGTACTAACATTTTTTTTTGTCTATACTTCTGTCTTTCTGTTTGTTCTGGTAATCTCCGAAGTGGCTGAGCCGATTTTGACATGATTTTAACTGCAAATAGTTGATATTATGAGGTGTAACTTAGGCTACTTTCATATTCGAAAAATTTATTAGAGTCCCGTGCAAAAATATTAAAATCCAGATGTAAGTCCATGCATACGAAGTTACTAGCTACTTATTAAGGTACTAGCGTCTAGTACCTAATAAATAAAAGTACATACATAATAAGTTACAATTGTAGCTAATAAAACCGTAACAAAAACAAACAGTTCCGAATTAATTCAAGGTTAAAATGTTGATAGATTCGAGCTCAAAGGAAATTCGGACAAACATTCGCTGGTGCTGAGTGACAAGTCCTGACAGGGGGAGTACCGCACCCGAATTACCGTCGCCTGTGGGTATGATTGAAAAGCGAAAGGTGAGCCGCAACGCACCGAGGGATAGAGTTACATTGGCTTACAGTATACGTAAACGAAGCAGATACTTGTGCTTGGAAAATTAATGAATTACAACTGAACTGTACCGGTCATATGTGTTGTAGTGTATAGTAGGTCGTAGGTTACACTATTTGGAAACTCAGAGTAATCATTACTCATAGATACACTTTTTGGTACACATACGTACAAATTTTTTATATTTCTTTTTACCCGACTGCCAAGGAAGGGTTACGTTTGTCGTGTGTATATTGTATGCATGTAATATTCTTTATTACCTCATATCTTCCAAACCGCTGTACGGATTTCGATGATGAGGTCTCAAATGAATGGGATTCATCTTTCGAGTGTTATAGGGTACTTAAATTGTGAACCAAAACTATACGGTGGATTTTTGTTGTTTTTGTGTTTGTTTGTGTTGTCAAAACAATATTGTCACTTAAACTTATCGAAAAGGATATCAAAATAAAGAGTTCTGAAAGTTGATTTAAAAAACTTATACTACTTATATGTTTTAATGTAATTTGGAATAAGGAATGATAAATTGAAGCGTTTACGGAGCTTACAACAAGCGGAGGCTCTGTACTTATAAAGTTTTCGTTTGTGTTGCGAATGCAAGATTCGTTTCTCTTGTACGCTTAAAAGTAAAAAGCTGCAAAAAAAATAATTAACCCGACTGCTGCTAAAAACACCAAAACTAGTTTGATAGCAGGCGGGACCCATTCATTCTTTTCAGTTTGTAATTTGCAAATGGGTACCACCTGCTATCAAACTTGTTTCGGTCTTTTTAGCAGCAGTTGGGTTATTTTATTATTTAATTATTTATTTTTATTAACCACTTTTACATTCTCATCATCAAATGATATGACTTTATATTATTTATGTAATAGATAATCGAACTCTCTTTTAGAGTTCCGTACTCAAATTGGTATCCTTATTGTTTCGGTAAGTAGGCATTTTTCAAAAGTGTATCTACGATGAAAGTGTATCTATGGGGCACTGACTGAATTTTAAACATCTTTTAATAACGAGCATTGGCCCTCAGGGCGATGTGGGATTGGATTGGAATTGGTATACTTATGTATTGGACTTAATAGTCCAATACATAAGTATACCAATTGCTATAAAACTGCATTTTATTCTAAATAAATTTCGTGTTCTGACACCTTCGCTTAGTTTCGATTTATATGAGTTTTTGAAGTGAAACTTCTTTAGAATCGTTGTGATTTCAAACTCGATGAAACGAAAAAATAAGTCCATAGTTTTTTTTTTTATCAGGGACTTTTCAGAAGTTTCTCTTCTACCGTGTGTGACTTGGCACACACACACTATAAAAGGGTAAAAAGGGGAATTGTGTAAAGGATAAAAAGGGGAAATGTGGCAAGGGTAAAACCGGAAATGAAAAAAGGGTAAAAAGGGGAAATGTGGAAAGCGTGTAAACGGGAAATATAGAAAGGGTAAAAAGGGGAAAAGTGGCAAGGGTAAAAAAGGGAAATGTGACAAGGGTAAAAAGGAGAAATGAGGCAGGGTTAAAAAACGGGAAATGTGAAAAAGGGAGAAAGTGGAAAGGGTAAAAAGGGTAAATGTGGCAAGGGTAAAAAGGGGAAAGAGGCAAGGTTAATTTTTTTTTACTCAAGCCATCGTAATTTACATAATATATTGCCCATTTCCATGGGGGTAATGTACTTTTCAAATGGTGGAAAAAAAATTCCAATAATTGCAGTGGTGCCGAAGATTACGCTCAACATAATAAACAGACTTACAAAATTCGGCCTCTCTCTTTATACTCTGAATTTGAATTTATAGTATTTGTATAGATTTTGTCAATGTCGGTACCTTAGTGATTAGGGCATTTACCTTACGATCGAGAAAATTCCAAGATTCAAACCTCGGACTGGATTTGAATCACAGCAATTTAGCAGCTCGAGATGCTCGGGAATACTAATAATATCAGTTACTAGTAGGCACTCTAAAAAAAAACAATTTGATATTGAATCAAGTCATTTGTGCTTTTCCACAGTATTTATTTATTAAACCTGACCGGTTTCACCTCACGGCATTCTGAAAGGTTTATACGACAGTTATTTGGGATTTGATTCAATGCGTGTAGCAAGTTTCTTAAGTGCCATCAGTTTTAAAAAAGGTGTAAATCCAATTTATCAGGTAACATGAAGCAATATTTTATTGTCATTGTCTGGTAACCTTGTGCATACTACGTCCACAATCCAAGATAATCCGGCGGGCAAGGGTGGCTCGCTGCACGCTGCCCACCGCTCGTTGCACTAATCGATTTCACGTCTATTTCAATTAGCCGCATTATACTAAGCCTGCAAACCATTAACTATAAATACAGCGCTTAATCCTTTTACTTTAGGCTTTCTAGCTTTATGAGATAACATTCCTGTACGAAATGTTGATTAATTTTTATCATGAAAACAAAGTGTGTATCGGACGCAACCAAACCACACCTGGCAGCCGTTATATCGTTTTTTATTTGTGTGGACAAACCCCTCGGATACCCGCCGGCCAGCGGTGGAGTTATGACGGGCTTGACTCGAATAAAACCGCATGCCGTCTCTGGTCTTCAGGTGGCCCATAAGGCATTTCCCTCGCACCCCGACTGACCCTGGGCCATCTCCGGTTTCGAGATGGCCCCCTCGGGTTTGGGAACCACGGTGTCTCCATCTTGCCCCGAAAAGGGGGGGGGGGCACTAGTTGCCCCGCCATTCCGGCTTGCTTCTGCTGGGGTGACAGGTGGCCTCGCCGGCCACCCCCAGGCCTGCGCTCATGGAGGTCTGAGGTTGCCGAGCGACCTCTAGCGTATGAGTCACCTGCGTAGCACGGCGAGCATGTTGCGGGCTCGGCGGGCCTGAAGAGTTCTAAATCTCTCCCGGGCTCGCTCCGCCGTCTCCTTCTCGAGCATTACTTGCTCGCAGAAGAAGGCCATTGCCGCAATCATGCTGCCGAGCCAGAGTACTCCCACTCCTATGGCTGCCACGAGATCACGCCTTGCTCACTACCCATGCCGGGCAGTCTACCAGCGTGTGCAGCCCCGAGTTCTTGCTAGCGTCGCAGTCACCAGCCGCTAAAAGTGATGATTAACAGGCCACCACTTTACAATTTAGGCCAAAATTCTCAAAAAGAGTGAAGAAGTGGACCCCAGGCTCCACAGTGCAGTCGCTGCCTCCTTTGGTGAGCAAGTAATGCTCGAGGAGACAACGAAGCGGGCCCGGGAGAGACTATCACGATCCGCAGAGCCCGAGAGGTGGAAAGGTGACTTAGATGTTAGAAGTCGTTTAACAAACTCCGTCCTCCATGAGCGCAGGCCTGGCGGTTACTGGCGAAACTGCCTGTCACACTAGTAGAAGTAAGCCAGGGCGGCGGCGCCATGCTCGCTTCCCCTATTACCCTATTCCCCTATGCAGCCGAGACTAACTCTGTGATGATGATTTACTTATTTAGATGTACAAAGGAATCAGGCAGCCATACGAAGACAATGAATTATATGTTTAGATTAAAAATTGTGTCGCGGTTCCTGGGTGAAGCGGAAATGAATTTTGAATTTCGAATTTGGTGCTTGTATTTTTCTATTTGTATTTCTGCCATACGCATATTTTCTCTCATACGTTAAAAGTTTTTGATCTAGCTCACGCCTGTTATAATCGTCCCTTTACTAAATCGAGTTCTTAACACTTACTGTAACTCGATATGCCGACTACAGTTTTTTTTGATTCTATAGAATCTACAGCCTGCGAACCGATTATGAAATTGTGAAATTTCCCTATCAGATTCCGTTCAAAGTAAGCCTAAAACGAACACCGAAAACATCGTAACCTAAAGCCTACGGAGACATGCCCTCAGGCTGTGGTCCCGCGTAGTAACGGGAGAACCGTACCATAGGTTCAAATTACGCTATCCATTATTTACCACACAACTATAGAGTTTTTTTATTTGTTTTACCCCTCGTTTTACTCGATGATTCATTCGAGAAATCGAGACAGCTCTATTTCAAACTATGAATTGAATAGTCGATTCAAAGTGCTTTCCATTTGAAATGAGAACGATGTTTGACCGTGTATGTTGTAATTGTTTTTTTATAAATTCGATGCAAATCAACGATTAATTGAGTACGTCGGTAACAGTAGTTGCCTAAAAAAAAATGCTAAATATATATGTAACACTGTATATATTTGATTATAACTTACTTCATTTAAAATATTGTCATGGAATAGTTATATTATAAGTTGAACTGTTTTGTGTGCTGCAGTAAGCCAAAATAAACGCATTTTTCTTTCTTTCTTTCTTTCTTAATTCACATGGTACAGATTGTTATATCTATGGTGAATGAAGATCTCATTAAGATCTTCTCAGCCAACTAGCCTGAGCCAATACACCTGCTGCTTGACATGATTGGATTTTGGGGTTGGGGAGTCAGACGTAAAAAAGGGAATAGTTTATGTATCAGTAACAAACAAATGGATGTATATTAATTGGATTTGTAATTTTCAAAATATTTTTCCGTGAAACCGTACAATTGTTACCGTTAACACGCCGGTATAAATATAACTAAGCTGTGCCTTTTATGTATCTATTTAATTAGTATAGTATATTTGACTTTATTACGAGCTGTCCAGCATAAAAAGGTATCATTTGCTGCGTAAACATTTTGGGTGATTTTTTTTTCGTCACTTCGCCCCCTCAGCAGTCTACTCATCTCCAAAGCCTAGCATTATGTCTCTTCTAAGCAGCTACTTAAATCGAATGTGCACCATTATCAAATCAAATAAAAAGTAGCACATGAAAATACAATAATTGGCTAGAACAAAATATACTAAGTATCAGAAAATACCAAGTTAATTCAAAATATGGGAGTGCTGACAACAGAGTATGAACAACACAAAACATTTAAATGCTATGTGATCTTTGGAACTAAACGTGATTACTATATAAGGTATAGATTGAAATTCTGTCTGCCTGCCGTGTTCAAAAGGGCGTGAATACTTTCAATTATAAAAATGGCAAATTCATATAAACAATTTACAGCATTCTTTTCGAGTCTTAACTCATAACTTTGCCTGTATGAGGCTCCATTCAAATATGTGGTAAAAAACTGCTACGTGTTAGCAATACGCTATATTTATAGTGTCTTTAAGGTACGATGATGGCTAGCTTTCTTATAGTAGACTTTGATTCCTGTATTATTATCAGTGTAAACTATCAGCAACTGCAGTGTTATTCCACATACGCATACAGGACACACAGGACATAACCTCCTTTCCTTCTTCCCATTTTCAGGCGTTGTCGGTAGCTTAGTGGTTAAGGAGTCGGCCTATAGATGGAGAGGTGCCGGTTAGGGGTACAGACATGAACACACTCCTAACACAAGCAATGTAGGTTTAGTTAAATACTAATGTTTAAAAAAATAGGATATGGAGGGGCATGTTGAGCAAACAAAAATTGAGCAAACTATACATAAATGACGGAGGATTCCGGTTTGGAGGAAAGTGAGATCTGCGGGAGAGGAACACAATCCGCCATAACCACTTGCCTGCTGCGCAGGAGTCTCGGACTCAAAAGTTAACAAGTTAGCTTTAGTATCTTTCTTTCAAAATTGTAAGAAAAGATGTCTCAAGCATCGGGTACGATTAGTACTTAGTTAATTTACTAGTCTATTGTGTTTTATTACCTATGTCAAGCTAAGTATTCCTGATTTTCTTATAATCAAATATTCATTCAAAAATGTGGCAGGGGGGCTAGTAGATCAGTTTTCAAAGGGGCTAGTTGAGCAATGCAATGTGTACTGAAATTTAGGCTAAAAAGTTAGCAGTAGAAGAAAGACTCACGGTCTTCTTGTAAAGAAAACCCTGAATTATCGATAAGAAAGTTTGAAATAACTAGCATAGGCGGCGCAACATCATTTAACACCGAAAATAACAGATACTGCCTAATAGAACGTGATTCGTGGGTCAAGAACTACGTAAATATGTTTAATTATAAGACTGAGTGTTGTGTCTTGGTAATAATAAATAAATATGAGCAATAAATATGAGGATTTCATTTTTATTAATGCAATTCTTACCTTGCTCAACTTACCTCATACCCATGGTCAACTTACCTCACTATCGAGGCAATTTGATTATGTCTGACTTTGGTCACTTTAGAACAACTTTCTGTTAAACTATACAGAGCTCAAAAAACAGTCAGGTATTATTTTTTCCCAGATATATTTCCTAACAATCAAAAAGGTATCATATTTCTAAGGTATCATAAAACTATTATGGAATAATAAAGTGATAAAGCCTAAATTGCTCAATGTGCCCCTCTCTACCCTACGTTGGATGTTGCAAGCGTTCATAAGCAACCTATATAGGTACACAGTGTTTACTTCTTAAGCTATGAAAAATATTATGTGGCAATACCATTTAACACGTTTAACACGTTGCCATCTAGACTGAACAAGCAATTTGACTTAACTGGAAGGGTGAACACTAATAATTTCGGTTACTAATAATGCTAACTACTATACTAATAATGTATAAGTATATTCAATTACTTCTCTTGTTAAAAGAATGTGTAACCGGGGAAACTTTAAAAAATTGTCAAATTAAAGTGTTTGAAAGTATTTCTCGGCATTTCGCGGTTACACAAACTTGAGTTGCCCTCAAAAATATTTCTCAAGAACTTACATTGAGTGCAATTTGTAAGCGGCAACTGGGAGCCACAGGACAATTTAATGTTCTTATTCTATTTTTAGAAATGGATAAGTGATGTGCCATGTCCGTGCCGTGTCGCTGGAACCACATTCTTAATCATTATTTCTTTAATATTCGCAGGAACTTTACCACTTTTTATCGACGACGAATTACTTTTATGTTATCGGTCATTTTAATGATGAATTTACCAGGAGGACTCATCACTTCGGCAATTTATATATTAATGCTTAATAATCTATACTAATTGTATAATAGCTGAATAATCTGTTTGCTCCTTTGTTTGGTTCAACGCGCTTATCTTGGGAACTACTGGTTTGAATTAAACAATTATTTTTGTGTTTGATAGCCTATGTATCATGCTACTACCTACAGGAGCGGAGTATTAATCATATATATCAACAAATCAGGTAAATTTCCACACATTATTCACAAATTAATTCATGTATGTGTTAAATAGGTGATAAACAGCCACGGGCGATTGAAGTATGTCACGAGCGAAGCCGTAGGGCACAGCTAGTAAATTATAAATAGGAGTGTAAAGGCCACATACAGATCTGCTGATTAACGGACGGACGAGTCTCTGGCGCAGGCCTTTCCGGGGTAGAGTTTCTGTTTGTTTTTTTGAAACCTAAATTGTATGAGAAAAAGATATTACCACAATTAACGCGTTATGTGATTTTTTACATAACCTAATTCAAAATGAAAAGAGTATTTATTTATAAGCGGTATTCGGTTATATTCTAAAAGCTGTAGTGTAGAACACTTGTATAATTTACAAAAGATTTATTTTACTGACCTGAAGTTATAGTTTTAAAAACGTCGGGGCTAATGCAAATGTTATGGGGCTGTTGCGTATAAAAGTTATTTTAAGTAATTGTCAGCTAATTATATTATTTCTACATCAGAGATGTCACTTTCGTGTTATCAATCCTATGCACCGGTCTAATGAGCTTTGGTAACCCATCGTAGAGAATTCATATTTACTTATCATAACGGGCTCGAACCGACTAAAATTGCACGGTTTTTCCTCACATTTTGGTCTGTGTGACCAGTCTGGGTCTCAGGATATTCCTGAGAGACCGCCATCCAGTCAACTCTAACCAGTATCGAAAAGGAACTCTTCGAGACCGCTAGGCTGAAACCTTTGAAAAATCATCAAGATGAGGTGGAGTTAATCGTGCTAATGGATTAGCAAGTCAGAGGAGAGGTTCTCTAGGGAACTTCATTTGAGTATTCCTAAAGCTTCACACAGCCTTTGGGAAGCCTGCCCTAAAATAAAGATATTGAAACTGATAATCTCATTTTAAACACTTTTAAATGGGTTTCACGTCCAAAAAGAAAAACCAAAAGTGATTTAGTTAAATAAAGTAATCGGGCCTAGAGCTGAGAAGGTAACATCACTATAGCCAGTGAGGGGATCCATCAAAAATCGATTATTAACAATAAATTGCAGTATAACAACCATGTCCAGGGCTCGGTGCGCTTCGGCAAAAATTGTTTGTGCGAATAGTTTATGCGAAATCTTTCTGTTGATTGATTACCTTATACGTCAGTTTTTAGGGTTCCGTTGCCAAATGGCAAAAAACGGAACCCTTATAGATTCGTCATGTCTGTCTGTCTGTCACAGTCACTTTTTTCCGAAACTATAAGAACTATGCTGTTGAAACTTGGTAAGTAGATGTATTCTGTGAACCGCATTATGATTTTTCATACAAATAGAAAAAAAAAACAATAAATTTTGGGGTTTTACTTAGAACTGAAACCCATTTTTTTTTCATCAAACCCATATGTGTGGTACCTATCTATGGATAGGTCTTTAAAAATGATATTGAGGTTCCTAATATCAATTTTTTCTAAACTGCATAGTTTGCGCGAGAGACACTTCTAAAGTGGTAAAATTTGTGCCCCCCCTTTTTTATGTGTGGAAACCCCCACGGGCGTCACCCCATCGGTACCGACGATGAGGTGGGCGTGTCGGAATCGGACCGACTAAAACCAAACGGTGTCATCCCCAAGTGTCCATTGCCGGGCATCCCGTAAGCCCTCGAAAGGATAACCCCAGGGTTACCGGCGGACCTTGGCCTCCACCTCGGCCTCGCCTGGTGCGGTCGGGTTTTATCCCACGTCGGTGCGTTGGCAGGCGTGTGTAAGGCACACACGACACGCCTCCGCCACGGCCTGCTTCTGTAAGGACGGCGAGTCGGCCAACTGCCATCCTCAGGCCCCGATAATGGAGTTCGGTAGTCCCGGGCTTAGACGAGTCTGCGGAACTCGGGGGGTAGGGTTCTTTCCCGCTCCCTCTCCGCCGTCTCATTCGCGCGCATTACCTGGTCGAAGAAAGAGGCGGTGGCGTGCCACTTGCTCCCGCCGGAGGCCACGGCCCTCACCATGGTCTCCAACGAGAGAACGTCCACGCCCAGGACCGCAACGAGATCCAGGGCACTCCACCAACGTATGGAGCGCCGTGTCTTCGCCAGGATCCTCGCAGTGCTTGCACTAGCTGGCGGTATTGTCTCCCGGTGGATGCGCCATAGATACTTACCGAAGCAAAATAAATATCTGGCCCATCTGGTAGGAGAGGTCACCGTGGTGCCTCTCCAACCACTACTTCATGATCGGCCTGTGTGCC
Source organism: Cybosia mesomella (assembly GCA_946251805.1). Lineage (NCBI taxonomy): Eukaryota > Metazoa > Arthropoda > Insecta > Lepidoptera > Erebidae > Cybosia > Cybosia mesomella. The sequence goes on from OX276401.1 coordinate 26,166,614, forward strand.
CCCCCCCCCCCCGGTGACTTCTAAAATAAGAGAATGATAAAACAAAAAAATATATAATGTACATTACCATGTAAACTTATAAAAAATTTACTTGCTACTACGGAAACCTTCATGGGAGAGTCCGACTCGCACTTGGCCGGGCAAAAAGCTTATGGATCGCTTAACGGTAATTATGGATGCTATGATTGTTTGCAACTATAGTACCATATGATATCATCTCGCCTCAGGGTTCGATGCTTTTGGGGCCAAACCAAATGATATCATCTCGCCTCAGGGGTTCGGTGCTTTTGGGGCCAAACCAAATGGACCAAACCAAGCGGAGGGAAAGAGGTAAGTGGACCCCAGGCTCCGAAGTGTAAGGCACGGGTGCAACCGGGATCTCTAAGATGACGATCATCTCGCCTCAAGGGAGTTATAATAAGGATAACAATAAATATTCTACGGCATTCTACAGGGCGCTTTCTAGAACTAAAGCAAGCGTAGTTTAACTAGCTTGTGTTATGGGTTCCAGAATGCGGATAAACATACTTATATCCTTTTTTTGTGTATACCTACATACATATTATACATAGAAATACCCAGACCAATGCAAATAGACATATTCATGGATACAAATATTTGCACGGAGTGGGACTCGAACCCGCTTCGTAGCAGTCGAATGCACTACCACTATGCCACAGAGTTAGTTTTCAGTGTCTCTCTGCGATATTATTCTCTTATCTTAGGGATTCGGCATCACATAGGACAAGTGATTTACTTGGAACTCTTCTGTTGTGTTTTTAACTTTTTTCCTTATGACTTGCTAAATGATGGCTATCTTTATCACCGAAACTTTGTAATTAGTGGATAAGTTATTATCGATAAACATGTTGACCAAGTACCTAGGTACACATTTCTTTACCACAGTAAACTTGATGTATCTTCCTAGAAACTTGCCAATTAACCTGTGTGAGAAAAAAACATCATATTACATGTAACTTATTATTCTTATGATATTTTTTAATTCGAATAATCCAGTACTCACTAATTAACAGTATCGATTACACTTATTCGAAATGTCAGCGTGCAGCTTCGTGTCGTAATTAACCCTGTAGGTTCGTATTTAATAACAGATGTTAATTTAAGTCTATTTAACAGCAGATATTAATAAAAGATTCGGAATTGTTTGTCAATGTATTCGACTTTGTCAACTTACTGATCGTTCACAGTGAATAGCAACCGTTTATAGTGCTACTCGGGATGACTGATCGACCTTGATTTGTAGTATTCTTATTTCATGTGTTTTCTGTAACGAATTAGTTTTATTTCGTCTCTTTCAAATTTAAAAGAGACGTGCTTCCACTGTGTTGACTATGACTACTACATACATTACATTAGGGACTCGTAGCGTGGCTAAGTGGTTACCGGGTAGGTTGCATGTTGAAATACAAACCAGGTCAGCCTGAGGATGAGTAACGTGACTCGGAGACCACGTTTAGCTGACGGTCCCGGTTGCCAAACAAACATCTGTGGCATTCGTAACGTGTAGTTGGAGTTGGAGTTCAAAAATTCCGACAATTTGATCTAACTACAGAACTTTGATATCGCCAGTGGATTGTGGAGATCAGATAGCAGCTATACGGAATGTTTCGACGTTCAGCCGTTCGGTTGGGAAAAGGCGCGGGGGATAAATAAAATAAATAAATATTGTAGGACAAAGTACACAACGCCATCTAGACCCAAACTAAGCAGAGCATGTCATATGGGTTCTAGAATGCGGATAAACATACTTAAATACTTTTTTCTTGTAAATAAATACATATTATACATAGAAACACCCAGGCCATTGCAAATATACATATTTGCACTGAGCAAAAGATTTGTCAAAAGATTGTAATGATGATAATATCAAAAGTATTACAATTTTATAGTCTAACTAGCGGATCGGGACCCGGCTTCGCCACGGAATAAATTCGTTAAAACATTCTATAACCTGGTTCACCGCCACCTACCGGATCCAAAATTAAAAAATATGCACAAAAATAAGCTTTAATATTATATTTCATGTTTTTGACTTCAAAAGTTAAGCACTTTCCATAAAACGCACTTCCATAAATCCGCTTATCCCTTATTTGAAAAACGCCGATACATAAAACGTTTATTTCTATTTAGATCCAGTTATATGAAATTAAAGGGATGAATTTCATTAAGCTGCTTCATAAATTCCATTTTTAAGTAAGAGTACTTCAAAAGTGACGGACTTTCTGTACAACCGTTTATCGCATATTTTCGCCCCTAGTAATAAAATTTTGAAAAACATTGAAATACTTTTACATTAATTTGTAACCAAAAGCAGGTATATGAATTTTCATGCTTATATCTTCAAAAGTGACGAACTTCCCATATAAAATTTCAACCCCTGTTTCACTCTTAGGAGTTAATTTAAAAAGCAGAAACAGGTGCATAAAATTTCATGCGTCTAACTTTGCAAATGATGGACTTCCCATGATACATTCATCCCATATTTTGTCAACTTAGAAGTGAAATATCCAAAAATCCTATTTCAGTGGTTGCCTACAACATAAAAAAGTGGCCAAGTGCGAGTCGGACTCGCCTATGAAGAGCAGCAAGTAACAAAAAATAGTTTTCTTTTTTCAATTTTTATATTTGAGTTGATTGAATGAAATTGCGGTTTACGATTTATGATGTATTGAAAAAAAACTACTTACTAGATCTCGTTCAAACCAATTTTCGGTGGAAGTTTACATGGTAATGTACATCATATTTTTTTTTGTTTTATTATTCTCTTATTTTAGAAGTTATAGATTTTACCACTTCGGAAGTGTCTCTCGCGCAAACTATTCAGTTTAGTAAAAAAAAATATTAGAAACCTCAATATCATTTTTGAAGACCTACCAAGACCAACAACGTTTGGGTTTGATGAAAAAATTTTTTTTTAGTTTCAGTTATGGTTATTTATTCTGTGGTATGGTGGGGACCCCCAAAATTTAAAGTTTTTTTTCTATTTCTGTGTGAAAATCTTGATGCGGTTCACAGAATACATCTACTTTCCAAGTTTCAACAGCATCGTTCTTATAGTTTCGGAAAAAGTGGCTATGACATACGGACGGACAGACAGCCAGACATGACGAATTTATAAGGGTTCCAATTTTGCCATTTGGCAACGGAACCCTAAAAAGTATCTACTTCCGAAAATTCAAGTTTGTAGGTTCAGTGGTTTGGGCTCTGCGCTAATGAATCAGTCAGTGAGTTAGTACTACTATTTGTATTTTTTATGTGGCTAAATATCTCCTAATACATAGGCAAAAGACTTTCTTCTCGGCGTTTGCGTCATACGCAAACGCCGAGATGGCAATCACTCCCATAAAATAAACCAAACTATCGAAAGGAGGTGTAGGAGAGCGGAACTCGGGCTTTAAAGTGATCGATTGCTGATTAAATACGACCGTAGCCATTGGAAACAACTACTATACTTATTTCATTTTCGCAGCAGTCAGCAGCGCGAACCAGTTAGGCTTCGGGAACCGCTTCCCATCAGGTGGGCCGTGTGCTTATCTGTCACTTAAGTGGTATAAAAAAGTAAATAGTAGAGACACAAGTTAAAATACTTTTTTTTGTATTTTATGTCGTATAAAATACAAAAAAAAGTCGCTCGTTATCGTTATTAAAAAAGTTTTCATTTATTTTTAATTACTGCGAGCTGTTACCCGCGGCTTTACCCGCGTGGAATTCTGATCCCGTTCCCGTTACTCATGAGAACCTATTCCACCACCACGAACTATAAAAGATACACAATTTCACCGTAAATCATTTGTATCTCAAAGGGTTTAGGCAGCGTTTTCATTTAAAGCTCCCAGACGGCTTATTTTTTTCGACACCTCCAACAAATATATTTAAGTCTAATAATTTAAAATTTACAAAAACTTGACTAATTATATACTAAAACCATTCGCCATCCATTTGTAGAAACAGCGTGAAAATCGTGCAGTAGTTTTCGAGTTTACCGGCATCATACAGGCGGAAGCAGGTTGCTAGTACTATTATAATATCTGAATAATTGATTCCTTTAGATGTCGTATTAACTGATGTTACATACTACGATACGCAGCACTCGTACGCATTCCAGCATACTATGATTAAAACATATTTTAATAAACATCGGCGGTTTGGTCATTAGTTACTGTCAAATCAATGACGTTTTAAAAGGTGATGACTAGGAATAAGATGAAACATTACATATAAGAGTTGTAATTAATAATCCTTACCAATATCATGAATATGAAGTTATGTTTATTACTCTAATGATGTGTCTATCTATCACGCAGCAAGTGAACTACACGTCGATGAGTTATATATTCTTAATTCGTTTGTATATATATATAATATATATATATAGAGACCGATATTCTTAGCAATCCATGGATTCTCCCTGCGGGTGCCGGGTCCATCGCGTTGCTGAGTTGGGAACTCGGGACAGTGCCTGGGACTTGCGACCCAAGTGTAGGTTTAGAAGGGGCCCCTTTTGTTGATGTACATCAACACTCACCTTCAATACCCAAGTTCCCCTCCCTGCCTAACCAAATTTAATACGAACCTACTAGTGCCGCTTTAGACATTCGTCCTAGTAATGAGCTTATTGTAGCTCTCGATAGGCCTAATATAGATATGTATGAAGTTGTAAATTTTGTGAAAAGTAACATTGAGCCGTTTCACTACATATAGCAGTGTCATCTGTCCTCCATGAGCGCAGGCCTGCGGGTGACAGGTGGAGCCGCCTGTCACCCTAATAGAAGCAGGCCGTGGCGGTGGCCCGTTGGGCGCCCCTCCCCCTTTCCGGGCGCGAGACGAGGACACCGTGGTTCCTAAACCCGAGGGGGCCATCTCGAAACCGGACATGGCCCTAGGTCTGCCGGTTTGCGAGGGAAATGCCTTAGGGCCACCTGGGCGTCTGAAGACCTGAGATGGCGTGCGGTTTTAGTACGTTGGAATCCGACATAACCACGGCCAGCGAAAAAAAACAAAAAAAATTAAAAAAACTTTTTAAAAACCACGTTTTCAACACTAAAAAACGTGGGGCGGGCGCTTTGAAATTTTAAATTATTGAATATCTAAGGAAAACGATACATTAAAGGATTAAAGCGCCCGCCCCACGCTTTTTAGTGTTGAAAACGGGGTTTTTAAAAAGTTTTTTTATTTTTTATTTTTATTAACTACTGACTATTTCTGATAATTAAATATAAAAATGTAAGGTGGCATTAGCCTACATAAAAAATTTCAGAGCTTTAGGGTGATCAGAAGTGGGGGAAGAGGGGGGGGGGGGAACGTGGGCGATGACGCTTCATTGATTGCTCCTCTGGAGTAGCTGGCATCAACGTCAACGGCCAAGAATCTGACCAACCGGCCCTTTTCAGGGCCAGCTGACCCCATTGCACGAGGGGGTCGGGGCATGGCGGGCCTGCAAGGCCCGCGGGGATGGGGGCCGCTCCAGGTACCCCTCTGCTGTTATCAGAGGGGACACTGCGAATGGCCCAGGGTCAGTCGCAGTGCGAGGGATATGCTCTATGGGTAACCTTACACCCCGGCGTCTGTAGACCCGAGACGGCGTGCAGTTTTAGTCGATTCAAGCCCGACATAACCGCCCCCGCTGGCTGGCGGGGGGGTATCCGAAGGGATTTCCGCACAAAAAAAAAAAGGGTGATCAGAAGTGGTCGAAAATTAAGTGTAAATTTTTGGCTTCAGAGGGAAAGAAACACAGAAACACAGACACGAAGTGAAACTAAGAAAAACGTGGTGAAAAGTGTCCGCAACCGCTTAAAAATATGCCTCAACATAGAACAGCACTATTTGATTAGTGTATCTTCTGTATGGCTGCTCTTTTGTATAATAAATTGCCAAAATGTGTTTACAAATTGAGAATTCACATGTATTTAGAAAAAATGTCCTTCACTTACTTGTAACAAAGGCATAGTACACTATAGACGAATACCTTAAAGACAATTTGGAATTAATGCGACTACTTACTTTACTTAAGTACTTTTTTTAATTTGTGGATAGCGCTGTTAGTTACACGCACAAATTCCAATTTACGTGTAAATACAGTAGGTATATACTGTATTTACATGTAAATTGGAATTTCTTCTCGTTGTATAATTAGTTGTGAAAATTAGTTGACTTTTATTTTATATTATATTAAATGGAAAATTTGCATGCCTTGTGGGTGGAATACGGACTGTCCAAACTTTTTAAAGCTATGTAATAATAATAATAATAAGAGCCTCTCAGTCTATCTTGAGAGGCTCGGGATCGGTGGGAAGTCGGTGGCGGCCAAGATGCAGAAAGCGGTCTTGCTCGACAATGCAATGCGAATAGTCCGGTGGTTCAATGGGCAATGGTGGTCCTAACGCCACGGCCGACTGTTGCGCACCTCAACGGGGTTATCTTGCCGCCTTTCCCAAACTAGGGGGGAGGCGTGAAGTACTTTAATGGAAATAATAATAAATACATATTCTACGATATTAGCAGCGGTAGCCTAGTGGTAGCAGCGGTAGCCTAGTCGTAGCAGCGGTAGCCTAGTGGTATGGGTAATGGACTGCTGAGACGAGGTCTCGGGTTCGATCCCAGGTTTTACCATGGCACACACCAATGACTTTTCGATGCTTTTCGAAGTTATGTGTGTATTTATCGCAGGTTTATAAGTGCCCGGCTAATGGCAATAGGCTCGCCACCTGTTACATTGGGACCTAAACATAAACTGGCGAAATGTGGGTGCTAGCACCTCTGCCTACCCCTTCGGGGATATAGGCGTGAGTTTATGTTATGTTATGTTACATATTCTACGACATTTTACGCAGTGCTCTCTAAACTCACAGTAAGTGTAATTTAACTAGCTTGTGTTATGGAACCTGGAATGCGGATAAACATATTTATATACTTTTTTTAGAGACACCCAGACCAATGCAAATAGACATATTCATGCCTACAAATATTTGCCTCTGTCGTAGCAGTCGAATGCGCTACCGCATTACGTAATACCTTTTTAAATCCCTTCGGATACCCCCCCGTCGGGCAGCGGGGGTGGTTATGTTGGGCTTGAAGTGACTAAAACCGCACGCCGTCTCGGGTCCACAGACGCCGGGGTGTAAGGTTACTCATAGAGCATATCTCTCGCACCCCGAGGCATTACGTAATACCTAATTGTACCTGTATTCGCAAATAAATGATGATTATGTTTATGATGACGTAAGCTAACTCTGCTATAGCTGATCATCATCACAGCATTACTTCAGGATGCATCCTAACATGTACTTTGGAACCCGGGTTCTGCTCTCCTACTCTTTCCCATGATTTGCTTTACCTTGTCTTTTATGGGATCCACTCCCGTCTGACCTGACCCCCCAACTCCAAGAGGAAAGCCAGTGACAGAGCCACGTTCATTCATCAGCAGGTGTACCAGCTAGCAAGTGAGGATTGATTTGATTAAGGGCTGAATTTAAGGGAATTCAAAGTATAGGTATGGAGAGCCCTATCCCTATACCTCTACATCAGGTATATACGCCATATACCCCTGTATGTGGGGTCGTCCTAAGATGTTTGTGACCTAAGCTAATCTCACCTGCTACCAGTTGCCGATTAATGGACGCTCTGGTGATAACTTTTCTTTCGGGATTAGTGATTCAGGTGTGTGAAGGTCACTGAACTCCTTCTTATCAAACTTATTTCGGCATTGTTTAAATGATGACTTATTGCAGTTGGATTTTTTTATCATTTTAATTATTCATTTTATCGCATATGGTTGTAAAACGAGGATATCTACAAAGATTTCCTCGTACTGTCCTAGTTAAAAAAACCGTTTATTATGAAATATGGAGATAGATGTTTCTTCGTTTGTTGCTTATACATGCATTGGTAGGCTATGATTCCGACACACCCACCCCATCGTCGGCACCGATGGAGTGAAGCCCGTGGGGGTTTCCAAACGTCAAAAAAAAAAGGCTATGTGATGAAAGTCTTGTAATTTTTTGTGCACACGCCCATTATAGGTTTTAAAAAAAATATAGGTATATATAAAAGGCATTGCAACCCATACGGGTCTACTTATTACGCACTTAATAAGATCAAAAGAATTGGTTGCAATGTTCACTAATATCTTTTTAATAAACTCTAATGATGATGATCATGCCATTTCATCACCACACGTCCATATGTCTCGTTCCAAATTCAATTGTAATCGTTATACCAGCGTTGCGTCGGTAGGTCACCTCTGTGCGCCGGCGCCGCGCCGGTTGGTTGACGTCACGAGTAATTATGCCACTAACTCTGACGGATTAATTGTTAGGATAGGATCGTACGTGACAGTTTGAATGCTTCTGTATTTTTAATGTTTCTTAGAATGTAATAATTTTTACTATGTTTGTGGACTAGGTAGTTCTTCCTCTTGCTAGCACCAATCCCAGCCCAAAGCTTGCACCTTGGGGCATGGCACGGGAAGCAACGCTTAATTGACTAAATTTTTCTGGCATCTTCAACTGTCTTCGTCCTATTTCAGTAGTTTTTGAGAGTTTCACGCAAAGGCGGCTGAAATTTAGACGTTCCATATTTACCAGGCAACCCTAGGCTCATCGTTTCTTGAACTTGGCTCGAAAAGAACAATGAAATAGCGCAACGTCCCCCTATCATGATCATAATACCTACATTACACTAGTTTCTAGAAATAATTCTATCCTTTATAGCCCATTTCCGTTTCCATGAAATGCGACGTACTCTTTGCTCTGTGACATTTTTGCTCACTGTACGTCAATCCTGGACTTCTCTGAAGTGAATTGTACTAATCCATTACAGTGTTGATGACCTCCTACAAATTGCACTGAACCAAATGAGCAGTTGTTACTCATATACAAATCTATTTCTGCCGTCCAACAACTAGTTGACAATCAAAATTGAACCTTACTCTCTGGAGACTTGAATATAGAAATACATATTTAGGGATATTTCAGTGTAACTGTTAGTTTGTCTCGTTTCACTCGGGGCATGGTGTCAGTAGCATCAAATAGGTTTATGTTGATACGATGTCAAGTGTCTGAGCTGATGTTCAGATGGAGTTGCAGTAATGAGGATGAGGTTATGGACTTACGTCGGAGCTTAAGCAAAAATACCAATTTATGGTACTCTTTTCGTATATTAACATTAAATAACATTTGTGACGGTCCCACCCATCGAGATTGCATTGGCGGTCAGAGGATGGGGGCTTGCTGTTCAGAACGGCTTCAGATGTTGCAGATTAACATTAAAATACCCTTCTCACTACTCGTACATTGTCGGTCTAAAAGTAGAATAAAAGTAAAGGACATGTTCTCTGGGTTCAATATGTAAACTGTAAAAGACTGTAGAAGAGAACAAGGATTGAACTCGCACATTTTTCTAGGCGTAATTGATTAATAATTGATTTAATACGATATAAAAGCGAAAAGCAAACATAGTCGAAAGAAAATAAATAATGAAATAAAATTAGTACATATTAGTAATGAATATAAATAAACTATTTGCAAAACAATTGATTTAATGTGAGGCTACTTTTAACATAGAATCGAATAAATTATGGTTGAAGTGGATTTATTCGTTTAGGCTGATAGTTCCGTTATTAATTTCAAATAGTCGATAGTTGGTAGTAGTTTTGAAACGGATTGTTTTATGGCAACTCGGAAGAGATGACGTGTAGTGGCGTGATTATCGGTGGGGCGAACGAAAATTTGGAAAGGAGGGGGTAGTAGGAGGAAATAAAAGGGGCGTACCGGAGAATATCAGGGAGTTTTTATCGAGAATTCATCGCGAATTAGAACCTAGCAGAAGCTCTGCCCGTGCAGGCTTGTGACAGTCTTCAAGAATTCATCGGGAACGAGGAACAAGCGGTGGTCCTGCCTGAGCAGCCTTCGAGCCTGGTAGCTGCGTGTAAGTCTGGTGGTGAGTTATCTTAGTTTTGTTCTTCTTATTCTTAATATGTTGTCTGTATTTGGATTTCATGATTGTTTCCATGATAATTTACTTTTGTGGGTAGAAAATAAAACGAAACGTGAATTTTTTTGTGAGATATATTCATACATGTAGGGTATAAGATGTAACAACTTTACGAAAATCAAGACACCTTTCATTAAGCGTAGTAGCACGCTAAATACAAGCGTACTATTACTGCTTTGGATCGTTGAGTCTGGCGACCCATTCGTAAAGTTGTTTAGCGTAGGAAGTGTAGGGCCTTTACGAAAATCAAGACACCTTTCATTAAGCGTAGTAGCACGCTAAATACAAGCGTACTATTACTGCTTTGGATCGTTGAGTCTGGCGACCCATTCGTAAAGTTGTTTAGCGTAGGAAGTGTAGGGCCTTTACGAAAATCAAGACTCCTTTCATTAGGCGTTTTAGAACGCTAAATATAAGCGTACTATTACTGTCTTGGGTCGAAGAGTCTGGCGACCCATTCGTAAAGTCATTGCTGTCGTTTATCGTCTCTTAAGTTAGAAGTTGAGGGTAGCGCTGCGGCGGAGGTTTAGCTAGTTTTCCCGTAGGAAACCCAAGCAATGTGCCTGGTTATGGAGGGATACCTAACGGTGCCAACCAACTCCATATTCCTCTGAATTACAGCTAGGGAACGATAACATTTGAAGCAGGCGGCATTCCGATTTACATGCGGAAAGTATGTTCTGTGTGTTCTTTCATAATCCTTAAAGTTTAGGTCACATGAATAGATTACAAAACAGTTTTATCGCCGTTAACCTATATGTACCTACCTAAGCAATTTGCTACTAACGCTTTCTTTTGATGCTACCTACTTTATTTAAACCTAGATGGCTAGTTTCTATAAGCTTGGGATGTCTATTGTAGACCCTTAACCTACATCTGTGACGGCATTTAATGTGCAAAGTGTGATTAATGGGCCTTATGATTTAACTTATAAAACATTACGTTATACCTACGCTCTTCGTTATACTCAGCCTGCATACTATACAATACCCTTGTGTATACGGAATAAGTGGTTCTAGGCACGCTCAAGGAGCCTCCCAAGCTCTTCAGTTTGCTTAGGATGAGATTAAGGTTTGATAAATTGAGCTACCTTAATTACGATGGTTATACTGAAATGTAGCCATCTGCTGGATTATCGTTCCTATCAATTAGACCTCACTTTCATTGTAAAGATGAGAAGCTCAAAAGGTACGGAAATTACTTGGGTGAATGATTGTTATCTTATAAAGTAGCTTCATTTAACTCTTGACAATTCCTTGTCCCTATCCATTCCTTGTGAGTGCCTGATTTAATTCGGATATTAAAAACAAATTGTCTACAGGATCGATGTTCAATTTGATCTATGTATCCTGTTTGACGGATGTGTGCTCATTTCATTGTAAGCATTGTATTGGGCTAAGCCTTCACAATACATGCCATCATACTTACCTATGTATTATTATGTCCTCTCGGTGATATGCGTGTGTCTTGAAAGCGTTTGGTCGCGGTATCGCTTGACCCTGAAACGTGGACAGTTGCCACATGATCACACAGCCTCGAACACCCACTGGTCACTGTTTGACTCGTCCACTGTGACGATTAGGTTCGACCCTGAGTGGTGACGGTTGGCGTCTTGGTCCTATGATCCGGGAGGGCCTAATCATATATATTACCATGTCTGTTTACAGCTGGTACCCATAACAGCAATGATTTGAGCTATGCATTCGTTAGACTGGATATATTTCCATCTAACCTACTTGTCGAAATTGGGCACTCATTCCCAATTCGGTACTATTTAATTTGTAAAGCACCAAGGTTGTGCATAACTTAGAACTAGTATGCCTTCAGTTTGGAGAGGATTGGTTGCTCGTTGGGGGCCTGGGGTTGGTGGATGCGGCCTCCCCGGTTCCAGAAATGGAACCGGTCATAGGGTTCCTAATTACCTATCAAAATACCCCATCCTAGCAGTCTCCATATATCAACAGAAGCTTCATTTCATTTGTCCGGCTACTCTGAGATAATCTATTATGTAGGTTATCTCACGGTACCTGATTGTTAACCACATATGTATTTAATCACACATTTTATTCACTTGACCACCATTATTTACTATATCTTTGTCTAAATAACTCAAATTGTATATAAGAAGACTATGTAGGTACATTTCCTTTGAAAGGTCCAGTATAGTGAGGCCACTCTATATTGAGTGTGTTATACCTTCACTTCCATCTAAACTACATGCTTATACTTATATCATACTGTGGAATTAAACTTGCTTGCATGTAAGAAAGCCTTAGAAACTTATCATGTTAATCAGTAAAGGATTAGACGGTATTAAGTGCATATAATGTTCCTACTATTAATTATCTAGAACAATTACTCGCAGACATCTTAAGGTGAAACTTAGTTTTACAAGTAGTTAAGCATTGTTTCACTATTTTATGACTGCCAACAAGTGTTACCAATTATATTCTAACTTGCATATAAGATATTCATATCCATTCCTTTAATTATTCAGTTATTTTTAGGATATTTCTAAATTGATTATATATTTTACCCTTGTTAATACTTATTTCTGTAACTTAGAACAGTCAATAACTATTTATTACCTTTAGCCATGATCTAGCTTCATGCAGGAAAGTCTCAGGCATTCTGTACAATTATCAATGTAGGTCAAGCACATAGGTAATCTTAACTCTAATTTTAATTTCAATTCTCTATATTTACTGAAAACTGTTACCTTTTGAATTGAACTGTCTATACCTAGGATCACTTAGGAATGAACTTAATATTCAGAATTTGATATCACTAAGTATCACTGAGGCTAGGTAGCTCCTAAATTCAAAATCTTAATTCATATTAGGTTCAGGGATTCAATGTAGTTGTATAGGAACATTATTTAACTTTATTGCTAGACAGAAAATCGTTATAGGAATTAGATTGTAATCAGTGTTCTCAATACCATGTACTCTGCCTTGTCTCAATGTACCAAATAAAGGACTATGAGTTGCTACAATGCTTAAACACAACGTATAAAGGGTCCCATACTTAGACGATCACAATAAAGCCAAATGTCAATGGTATCTTCCTAAACTTGGAGGATATAATAGTAACGGATACTTCAGTGCCTTCAGCACTGTAGGCAGTTGCTGCACTCAGGTTCAACGTCTCATCAGTGGGCGATTCAAGTTCACATAAAGGATTATATTGGGGGGAACGTTACAATTTGGTGCCGTGACCAGGATTGTTTGGTTTTGCAAATTGTTGAGGATAAGCGAGTACCTTGGGAACACTATGTCTTTTAATATCGAAGGTGAGAAGTATTTTATATCTAAAATGGGACTAATAATGCTATAGGTAGAGTAGTGTAACCATTTAAAGTATTTAGGGGCGTGCATAACCATATTGCTGTGTAGGAACAATAATACAACACAAACAACACATTATGTATGTCATAAAAGTACATAAATTTACAAGCAAGAGCCTAGGCACAAGTAAATACACAGATACTGATACATACAAATACACATAAGGTCAATTAAAACTTTGAGGAAGAAAACACAATATATAGTAGCTTACTTTTTACACAGTTTATCAAATATATAGATTAATAATAAAATGCCTTAAGCAGAAACCTAAGCCAGAATATATTATTACAAGCTAAATAACTTGTTTTAAACATTCTAAGAATGATGCTATGAATAATAGACTGTTACCATAATTTCAGTGCAGTTTCATTGTTTGGGCATAGTCAGAGTAAGTAAATTTTGGGTTGAAAGTAATATTAAGTAGATGCCTAATATTTAAATTTGCATTAATTTACTAAGTGATGAGTTATAAATAGGTAAACCATAGCCATATATACTGCCTTATGTAATAGTAGTGATATAATAGATTAATTTATTTTACATGTAAGTACATGTACATATGAAATGAAGTCAAATACTAATACATTTGCCCATAGCAGACAAATGTCACATAGTTGCCTGTCAGTATCACAAAATAAACAATCTGTTTTAGGTTGCATCAATCAGTAGAAAATCATAAAATTCATATACACTAGTTTACATTAGATTTGTAATGTATAATGTTAGCGGCAAAAAGTAGATTATTTTGAGTATTTCTAGGGAACTTTCAATGGAAAACTTACTGTACTGTATTCTATTGTGTACCTACTTCCAAGTACAAGTTGTATCTAATTTGAGTTTTGTACCATTCAAATTTTAGTTCACAGCTGTATAAGTTCATTGACTTCTAGTGTTATCCAAATTCTTCTTTGCACATGGAACCTGTCATTTATATTAAAGTGTCCGGTTGTGTGAGAATAATAGATTCCTCTTTTAGAGTCAAGGATAGATTCTTTCAAACGCTGAAACAAAGAAAGATATGATTACTATACTTTAAATTTATAGGAATTTAAACATCTTAAATATGGTTGTTTTATGCATTTATACTGTCCTTTATGAAAGGGTTTACAGTAATTTATATAAGCTAAAACCTGAAATTGAGGTTAAGTACATTATTCACTGGAATCAAAGAGTAGTTCTACTTATATAAGGAATAGGTACATGGTTACAAATATGAATACCTAATAACATAGATACTTACATCTAAACATTTAGTGTTACAAGTACCTTGTGGTTGCATGAACTAATATGGTACAAAAGATGGTGCAAATTATAAAAGTAGGTAGTGAAATAGATAAAAACTTAAATGCATTGCTTACAATATACATAAGTTAATGGTTCGCATACTAAGATGTATTCACTGAACTGACATTGTGATGAGATAGGTTAGGCAGCCGATCAAAATAATACCTCATTCATGGTGCTTGATAGTCGTTGTAATGTTAAACTTTATTCTAATTATAAATTTTATTTTAGTATTTAGGTGTGAGCACTGCTGCCATAGGTTGATGCTTTACATTGTTGCTATACACAATAGTACTAAATAGAATTAACAATAGGTTATGGGATTAAAAGGTTTCATTTAGATAATATTGCTCGTCAAAGAACTTACTTGTTGAAGAAGTTTAGAAGTACCTAGTTGTAACGGCGTTCGCGGACGATAAATTCTTATTGAAGTATTCAGGGTGATTTCATAATGAAAAAACGATATTGGCTTTGTAAAATTAGCTGATAAAATCAAAAGTCGATAAAATTTATTTATATGATTGTGTGAACTGAGTGTTTTGCAAAACAATGCATACAACGGAATATCAAGATAAAATTAAAGTCTTTTAAAATCCCATGAAATATTTAAATAATAGATACATGTAAAATGAAATGTTATTATTATGTAATTAGCGATTTAGGAATTTCTTATAGATTTTGTAGGGATGGTTTAGTTTAAATGTTAACGTAAATAATAAATGAAACGAAAACATTGCACAGCAGCGCGTCAGCGGAAGTGCTATGTCGCGATTGTTGAATTGCTATTTATTTAGAAGATGATTCCATATTTAAGAACAAAGTTCTTTCGTAGAAGTAATATACGGAAATAAATTCTGTAATATTTTGGATTCCCCTTTGCCTCGAGAACATAAAATATAGGCAACAAAACTATGTACCTACGATTGGGGAATTGATAGTGACACCATAACAGCTATTAGACAAATCAAAATAATGTGTTTTATATAATTTCAGTAGATATTTGTAAAGCGGCGATATTATAAATAATAATAATATTAATAATAGTATAAAAAGTATATTAGAAGCGTTTATTTAGTGTGTCAAGACTTTAAACATTTACATGATTTGCCATGTAGGAAGTAAACCTAAATTTTAGAAAAATTAGCAGGGTCTGAGATGGTCTATTGGATTGCCCTAAGTAACTAACACACAGGTGGTCAGGGTTCGATCCTCAAAAGGGGAAGCTCTTTTTGTCATTTTAATTATATTTTATTACTATATTCTGCTATGGAGTAGTGGTTAGAATGCCTAGCTATGTCAAATGATCGTAAGTTCAATTCCCAGTAAATCTTTTGTCATTTGATGGTTATTTTGTTCCTGAATTGTATTAATTTCAGCTTGAGCCCATGTCCTTTATTCAAATTTAGTATTTTATCTACTTAAATGTTTATAGTATTTTTACAGTGTAGACTTAAAGGTAGTTCGGGGTATTGTCGCTAGGCGGAACTTGGGATGCTTACATGACTGAAATTTTTCAGAATGTAACGAGAATCGACTGTCAATAAGATTTCGCTATAATTGATTTAATGCTTGAACTTTTAATAAGTTCACCTGGAACAAACCTTAGTTAATTATTTTGGGACAGTTACATAATATGGTAAATTTACATTTAAATAGACATAGTTTTACAAACTTTACGCAAAAACTGGATCTTTAAAGAAGTTATTATGTGATAATTCTCTTCGACATTATAGTTGGATGCGGTGGGACACTAGATGGCAGGTTATGAGCTCTAATTATCATTAGATATGGTAGTTAAATCTGAAATTTTTGCATCGTATGTATAGAATGTGCTTTTAGTTATTTGTATAAAACGTATAGTTAAATTTTATTAGGTTGGATTCGATAACTGAGATGTATAATTTTAATATTGTAGCTGGATTGGAACCTACTAGCGCCATCTAGCGAAATAACCTAGGGGCGATCAATCCCCGTCAGTTGTTAGTTCATTGAAAGTTGAATAGAGGGCGTGGTTTTATACTCTTATTTTAATTCTAATAGACCTACTAAGTAGATATAAAAAATAAATAAATAGATAATTGGACATATTATGAAGTACTTTGTTTTATTAGTTCTTGGATTTAAAATCGAAACTTACAATCAGGGTCTCGTGCGTTATCAGCTAATCTTGTATGTGATCATGGAAGTAGATTATATCGCGAAGTGTTTTTGTTAAAGTTGAAATATTATTATTAGATCGTAAGCAGATACTTCATGACATAGGGAAGAAACAACAGTAACTAGTTCTTAGCTATAATTTCGTAGGCAGTTCTAGGGAAAACAAGGTACAAATGCCTATTCATAACATTAAATATATAGATGTTTTTTTTAAGTAAATAACTAAGATTGACTACATAGTTGTATACTTACATATTATCATTGTACCCATTATTGCACACTCATTGCATTGGTACTTTGGATGCAGTTGCTCCATTCATAGCAGTACATTAATTATCAATATGATAGGAATACTTTAGCAGACTATATAAGCTAGGGGGCGGGAACTTAATAAATAATTAGATGGACTTTATGTTAGATTGACTGCAGTATACTTTGATTTTTTTGAATTTTTTAAATTACTTTAAAGACAGGAAGGTGGAGGTAGCGGTTTTGGTTTGAGTACCTAGTGATAATTCCCTACGCAATACAAAATTAAATAACTTAAATTAGTAGCTTGTTTTCAATTAATTTTAAAATAGTTAGTTTAATTATATAGACTAGACTTTAGAATTTAGTGAGGTGTCCCTTCCAATCCTTCCAATGATACTTTTATTTTAGTCACATATTGAACTAAAACTTAGTTGAGGATATGGTTTCAAGATGTAGCGATGCACTTATATATTTAAATAATAAGGTTTAATAGTTGGGATAGCGATACACATATAAGCATTTAGAATTTTAATAGGTTTTGGCCATCATTAGTGATTTGAAATGTAAAGAATAAATTTTATTAAATCAAGTTTAGTTTAATTATAACAGATAAACAAAATTAGTTTTGAGAAACAACTTGAATGGAGCCAGTGAAAATTCAAACTTAATAGTGATATAGATAGTAAATGGAAATTGAAGTATATAGGTTGATTGGAAGATTTTTTTTGGATTGCTTAAATGAAATTAGTGGGTGATTAAATTAACTAGTGTGGAGTCCTACTGTTATTGATAGGGTTATCGTTGTTTGACATTAGTAAAAGATAGTATTGATAAGTTGAATTTAACCTTGAAAGAAAGTGGTCCTTGGTGCAAACAATGTGTGATGACTTATGTGAACTGTTTTAAAATTTTAAAACTTTAGAAATCTCAAATTGGATTATCCGAACTTTGATTAAAGTTCTAAATTTAAAATGTTCCAATAACTGACTTTTCCCCTTATTTACATATTAAACCATCCTGGGATTCAAGAAGTAGCGAATACACTTTTAGAGAAATTAATAGATAAATGGTTTCTTTAGGGGCTCGGAAAATTAAATCTGGCTTTAAAAGATTTGAAAGTCGATGGTTGAATTGAAAATTTAATTAAATATTTAATTATCGCCCATTGTGCATTAAACTGTATGCATGATACCTACCTTTCTGTAAATTTATTGGTGTACAGTAAGGAATTGTCTATCTATCTATCTATCTATCTGAAGTTTCTTTAGAGGTTAAGGTTGTGTGAGTGTGGAGTAGTAGCTGGACTGCTTCAATTAAGGTTGAGATACTTAGTGCATATGGGGTCATTGTCTAGACCTTAATGATTCTTTCTACTATTCTTATATGATGCTGCTTTCATTAAAAACTGAATTGAATTATTTAGAGGTCGATTCAAAACGTAAACAGCGGATGCATATAACAAATAAATAATTACTATAGATAGCCAATCAATAATAGGTCGGGACTTAGGGAGTAGTACTAGGAAGACTTTATTTTAGGTCGTCCAGCGTATTTAACATTTTATCGCGACGTAAGATTTTAATCTTACAGGTTAAACCGAGCGGTAACTCGGCGGGTGGATACGATAAATCAACGACAATAGACGGGATTGTCTTCGCTAATTAGATTAACATCAAGAATGCCTAAGGCGCGGGCCACGTCAGGAAAAACAAGGGTTAGGAGGCCTATCACTAGGACCCCTGTAGCCTCCACAAATAACCCCGCTCCCGTAGTGAGAACCAATCCTTTACATTTTGTGACTCGAATGGTGCAGCAGGCAATGAGCACCATCAATGAAAAAATGACCAATTTGGAAAATAGAATCACATCTGCAGTTACACCGAGTGGGTCGACCGACACATCTGTACAAGGGGACACGGCTCTCCAGCCTCCGGTGCAAGTTGTACAAAATGTGCCTGGACCATCTACAGTATATTATCCCGTGGCCCAGTTACCTTCAGAGAAGCCCAAGTTCCCTGCTAAGGGCAAGCATCCGGTAACTTTCATCGAGGATTTGACTGCTTACTTAAGAAAAAGTGGGCCAGAGACAAGGGATACTATTGACACTATAATTGATAGCCTGGAAGGTGAAACTAGGAACTGGGCTCGGATATATAAGGATAGATGGACACAATTTGAAGATTTCAAGAGGGATTTTCTAGACACGTATTGGGGGGAAGCGGAACAAAATGAGTTGAGAAGAAGGATTAGTCAGAATTCTTGGGACGGAACTCGGCCAATGCTGGGACATTTTATTACATTATGTGGACAAGCGAAGATGTTGACGTACCCTATTCAGGAAAGGCAACTTATAAGCGAGATAATGAATCATTTCCCGAAGGATGTTCAATATGCCTGGTCCACAAGTAATTATACTTCAATCCTTCAAGCTACGGAGTTCCTACGCAAATTGGACAATATCGACAAGCAAAGCGGCCAGGGCAATAGCATCAGTGCTCCCTCAAGCAATGTTCAGGGACCTAAGGCGCCTACCCATCATCAACAGAATAAGGCCACGCAGGGGCGGAAAAGACAGTTCAACGTTAGGTCAATGAGTCAAGTTACACCAAACAAAAGAGCTAGGACGAATGATGTAAATATTGTAGATAATGCTGATGACATTTCAATAGTTAGCCTAGAACCAACAAATAATTTAAACTATTAGGTGTTGATGTGACAAGCCCCGGTGCATCAACAGTAGGAGGGGCTAACAAAATTCCGGTTGCTCTAAAAATTATGCTTGGACTCGGGTGGGAGCCTGGACAGACATTGGGTAGACATAATAATGGAATAAGGGAACCAATAGCTATTAAAGGACAGTGCGGTAAGGCAGGTTTAGGGTCAGGTGTCAAGAAAATTAACTTGACAAATTTTGAGCTGCAAGTTGTAGAGTGTTTAAAGGTTCCATCTGACTTAAATTCTAGGCCATTAATACAAACTGAAATAGTTTCTTCATTATTTGACGAAGAAGATAATATTACTGCGGACAAATTAGAGATAGTTAAGTCTGAGATTGAGGTAGGAATATTTAGTAAGCGGGTTATATGTCTTGTCGATACGGGTAGCGATATTACGTGTATTTCTGAGTCGTTTTGGGAAACTTTAAAGTTACAAGTTGGAAGTAAGTTAAATATGTTACCGGTTAAACCAATACAAATTCGTGGGGCAGTTGGTCAAAAGAGCGCTAAAATACAACAGATGGTATTATTGCCTGTGAGATTTGGGGTGATTGAATTAGAAATTAGATTCTTTATAGTGCCAAATTTAGTTCATTCAATGATATTAGGGTTTGATTGGCTCATAGCAAATAACACTAATATAAAATTACAAAAGCCAATTGTAGGGCTAACTATTAATCACAAGGGTCAAAGAGTATTGATTCCATTTATTGAATATATATCTGAGGGACAAGGGGTTGCTGAAATTGCGAAGGTAGATAGTAATTTTGACTCACGGAAGTATTTACAGGGAATGAAAATTGGTACGCCTCTTAAAGAAACGCAAGTAAATAAATTAAGACAGGTTTTAAATAAACATTGGGATGTCTTTGTGAAAAGATTAGGTCGAGCAAACTGCTATCAACATGTTATAAAAATGTTAGATCATAGTCCAATTATAAAACGTTCCTATCCAGTTCCGTATGCATATAGGCAGCAAATGGAGGAGAAGTTAGCTGAAATGGTTGATATGGGGGTAATATCTAGGGGTTCCACACCTTATTGTAGTCCATTGACTTTCACCTTAAAACCGGATGGTTCAATTAGGGTCTTATTGGACGCGCGTGAAATTAACAAATACATGGTGGCTGAGGCAGAAGCACCACCAATGCAAATAGATGTGTTAAATTCTTTCCATGGGGTTAATTATATTAGTGTAATAGATCTGAATAATGCTTATTTTCAAATCGCCATTTCAGAAGACAGTAAAAAGTATACTGGATTTACGTTTAATGGAAAGTCTTATATGTATAATGTGTTGCCACAAGGACTTAAGACTTCTGTAGGCAGTTTTAGTAGAGCGATGGATCAAATACTAGGGCCTGAGGTTAGACATTTTTGTGTGAACTACCTTGATGACCTCGCCATCCTAACACAAGGCACTTTAGAAGAACATTTAGAACACATTGACATTATACTAAACAAGTTAAAATTAGCAGGACTTACATGCAATCTTGAAAAATGTAAATTCATTTGTAAAGAAGTCAAGATGTTAGGTCATATTATTTCTACGGAGGGAATTAAAACAGATCCTGAGAAAATAGAATCTATTAAGAATTTTCCAGTTCCAAAGAAAATAAAACATTTAAGGGCGTTTTTAGGTCTCTGTAATTATTATAGGCGGTTCATCCCTGATTATAATAGTGTTATTCAACCTTTATGTCAGTTATTAAAAAAGAGTAAAGGATGGACATGGACTTCGGAAGCACAGGTAGCCTTTGAGAAATTAAAAAATAGTTTTTTAGAGACAATAATGTTACATCACCCGGATATGTCTAGACCTTTTTATCTACAAACGGATAGTTCTGGGGTAGGTTTAGCTGGAGTCCTATTTCAATACGATGAACAAGGGAAAATGAAAATACTAGGGTACTGTAGTAGAGCTTTGAGGGGCGCTGAATTAAGATGGACTGTTACGGAACAGGAATTTTGGGCAATAATTTATTGTTTAAGAAAATTCGAGACCTATTTGAGGGGTGCAAAACTAATAATTAGGACAGATCATAAGGCACTGACGTTTGTTAGATCGTGGAAATTATATAATAGTAGGATAATTAGGTGGATACTTTTCCTTGAACAGTTTGATTATACCATTGAACACGTAAAGGGTAAAGATAATGTCGCAGTCGATGTACTGTCTAGGTTCCCGCCTGATTCACCGATGATACAGGAGGATAGGGTATATTGTCCAGAAATTCATTATATGGAAAATATTAAAAACAAGGCACTGGTATTTAATCTAAAAAACGTATCTGATTTTCAAAGTAAGGATACCGAAGTTCAATTAATTTTGGACATTGTAAATAATGCTAATATTAACCATAGCGGTAGGTTAGGTAGAATTGCTCAACGTTGTTATGTCAAAGATAAAGTACTGTATTTTAAGGTTGATTCAGATAAACATGTAATATACTTACCATCAAGGTTGCGAGAAGAGGTAATTTTTCAAATTCATCACGAAATGGGGCATCAAGGAGTTTATAAAATACTTAAGTACCTAAAAGATAGATTCTATTGGCCAAATATGAATAAAGGGGTAAAAGTTTTGTTAAGAACTTGTCACATTTGCCAATTTTCCAAAAGTGACAACATAAAGTATGTAGGCAAGTGCAAATCTATTGTAACAGAACAAATAGGGGACCTGGTAATGGCCGATTTATATGGGCCACTACCAAAAGGGAGGTTTGGGGCTGCTTATATACTTGTAATACAGGACTCGTTTAGTAAATTTGTTAAATTGTATGATTTGGCGAAGGCTACTTCGCGCGCAGTAATTACTAAATTACGACAGTTTGTCAAAATAATTAAGCCCAAAGTAGTAATGACAGATAATGGCAGTCAATTCTCGTCTGAAAGCTGGAAGCGGGCTTTAGAAGAGATGAATATAAAACCTATTTACACTACGGTCCGAAACCCTAGGCCTAATACAACAGAAAGGGTAAACAAAGAATTAGGACGTCTATTTAGGACATATTGCCATAATAACCACAAAGGTTGGGCCACAATACTTGGTAAGATAGAAACTTTGTACAATAATAGTTTTCATGAGAGCACGGGTTTCACTCCTAATGAAATACTGTACGGTACAAGTAACAGCATGTCTTTTGATAATTGTCTACCTCAATTAGAGAAAACTAAAGACATAAATAAAATTAGAACTCAAGTGAGACAAAATTTAAAGGATAACAGTGTTAAACGACAGGTGAAATTCAATAAGTCACATCGTTTAATTGAATTTCAGATAGGGGATTATGTCAAAGTTCGTAAGACTAATAAATCAGAAGCACAGAAGAAGCTTACCAAAAAGTTTCAATTAATGTATGAAGGACCGTATGTAGTTTGTGCAATTCCTTTTGCAAATGTTTACACCTTGATGGACCCTAAGACCAAACAAATTAGAGGTAACTTTAATACAATTCATTTGAGTAAATATTACCAATAGATTAATCACTAATATGATTTAAAATTGAAATATTAGGTCTCATTGAAGGTGTATTTGAAGGTTTTCAGTTATTGGATAGTTAATATTACTACATGAATAATTTAATGTTAATCATAGTTATTAAGATTTAGTCAATGTTAGAACATTATTATTTGTGGTACGAGTGATAGATTTAAGTATGGTTCACTGGTTGATCATTTTAGAATTAGAATGTGTGTAAATTAGGCTATTGAAATTGTGTTGAACAGATACATAATTGAACTAATAAATGTAATTATTCTTTTACGATTTTTTTTTTGTATCATAAGAGGCAATCATTCGAATGAGCACTGAAGCAATGGTGGTGGTATATTAAAATCACGGTGAAACCTGTAGAATCACGAAGAAATGTCATTTGATTTAGATGGTGGTCTATTACCCTGAGGGAGATTCGTGATATGCAGTTATGACTGTAAACCTGGTTGCAGTTTTTTCATATATATATAGTGCGTAAGAAATTAATTCGAACACTATTTTCCTAAATCGGAATTCCAGTTTAACTGACAGTCAATAATAATAATAATAAAAGGGAAATTGTATTTTTGGGATATATTTAAAAATGTAATTTATATGTATTTAAATGAATAAAGGAGATAAAAATAATAATAAATATATGATAATAATCATAAAAAAGGGGAAGAGCAAATAATGAGAATTCTTTTGCTTTATTAGTACTGGTCGGTTGGTAGTGAGCTCGGCAGCGGGAGTTTGCTATGAAAGCGTGTATGATGATTTTTTTGTTGTTATGAGATGTATACTAGTGAATTGTATGAGTGTATGGAATGGGTTCATTAAAATCAGAATGAAGGACCATCCCGATTAGTACTATAATTAAAGCTATGAGATTATGAGACCAGTTGAGATTCAATTGCCTATTCACACCGCGTCACAAATAGATTTTGTGAAGATTATGCAAGGTGTTAGGTTAGAGATGGACTAGAGGTCTAAGCATGCCGTTAATGGGTCTTCACAGAATCTCGACTATACACGTTATGAACATATTGGTTGCACACTCTACATGAATGTTTGAGAACTGGGACGTGTCTTTTGGGTCTGTTTCGGGTGGAGTAAAGGCTATTGGCCCCTTTATTTTCATTGCCCACAAGGTCTGACTATTTTTGGGGAATGGAGTAGTTGGATTATAAGTCGATGTAGAGAACTACAAAATCTTCTATAATCGTCTACTCTGTGCGGCAGCGCTGAATGACTCACAACCATTTTTCCCGCTGAGATTGTCATACTGGCAGGAAATAACGTAGTGTTGTAGTTTTACTTAAGCCTGAACATAGGAGCATGAGATCTGTCCCAGTTCTAAAACACATATATCTACTCACACATATATAGAAATTGAATCTCATTTGGTATTAAACAAACTAGCGTTATGCATACTATAAATAATAAAAAACGAATTTTAACCAACCAGCACTATAGGGAGTAGAATTGCGAGGCATGGTTATAGTCCAGTCATTCTGCATGCACCTCAATCGGATTTATGAAGGATTGCTAAGAGTTAGGATAGTAGACGGGCTCGAGATTGATGAATCCGAGGTCTAAGCATACCGTTAAGGTACCTTCACATTTCCTCGACTACACAGTTAAGTTAAAATGAGCCACACTACACATGCGCCATTTTTGCGGTGAACACTTTTGGGTTTCGAGCCATGTGGGGTGGACCGTTCGCACTTGCTATGTTTGACGGCTGTTAAGGAATGACTTTATTATTGAAGGGCGGGGTAATACCATTACTCTGAGTCGCTAGGACTGAGCTTGCCTCACAACCAGGCTTTCCTTGCTATAGACTGTCATGTCCTGGCTTGAAGAGATAGTGTTGTGTTGCGGGACCGCTATCAAGCTTGGTATCGAGATGGAGAAGTGGTTTGCCTTGATATGGTTAAACTACACACACACTTAAGGTGTGGGACGACTGGATTCTAACTAAGCAAACAAGGAGAAAATAAAAATACTAATTTAGCTACAGTCGACTTTACACATTCTGTGGTATTTTCATAAGTGAGTGTCTATTCAGGAAGTTGATACGGATTTTAGGGAACTCACAACTCTCTTTATGCGTAGACTTCTATGACGACATTAATTTGTGATTATATTTACTGCAAGCAAATACACTTCCCATGCAGCTGACATATCTTTACGCACACTCTACAAACATAATTGATAAGCATTGTTCTGTGAATCCACAGGACTTTGCAATATCAATACAACTCACCGCATCGAAATTAGTGTGGCTAAATTTGTATTGGAAGATAGTTAGGACCTGCTTTACTTACCTTTACCAACTAACCATTGCCTTCACAATCCATCTCATTTGGTGATCAATAGGAATTACTATCATAATACTTATTTCACTCTAACAAAATTAAGGTATACAATAATTCAATTTTAATATTTTCTTAATAAATTAATTCTTAGGTTTCCATAGTGAATTATTATGGGAAAGATTTACACTACCTTACGATGTATGTAGGCACCCGGCTCTGTCTGATACTAGACTGGTTGTGGTTGTGTTGTATTGTCTGCGGCAATCGTGATGGGTTGTACCCGTTATTATAGGTAAAATATCACTTCGGTGAACTACGTTATATTTTAAGGGGCGATTGTGACGGTCCCACCCATCGAGATTGCATTGGCGGTCAGAGGATGGGGGCTTGCTGTTCAGAACGGCTTCAGATGTTGCAGATTAACATTAAAATACCCTTCTCACTACTCGTACATTGTCGGTCTAAAAGTAGAATAAAAGTAAAGGACATGTTCTCTGGGTTCAATATGTAAACTGTAAAAGACTGTAGAAGAGAACAAGGATTGAACTCGCACATTTTTCTAGGCGTAATTGATTAATAATTGATTTAATACGATATAAAAGCGAAAAGCAAACATAGTCGAAAGAAAATAAATAATGAAATAAAATTAGTACATATTAGTAATGAATATAAATAAACTATTTGCAAAACAATTGATTTAATGTGAGGCTACTTTTAACATAGAATCGAATAAATTATGGTTGAAGTGGATTTATTCGTTTAGGCTGATAGTTCCGTTATTAATTTCAAATAGTCGATAGTTGGTAGTAGTTTTGAAACGGATTGTTTTATGGCAACTCGGAAGAGATGACGTGTAGTGGCGTGATTATCGGTGGGGCGAACGAAAATTTGGAAAGGAGGGGGTAGTAGGAGGAAATAAAAGGGGCGTACCGGAGAATATCAGGGAGTTTTTATCGAGAATTCATCGCGAATTAGAACCTAGCAGAAGCTCTGCCCGTGCAGGCTTGTGACAGTCTTCAAGAATTCATCGGGAACGAGGAACAAGCGGTGGTCCTGCCTGAGCAGCCTTCGAGCCTGGTAGCTGCGTGTAAGTCTGGTGGTGAGTTATCTTAGTTTTGTTCTTCTTATTCTTAATATGTTGTCTGTATTTGGATTTCATGATTGTTTCCATGATAATTTACTTTTGTGGGTAGAAAATAAAACGAAACGTGAATTTTTTTGTGAGATATATTCATACATGTAGGGTATAAGATGTAACAACTTTACGAAAATCAAGACACCTTTCATTAAGCGTAGTAGCACGCTAAATACAAGCGTACTATTACTGCTTTGGATCGTTGAGTCTGGCGACCCATTCGTAAAGTTGTTTAGCGTAGGAAGTGTAGGGCCTTTACGAAAATCAAGACACCTTTCATTAAGCGTAGTAGCACGCTAAATACAAGCGTACTATTACTGCTTTGGATCGTTGAGTCTGGCGACCCATTCGTAAAGTTGTTTAGCGTAGGAAGTGTAGGGCCTTTACGAAAATCAAGACTCCTTTCATTAGGCGTTTTAGAACGCTAAATATAAGCGTACTATTACTGTCTTGGGTCGAAGAGTCTGGCGACCCATTCGTAAAGTCATTGCTGTCGTTTATCGTCTCTTAAGTTAGAAGTTGAGGGTAGCGCTGCGGCGGAGGTTTAGCTAGTTTTCCCGTAGGAAACCCAAGCAATGTGCCTGGTTATGGAGGGATACCTAACGGTGCCAACCAACTCCATATTCCTCTGAATTACAGCTAGGGAACGATAACATTTGAAGCAGGCGGCATTCCGATTTACATGCGGAAAGTATGTTCTGTGTGTTCTTTCATAATCCTTAAAGTTTAGGTCACATGAATAGATTACAAAACAGTTTTATCGCCGTTAACCTATATGTACCTACCTAAGCAATTTGCTACTAACGCTTTCTTTTGATGCTACCTACTTTATTTAAACCTAGATGGCTAGTTTCTATAAGCTTGGGATGTCTATTGTAGACCCTTAACCTACATCTGTGACGGCATTTAATGTGCAAAGTGTGATTAATGGGCCTTATGATTTAACTTATAAAACATTACGTTATACCTACGCTCTTCGTTATACTCAGCCTGCATACTATACAATACCCTTGTGTATACGGAATAAGTGGTTCTAGGCACGCTCAAGGAGCCTCCCAAGCTCTTCAGTTTGCTTAGGATGAGATTAAGGTTTGATAAATTGAGCTACCTTAATTACGATGGTTATACTGAAATGTAGCCATCTGCTGGATTATCGTTCCTATCAATTAGACCTCACTTTCATTGTAAAGATGAGAAGCTCAAAAGGTACGGAAATTACTTGGGTGAATGATTGTTATCTTATAAAGTAGCTTCATTTAACTCTTGACAATTCCTTGTCCCTATCCATTCCTTGTGAGTGCCTGATTTAATTCGGATATTAAAAACAAATTGTCTACAGGATCGATGTTCAATTTGATCTATGTATCCTGTTTGACGGATGTGTGCTCATTTCATTGTAAGCATTGTATTGGGCTAAGCCTTCACAATACATGCCATCATACTTACCTATGTATTATTATGTCCTCTCGGTGATATGCGTGTGTCTTGAAAGCGTTTGGTCGCGGTATCGCTTGACCCTGAAACGTGGACAGTTGCCACATGATCACACAGCCTCGAACACCCACTGGTCACTGTTTGACTCGTCCACTGTGACGATTAGGTTCGACCCTGAGTGGTGACGGTTGGCGTCTTGGTCCTATGATCCGGGAGGGCCTAATCATATATATTACCATGTCTGTTTACAGCTGGTACCCATAACAGCAATGATTTGAGCTATGCATTCGTTAGACTGGATATATTTCCATCTAACCTACTTGTCGAAATTGGGCACTCATTCCCAATTCGGTACTATTTAATTTGTAAAGCACCAAGGTTGTGCATAACTTAGAACTAGTATGCCTTCAGTTTGGAGAGGATTGGTTGCTCGTTGGGGGCCTGGGGTTGGTGGATGCGGCCTCCCCGGTTCCAGAAATGGAACCGGTCATAGGGTTCCTAATTACCTATCAAAATACCCCATCCTAGCAGTCTCCATATATCAACAGAAGCTTCATTTCATTTGTCCGGCTACTCTGAGATAATCTATTATGTAGGTTATCTCACGGTACCTGATTGTTAACCACATATGTATTTAATCACACATTTTATTCACTTGACCACCATTATTTACTATATCTTTGTCTAAATAACTCAAATTGTATATAAGAAGACTATGTAGGTACATTTCCTTTGAAAGGTCCAGTATAGTGAGGCCACTCTATATTGAGTGTGTTATACCTTCACTTCCATCTAAACTACATGCTTATACTTATATCATACTGTGGAATTAAACTTGCTTGCATGTAAGAAAGCCTTAGAAACTTATCATGTTAATCAGTAAAGGATTAGACGGTATTAAGTGCATATAATGTTCCTACTATTAATTATCTAGAACAATTACTCGCAGACATCTTAAGGTGAAACTTAGTTTTACAAGTAGTTAAGCATTGTTTCACTATTTTATGACTGCCAACAAGTGTTACCAATTATATTCTAACTTGCATATAAGATATTCATATCCATTCCTTTAATTATTCAGTTATTTTTAGGATATTTCTAAATTGATTATATATTTTACCCTTGTTAATACTTATTTCTGTAACTTAGAACAGTCAATAACTATTTATTACCTTTAGCCATGATCTAGCTTCATGCAGGAAAGTCTCAGGCATTCTGTACAATTATCAATGTAGGTCAAGCACATAGGTAATCTTAACTCTAATTTTAATTTCAATTCTCTATATTTACTGAAAACTGTTACCTTTTGAATTGAACTGTCTATACCTAGGATCACTTAGGAATGAACTTAATATTCAGAATTTGATATCACTAAGTATCACTGAGGCTAGGTAGCTCCTAAATTCAAAATCTTAATTCATATTAGGTTCAGGGATTCAATGTAGTTGTATAGGAACATTATTTAACTTTATTGCTAGACAGAAAATCGTTATAGGAATTAGATTGTAATCAGTGTTCTCAATACCATGTACTCTGCCTTGTCTCAATGTACCAAATAAAGGACTATGAGTTGCTACAATGCTTAAACACAACGTATAAAGGGTCCCATACTTAGACGATCACAATAAAGCCAAATGTCAATGGTATCTTCCTAAACTTGGAGGATATAATAGTAACGGATACTTCAGTGCCTTCAGCACTGTAGGCAGTTGCTGCACTCAGGTTCAACGTCTCATCAGTGGGCGATTCAAGTTCACATAAAGGATTATATTGGGGGGAACGTTACACATTCTATATTAAGTATATCCAATACATTGGTAATTCTTACGATTCGGACTCTGATGATTTGGGCTGTAACTGTTTGTCATTGTCAAAAGAAGCTTAAGTCAAAAACACCAAAAAAATATGCATATACTAGGACAAACCCTTTTCTGAAATATATTAACCTTATCTTCTGTGGATTACAAAATAATAAATAAATATAGTAGGACAAATTACACAACGCCATCTAGACCCAAACTAAGCAGAGCTTATCATATGGGTTCTAAACATACTTAAATACTTTTTTTCGTATAATATATATATTATTCATAGAAACTCCCAGACTAATGCAAATATGCATATTTTCACTGAGCGGGAATCGAACCCGCGACCTCTGGCTTCGTAGTTCTACGCACTACCGCTACGCCACAGGGGTAGTCAATAATGATCAATCAAATTATTATTAATTTATGAATTACAATGTACCTAACAATCCTTTGTAAAATGTTAATCTACTTTTACAGTAATTTGCTATTCCCGCCTAAAATACTATACCTAAAAGACTATTTCGCGCTTTTTACTTAATTATTTCAAATATCACTCTGTTTGAGAGATGACTCAAGTCGGTAGCTTAGTGGTTAAGGAGTCGACCTTACGATCGAGAGATCCCGGGTTCGAATCCTGGCCATTACACTACCGACGTGAACCCACTCCTAACACAAGCAATTTAGCTTAGTTGGAGGGGTTAGGGGGAATATTAGTAATTTCGGTTGCTAATATTCTTTAAAAAAAAAAAAAAAAAATCAGTGCAATTCAACAGTCAGTTTGAATCCCACAATTATTAATAACTTTTCACGTTTACCTACTAACTAACATACGAAAGTGAGTTTGTTTTTTTTTTACCCGATTGCGGCAAAAATAAAGTAGAGCTACATGTTTGAATATGTTGCATGTATGTGTATGTGTAAATGTTCGAATATGTTGCATGTATGTGTAGGTATGTGCAAATGTATAAATATCTATGTATGTCCATCCTTATATTCCCTCGCGACTTCTAAACGGCTAAACCATTTTTTATTAATGGCTAACGGCTTCGCCTTCGTGGAATTCAGATCCAGTTCCCGCAACGCATGGGAACCCATTCCATGGATAAAACTGTACCTCCCAAATTTCAGCCAGATCCGTTCATCCGTTATAAATAAATAAATAAATATTTATTCGACATCGATGGGGAGGAATTCTTCGACACCTGACCCCTTTTTTCCTTTCCCTTCCTTTTTTTTTTAAATCTTGTAAATATTTTTATTTATTAATTTAGTTAGTTTTGTTTATCTGTATATATTAAGTCCGATAGTAGAAATTATAATAAATATTTTACGATATTCTACTCAACGCTATCTTGACCCACAGTAAGTACATCTTAACTAGCTTTGTGTTGGATAAACATACTTAGATACAAATTTTATTAATATATGATTAAATTTTTAAGCAATTTGTATGCTTACCTTTCCTATCGATTTAAATGGCCTTAAGACGTATATAATATATCGGAAAATTTCGAATATATGGGACGTGTCTAGGTGGCTCAATTGGTCAGAGCATTCCCCCTGTAAGGGACTGGTCGCGGGTTCTAGTCCCGTCCTAAATGTTTTCTTTTTCCGATTAAAATCTATACTTAGATACATTTTATTTGTAAATTCATATTATACATAGATTTGCAATGATCTGGGTGTTTCTACACGCAGATCAATGCAAATAGACAATTCATGCATACAAATATTTGCAATGACTTGACTTGTTGCCACTTTTTCAAATGGGAAGAAAAAGGAAGATACGGAAAGCTTTTGAAACTTTCACAGATCATGCATCCCCTTAACTGTGTAATCATTAATTGTGGACATTGGTCAAGTCTTTAATTGCAAAAGACGCTAAATAGCCGACTTCTGTAGTCAAGTAATAAAAACTAAAATGGCTGTACCAGGGCAGCATGAGCATCGTACAGTTAATTTCACTCGCCACAATTGAACCAATTGACGTAACAGAAAATAGCAGAATTAAAAGTGTTAGTGCGCATCAAAAATAGTGTTAATCTATCTCAATTGAGACAGCATATCAACACCGGGGCTTCCTGTAATTGCTCTAATCTAAAAATTAACAGGGGCGTAGAGCAATAACACTGTTTTCGTGGAATTCAAATATGGTGTTTTAGGTCTATATTGATAGATGGGTCTGCATTGCAGCAACTAGATTCACTAGTGAGAACTCAGTCTTAGACAGCAGATTCGAGTCCTGAATAGCAAATGTAAGAAAATTCTTCTTTGTGCCCTAGCGAGGCGAGTATATTTTAATTAGTCTGTATTGTACCCATTCCCACCATCTTGGTTTATTTCAATCTCTGTTTCTATCTTTGACGAATCAAATATTATTTATGGTTTCCACACTTCTTTCAAATAGCAGTGGATGACTTCTACAACAGCTAATACCAATAAATACCAGGAGAGTTTCATGTTTCCAGTTAGTAGAGGCAGATCCTGCTAAGACCTCTCGTCACTAACGGGTGTTGCCCATTATCTTATATTTCTCTTCCTCCATCATTGACAGCTACACTAAACAAAGCATACTTTAGCAGAATACTTCCCCTTCTTATCTTTCTTATCAAAGTTCACTACACCACTAGTATTGCTCCAACTACTTAAAACCTATACTCACTTATATACCCTAAATGGATTTAGACTCGAGGTCAAGTGGACCCAGCGCCATTACGACGATTAAGGTCCACGACGACGGGTCAAACATTATTATAGGGGCCAGAAATTGGCCTTAACTGTCTTTCACAACTGCCCGTATCATTAAAAAAATCAGATGTTTTAGTTTTATAGCTATATTTAGAACAATCGCGGCAGTAAAATTTATTGACTGTGAATTTATGGTGCTTTTATTTAGTATGTGGCAATCGGATCAGAACGTAGGTGTTTATTGGCGATTAGATTGGTTGGTGAATGTAGATGAATCTTCGTAATACCTTTGTCGAACTACTGAACTAGGCCATTGCCTTATCAATATTTGATTACCCATACACGCCCTTAAACCTTCGTATAAGTTATAACTTTGGAGCTAATTTGGGAGCCAATCGGGTAAAAAACAAACTCACTTTCGCATGTTAATTAGCAGGTATACGTAAAAAAAATATTATTAATAATTGTAGGACTCAAACTGATTGACTGTACTATGCAGTTTTCAAATAGTTACCACTACTCTATGTACGACAACGTCTCTTAGTTTAAAATATCCGAGTACGAGTACAATAGCATCAAACGAGAATAGATCAACACTATTTGTGTCGACTCTCCGTCGCGGTTAACCGAACCATCTGGTTCTTGTTAACTTATTCGGTTAAGCACTGATTACATGCGGTTTATTAAAATGGTAAAATAATAGTTGCTTGGAAATGCTTTACACGGTTATAAACCTTTTATATACATATACGTAAGGAACATAATTATATATATTTTTGTAAACTTAGCCTAAGTCCTTTAAAAATGTATTTATAGGAAAAACTAACGTAAAACTTATTCTATACCTTTTTTTTCTTTTCTTTTTTTCATGCGGTTATCCCTTCGGATACCGGTTATGTCGGGCTTGAACTGACTAAAACCGCACCCCGTCTCGGGTCTACAGACGCCGGGGTGTAAGGTTGCCCATAGAGCATATCCCTCGCACCCCGAACTTATACTTATTCTATACCTACCACAAACAATTTAACTTTTTTTAATATTTAGGACACGTCAATTTGACTTCAACTTGCCTGATGTTAAGTTGAAGGTAAGGAAAGAGGGTCACCATTACACGTACTATGTTAATAATGGTGGCACTCAGCTTGACGGCCTCATCAGAAGAGGATTGTCGTCGCAGCACCGCGTGACACCCACCGGTCCCACTAGTGCTGCGACCACAATCCCCATGCCCGGCTATGCACTTGCTGACCCCTGAAAGCAATCAAACCGAAGTTGGATTACTATGGAGGGTTTTGCGCAATCGTGCACGGTGTACCTACCCGGCCGAATTTTGTGACAAATTTGTGTCATCAAATTTCTATCACCAGTATGAACAGTAACTAATTTGGTCATTGCTGATTATTATGAAAATAGGGCTTAAAAACCTTTCTAAGTGCCCTACTTATTTTGGATCTAATACATTCACTTCTGGATCATCGTCTAGAGTAATGTACTAGTATTTTTGTATAGAATTTCTACTTTGTAGTTTACTTATTCATTTTGTCAGGACTCAGGATAATTTTTCGTAAAAAAAATCTAGAACTCGATTGCAATCGAAAAAAAACAGTCAAGTGCGATTCGGACTCGCGCACGAAGGGTTCCATACCGTTATCTATAAAAACAGCAAAAATATCACGTTTGTCCCATTTTTATTTTTATTTAACAATTTATTTTCAAAGTAAATATATATTAAATATTCTGTTAATATTGCAATGTATACGTGTTGCTGTTATCAATATCGAGCAAAAGAAATGACGTTGGTTGTTTGGGAGCTCCCTTAATTATTCATTTTATTCTTTTTTAAGTATATGTAGTTATAGGGCCCGCAGAACTATCATGGTTCATCAGATACAGCCTGGTTATTGCCGTTATTAATATAGATAATAAAAACGAAAAAAAAACACAAATTTCTTGTATGGTAGCCTCCATTAAATATTTATTCTATTTTGTTTTCAGTATTTGTTGTTATAGCGGCAACAGAAATACATCATCTGTGAAAATTTCAACTGTCTAGCTATCACAGTTCATAAGATACAGCCTGGTGACATACGGACGGACGGACAGCGTAGGCTTTGTAATAGGGTCTCGTTTTACCCTCTGGGTACAGAACCCTGAATTATGAGTTACTGAAGCGTACACAAATCAACTTAATATTTATATAAATAAATGATTCAGTTCAGTTTAACTAAATTGAATTAAAGATATTATCCTGGTTGTATAATTTAATATTCTAATTGAAATGTCTACGGTTACATTGCTTGATTCTGCGGATGGACGTATGCGGAACAGCTCACACCGAAGACGCACCTTGGAACGAATGCCTTGTCTGATAAAGCGCAGATAATAAGTCCGTAGCGATACGTCGAATTCGCTGCTTCAAAATAGTCTGATACGCACCGCGAGAAGCAATTGATACGCGGTGCGTAGCTGTCCGTGGACGTTTGATAAAATCTGTAAAAGTAAGCACCGTGAAAAGCCACCTTAAGATTGTATAATCTCGCACTACCACAAACCAGTAGCGAGAATTATCCTGACTTAAATATGACCTTGTTGATTTCTAACTGCCTCATTCTCAGTACCAAGCGCAACCAGTCTTGCCTCACTTTACTAGGACTGGGCTATTATCATGGACAGGTCTATTATAGTTAAAAGATCTGATATTGTGATACAAGTCCGGTCCTGCTATGTTTACTGATGTAACTATTCTATGATATCAATCTCTTATAGGCTGAGTAAGCAAACTGATCTGAGTACTACCTGTTGCCCGCGGCTCCACCCGTGTGGAATTCTGATCCTGTTCCCGCTTCCCATGGGAACCTATTCCAGGGACATAAAGTAGTCTATGTGTTATTCCAGACTTAGATTATAGTCTGGAATAACACACCTTGTACTAAATTTCAACCAGATCAGTTCAGCCGTTTTTAGGTAGACTAACAAACATTCATATATCAATACTTACAAACTTCGACGTTTATAACATAACATTATAACTCCTGTATCCCCGAAGGGGTAGCCAGAAGTGTATTACACACCCCATTTATAATATTAGTAGAAAGTAGGATGGTGCTGTCAATTGAATGATTTGGGTGGTTCCGTCATCCATAGTATTAATTTGCAATTATGTTTACCGACTTACAATAGAGCGATCTTCCAAGGTACAAAGATATGCTATCAGATTATTCTGAAGTCTTGAGATGTTATGATCACAGTAGACGTCAAAAGGATTGTCTCCTATAACGTAGGACCAAAAAATATAGGTAAGTAATAGAAAATATGAGGAAGAGTGGATTTCTGGATAAGATTGGCTTACTTCGGTTTTCTGGAGGCCTAGACAAAGTGACATTCTACTAGTGGAATCACTTCGAAGCGAACCTTCAAAAGTTCAAAATGTATTGGAGAGACATTATTGGTTGACATGTTACGTGTAACAAATAATGTCACTCCCATACATTTTGAACTTTTGAAGGTTCGCTTTGAAGCGATTCCACTAGTAGAATGTCACTTTGTCTACAGGCCCGCTTTGAAGCGATTCCACTAGTAGAATGTCACTTGAGTGACATGTCGACAAATGTTGTCTCTCCCATACATTTCGGTCTTTTGAAGGTTCGCTTCGTTGCGATTCCACTAGTAGAATGTGACTTTGTCTACAGGCCCTGGAGCGTTCTCTCCATCGCACAGTGCATGTGTATAGCATAGTAACTAAACTGGCAGTACGCTATGATGGCCGTTTTGACGTTTGTCCGCTCATGAAGTTTCGTAAAAATAAATACTAAGTTTGGAGTTTTCTGTTCCTTATTGTCAATAGTGAGGTGCAGTGTTGCAAATTCGAATTATAAAAAATGAATTAAATATCCAAAAATCTCTAGATGTGACTCGCATTTGATTAGATTTTTTTGTTTTTTAAATTGACATTCCACATCACTATTTTAACGTGTCAAAACGACCATCATAGCGTGCCGCTAATATAGTATATTTGTCACGTATTCGTATCATGATAAATTTCCGTAAACATCTACCTATATATGTACTGAAAGTTTTATTTACGTGTGGAAACCCCCACGGGCTTCACCCCACACGGTTCCTCCCCAAGTGTCCATTGCCGGGCACCCCGAAAGCCCTTGAAAGAATAACCCCAGGGTTACCGGCGGAACTTGGCCGCCCCCGCGGCCTCGCCTGGTGGGGTTTTATCCCGCGTCGGTGAGTTGGCAGGCATGTGTAGGACACACACGACACGCCTCCGCCACGGACTGCTTCTGTAAGGACGGCGAGTCGGCCAACTGCCGTCCTCAGGCCCCGATCATGGGGTCGGTAGTCCCGGGCGTAGATGAGTCTGCGGCATCCTCGCCGCAGACTGCGGAATTCGGGGGGCAGGGTTCTCTCCCGCTCGCTCTCCGCCGTCTCTTTCGCGCGTATTACCTGCTCGCAGAAAGAAGCGGCGGCGTGCCACTTGCTCCCGTCGGAGACCACGGCCCTCACCATGGTCTCCAACCAGAGAATGTCCACGGCCAGGAACGCAAAGAGATCCCGGCGTTGACTCGCCCAAGCAGGGCACTTCACCAACGTGTGGAGCACCGTGTTTTCGCCAGGATCCTCGCAGTACTGGCACTGCGGCGTTGTCTCCCGTGGATGCGCCATAGATACTTACCGAAACACCCGTGTCCGGTAAATATCTGGCACATCCGGTAGGAGAGGTCACCGTGGTGCCTCTCCAACATCTCCTTCATGATCGGCCGATCCTGAAAGTTTGTCTACATTTAATATTATAAAGAGGAAAGATTTGTATTTTGGTATAATATATAACGAATAAACTTGAAAACCACTGGACCGATTTCAAAAATTATTTTACCGTTAGAAAGCTACATTATCACTGAGTAACATAGGCAATATTTAATACGGGAAAAACTAGAGATCCTTAGCAATCGCTACTAAAACCAACCCAAGGTACACGGATAGATTATAGTCTGGAATAACTTTTTATCCCTTGAATAGGTTCACATGGGTTTCAAATTTAGTATGCAGCTGTATGTATGTATGAATCGATCTAGCTAGATTTCATTTTTAAACGTCAAAATAAAACCTTTGCTTGGTTAATACACCTCTGCCTCCCCTTCGGGTGAAGTTATGTTATGTTATGAAACCTCTCGCTCCGTCATCCAGGTAATCTTACTTATTTAAAAAGTAACAATTAACTTCCCACCGATATTCTCGTCATGATTAATGATAATCTTTTAAACGTCCGACTTAAATGCGTAATTTCTACTTATCCGCCAGACGTTCACGCACTTAATGCGAAGTTGTTCTTGTTGATTTACCCGTCAGTTTAAATTATTACGGTTTATACCTTTTTTAAGTCTGTCTGACTAGTACACGAGCATCTTGCAAATTATAGAGCACCATTTGTCACTGCCTGCGGCTATTTTGGTTGCCAACAAGGATTGACAATGTGGCCAGACTAAATAAATCAAATCTAATATGAACGTTTTAAGTAGCTAGCTGACTAGAATTATATACACCGGCTAATAAGAAAGTTCCTAGTAGTTTATTTATCACGTCATAGACTAGAATTAATGGGACATGAGCGTCGGTAGCTTAGTCGTTAAGGATTCGACCCCACGATCGAGAGGTCCTGGGCGCGAATCCTGGCCATTACACTACCGACGTGAACCCACTCCTAACACAAGTAATTAAGCTTAGCTGGAGGGGTTAGGGGGATATTAGTAATTTCGGTCTATTAAAAAAAAAAATTGTAGCTTTATATTTGGGTGATATGTTTTTTTGCTTGATTATATGTAATGTCTGTAAATGCGAATTGCGGAGATGTTTTCAACTTGCTTGTAGCTAACTTTGTATGAAAACAAGTTTAGGAAGTCGAATTTATTCAACTTCTAATTGCCTTAGTAAACCTGCTGATTAACGGATGAGATTCAGATGGCCATAAGAGGCATATAAGCTGAACAAAAATAAAAGAAGGCGTAAGCAGACCCTGAGCTGCGAAGTGAAAGTCTATAAGGCAACCGAAGACAACGCTAAGGTTAGTGTTGATAGTAATAACTCAAACTTGACGAGAAAAAAAAAATTACCTTAGACAGACATTTTTCCTGGGGTTATCCTTTCGAGGGCTTACCCTGGGTGCCCGGCAATGGACACTTGGGAAATACACCGTGTGTTTTTAGTCGGTCAAGATACAAATGACAAAAACAATGACATTTCAAAAATTTTGGAATAAACTAGATGATTACCTGTGTGGAATTCTGATCCGGTTCCCGTAATTTTCACATTTATAAAATTATTGGGCTTGAAACCAACATTTGCTGCATTTTCTCATTTTTTTTAGTTGTGATAGGGCAAAACTGGCGCAATTACACTCTTGTAGATATCTAAGTCGCTAACGGCTTTATTCCTTTTCCCAACTTTGAATCTCTATTTTTACGACCAATCGTGGAAATTTATTCTCATACTCTCCAATAAAACAACTCATTTATCAGAAGAAGTTAAGAATCGTATCAACTGTCATTCTCGACAGGTTTAAGACTCGAACAACAATTATAGCCCATACAAAGTCGTATATTGGAATCTACGTTTGGCATAGATTACAACGAAACGTTACAGTCCGAAATGTTTGCAATGTGATGCACCACGATTCGTACCTACACTAAATTAACTAGACACGTCTGCAATTATTTCCTAATCCTTATTTTCTGCGTAACGCGGTTGATTTTCGAATGCCTGTTCTTATTAAATATGTCTTGTTATAATAGTCGTCTAAGTAACAAAGTAGTGATCAATTTAGTGAGAATAACAGGAATGCATTTGTCATGTCGGTTTAATAAATTGCCCGTCAGATTGGGTACAAGCAGTGTTGATGGCCGAGACGGTTTTTGTTTATTTGTTGAGATTACTGGTATGAATTAGTAGTTCTTGAACTGGATTAAATCTGGCTTCGGTATGGAGGTTATTGTTAATCTGGCTTTGGTTTAGTTCAGAAAAGTTTTATAACTAACTAACTCTTGCCGAGGCTTCGCCCTCGTGGAAGTCTTTATCGCGGAAAATTTACATCTTTTGAAATAAAAAGTAGGTATCCTTTGTTATTCTTTAGATTATAAGTTATCTCTGTCAAATTTTAACAAGATCGGTAAGCTGTGTGGCCGTTATAAGATAACAGACAAACAGGCACAGTTACTTCCGCATTCATAATAGTATCTGTTACTCGCGGCTTCGCCCTCGTGAAATACTGGTCCAGTTCCTATAAGCTACAGGAACCTTATTCCCGGGAAACCATCCATCAGTGTACACCATCAGTGTACGGTTTAAGATATTCGAGACTTCAAATTTCTATAAATTAAAATCGGAAAAAGTCAACATTGAAGACGGGACTCGAACCCGTGACCAATCCTTTTCTAGAGGAAATACTCTGACCAACCAAGTTACCTGATCACCTTCTGGATGTTCGAAATTCTCCGATACATACGTCTTTGAATCGACGCCTGGAGCCATCTACTGAAATTCTTACGGAACTAAAGGATGCTGTTATTATAATTTTTTAACATTGTTCTTAGGTAACTCTCTAAATTTTGAAATAATAAAATTAAATTGAAAAATGTCACGAACCCGCAACCATTACCGTCCTGGATGTCGACTTTTTCCGATTTAAGTTTATGAGAAAAGGCGAAGGACCACGGAGTCCATAAATATTTTATAGGTAGAAGTGCTCTAAACCCTAGCGTTGCCACAATTTTGGATAAATTATGATTGGTCACGTGAATATTGTTGTTAGTGTTCAACAACTTCTGATGGCGACTGTACACGAATGAAACACAATATTCTCAATTGCCTTCGTAACTATAATTTCTGTTTTTATAAGATCAATTATATTTGTTAACCCTTTAGCCGCCATCTCAAACACATAAGGAGAATAATTACGTACTATTCTGACTTCGAAATGTTAGGCATAACTTCGGAACCACTTGGCATAGCTTACGCTTTTTCACACGCAGGAAAAAAAATAGGTACATAATTGGTATAATGACAGACGTTATTCTGCAATTTGCAACATAGTAGATGAATAACGTCTTGACGAATAGTCGGCAATGAAAAATGATACGCATTAATACGTCTTAGAGTACATAATTAATTGCGTACGATTATATCGTGATGAGTGAAATAATTAACCAAAATGCACTGTGTTTACCTTTAATGTTTTTACTAACATATTAATGATATTGGTCAAAGAGATTACCACTTAGCAGACTAATCGAATTTTTTTTTAATTTATATTTAGGACACGTTAATTTGACTTCACCTCGCCTGATGGTAAGCTGAACGTAAAGTCTCAGGAAAGAGGGTCACCATTACATACACGTACCATGTTAACAATGGTGGCACTCAGCTTGACGGCCTCATCAGTAGAGGATTGTCGTCGCAGCACCGGTTCCACTAGTGCTGCGACAACAATTCCCCTGCCCGGCTATGCACTTGCTGACCCCTGAACGCAATCAAACCGAAATTGGATTACTATGGATTATATATAATTAAAGATGGAACAGGAGAATTAATTGTCAGCTGACACAATTATCAGCCTCCGAGATTTTTTCCCATCTCAGTTAGGGTCGGCTTTTCGATCTCACTTCGAAGCGACCGAACTTCGATAATTTCCGTGAAGTGACTCCCATCGCATCTGACCTCCACAACCCTTTGATTCCTGTGGCTCGTTGTTTTTGACCGCCCTGATGTGCTCCTTGATCCGGCTTGAGACAGTATGTTTGGTCTGGCCTATATAGGAGCTCCCACAGCTGCAGTCAACTTTATAAACACCTGGACGTTCTAAGGGAAAACTGTCTTTGGGTGTGCGTAGGCATTGAGACAGTTTCTTAAAAGGAGTGAAGATAGTTTTTACTGAGTACTTCTTTAAAATATTAGCGACCTTTATCTGTCACTCCTTTTACGTATGCTAAGTACGCGGGTTGTCGTTCAACCTTATAGTCCAGGCGTTTAGGTGCTGGTGTGTAGCTGGGTGGCATTATCCGCTTCTTGTAACCATTTCTCTGCAGAACGCCCCTTAGGTGTACAATTTCAGCATTTAAATGTTCCTCGTCGCATAGACTATATGCACGGTCGGTAAGTGACGTCACTACAGAGTTCAGTTGACGAGGATGGTGATGCGAGCTGGCGTGCAGGTATCGGTCAGTGTGAGTGGACTTCCTGTACTCTGTGTGACCCAGGGAACCATCTTCTCGAACTACCACCTTTACGTCAAGAAATGCTAGACCTCTTTCCCTTTCCATTCCATTTCAACTAGCTTGCAGAACTTTAGTACATCCGTGATCATGGCACTTGTAACAGTGCCGAAATATCGGATTCTCGAAAAAGATAATAAACATGGTAAATATCCCGTTTATAATTTTAATTTTAAACGTACAAGTGCGTCCTAGTGGCCTACTATGACGTGCTATTCGTGTTCCGGATGAGAAAGAGGCATGTAGCGTTTCCCTAACACTCGATAGGTACCCTATACCTATCGGGTATTAAAGA
Organism: Cybosia mesomella; assembly: GCA_946251805.1. Classification (NCBI taxonomy): domain Eukaryota; kingdom Metazoa; phylum Arthropoda; class Insecta; order Lepidoptera; family Erebidae; genus Cybosia; species Cybosia mesomella. Next base: position 26,208,810 of record OX276401.1, read on the forward strand.
AAAGACTCCCGAAATACAGGCGACAGTACTGAAGATAAATGAAATTTTGAGCGATTTTTTTACTTCGAACGGTTTAATTTTTTTAGGTCTTTTTTTTAGCTTTTTTTGTATTATTTACGCTCTATCGTGTTAGTATAGCCAAATGTAACGATGATTTCATGAAAAAATGCATCACTTTGCCGTGCCGTTTTTCATCATCAAAATAATTACTAAATGGAAATGAACCAATTTCACAAACGATATCCTCAAAAATTACATTGGAAGGTGATCATTCATGCTTCTAATGTAATGTAATGAGAATTTTTTGTACTTTACAAGAACTTTGAGTTAATAATTATTCGTTCAAGTATTTTGCCCATAAATCTTACACTGTTTAAAAGTACCGGCAGCAGAAAAGATAGGAATTGAACCATTTAATAAGAAATAAATTATTACAATAATTATTACAGTTTTTTTTTTATCCCGCTGCCCATTTACAGAAGGAAAGGAACAAGTACGTGATACATCAAACATATACGTATGCCATGATTAACTTTAATTACAAAAAATGCTGTGCCATTTAAAGAATATGTTATATCTCAGCTCAATACATTTGAAATACAATTATAATGCATAAATCTAATATAGTGTATAAACAAATAGTGAGTTCAAAATATAGTGATGCAAAATTTAAAACAGTTGTTCAGTTTGAATTTTATAAACATCGCTAAGTACAGTCGCCATCACAGGTTGCTGAACTTTATATTAAAAGAAATAAATTGATGTATAAGTACTTTAGTAACCTGAGAGCGCAAGTTAAATTGTTTCAGAGCAAAGGTGATCGGTAACTTGGAATGTGTTAAGCTGCTTCAGAGGGCGATAGTACAGTACCTACATTACAAAAATATAACTTTGGCTTCCAAGTTCTCTGTATTGTCAGCGATATTTTTTTTGCATGTTTTATTTCGATATAGAACTGTATAAAAATGCAGTAGTGTGAAATAAATTATTTGAATAATCTTAATTATTTATAATTAATTTAATTTTCATAAAAATCCAATAAAAAACGTTCAGTCAACCTATCGAAACAACAATATTTATACAAATTTGAACTCTATCACATGGATAGTTAAATCGAAGCACCACTGCGCCTTAAATATTATAACTCTCATACAATTATGAAGCAATTTTAATGTTATCCCCAGGAAGTGTTGTAATCAGCATAGTTAACGTGTAAAACATTTTAATTGTTATAAATTGTTCTTCACCTTACACTAAACTTATAAGTGGCAGTGACATCTGCTGACTACGATTAACTAAATGCTACAGTTTTTTAAACAGTGTCGTGGTCATCGGTTTGAAAGCAGTTTTCATTATTAAATTTAGTATTGACTTTTAGAACCGTAACTAAACTTGAATGGAGATTTTATGAATGTGAATTACCTGAGCCTGAGATTTATAAAATCTATACTCAAGTTTAGTTCGAGAATACAACCTGTACTTAAAACTAGTTTCAAGTCGAAATTCATAACTGAGTATCTATCTTTACTATTACATGGGACCAACAACTATAGCCAACAAAATGTAAATACATGAAAGAAAAAAACTATATTATTTTCCTAAATATATTTTCCCTTTATTTGTGGACCCTACTTCAAACAATGTACTGTATATTATTAATCACAGTAATTATATCTCAGCCATTCTGTAAACGATCAGACTGCCTAATACCTAAAATAACAATCTACAAAACAGACTAGAGTCTTTACTGGACGGTATGCTGACTGTACGTTACGAGCAATTTAGCTGTCAAATTCAAGTTGATGTATCGCTGGCGAGTCAACTTTGTCCATTGTATAACACTGATTATTCCCCAATAGAAAGAAGCTATTAAGTGAATTATTTTTACTATGACTTAGTGCACAATAAGCTTCAATTTATTGATGAGTTGATTGAGAAATAAATTACAGGCATGTTCGAGTAGTAACGTCTTAGTAATTTTGTATGAGTTATACCTGACATGCTTGAGGAAAGTTATAAAATATTATTCGAAGCAACACTTGTAAATCATGTTTTCTCTATGAAGTTTTAGAGTTAGTTATAAATTCGAAAGTACATATGTACACATACACACGCCTCTCAGATTGACCAAGAGAGCAAAGAAGTACACGGCCCATTATGTGGATACGAATATCGCGGCGTAGTTTCGCTAGCAACACTAGGGGCACAGAATACCTACATAATAATAGTACCGCTAGAGGTGTCTTTCGCGCACCCGCCAAGCGATATCTTCATTATTGCGTCGAGTCCCGATTGCATCCGAAACTCTCACTTTGGAGCTCGCGGTCCGCTGGACGGCTTTTTCTCCACTGCTTTGTAGGGTATTTGGCCTACCTGGCAGTGAGAACATTGCCATACATGTCATCTTTTATGACACCAAGTCAGAACTCCTAATTTTTTCTCCTTTTAACGCCCAACAGAAGTGGTACCCACGTAGTCTGGTCGTCGTTGAAAAATGTGGCTGCACCAGCGAAGGTGACTCTCCTGCACTTTGTTCGTGATATAAAGGCTGCCGCAGATGCGAGAGTTCCCCACGCGCTCTGCAGGAAAAGATAATGAGGAGGTCAAAAGAAGAATGAGGAAAGTCAAAAGGCGTCTGATACTCCCTCGAACTGTGCCTACTTAATGCAGCGTACTGCCATCACTCCCACATAAAAAGATGATGATGATGCCTCCGACCGATTTCGGCCATGACGACCACTTCGACTCCTAGTCTCGGCTCGGCGCTCGAAGATGGATAACATAGCCCATCTTCGCGGTGAACTCTTGTATACACTACTGCGGGTACTTCTTTATAAACAATGGTTTTACTAAGACTAAAAAACACGTAATCGCTTTACGCAATGACTTCCAGCCCACTTTGGGAAAAACTAAAATAGTTTTAATAAACAAGTAATAATTTTGTTTTATTTCGAGAAGCCTCACAGTTTGTAAACTGTTAGTAAGTCTCATGAAATTATATACCACGTATCGAATTGATTAGTATCGAAATAATTATTAGTTAATGAATGAGGATTCCTAGAGGCTGTCGTGGGTCGTATAATGAATGCCTATTTCGAATGGATTCTGTGAAGTCGACATCGCTTAGTAAGAATTCTCATATGGACGACCATTAAAAACTGTTTGCATTGACATCGTGTTTCAGCAGTTTTTTATACTATCAAGGTGTAGGTACACACGTTGACCAGAATATTATGAATATTCTGCTCAATATGTTTTCTGTAGGGGTAAACTTGGCCAAAGCGCAATCCAAGACACAAGCATTCTAACATCTTAATTTAGAAACATGGCCACGGGTGGACGGGCACTCGTGGTGATCAAACCAGAAGTGATGGGAACTACTGAGAGCTTCGGAGTCGCGGAGGCGACTCAGGCGTTGTAGGTCGCTGAACGACCTCCGTCCTCCATGAGCGCAGGCCTGGGAGTGACTGGTGGAGCCGCATGTCACCCTAGCAGAAGCAGCCGTGAGAGGGCGCCAGAGAGGGCGGCGTCGCGTTGCGCGCCACCCTCTCTCCAGGAGCAGGACGTGGACACCGTGGTTCCCAAATCCATGGGTGCCATCTTGAAACCAAAGATGGCCCTGGGTCAGTCGGTGCGAGTGAAATGCCTTATGGGCCAACTTTTTCGAAGGTTTTCTTCCTCTTATTCCTTATCAGAGCGCCAATCCTGGTTGCATACAAAGCTTGCACTTGGAAGCCCAGAGTCCACTCTCCTGCTACATTACCATTTGTTCTATTTTGGTATTTACAGGAGCGACTGCAATCTGACCGACTCAACCCTGAAAAGGAAGCCTGTGCTAGGGCCTCGTCCGTCAATCTCCAGGTGTACTGGCTTGCAGGTTGGAATAACTAGTCCTTGTGTATCTGCTGTGTTTTCAGACAAAACAGAGCCCCAAACTCTTAAATGTGATGATTAGCTGGCTACCCCCAGAATTACAGTAATAGAAATTTTCTCTTGTGCTGGCAAAACGAAAACAGTACACTGATAAGTAAAGTGGTTTCGCCTATGCAATTTTTTATTGGAACTTATAAACCCAATTACGAAGAAAAGTTGTTTAATCATATAGGTATTAATTCAATTACTAGCTGATGCCCAAGGCTCCGCCCACGTGGAGATAGGTTAGTGCTTTTTGGACACTATTAGAAAAAACCGCATCAAAATCCGTTGAGTATTTTGCGTCATAAACGTAAAATAATAAATCTTGTGCTCGTGCTAACTATTGATAAATTTTATTATACTTGACGGTAGCGGTATTGCATTCGACTGCTACGACCGGGGGTGCCGGTTCGATTCCCGCTCAATGCAAATATTTGTATACATGAATATGTCTATTTAGATTGGTCTGGATGTTTCTATGTATAATATGTATGTATTTATAAAAACAAAAAGTATTTAAGTATGTTGTTTGTTTCTAAAACACATAACACAAGCTAGTTAAACTATGCTTACTTTGGGACTAGAAAGCGCTGTGTAGAATGTCGTAGAATATTTATTTTGGTGACAGAAAGTGGTCGACATCAAAAAAAAGGCACGTGTATTATTTTTACATTACATTTAGCATTTAGATACATGATATAGTAGTAATTTTTATTATTTCACTGTACAATCTCAAAACGTGATATTAAAAACCTAATAAGAAAATAATACCGCATCCTAACCTTCTCACCTGCTAGTCTTAAGCCAGAAGCGTTGTATTGCATCTATTCATTACATCAGTGCCAGTATACAATCACCAATTCTATGCCTCCGTAATCACTAAGCAAACCTTAATTATCCACACATTAAAGCCAAAATCGACACTAGAATTATTAAATACGCCCCAAGTCAAACTATAGTTGAAGTTGAAACTTACATGAACATATTATCCGACAAAATGCTAATATGCTGTGGAATAAGAACTTGTAGGTATTGCCCGAGGGTTTCTGATATCAGTAATATGATCGAGGTATTATACAAAATGGCGTGTAGCATTTCACTTACCTTTAATGATGTAGTTATTAACAATTACTTGAAATAATAGATACTAATTATCGTATACTATGTTATTATGGATCATGAGGTTCAAATATAGAAGATTAGGTCCTATTTTACTGAATTTATTTAACATTTTCTTCTCAGGTTAACTGTTATTATTAGAATGCTCAGCCAGTTAATTTCATCATGGTGTACTTAGGGATCCAAACAGTAACCGTAATAAAGTGTTTAACACTGTTTTTTGAAACTGGTTTAGAAGAAACCCATTTATAAATGTAACTGATACGAAAGTGCACCATATTAAAAGTGGTACGTTTTATATGTGTTAATAAGTGTAACAGAAATAACGTCCTAAAGTACTTAGGGGTGTACAAAATACCTTTTTTTAAAATTTAGATTATAAATATAATAGGATAGGCATCGTAGCATTATTAACACTTCAATTAATTTTTTTTAAGCAATTTGTACGCTTACTTTTCCTATAGATTTAGATCGATTTAAAAAAAAAATTGAATTAATTAGGCGGAGTCATCCAAAAACAATGTTGTAAAATGACTGTAAAGTCGTTCATTGTTTCCGTAGTTCGCAAGAATTACGGTAGATGGCTCCAGCGTCGCCTTAAGACGTATATCATTTATCGGAGAATTTCGAATATCTGGGACGTGTCTAGGTGGCTCAGCTGGTCAGTTCTCCCTGTAAGGGACTGGTCGCGGGTTCAAGTTCCGTCGTAGATGTTATCTTTTTCCGATATAAATCTACTTATTAACACTGTTAACAGATTAATATCTGTTAAAGGTATATAACGGTTACACAATTGAAAGGGGTAGCGATTAACAGATTCAATACCACATTTATAAGCGCATACCACATTTATTATCGTAACACTATCAGTCTGTAACCTTTTCATAGTGTAACCCATATAATTATGTAACCTTTATGAATGTGTTTTTAAGTCCCTGGGTGTACTGTGGGAAACAAAAGTAGAAATACTTACCTTTATCTTTTGGTTGGACGTTGCTTCATCTAACCAACATTATGTAGAGGTTGCGGTGACACGTTAAAGAGCATCGATTTCTATCTAGGAATATCCGCGAGGTAAAACAAACAGATGATTGGAATGTGCCACCAGCTTTGGATCCAGTCATTCACTTTTATCAAACCCAAAAAAAAAAACTAAACTTGACAAGGCAAAAGGTATACTGAATGAGCTTACAGTGCCGTGAAGGCACTGTAAGCTCATTCAGTATACATTTTTAATTGATGAAGCGTGTTATAATGTTAGTGATTTCTTAATGGCGAAAGAAAGTTGTCATCTGTTATCTATTTGGTATTATTTGTATGTTTAGTATTTAATTCAATTTTCGTTTATTATTTGTATTTTGGACTTCGTTTTTTAACATTACATTTCTATAATTTTGAATTTTTGTGTAACGTTGAATTCGTGTAATATTTGCATGCCTGATGGTAAAATATGGCTAAACTTATTTTATTAATTTACCACTTTGTACTGTGCTTTCTATGTTTACAAAATAAATATCTTATCTTATCTTATCTTAAAATAGTAACACTAACAATTCAACTTACTTTGAGATAACTCACACTTCAAACTATGTGACAACCAAATTCTTTAGTATCCCCATGACCATGGCTGTTGAAAAAAACCGAAATGTCGGGATCCGTGTAATTAATAAAATAACACCAAATAAATTGTGACAGAAATCGCTAGGTCGTTACATATGAAATTGCCGTTTTTCTTGAAGAAATTGGAGGAAACCCAATTTTCAGTAGTAACATTTTTGCATTTTTTTTAGGAATGACAAATCCAAATTTTATGTTTTTTTGTGTATGAATGAGACAACATTAAGCTAACAAACAGCAACTTTTATTACATTTTTGTAAAGTGACAACTAGCCTTTAGGAAGTACTGTTTTTGAAGATCGAATTATCAACTTTCAAACAAAATATAAATAATGGAAATAGCTATTAAATTACAGGTAATTACCTATTAGTTTTATTTCGAAACGATTTAGTTTATTTAATTGTATATATTTCATTTTAATATCATAATGCTACAATTTTCTTGTCCAAAATGTCACGCAGGTGCCTATCTAATTAGTTTTTATGTGGCTTCTACATTACTTCGTTTCTAAGTAAACATAAATGCATACTTTGCGGTCTGTTAGAAAATTCTGACTACCTCGCATTGTTTGCGGATATAATGATAAGCTTAGCCTCGAAGCGCGAAGTAAAACATAGTCATTTATTGTGTACGTCTGTAATATTATTCTCATTATTTCCACTACCAATTTGCGCAAGAATAGTGTTTTCGATTCGGTCATTAAATATGAAAGCATATAAAACATAAATTACCGAGAATTATTGAACGACCTGCAATTGTAACGCTTTTACCGCAGTCAATAATTTCATTATCTATGGGTGCTTTACAAGCACCGTACAGTAATTTAATAATAGAATTTTAAATTTTGTTACTCCCGCTCTGGCTCGTTCCTGGGGCAAAGGATGGCCATTACGATTCAATGAGGCAACGCGGCCAGCATCGTGGGCATCTTTGCGCCGGGAACGATACGGGGTGGGTTATTCGACACGATATAAATATGTTTTATGTCTAGCAGAAAAAAAAATTACAATATTTATCTTAAATAATTAGAAATAATTAGATTTAGATTATTAGAAATAAAAAAAATACAAACGGTAATGCTCTTTGAAAAATAGTTAAGGAGGAGACCCCACCCCGCACCTTTAGTTCGTCAGTCCCCACCATAACCACATACATACATATGCTCAAGATTTTTCCCTCTGAGGTAGGCAGAAACAACAACCTGTCAACTGCTTCTATCAGCCTGGTATCCGCTTAAAAATCACTGGATTGAGAAAACTATTTATGGGATAAATAACTAGTACATACAGGTAGGGTGTTGGTCAAGCCAACCTCATTCGGAGGGACTTAAAACACATTCATAAGGGTTACATAATTATATGAGTTACACTATGAAAAGGTTACAAAATGAAAGTGTTGCACTTATAAATTCTGTATTGAATCTGTTAATCGTTACCACTTTCAATTGTGTAACAGTCATATATAAATATGTAACAGATTAATCTGTTAACAGTGTTAATAAGTGTTAACCGAAATGCTACGATGCCAAATTTACTATCCTATTATATTTATAATCTAAATTTTTAAATAAAGGTATTTCGTACACCCCCAAGTACTTTAGGATGTTATTTCTGTTACACTTATTAACACATATAAAACGTACCACTTTGAATATGGCACAATTTCGTATCTGTTACATTTATAAATGGTTTTCTTCTAAAACAGTTGCAAAAAACAGTGTTAAAACATTTTATTACGATTACAGTTTGGGTCCCTACTCACCCGTAAGCCGGTACACCTACTGATTCACATAGGAGCCTATAGCGCAGGAATTCTTCTCGGAGTTGGGAGGTTATACGGCTTGTCGCTTCCATAAAAGCTTTATAAGCCAAGGAAGAGAGACAGTAAGCGGATACCGGGCACCGAAATCATAGTTTTGGATGCGACCGGGAACAATTAAGATGATGAATAACCTATGTCTGCAATTCATTCTGCTGTTGCAAAAATTGAACCAGGACTTTTACTAACGGTGATAATTCCTCAATGGCCCCGATTTGTACAAATGATACCGTAATATGAACAAATTACTTAATTTAATACCAATCGCGTGAGTGAGGCTTTTTTGTTCATTGAGAAATCAGATTTTAATTATTTTCTCCGGTGATTATTCCTCCGTGCTACTTTTGATTTTTGATTTTCCTTCTTTGCTTGTGTGAAATTTCATTAGAATCGGTTCAACCGTTTGGGAGGAGAAGATGGTCTAACGATATACATGAGTCGTCTAAAAGAGAGCTTCACTCTTTCAGAGCTTTACTCAATAAACCATGAAAATGGTACGATTACGTGCAATAAAAAACATAATTGGCGAAATGTGCTTATTAATACACCTTTGCTTATCCTCTCAGAGAAATACAGGTGTACGTAAATTGTATGTACATGTATTTGCAGGTTCAAAATGCAGTAATTACTAATTATTACTATCGTCGCTTTTTTAAATGCAATATAATTAGAGTGCAGTGCATGTGTTGTAGAGACGTACAGATTGACAGTGGCGAAATGTTGATGCGTTGATCGTGAAGTGATAATGAGGCTGTTACAGTGGAGTTATTAAAGAAAATAAATGGTTTTACAATATTATGTAGGTGGTTCGGCCACGTAAAATGAATGAGTACTGAGCAAATGACACATCAAGTATGTAAGTAACATGTAAGTAGGCAGGTGGGCCGGGGTAGACCTCGCAGAACATTTACTGATCAAATTATTGAAGTATTGAAAAAAAGGTAGGTCAAAAGCACTCGAAACCGGCGGGCTTGTATGAAAGGTTTAATGAGAGTAGAGGAAGCTCGTGAACTATGTAAGGATAGAAGCAGTTGGCAGGTTGTTGTTTCTGCCTACCTCAGAGGGAAAGAAGCGTGAGCATATGTATGTATGTTGTTATGGTGGGGACTGATGAACTAAAGGTGCGTGGTGGAGACCCCACCACGCACCTTTAGTTAACTTTAGTGTCCTCAACAAGTTGTCAAAGAGTATTACCGTTTGTATTTTCTAACTACATTTTCATTCTACAAATGTAGCAAAGGTTCGCGTGATGGTAAGCGATTACAGAAGCCACACCACCATACCAGCAAAGAAGAAAGTGGAAGGAATTTAGTAGAACGCAGACTATCAGAGGGGTAATCTCATCATCATCATCATACAACCAAAGCCTGCACCTGAGAGCCCAAGACCCGCACTTCTACTGTTCCTCTCAAGATTTGGTCAATTTCGACTCTTATGGGAGTGGCTGCCATCTGATTCTAACCCTGAGAGGAAAGCCTGTGTCCATCGAACAGCAGGTGTACCAACTTACAGAAAAGACTAGCTTGGGCCCTGAAGATATTTTTGGGGCCCATATACAAAGCCTTACAGAAAATCGCTGTTTAGTAACTCTACAAAGTGTACTTGTCTGCCATCTACTGTTAGAAAATAACCCTACGGTTTAGCCAACAATTTATTTAAATAGAATTTCCCTTCTAAGGATAATCTTAGCCTGACATCACCATTGAAATATTCAAACGTGTCAGTAAATAATTGCTTAGACAGATAGATGAGGGATAGTCGCTGGTCTGCAGTGACCTTTGTCACATATAACTCATCGCGGCAATAATAATGAGTTTTCATATGATCGTGATAAGATAACATAGCTTGGCTTGTTGGAGGTTCGTGGTGGAGAAAAAGCTAAGCTATTAGCGGCGATATGAGACAATAGTTTCTGAAAGATGCTGATAAAATTGTATAATATTTTTGAACCGTTAGACCGATATTCTTAGCAATCCATGGATTCTCCGTGCGGGTACCGGGTCCATCGCGTTGCTGAGTTGGGAACTCGGGACAGTGCCTGGGACTTGCGACCCAAGTGTAGGTTTAGAAGGGGCCCCTTTTGTTGATGTACATCAACACTCACCTTCACTACCCAAGTTCCGCTCCCTGCCTAACCAAATTTGATACGAACCTACTAGTGCCGCTTTAGAGATTCGTCCTAGTAATGAGCTTATTGTAGCTCTCGATAGGCCTAGATCTTTAAGTAGGTTATAGAGAGATTTTGCTGGTATACCTCTCGCTCCCACTTCCACTGCATACAAATTAACCACGTAACTGTTTTTGATTAATTCGTTTGTGAGATCATAGTATTTATTTTTCTTTATTGTGTGGTCCTTCGGTATATTTGTTTCCCACGGTACAGTAAGTTCCACAAGAACCACATGTTTTAACCTCTTAGAATATAGGAATATGTCAGGACTAGATGACGAAACCCCAACATCCTCCGGAATTTTATAGTGCTTTTCATACGTGTCGATTAGGATAGGCCAAAATACTCGTAGAGTTCTAATAAAGGAAACAACGACTAGTTTGAACCTGAGACTAAATGAAAATAGAGACAAACTATTTGATCAGGCGCCGGAGGTCACTTAACGACCTCCGTCCTCCATGAGCGCAGACCTGGGGGTGGCAGGTGAGGCCGCCTGTCACCCCAGCAGAAGCAGGCCGGGACGGTGGGGCGACTAGCACCCCTCCCTCAAACCGGGGCAAGACGGGGTCACCGTGGTTCCTAAACCCGAGGGGGCAATCTCGAAACCGGAGATGGAACAGGGTCAGTCGGGGTGCGAGGGATATGCTCTATGGGCAACCTTACACCACGGCGTCTGAAGACCCGAGACGGCGTGCGGTTTTAGTCGGTTTAAGCCCGACATAACCGCCCCCGCTTCCCGGTGGGGGGGGGGGGCATCCGAAGTGATTTCCAGACGAAAAAAAAAGGTAATGTTGATTGATTGGAAAGGTAATGGGAATTGCGTGTGTAAGCAATATTAATGAATAAACTCGCTAATTCTCTAACGAATATTTTGTTTAAATTTGTCAGTTACTGTTTTCCTGATACAAGTATGTATGGAATTTAGGTAACTGGACTTGAGGGGTTGACCTATTGTATTCAAAGGCATCGGTAATCACTTAATATGCTTCTATACCATCTTTGTGTTAAACAAAAAAAAATGAAGAAATGAGTACTGTTTTTTTTTTCGTTCGGAAATCCCTTCGGATACCCCCCTCCCCTCCCTGGCCAGCGGGGCGGTTATATCGGGCTTGAACGGACTAAAACCGGACGCCGTCTCGGGTCTTAAGACGCCGGGGTGTAAGGTTGCCCATAGAGCACATCCCTAAATTGAATACAAACACAGTTTTCAAAAGTCACGACGGAAGTTAAAAATAACATTATATCTTCAACTACGTATCATACTTAAGGTCTTGTACTGATGCGCAATTAATCATAATGCCCCGCCCCAAAGCGACGACAGCTTTGCGTGACCATACCGTGCCCACTGCAATCACCCGGACACTTAGATATTCGATACTTAGTTTAAGCATCTGCTGCAAGGTGACATGCCACACACACCCTTATTTTGTCATAAACAGAATTGAGAATTCTGTGGTGGAATTAATTAATACTGTTTTGAAATGAGGAATTGTTACGTAAATCAACTAGCTGGAAAGTATTATCGCTTCTCTTGGCATTTATTTTATTTATTCATTTATTAAAAATTCATGTAAAATAAGAAGCGATAACCCAGTGGCGTACGTAACGAACTACCGAGCCGAGGTCTCGAGTTCGATCCCCAGTCGACCAGGGCACACACCTCTGACATTTCGTTAGTTACGTGTGTATTCAAAAAAATATAAATTATCGCTTGCTTAGTAATGTGTCCGGTAGATGGCAATAGGCTCGCACACCTATTACATTGGGATCTAAACATAACTGGCGAATCGTGGGTGTGTAATACACCTCTGCTACCCTTTCAAGGCTCGGAATGACCCGAAGGAACCTTACGAAAACGTAGGTAGGTGTTTTTTATACCACTTAGGTGGCAGACAAGCACATGGTAAAGATCATATGGAATTTGACCAAAAGTATTTTACGTTTTTCTTGCTAATCGACTTTAAATCAAATCATATCATTTGGAACTGTGGTGTTACTGCATCGGGCTCCTGTCCTGGTACTAGGTTTGGGTTTACGGATAAATAAATAAATAAATATTCCACAACATTCTACACAGCGCTTTCTAGACCCAAAGTAAGCATAGCTTAACTAGCTTGTGTTATGGGATCCAGAATGCGGATAATATTACTTATATACTTTTTTTTTGTAAATACATGAAACACCCAGACCAATGCAAATAGACATATTCATGCATACAAATATTTGCACTGAGCGGGAATCGAACCCGCGCTACCTGTCGTAGCCGTCGAATGCACTACCGCTACCCCACAGAGGCCGTATGAGTACCTTTTTTTTTTTTTTTTTTTTTTTTTTATCGTGCGGAAATCCCTTCGGATACCCCCTCGCCAACGAAACACGAAATTTTGTGCAACAATTTTGATGTCTTCTGCAAAGTACTAGAAATGAACTACTATTTCCTGCTCCTTTGGTGAAAGCCTTTAACAAGTCTACTAACCCGTACTGGGGAAATGATTTGAAATAGGCCTTAATTGAGGCCTAAATTGATTTTACTTCCCATTGCTACAATAGGCCCTGAAATGATGGTCTATAGTTTAACGGCCTAAATAAATATTTTTTCATGACCCATTCATAGAACCAGGGCTTATAGCAAAAGGGAAACGTTAGTTAAATAATACCAATCCTTTGACGTGCGACAAAGGGCTTTCTGCACAAAGACTGGACAAGAGGTCCGGTAGTTGTTTATTGAGTAAGTGGGATCACTATTTGTGTAAATGTGTGTAAGATAGCCGGTGGCAATAGGCTCGCTCCCTATTACATTAGGACCTAAACATAACTGGCGAAACGTGGGTGTGTAATACACCTCCACCTACCCCTTCGCGGATACAGGCGTGAAGTTTTGTTATGTATAAAATAGAAGTGGATATCTAAAATACATACATACACTCGCGCTTCTGTATCCCCGAATGAGACAGGTAAAATGAACACCTATGTTTCGGGAAGTACGTTGTTTGATCGTATTTAATTAAATAAGTTGTACTAAATAAATTATGGATTTTAATTATCTGATGGTAACAAATTATTATTAATAAATGCCTTTTATTTCTGACTCCCTGTTGTAACTAAAAATTTTCTAACCGAACAATTGTGGTGCTCGAGGGTAATGGGCTTCAACAAGACCCTCGGAGCCAAGCCAAGGTAACCTGCAAACCGATACAGCTGCTGATTAACGGACGATGCTCTGGCGCAGGCATTCCACTCAGGGTTGGGAGATCAGAAGGCGGTCACTCCCATAAATAAATAAATAAATATTCTAGGATAAATTACACAACGCCATTTAGACCCAAACTACGCAGAGCTTGTCATATGGGTTCTAGAATGCGGATAAACATACTTAAATACATTTTGTAATTTTTGTAAATACATACATATTATACATAGAAACACCTAGACCAATGCAAATACACATATTTGCACTGAGCGGGAATTGAACCCACGACCTCTGACTTAGCAGTCGTACGCACTACCACTATGCCACAGAGGTCGCTGTGTAAGTTTAATCTAAAGGACGAGAAGGAGTAACGGAACCCTGGGCTCTGGTGTGAAAGCCTCGGATGCAAACGGGCATCACGATAGATAGAGAGAATAATAAAATGATGAACAATTGAATCACACCTTATCCTATCCCGGGAATCGTCTACCAGAACAGCTGCAGAGCCGAGGAAGTCAATTACTGTCATAAAATTAAACACTACTAATGCAACATGTACTGCAAAATATTTAAGTAAGGCCAGCTTCATACAAATGAAAACTGATGTTCACTTACACACAGGCAAATGAATGACAACTCACAAATTAACAAAGAGATGGAATTGAGTCGAGATTCTTGTAAGCATATATGTGTCAGAGTGTGCGTGTATTTTCGCTCTTTGTTTAAAACCGGCCTTCGTGCATGTCCCATGTATTAGTATTGCGACAAAAAGTGTCTTGACACTTAACAACATTGATGCACAGCTGCCCTAATTGTATTTGAATTTTAGCTTTTTATTTAACGAGACAGGTGTTATTAATTTAATTTTTGATTAGCCTTTTGTGTGTGGAACACGAATATTTTTTAGCTGAAGAGTCACCTGTGAATACTAAATGTTCGCAACAGTGAGTTTTCGAGAATTTGTGACGGTCTTACTGGGCCTTACCATGATAACTTATAAACAGTTCAGATGGAGCAATTCAATTCAAGTTGTAAACTGAATTGCTATGATCCGTAGGTACACAACTATCCGTAGGTGAACAACTAAGCTACCTAGATCGTAGTTCGCAAGAATTACGGTACATGGCTCTAGCGTCACCGCGAGACGTATATAATATATCGGAGTAATTCGAATATATGAGACGTGTCTAGGTAGCTCAGTTGGTCAGAGCATTCCCCCTGTAAGGGACTGATCGCGGGTTCAGGTCCCGTCCTAAATGTTCTCTTATAACGATCTAAATCTAACTGAAAGACTTAATACGACGTTACGGTATGAGTACGAAACTATTCAGTTTAGGTCTGTAATGGCTCAGAATTTGATTTGTTCGCGGTTTGGTTTGGTTTCAGAGCTAAGAGCATAAATTAAAAAATAATGAAAAACAAACGTGGCTTCTAGCTTAAATAGTTTCGACTTTACATTGAAGAGCTAGTCAACAGAAAAGGGTTTTCTACTGATTAATGAATAATTAAATAATAACGATTGAATAACATAATACATGTTACGATAGAAACTGCAGAAGATACATTGATCCATTCCGAACTTTTCACAACTTTTTAAAAGTAGTGTATATGTAATTACATTATTTTTTATCGGTTCACTAAACCAACAGTTTTTACAAGAGCGACTGCTTTTGACCTTCCAAACCCGACAGGAAGCACTACGCCAGAGTCTTGGCCGTTGTTGAGAAGATGAACCGACTATAGCAGGTGTTGGTAGGGAGGGCGCTACCAACACTTAGCAGTTTGACCTTCCATCCCAGAAAGGGAAGCCTACGTCAGAGACTTGTTTGTAGTTGAGAAGATGAACCGACTAGCAGGTTGGGTTGACATTGGCCCGAAGGTTTAGCAGCCTTAAGGGTGTATAGTATTGCCATAATGCTGCTCAGTATTTCCAAATTAAATATTTTCCCCTATGGTACCTCCTCTGCACTCTACTCTTAACATTACCTTTTGCCACTGGACCATTAACGCGCACTTATGAAATAAAATAATGCATTTATAAAACGTAACGAGAAAAACAATAATCCAATACAAATTAAAAATTCAACACGCCCCAACACAGAGCTACCTTTTACTTAAAACAAAACAAACAATACGAACAATCCATTTAGCTATTTGAATACATCACGTGAGAGTCAGAAAACATGAGTCTACTTCACAAATTAGAAAACGAAATTAACTAGAAACATACCAACAGTGACACAACTCAAAAAGCTTTATTCTTATACGCATAGAGTTCAATTTTTACAGAATTAAGGGTAGTTCGAACTTGGTTTATGAACTTGTGCATTAGAATGATTGGTTGAAACTCCCGTAGCAATGTTATTAAAAATACATTAGGCGGTGTTATATTAATTACTTCATAAGAAAACTGTGGTCGGTTTGCTATATTACAATTGAAGTGTTCTGCGTACCTATTTGTTACGGTTTGAATTTGTAATGTGTAATAATACTGTTAATGTGCTGTGTAGCGTTGCGGTAGAGTGTTGACTGCTACGTCAGAGTTTATTTATTTGCATTGATTTGGGTGTTTATATATTCCTATTTCCTTAAAAAAATGAGTGTTTTAGCATAACATAACATAACATAAACTCACGCCTATATCCCCGAAGGGGTAGGCAGAGGTGCTAGCACCCACATTTCGCCAGTTTATGTTTAGGTCCCAATGTAATATAGGTAGGTGGCGAGCCTATTGCCACTAACCGGGCACTTATAAACCTGCGATAAATACACACATAACTTCGAAAAGCATCGAAAAGTCATTGGTGTGTGCCATGGTAAAACTTGGGATCGAACCCGAGACCTCGACTCAGCAGTCCACCGCCCATCGGCCTTTGGACATTTTTTTTGGCCATTGGACTTTGTTTTTGAACTTTGTTTTGTGTTTTAGAACCCATATTAAAAGCTATACTTGGTTTGGGATTAGATGGCGCTGTGTACCTAGTAATCCTGAGATTTTTTGAAAATTAATAATAGGATCGCGTTTGGCCATGAGAAAATCATTGATAAAACTCTTAAATTGGAAAAGTTATATGGTGAATAGTTCTTTACTAAATTGCAAAACCACTGATTATGGTTTTTTTTTAAATCTAATGGAAATGCTTAAAATATCGTTTTATTTATTAGCTCATTCTACAGACAGGTTGTTTAATTCCTTTTTAATCTGCTCTCGATTCTCTTTGGTATAGGATTAAATAAAAGAGGTTTTAATTAGTTCCGTTGGATCTCGGAGAATTCGCAATATTCTAATGAGAAAGTTCTTTTGAGAAGGCTTAATATAAATTAAGCTTTATTTGATAGAGAATGGTGCCAATTCTGTTGTTACCAAAACTTAGTTAAACTAATTTAACAGGACTAAAATGTGTGTTAAACTATTTTTCAAGCGAATGCAAGACAAAGACGGTAATATGTTTTAGTGCCAGTAACCTGGTAAGTTTTTGGAAAAAAGAAATCGATACCATTGATGTGTAGATACCTGTACCATTCACCCCGTTAAATGATGGGGCCGTTGAAACAATTTTTCCCAACTGTCCCGGTAACGGTGTGGGACGCCTGTGGCGGATGGATCCGCCAGGTAAATAGGAAAATTCTGTGAGTATAATGTATAAGATTGTACTATACAATATTCATAAAACCCAACTATGCAACTACAGCTAGAGTGGACTTTATATCATCTATATATATATATATAAAATAAAGTCGTGTTAGTATTGACCACGATGAACTGGAGAACGGGTGCACCGATTTTCAAGATATTTGATTTTTTACATTTGTCTCCGCCTATACTGTGTCTTTTTATTTTGCTGTATTCCCCACTGCTATCATGCCACAACCGGCAGTGGAGGTAGTTATGTCGGACTCGAACCGACAAAATAATTATAATAATAAATAATTAAAAATATGAGACATTCACGAATATCAGCTGAAAAGGTAGCCCACATAACTTGATTCTAAGGCGGTACGAAGTTATTAATAAATATTTATTTTCGCATCTTTAGCACGAAAGGGCACGTAAAATCACGTTTCTTGTAAGGGAGCCCCCCTTAAACATATTATTTTAGTTTGTTTCTCGTATTTGTTGTTTTGGCGGCAACAGAAATACATCATCTGTAAAAATTCCAACGGTCTATATCACGGTTCTACGGTGGCAGAGGGAGGGCGGACAACGGAGCCTTAGTAATAGGCCGTTTTACCCTTTGGGTACAGAACCCTCAAAAAGGGAGTGGAAAATCTAATTCTGACAGTTTCATTTTATCACTAATTCTCATATGTTACTACTATAATCTATAATGTTGACGTAAAATCTTGCGTGTCATATTTCGACACACTTTAAGTCCCGCTTGTACTCGGAATAGCCGCGTCAAATGTTTTAGCCCTTAATTAAAGAGGCGAAGCGGCAGCGATATTCTTGTCACTCTCTCGACTTCAAAATTAGAGTAAGTTTTTAAAGTATTGTAGACTCGACAAATACTTGAGTTTAATGCCCAGGGCAGTTTCGAACTGCCAGAACACCCAGTTTGGAAGAGCAGAATGAAGATTGATTATCTGATAGAAAGCCATTACCACGTTTTGTGACTGCTTGCAACTTCAAAAATTGCGGTAAAATCTTTTCAATCAAATTTTTTGTTTCATTATCTTAAATGTCTCATTATGTATTATCAGTTTTTGCAGAATGTCTGGTTAAATTAAAAATTGCCTAACTATATCATTATTTAGTGCCATTGAAATAAATTATTAATTAAAAATAACTTTTAAACACGAGTTTTCTAGTAAATGCATAACCAGAAAAATCAAATGAATCTACACCTACTGTGACCTACTTCAGACCCTGGATATGATGTACCATCAGAGTATTTTGCCTATACAAAATAAATGAGCCCAAACTAGATTGGTTTATCTTGTTTACTTTAAGAGTTCCTATGGACACCTTCCGACTCCATCATTAGCTGGCTTCCTAGTACCATATTACCGAATTGTCACCGAAAAATACGCAAGTACAACAAATCTGAGTACAATCTACCGTCAGGAAATGATTCTAAATAGGCTAACTAACAAACTAACCGAGCAAGTTTAATAAAAGCTTATAATAAAAATGCCATGACAAATAGGTAAAATAGTCACAACATTCAAAGCATAAATCCTTCTGTATATTAATCTCTGAACTGCACCACTAATTGGTGTTTGATTAATGAGGACGAAATGCGACTTTTTAATTATAACGGACGTCAAACCATACGTGAAACACCGCCTTGTGTAAATACAGCTTTATTTTTGTCATAACGTAGACCGTTCGAACTCGATTTTATTTCTGTTAATGAATGTGAACTGTTACAAAAGAACTGAATTACGTTTTTGTGTTGGAATATTACATACCTTTTTAAAACGACGATACTGTGGATGATGAAACATCAAATAAACAGTATGTGTAAGAGGTCCAACCGAGACATTCGGGCCAAGCTAGCATCACCTGTGAGTCGGTACACCTGCTGATTGACGGAAGAGGTTCTCCTACCGGAGTTGGGAGGGTAGACGGCGACGTCGCTCCTTTAAAACCGTATAAACCAAACCAAAAAGAGGAGAAGAAGTAAGCGGACCCAGGAGTCCGTTGTGAAAGCTTGGGATGCAACCGGAAAAATGCTAAGATATATTATATATACCTTAGTTTTAAGATGTAAAATGTAATGTGTTAGAATTAATTTTTATTGATTAATATGTATTGATTTTGATTTAAAATCTAGTGAGGCGGAAATCACACAGTGATTGTCAAACTTCCGGCCAAATTTAGATATTTTTGTTGCAGTATTTTTATTCAAAATTACAGACCTTAGGCTCTATGCATATTATTCGACGCGTCTTTATATATTGAGCAATAAATATGAAGAAAAGGAAACCAAATCAAACGTCTTCGACGTCAAAAACACAAAAAAAATATTTTTTATTGACAATTTGTATGGTAGGTACCCGAAACATTGAACGTACAAACCCCAAAATCTAATCAATTCTTCCCATTATCCAAACAAGATGCAATCATCTGAAAGATTTTTTTAAATCGGATAAGTGGTTCTTGAGTTATTGCGTAAACAGACATCCAGACATCCAGACATCCAGACCAACAGACAGACCGACACAAAAATTTTTTTTGCTTAATTAGATTTAGAATCATGTGAAACGTCGAGAAAAGTGATAAAAAGTGGGTGTAAGATTTAGATTTTTTTTGCGTGATTTTAAGACTTCGGTGTCCACCTGGTTGGTGGCCCGAAGTAATGTAATTTTCGAACACCTCTGCTGAAGTTTTTTTTTTAATTACTCAGCATATCTTCAGGGTGGTTGCAACTGCTCACTGAAATACAGGCTACTAGCCTAGCTCAGTGACAGAAGCTGCAATTAGATGCTATATATTACTCTGCGTACTTATGCATAAGAATTAAGAATGTTAGAAATTTATTATAAGGTATAAATCATATACGTTTGTGTGGTGTGTGTGTGTGTGTGTGTGTGTTTTTTTTTTTTTTTTTTTTTTACGTGCGGAAATCCCTTCGGATACCCCCCCGCTGGCCAGCGGGGGTGCCCGGAAATGCACTGCCCCCGGACCCGACGGCATTCCAGGCCGAGCATGGGTCCTGGCCCTGGAGGAACTAGGGCCTCGACTGGTGGCGCTCTTTAGCGCATGCCTCGAAAGGGGCCAGTTTCCAAAGGCTTGGAAGACGGGGAAACTGGTCCTTATCCGGAAGGCGGGGCGGCCGGCGGACCAGCCATCCGGTTACCGGCCGATCGTGTTGCTCGACGAGGTGTGCAAGCTCTTTGAGCGGATTATTGCAGAGCGCCTCGTCGAGCATCTCACGAACGTGGGGCCAGATCTGGCGGACAACCAGTTTGGTTTCCGCCGGGGGCGCTCCACCGTGGAAGCGATCATGCGCGTTAGGCGCCTGGCGGAGGAAGTAGTCTCGCGGGGTGGGGTGGTGGTGGCGGTGTCTCTCGACATCGCCAACGCCTTCAACACCCTACCCTGGAGCTGCGTTAGGGAGGCGCTCGCGTATCACGGAGTGCCTCCTTACCTCCACCGCATTGTCGAGGCATACCTATCCGAGAGGGCCATAGTTTACCCGAGCTGGCTAGGGCCAGGGCGGCGAGAAGTGTCGTGCGGTGTTCCGCAGGGGTCGGTCCTAGGGCCACTCCTGTGGAACATCGGATACGACTGGGTGCTGCGCGGTTCGTTGCTCGAGGGTGTCAGCATAACGTGTTATGCTGACGACACCCTCGTTATGGCGCGGGGAGCAACGCACCGAAGCGCGGCACTAAAGGCCACGGCAGGGGTTGCTCAAGTCGTGGGTCGAATACGGCGGCTGGGACTCAAGGTGGCTCTCCACAAATCCGAGGCTATGTGTTTCCACGGGCCTCGGAGGGGGCCACCTGCGGGAACCAGCATAACCGTAGGGGGCGTAAGCATCGGCATCGAGCCCACGATGAAGTACCTTGGGCTCGTACTCGATAGCCGATGGGACTTCGGACCTCATCTCCGAAGTCTGGTCCCGAGACTGAGGGGGGCTGCGGCCGCGCTATCGCGGCTGATGCCCAACGTTAAGGGACCCAACGCCCCCACTAGGAGACTGTACCTGGGGATCGTGCGAAGCATGGCCCTGTACGGGGCCCCAGTATGGGCGGAGACTCTGGCGGCCCGCAACGTGGCTGTATTAAACAGCCCGTTAAAAGCGATGGCCGTCAGAGTCATCAGGGGGTATCGCACGATCTCCGTCGAGGCGGCATGTCTCCTAGCCGGGACCCCTCCATGGGACCTGGAAGCGAGAGCCCTTGCGCTGCTGTACCAGTGGCGCAAGGAGGCGCTGGAGCGGGGCCATAGGCCGGAGCCCCGAGAAATCAGGGCTCAGCGGTCCCTGCTCCGCCAGGAACTCATGGAGACATGGAGGGTGCGACTTGAGCACCCAAGGTGGGGGGAATCCACCATTGCGGCGGTGAGACCGATCATGAAGGAGTGGTTGGAGAGGGACCATGGGGACCTCTCCTACCGGATGTGCCAGATGGTTACCGGACACGGGTGTTTCGGTAAGTATCTGTGGCGCATCCACCGGGAGACAACGCCGCAGTGCCAGCACTGCGAGGATCCTGGCGCAGACACGGCGCTCCACACGTTGGTGGAGTGCCCTGCGTGGGCGAGTCAACGCCGGGATCTCGTTGCGGTCCTGGGCGTGGACGTTCTCTCGTTGGAGACCATGGTGAGGGCCGTGGTCTCCGACGGGAGCAAGTGGCACGCCGCCGCCTCTTTCTGCGAGCAGGTGTGTGTGTGTGTATGAATGTTTGTTACTCTTTCACGCAAAAACGGTTGAATGGATTTAATTTTTTTTATTCCTTTCTTTCTTTTTTAAAGTCTGGAATGACACATAAGCAACTTTTTATCACAGGAATAGGTTCTTACGGGTCGCTGAAACGGGATCTATATTTCACATGGGCAAAAACCACGGCCAGTAGCTAGTCTATAATATATCACTCTAGTTTTATAACTGAGATGCCAAGTAACAGATACAACTTATTACAGGAAAAACCTGTGACACGACAGTAAAATACAAAAATCCCATCAGTAAACTCACCACAAATGACTTGTGGACGTGTGGTTGCCACTTTTCCTACTATAAACTTATTTATTTCATTGACATGACACTAAGTTACGTTGACCCTAAGAGTCGAGTGACTGTAGGATTTCTGCGGGTCTACCATGACGCACATTAAGCGATTCAGTTTTGGGCAGTGGTTCAGAGGAATAGAGACTCCATCTCTCTCCCATTGAACCGCTGCTCAGAACTGAATTGCTTATGCGCGTCGTGATAGGTTCGATGAGCTGACTGAGAAGATGTTTAGTAAGCCTAATTCATTTTTACCTCTTTTTAGTGTTCTAAGCCTCAAAAGGACAAAATGGAAACCTTAAAGGATCACTTCGTTGTCTGTCTGTTTGTCCGTCTATCTGTCTGTCTATCTGTAAATACTTTTTTTCCGGCAAGTGTAACCAATCAAAAGGTATACGGCCTGCAAGTCGGATAGGTTTGTGTTCTTAAGATCAAGGTGAGGCTCTGAACCAGAACCGCTCTATTGTAGAGTACGACCTCTGTGGCGTAGCGGTAGCGCATTCGACAGCTATGACAGAAGGCGTGGGTTCGAATCCTGGTCAGTATAAATATTTATATGCATGATTATGTCTATTTGCATTGGTCTTGGTGTTTCTGTGTATAATATGTATGTATTTACAAAAAAAAGTATATAAGTATGTTTATCCGCATTCTGGAACCCATAACACAAGCTAGTTAAATTATGCTTACTTTGGGACTAGAAAGCGCTGTGTAGAATGTCGTAGAATATATTTATTTATTTACATCATATTGTATCAACAAGACATTCTATTTTTATCATTAAAAATAACACAAATAGTTTGTTGGCCTACTTAAATACCAGTGTGTCATAGTTTTCGAGAACCAGCCTAGTGGTGGCACTAAAATAGTGCTCTAAATACTTAACAGTATTGTAAACACATCATTATAGTACGAGAATTGTGGTCACACTACGGCCATTGGTACTTTAGTACCGTTAATGACATATTCATGCTTACTGGCTGGCTTTATAGACATTGAGGAAGAGAAATACAGTGGTAAGTTTATTGTTCTTAGAAGTGTTTGTTTGTTTTATTACTTTAAAGGAAAATGAGCTTAGGGGGCATCCGTTATTTATGTGGGGTAATTTTAGCGATATTTCAATGCCCTCGACCCCCTTAACCCTCCCTTAATTTCACATGAGATTTTTTAAAATGTATATTTTTCGTGTAAATTAGTAAAACTGGGCGTAATAAAATTGTAAGGATATAGCTTTTTAAAAAAACAATACGCTCGTAATTTTTTTGACGAGATATTTTTTACCGAAAGTTATTAGTGAGTCTTATCTATATTATAAACGTTGGCATTATTTGTTTATGATAAGTTAAATTGGTAAGTTAAATTTGGTAAGTTAAATTTATGCAATTTACAATATTTATTACGGAAAAATATAAGGTACGATTTGTCGCGCAATAGCGGCTCTAAGGCCCATCATGGAGGATTGGCTAGAGAGGCGACACGGAAGCCTCTCGTACCGACTGACGCAGGTGGTCTCCGGGAAGGGGTGCTTCGGGGACCACCTGCATCGGATCAGGAAGGAGCCAACGCCTGAGTGTCATCACTGCGACGCGAGCGAGGGCTCAATGCTGCACACGCTGGCGGACTGCCCGGCGTGGGAGGCGCCGAGGCGTGACCTCGTGGCAGCCATCGGGGTGGAAGTCCTCTCGTTCGGCAGCATGATTGCGGCAATGGTGCGGAGCGCAAGCGTGGGCCGCCGCCACGTCCTTCTGCAAGCATGTAATTCTCGCGAAGGAGATGGCGGAGCGCGCCCGGGAGGGGTTTAGAACTCTCCCGGCCCGCCGAATCCGCAACATGCTCGCCGTGCGTCGCAGGCGACTCAGGCGCCGGAGGTCGCTTAAAGACCTCCGTCCTCCATGAGCGCAGGCCTGGGGGTGACAGGTGAGGCCGCCTGTCACCCCAGCAGAAGCAGGCCGGGACGGTGGGGCGACTAGCGCCCCTCCCCCAAACCGGGACAAGACGGGGACACCGTGTGTTCCAAGCCCGAGAGGGCCATCTCGAAACCGGAGATGGCCCAGGGTCAGTCGGGGTGCGAGGGATATGCTCTATGGGCAACCTTACACCCCGGCGTCTGAAGACCGGAGACGGCGTGCGGTTTTAGTCGGTTCTAGTCCTCGGTAGTAGTCCCGAGACGCCCCGCTTAAAGAACCCAGAATTGGTGTTATTTCATTATTTACACTGATCCTGATGTTTCGATATCTTTTCAGCAGCTATGATTACAGTAAGACTGCAGATTGTAGTTGTCATATAGTTTGAAGTGTAAAGTATCTTACAGTAACCAAACTACGTTGAATTGATGGTGTGGCTATGAGCTCACAGTGAGTGTCGTGAATTCTTGTTGTATTTTGCTTTTTGTTGGGTTTAATTACGTGAATGACTGGATCACAAGCTGGTAGTATATTGGAACCATCTCCTCTATTAAGATCAGGATGTTTTCTTTTCAATAGCCTCGTGAATTATCCTGGGTAGGCGATTAGCATTGATCGATCTTTAGGTAGTAATTTGGCTACAGGATATTTTCTCGTGCGGAGCCGAGGCAGGTCAGCTAGTAGTCAATAAATCAAGCCGTTTGCTATTACCACAGCGACTTTCCCATAGTGCGAACAGGCTAATTTGCCAGTTAGATGATTAACTATACAGGTCACGATAAACACATTTTGGTGAATGAACAATTGAATTCAAAGACGGTAGGCGTAAGATTGACAACGACGGGATTAGCAACAGTAGGGTTGTCTCTGGACTAGTTTAACTAGTAACACTTAGTTAAACTAGATTAATTCAATTAAATTTTTAAACATTTTGTATGCTTACCTTTTATAAAGATTCAGATCGGAAAAAGAGAACATCTAGAACGGGACTTAAACCCGCGACCAGTCATTTACAGGGGGAATGCTCTGACTGAAAAAAAAACTAAAAAAGAAAACAAAAAAAAACAATGTTTAAAAATGACTGTAAAGTTATTCATTGTTTCCGTAGTTCGCAAGAATTACGGTAGATGGCTCCAGCGTCGCCTTAAGACGTATATTATATATCGGAGAATTTCGAATACCTGGGACGTGTCTAGATACCTCAGCTGGTCGGAGCATTCCCCCTGTAAGGGACTGGTCGCGGGTTCAAGTCCCGTTCTAGATGTTCTCTTTTTCCGATCTAAATCTTTAAACTAGATTACTTTTTATACCTAGAATAGGTTCTTGGTTCCTGTTGTCACCTACAAAGTGTGACCACACGGTCACACACGTGACCTGTGGTCACGGGAACGTCATCAAAATTCCGCGTGAGTTGAACCGTGAGCATCACTTACTAATCCCATAAAAACAATACCTCAGAAACATATTAGTCATGGCATAAGAAGTTGAGTTACCCATTTCCAAGAGTTGGTTTGTCATAGAAATGTTTCTAAGAACATATTATCACCTTCCCTTCATAATGTGATCAATAGGAGTTAATTTTATTGAGCTTACTATCCGGCCATTCTCAAGTGGGCGTTTGTGTTATCTACAAACATATCGCACACCTAGATAAAGACTAACACAATTCAAAATAATTCAAAATCGAGTTATTATTATTATAGGAATCTGCGTAGTAAACTGCACAAACTCCAAAGACACCTGTATTAAAATGTCAAATAATAATAAGTTGACGGCCCTATAAGTGAGTGTTAAAGATTTGATACCCTCGCAACCCCGCCAACAAAAGTCGTGCATCACTAGATGCGGCGCGGATAGACGCTATCCGAGCACACAAAGACTCAAGTATTTCGAGTTAGTTTATTATTCGTGATTCACTGCAATTAATTATTGGAATTATTTTGAATTAGTCTAGTATTAGTGACTGAATTTTTTATTTTTTTGAGACGATAATCTGACTATTTCGACTTACTGCAATATTGATGAACCAATGTAAGTATTTTTATTTACCTAACTGAAAATAATTTGTTTTTGTTGAAATAAATTTAGATTGTTTTAGTTGATCGAGTATTTGTGGTTTAAATAAAATTCGCTCTTATTCCAATGTAATAAAATGCTATTCATCTTTCGATTTCAGGATTATTTAGCGTTGATGTTGTATTTTTGACAGTGAGTGAAAAAATACAATTAAAGCGGATATTACATCGATTATAAAGTTTTTTTTAGTTAGTATAGTCTTTGTGATTTAATTCGAATGAGTCAATTTTATTTGCAGAAGATGAAGGATTGTAGTCTTCTAATGTTAGAAAAAGTGTTGCCTATTAACCTAATCGAACTTGCGATGTTCAGTTAGGCCTGCAAGAAACGGTAGCAACGCCTTCTCTGAGTAACAAACCATCTGAGGAAACTTTAAATAATGACAATGTAGAGTTAGAACCTATTACTAGCACCGTCTATCAGTACCGAGGTGAGACCATCGTTCTATATTCACCGGTTAATAGCGAATGTAGCGATTTTGATGACTCTGATGCTGATCCGCATTTCGTTTTATCTACTAACGCGGGAACCTACCTTAATTGTAGAAAAACCCGTCCCTCTAGGTCTCCATCGTCAAGTTCTACCTCGTCTAGCTCTAGTTCACCATCAGGTACTAGTAGCTCTTCAAGCAGCAGTAACACTGAAATGGGTAATCAGTCGATGCCATTGGCTATACCAGATACTGTCACATTTTCATAAAACGATCCTAAACCTTCCCCTCTCAACCATGAAATGAATCAACTGTAACTGAGAGCCTTCAGAGGTCCAGGAAAAGATCAAGAAACCCTGCATGCTGGGTCTCAAATGTTAAGAAAGCTCTGCGTAATATAAATTATATAACTTCCACCAACAAAAGGGCCCCGAACAGAGCAGTGAAACCTCCATGTACCGACAAATGCAAATTAAAATGCAAAGATAAAATTGCTGAACCACTACGACAAACTTTAAGATACTATTCTAATTATAACGTTCAAAGTCTGATTATAATAAATTAAGTAACTTTGGTGATCAAATTACCATGTAATATTGATCTTAAATGTTGATGATGACTGATTCCTAAGATTTTTAATATAATGACTATTTAGTCTTTTTACACAATAATTGTAGTTATTTTGAGTTAACAGTTCATATTGTTGCGATCGTACCTACTTATTTAAGAAAATAACAAATGACACTGAAATAGTCATAAGTAGTATTAAAGAGCTGTGATTCTTTTGTTAAGTATGTCTTTAAAATGGTTAATTATTTTGCTAATGTTTTACCAATCTATTCAAGAACTGATAGAGATTTTTATTAACAGAAGAATAAATTATGTTTTATTTTCTATGTGCCATTTATTAGAAGTGTTAATTTTGTTACAATGTTTAATCAACCTATTCAAGGATTGATAGGGTTTTTTGCTATAGGATTACTGTATTTGTTTTTTATGTGATCTTTATTACAAAACATTAATTTTGATAATTGCTTCTAAACCTATTCAAAGATTTACAAGGTTTTTCTAGAAATTTTATATAAAAATTGTAATTCTTTGTTATCCTTATTTGTTTATAATTTAAATAATTAATAAAAATAATATTTTTCTAGTAACAGTATTGTTTTATTTTTATTTTTCAACAATGCACTAACATTATAAATGATATACACTACTAATATTGACAGAGATCAGATAGAAAATAAACAGAATAAGACTGCGTTATCTCAAAAATTTTCAGTAACATCAACACAATTTGAGTTAGTAAAATAATTGAATAAATATTTAGTAATGAATATTAGTCTAACTCAAAAAATTAGATTATTAAGGTCATTGTGCTATTTCATGACAAACCGTTAATTAGTAATATAATTAATTGGATATTTACAAACATTATACATTTAAAGTTTCTAAAAAAATAACTACAAATAGAATTAAACGTTTTTTTCGTTTCCTGAAAAAAGTGGCTTTTTGAGTTGTGTTAGTCTTTATCTAGGCGTGCGATATACCTACACAAAAAATACCAGTATACGCCTACAAAAATCATCTAAAGATAAAAGAAAGATTTCTGTAAAGTCTATCTATTAGTTTAGTTTATCTCTTTAAGTCACTGCGACTTCCAAGATTTAATATAGCTTCCGTTGTATAAAAAACAATACACAAGGGCTATGTCTGCCTTAAAAAATGCTAATAGTTTCAAAGCTGTCTGAAATGTTTTAGGTTTGCAGTCGCGTAGAGACATTGCCTCTTCGAATCGAACTCTTGACCTCTGACTAAGCTGTCGAACGTTCTACTGCTTCGCGACACAGATCGTCCAAGTGCGAGTTAGTCTGAGTTTAATTACTTCGTAAATTATTTTTTACTGGTTACTTACGCGGTTACACCCGCGTAAGTTTTGGTCCCGTGGGAATATTAGGATAAAAACTTACTCAGAGAGAACGTAGAGTTCTAATGGTGAAAATATTTTTGAAATCGGTTCAGTTGTTTCAGAGTTTATCGATTTCAAATAAACAAATCTTTCCTCTTATGGCGAACTGAGAAGTTCAATAACAAAATTTCTTTTTAATAATTGGTAAAAATACACTAACATCTGAAGTCGTCAACCCTGACGTTGCGGGCCGACACGACTCCTGCGCCATTGTATGGTAATACCGCCGTGATAAGCATGCGCCACGCGTCCGCAAGCATCTAGGATCTTTTTTTTAGACAAGCTTTCTAAGAATTTTGGGACGTGTGTATTCGCGTTTATATATATTATAGGCAATTCCGTGTGAGATGATTAGTTTTCAGAAACGAGAATTTGAGACCTTTTGTTTAGGGCTCTATATCTTAAGGATTCTAACGAAATTGAATAATACTGAGATTATATTTTTTAAACTTTAGAGGTAGCATAGAAATGACACAAATTTGTCACAAAATTCGGCCAGGTGGGTACCACCGTGCACCATTACGCAAAACCCTCCATAGTAATCCAATTTCGGTTTGATTGCGTTCAGGGGTCAGCAAGTGCATAGCCGGGCAGGGGGATTGTGGTCGCAGCACTAGTGGGACCGTTCGGAGTCACGCGGTGCTACGACGACAATCCTCTTCTGATGAGGCGTCAATTGTTAACGTGGTACGTGAATGTAATGGTGACCCTCTTTCCTGAGACTTTCCCCATCCCTTCCCTTTCATCATCAGGCGAGGTGAAGTCAAATTGACGTGACCTAATGTAACGATTAATATTTTTATAGTAAGTTTTTAAATGGAGTTGCAATAAAGTTTAAGGTGTGACTTATGCACTGTGAAAATTTAATAAATTGATGGATGTAATTGAGACTACTACCGGCTAGGGCGAGCAGAGTTAAATAAAAGGTTGATTACAATGTATAGTATGAGATTATAATCGTGAATAGAATGTTACATAAATTTATATCTGGTATTTGAGTAAATGAACCTCAGGGGATGGATTCATAATAAATATTCTGCCGTGGCGTTGTTCGGTCCGTTGTGCAAGATGTTAGTATGCACTTAGCTAGTGGACACGTGGCTGGTGGTGATGCCGGCGTGCCAGGGTCTCCGCTGGTGTGCCTCGCTACCGCTAAGATGGTGCGAAGCCCGGTGCGAAGACCCTGGAAATAGGAAAGGTGCGGGTCAGTTTGTCACTAGGTAATTACGTCCAAGTGACCCGCTTAAATAGCAGGTGAAGAGAATCTCCCAGCGGCACTGCAGCGTAGCTAGAAGCTATAATAAAAGAAATATAAATAGGCAGCACAAGCTGGTGCCGCGACCTCTGACCGTAGGGGTCATCGGCCTCGTGGCACTAAATAGGTAGGCTGAAATAGCACACAGTATAAAATAAAATATAATAAGCCATGCATTTTAGCAGGCAATAAGCTGCACCGCTGGAAAGTCTTCACCTGTAGAAAGAAGTAGGAAATGTTGATCTCAAAACTTACCCGGAGCCGACAGCAGTTGGCCACGGGGTCAAAGCGACCTTCCTTGGCGAAGGTTCCAAGGAAAGGGACGATATAAAAGAGCCGTCAGTTTATAACTGGGCTAGTGCTGTCCAATCTCGCTCGCACAACCATAGATAATTAGTAATATATTATAGAAACATACTAAAATATCGATTAATTTACGGATATTGTTTTAATTAGATTTATAAAGAATCCACAACGTTACAATACCCCCTCAATTAGTTCAGGGTTTTTGTTACCCAAAAACCCGATACTGGACTGCTCAATACAATGCTCGACTTACGCTTACACATACATACTTTCTTATATACCTCCTCTATCATTTTCATCCATACATTGCGGTTACCACTTAAATAATGTAGCACACGCTTCCTTCCGAAGAGAGTTTCCAGGATAATAGGCGCTGTAGACTCAGACGTAAATCTAGCAAGATGGTAAACATTGAAATGTCACAGACAGCAATTTCAATGGGAAGAAAAAGAGCAATAAATACCACTATATATTTTCGACTATAAAAGATAAAGTGTTATGTTTTTAGTATAGGGCTTTTTTTAGATGTATACATTACCGCATCTGCAATAAGGCTTATTTATCGAGTTTGCAAACCGCTCGGAAGAAGACATAACAAAGATATGCAATAAGGCTTGTTTTTGGAACTGAGTTTGCACGACCGCTCAGCATAATAATGGTATAAAACCATTAGAATCAATACCCAGATACTGGTTGAATATCCCAGCTCCAAGAAAAGGTATCCGTTGGTTTAAAACGCCAACGGACCCACAAATGGTATAAAACCATAAAAATAAGGTATCCGTTGGTTTAAAACGCCAACGGACCCAAAAACAACATCAGTTGGTTTAAAACGCCAACCGACCCACAACAACCTTTACTAGGCAAAGCCTAATAATAAAAGATAACGAACATGAAGTTCAAAGTTCCATCTCAAAGAGAGGAGAAAAGAAGAAGAAAATATATAGTAGTGGTAGGGTAATTATGATTTAAAACAATAAAGACAATTAAATTGTCAAAAATATATAATTAACAACTTTTAAAGTTATGACCAAGTCAATTTATTATTTAAAGTAAAATAGTTTATTATTTGACCCACATCAGTGAGTATATATGCAAACATCAGTTGCAATTGAAACAACTAGTGTTCAAAAAAAAATTTCAAAATTTCAAAAAAAAATTAAGAACCCACGGTTCAACGAGGTAAGTAGTTTCTCTAATGTATTGTAGTCGTATGTTTGTATTTATATTTTGAGGCAAAAAGTAAAAAAAAATTTTTTCAAGTTCAATATGACCATGAAGGCATATTAGGGTTGATCCAACGGATCATACAAAAAATTGCAACAGGCAAAATAATTACGAAGTTGAAAACTAATAAGTTGAAATATATATTTAATAAATTATTTTGGGGCAAGTCCAAAATAAATATTATTCTTTATTCACCAGTGAATTTAATGTTTTGTTCAAAAAAACAGAAACATAAAAGGGAACAGTCATCCTAAGAAAAGTATTACAACATGATAGAGAATTAACCAATAGGTTAAAAGATATTAATATTTAATATTCAGTACAAAAGTTCAAAAGTTGGTATTCATCAAAGAATAATTTTATTTTGTTTTTAAAAAAACAAGACAAATTTTTAAACAATAACTAGTAGTAATTTTATATTTTAGTATACTGGCAACCTTTTTGATTGTCAAAACCATATGACGTTTGACAACTAAGTTTCAAACAATTTCAAAACAAACTTTGATAGAAATCAAATGTTCAAATATACGAACCGAAGATGTAATAACAATTGAAAAGTGTTACATTATTTAGTAAGAAGACATAATTGACCTGTAGACCGTGTCTACCAACAGGATACATGAGTTGTTCAAGTTATAAAAAGTTTTCGTTATATGTTTACAATTGGGTAGGTACATGAAATTAAAATTTTTACTGGTGACCCTTTTACATGTACAAATATCATTACGACCATTGTAGTGTTGAGATATAGGTAGTGTATTACCAACAGTGGAATAACAATAAGGAATGTTATTATAAAATACAAGTTTTAGTTACAAGTATGTGTAGGTATATATTTGTTTGCCACAATAGTGTATAATATTGTTTAAGTAATAAGCAAAGTTTATTAAATATTTACCTATATTTACAACAATAGTGATTATTAGAACAAAAGAAGTGTTGTTCATAGTTAAGAAGTTAGGTTGCTATTTAATTAATAAATTTATTAGGTTAGGTTAGATCCTTCTATTGTTTTATGTTTGATTAAAATGTTTTATATGAAATATATTGATTGTTTTACCTATATTTAGTTTATAGTTATGACACAAGTCATTTTAAAAGGACTCGGGGGAAATGGCTAATGCATTGTTGACTTAGAACGGTCAATTTATGTAAGCGATAATGATTTTATTGACTAAACTATAATACCAGACAACAATCCCATAGCAGAACAAGACGAGGTCTACAATTTAAGTATTTATTATCTTTGTTGTTCTTTTCAAAGATTTTATTAGTTGTATACAGATCTTTTATTCCTTGTATTTCTTTTCAAAGAATTAAGTTTTAATTTTTTTTTTTCAATTACATAAGCTAATTTGGATACAGAAATCCGACAACAAGCAACACTGACTACAAAACAGTTGAGTAAGTATTAAATTTAAAAGGTAAATTAACCCAAAGTTAAGTAAATATAAAAGCTATGGTGCGATGAGCGAGATTGACATAAAAATTTAGTAAGTAATTTACTTCAATATAAGTGAAATCAAGTAGTATATATGTAACCTGTCAGTGAGTAATAACTATTTGTGTATAATACAACAAAATAGTATTAATATATCAAAATAAAGATAAATTTCAACCAGCAATAGGTTGATAATAACTTAATATATGTTATTATAATGCACATAAAAGGTAAGCAAGTATAAAAAGTATAAATTCACTGACTGGGTGTGCGACAGACACCTATACAAAAATAGAATTAAAAAGTAAGTAGATAATGGTTGAGATCAACAAGTCCAAGAAACAAAAGTAAATAGATCCTTATTTTACCAGTGGTATAACAGTATAATATTAAAATGACCATAAAAGGTATTAAACCAGTCTAGATGTTAAATGCAAAATAATTGAATAAGTAATGTTAATTAACCTTGTTGTTATGTTTAACACAGGTGATTAGTTAAATGAATGAGTAATTTCACTAATATAATGGAAATGTATGCATTATTCAGTTAATTATAAAAAAATTGAAATTAAAAATTATTTTCAACTACCTTCATTTAGTTAAAATGAAAAATAACAATAAAATTGGTGAAAAAAATCACCACACTGGTAAAATAAAGAGGAAATAAGAAGAAATAAAGTACTTACGGACCAAACACACAATACCTACGGCAGAATAATACCTTGTAAGGCGCCAATGTAACGATTAATATTTTTATAGTAAGTTTTTAAATGGAGTTGCAATAAAGTTTAAGGTGTGACTTATGCACTGTGAAAATTTAATAAATTGATGGATGTAATTGAGACTACTACCGGCTAGGGCGAGCAGAGTTAAATAAAAGGTTGATTACAATGTATAGTATGAGATTATAATCGTGAATAGAATGTTACATAAATTTATATCTGGTATTTGAGTAAATGAACCTCAGGGGATGGATTCATAATAAATATTCTGCCGTGGCGTTGTTCGGTCCGTTGTGCAAGATGTTAGTATGCACTTAGCTAGTGGACACGTGGCTGGTGGTGATGCCGGCGTGCCAGGGTCTCCGCTGGTGTGCCTCGCTACCGCTAAGATGGTGCGAAGCCCGGTGCGAAGACCCTGGAAATAGGAAAGGTGCGGGTCAGTTTGTCACTAGGTAATTACGTCCAAGTGACCCGCTTAAATAGCAGGTGAAGAGAATCTCCCAGCGGCACTGCAGCGTAGCTAGAAGCTATAATAAAAGAAATATAAATAGGCAGCACAAGCTGGTGCCGCGACCTCTGACCGTAGGGGTCATCGGCCTCGTGGCACTAAATAGGTAGGCTGAAATAGCACACAGTATAAAATAAAATATAATAAGCCATGCATTTTAGCAGGCAATAAGCTGCACCGCTGGAAAGTCTTCACCTGTAGAAAGAAGTAGGAAATGTTGATCTCAAAACTTACCCGGAGCCGACAGCAGTTGGCCACGGGGTCAAAGCGACCTTCCTTGGCGAAGGTTCCAAGGAAAGGGACGATATAAAAGAGCCGTCAGTTTATAACTGGGCTAGTGCTGTCCAATCTCGCTCGCACAACCATAGATAATTAGTAATATATTATAGAAACATACTAAAATATCGATTAATTTACGGATATTGTTTTAATTAGATTTATAAAGAATCCACAACGTTACACTAAATATAAAAAAAAAAAAAAATTTTTGATTATGTTCCAAGCTTATTCCAACTAAGGTCGGCTTTTAATTCTTGCTCCAAAACGGCCAAGCTTCGATATTTTCCCT
Source organism: Cybosia mesomella (assembly GCA_946251805.1). Lineage (NCBI taxonomy): Eukaryota > Metazoa > Arthropoda > Insecta > Lepidoptera > Erebidae > Cybosia > Cybosia mesomella. The sequence continues at coordinate 26,243,721 of OX276401.1, forward strand.
GAAGCAATTGCCATGGGACCTCCACAGTCCATTGGCGATATTGAAGTTCTGTAGATAGACTAGATGCATAGCCGGGCAGGGGGACTGTGGTCGCAGCACTAGTGGGACCGGTGGGTGTCACGTGGTGCTGCGACCACAATCCTCTTCTGATTATGCCGTCAAGCTGAGTGCCACCATTGTTAACATGGTACGTGTATGTAATGGTGACCGTCTTTCCTGAGACTTTACCTTCAGCTTACCATCAGGCGAGGTGAAGTCAAATTGACGTGCCCTAAATAAAAAAAATAAAAAAAAGAAATGATGTCGGACTTTTTAGGACTCCAATTGTAGGACTTCGACTAGCGGTACAGACTACCATAGATATTCGTATAGCAACCCGGACTGAGGGCTTAACGTGCTCTCCGAGGCACAGGATAGCATGGGACATATAAGTAACTAACTGTACCCGCGACTTCGTCTGCGTGGACTTAGTTTATTAAAGTTTTATTTTTTTAAGTAAGAAAATAAAATTAGCCTATGTTTCGCCTTATAGTGAAAAGTCCGTCAAAATCGGTCTAGCCGATCCAGAGATTACCTGATTCAAACAGACAGAAAAACAGCTGTAATGTTTAAAAATCGCGTTTTTGTAATATGTTTCGTTTATACACTCATATGCATTTATTTAAAACCGTTTATTTTAATATTACAAACGGACACTTCAATTTTATTTATTTGTATAGGTATAGATGTAAATTTCGCCACATTAACAAAGCATACCTTGAAATATATGTTCTAGAATACGGATAAACATATTATTTATTTATTATTCTTAAAATATTTATTTATATATTTTTGTAAATAAATACCCAAATAATGTAAATAAACACATGTATACAGATATTTGCACTGAGCGGGAATCGAACCTGCCGTATAACGTAGCCGCGTTGTAGTTGTGTTTCTCATAATTTTACTAGCTTTATTTAACTTGTGGTGTTTGTATGTTAATTTGTGTAGGTCAAACTAGGCTGGGACTCAGTCGTGGGCATGGCCGTGTTGTTCGTCTGTTCGCAACGGTCGCAGTTCGTACTCCCCCCCCCCATGCTCATTCAACGTAACGTATTCATCATCTTCCAAGCCTTTTCCCAACTCAGTTGTATGACAACGATGCGGCCTAACTTAGAAAGAAAGTAAGAAAGAAAGAAAGAAAGAAAGAAAGAAAGCAAGAAAGAAAGGAAGAAATTATTTAAGGTAGGTAAGTCTCAAGATTCGATAAAAAAAAGAAAAGTTTATTATGTTAGTCAGAATAAAACTTTGATGCTATGAAATGAGACCTAATTAACTGAAATATGAAAATAGTTAAATAAGTTGTTGTATCAACCATTTAATTGTTCCGCCATATGCAAATTTTTCAGACGGAGAATAAACGCTACTTTTGTTAACTTCAATATTTTCCCTGAAGCGACTATCGTCTGACGTCACAACGCACTGGTGATATTGAAGTTCTGCAGTTAGACCACTTGTTGGTTTTTTTATTAGGCCTGGGGGTGGCAGGTGAGGCCGTCTTTCACCCCAGCAGAAGAATGCCGGGACGGCGAGGCGACTAGCGCCGCTTCCCCAAACCCGAGGGGGCCATCTCGAAACTGGAGATGGCCCATGGTCAGTCTGGGTGCGAGGGATATGCTTTATGGGCAACCTTAGATACACCTCGGTGTCTGAAGACCCGAGAAAAACCGCCCGCACTGGCCGGCGGGGGGTTACCCGAGGGGATTTCCGCACGAAAAAAAAAATGGTGCAACTACCCGTAACAAATGCCTTAGATGTTTGTATGGCAACTGGGACCGACGGCCTAAAGTGCTCACTGAGGCACGGGGAGGTGTCAATGTTGTAAATATGGTCACCCATCCTAAGACTGACCTGACTTACTTACGACGGCTTCTGTGTAGCGGCAGTGCATTCGACTGCTACGACAGGGGGTGCGAGTTCGATGCCCGCTCAGTGTAAATATTTGTATGCATGAATATATAATAAAAAAAGGTATATAAGTATGTTTATCCGCATTCTGGACCCATAACACAAGCTATTTAAACTATGCTTACTTTGGGTGTAGAAAGCGCTGTGTAGAATGTCGTAGAATAATGATTTCGCTTTTGGATGATTCTTGCTAATCACCCCTAACGGGTGTCAGTCTGTTAGGGATTATTTATTTATTTTTAATACAGAATTTTATCTACACTCAAATCGAAAAATTCGAATTACGAATTCAAAGACGATTCTATACATACGCACTTTATAAACGCATATACATAAAATTAAAAATAAAACTTATTATAGTACCGCCAACTGTATCATAAAACTCATTATAGTACGCTATCTTTTTTTATTCATTAAACTAGTCTAGGGTTTTAGGCTGAATATGAAAAAAAAGGCACACGCATGCGCAGTTCGAACTGTGAAAAAAATGGCGCACGCTAAATTACTTCCTTGTAACCTACCTACACTGTTTAATTTCAATTTTTCCTATGAGTGAAGATAAAGTAGTGTATGAAACTGCATATAACTTAGGTATTAAAACACTCGAGTCAACCTATTATCGCATTCGGCTTCGCCTGATGCGATAAACAGACTCTTGTGTTTTAATACCCCTTCTTATATGACAGTTGCATAAACTACTATTTAATCTGTATACGTGTGGGTAAAACTACGCGACCGTCTCTTTTAAACAAAATTATAATTCTGTGGACAATGGTGTGGGTTGTGCGTTTTTAGTGTTATGCCTAGTTTTTAAGAATTTACTGTAACGCATAACTGTTATTTGTCCCTAATAAATAAAATTAAAAAAAAAAAACCTGACTAGTAATTACTTAACCTTGCTGAACAACTCGATTACCACTTAGCCACGGGGTTCTGGGTTGCCTCCCATTATAGAAGTAAATTTAAAGACGCAAGACCTGTGCTATTTTCGTACGAATCAGCTTCATAAATAACTAGCTGATGCCCGCGACTCCGCCCACCCGGATATCAGTTATCGTCTTTGGTTTTAACAGATTATAAGTCTGATCAACACCTTTCTAGTAAAAAACGCATCGAAATCCGTTCAGTAGTTTTTGCGACCATCGCGAACAAACAAATTAACAGGCAAACAGACAAGAATTCCAAAAAAAATATTTTCGTATTCAGAATCGTGAATTTAACATAACCTAAGTTGTTTTTTGGAATATCTCCAATGTACAGACAAAACTAATCTACAACTTTATAACTGTTCTAGTTGATGCCCGCGGCTCCGCCCGCGCGCAGGTTGGTTATCGTTCATTGGCCATATCTCCGTTTCTACTTAACCAATTGCAATCAAACATTATGGCAGATTTTAAGTCCGACCAAGACCTTTCTAAAAGAAAAAAAACATCAAAATCCGTTCAGAATTTTTTGCGTTTATCACAAACAAATAGACAAACAGAAATGAATCCAAAAAATAATTGTTTTCAGAATGTTTCATTTAACATAACCCAAGTATTCTTTTAAATATCTCCAATATACAGACACAACTAATTTACAATTTTATATTAGTATACAAAGATTACCACGACAATATACATTTAATTTATTCAATCATATGCAAACTAAATAGGCTTTGGCACTTCGGTCGTCCCCTTCATTAACAACTAAACGCTGTCAATAACATCTTGTAGACTGTGCTATCTTGGCAAGGCCACGAGAAGTAACCGCAGATAAATAATTATAATAGATACAATATATGGATTATGAAGGGCCTTTGTGTAGGGTGACCATGATCTTAGATTACGTGGGACATTTTTTATTTTTTTATTGTGCAATTTATCATCACCATACTTGACATAAAAGGACACAAGAGCTTCACCAATATTTGCAGACCCAAGCTAACCTCACCTGCTAGGCGGTAGCTACACCTGCTGATTAACAGGCGAGGTTCTGGCACCGGCTTTCTACTCGGGGTTGGAGGGGCCAGTACTCGCACCTGTAAACGTCAAGATAAATCAAATGATGGGAAAGAGAAGTGGGAGAGTGGACTCCGGATCCAAAATGCAAATTTTTTGGATGCCATCCGAGCCCCGGATTGGCCAGAATAAGGACTCTTCATTACAGTTACCCAGGATATACTACGCGCAGGTATTTAGGCTCTAGAGACGGTATAGCAAGCATCTTTAGAATACTAGAACGGAGGAACGACCTCTGTGGCTTAGCGGTAGTGCAAATATTTGTATGCATGAATATGTCTATTTGTATTGGTCTGGGTGTCTCAATGTATAATATGTGTGTATTTATAAAAGAAAATGTATTTAAGTATGTTTATTTGTATTCCAGAACCCATAACACAATCTAGTTAAGCTAAACTTAGTTTGGGTCTAGGTAGCGTTGTGTAGAATGTCGTAGAATATTTTATAATATGTATATTTGGAACATGGAAATTTGGAATAAACCCTAAATGTGGTCTCACATTTTCAAAAAGCAGTACTAAATTTTACAAAATAACATTTTGTTACTACATTTCTATCGCGACCATTGCGAGGCATTTTTTGGAATAATTGCCTGTTTTGTTTGTAGTGAAGACTACTTTCAATAGCCTGATAGAGATAGATAGATGGCCAATCAGCATCAACCATAAAAAAAACTATTGTGGCATGCGGATCGATTGCTAATACGCTGTTTAAGTCAATGCTAATTTCGTAAAAGAAATAAATTAACTAAATATAGCAAGAACTGGCTGTTGTTAAAAAGATTTATACCTAGCCATCGCCAATAAAAGTAAACATAGTCTTTAACTGACATTCATATCGAGAGTACTGGAAGCATGAGAACTAAAAACTACTTAAGATAAATTGGTATTCTGAAACAAAGACTGCATTTTTGTTGAGGTTCGCTGCACATTTTACTATCCACGGTCGTTAACCTTAGTTCAATAGGTAGAACATTTAGATCGAGTAGTTCGAAAGACCAAAAATGCTGGATATTCATGAAATTGATAGTTACAGAACTCGTCGGCCTGTAAATGATAACACGATATTAAGTGATACGTTATTTTTATTGGTACTTGTGCAAATTCTACTATTTAACATTATATGTGAAAATTTGTGAAGATGTTTATTATTCAAACGGCTTAACGGATCTGGCTGAATTTTAGTGCAAGTTTAGATTATACTCTGAAATATCAGATAGTCTACTTTTATCCCTGTAGTGGGTTCCCATGGGTTATGATAACGGCATCAGAATTCCACGTGGGCAAGCCGCAGGGAACAGCTAGTGCGTAGTCTAGATAGCGCTGTGTGAATGTATTAGAATATTTATTTATACTTATTATTTATTTATATGTAATTATTTTAACTATACCACACAGTTGGTGCATACGGAGAAAACTTAAACTATGATAGTTTAAGGGTTCACTCGTACAGTGATAAACCTAAGAATTGCCAGAAACTTGCCACTATTTATGATTAGCCATATTACTAAAGAAAAAAAAATTCTCTCTTATTTTTGCATTACTTTTTGACCCACATTTTGAGCTGTCATCGCAAATAGCAATATGATTGGGGTAAGAAGAAGTTTTCCTATTGCTGTCAACCATGTTCGTTTTTTAGGCATATAACGTTATGTTAATTATAATTTTCTGATGATAAAAGTCCAACGATGTGCTAATAATAGTACTTTGCCAAACCTAAAATTTAAAATAAGGATTTTTGCAATCGTACCTACGCAAACTTCTACCACAGTATAAACTAGGCCGAATAATAATAACACATAAAAGTAATTTAGTCGTAGTAACATAATTTTCTTCAAAGTTTTGTTAATACTGTATGTCCTTAGTTAAGAACCACGGTATAGTTGAAATTTAAACTACTTGCAAAATCATACTTTAAAGTACTACACCTTAAAGTGTGATTTTGCTTGCACTCAATTTTTAAATCACATAGCAGCAATCACGATCAAAGGATAACATTTTCTTTATTTTATGCCTAATAGTTATTCTGGTAGACTTGATGCGATTCGATCAAATGTAAAAATATCTCAACCCTACGAATAACTTGCAAAGTTACGTATAATGTCGCGCTCATTGCTGATAGTCTACGCGGTAACATTTTATTTTCATTAGCATAATACGACGATCAATATTCGATGTTTGCTCCTCGGAGTGAGAGCTGCATTAACATGCTGATTGCATTCGTCCGTTCCATGTGTTACACTCTTTATTAGGGTGACCATAATTGAAGGTTTTTGTAGGCAGATTCCATAAAAAGTGATAGTTGAATTCGAGAAGCGTCTTTTTATTGTTGTACAAGCGTATCATTTTATTTAAAAAAAGTACTATTTTTATACAAAAAAAGTAAAGTTGTTGAAAAATTATTCAATGAATAGTTTTACCCTCGTTACGATTTTATCATATGTAATTGAATTGAATCACGAATTAAAACATTTTTATACTGAGCACCATAACGCGGTCCTATCCTGAAAAGAACTCGTCCAGAAACTCGGTGAGTTCATTAATAGGGGATCCGTTTAAAAAAATGTTAACTTATCCTAATTACAATCTTTTTGGTTAAGTAGCCTAGCAGAGCAACCAGTTCAACTCAAAACTTGTTTGTAATTCAGATATTTTGTATTTTCATAATAGCTCTGGCAAAGTTTCATTTTAATTACTACGATAATACTATTAATTGTAATATTTACCATATAGTTATATTTTACTCCCCTTATAATGGACAATATAGGGAAATAAATAATATAAATAATTACCTTAAAATGGAATATATTAAACCGTACAGTGAATCTCATAGCAGGTCCTATACTGATACCTCTTGTATATTAAGTAGCCAGTAATTTGTAAACTGCTAATGTTATTGTTATTGAAATTGTTGGAAACTGGTACCTTTTTTTTTCGTGCGGTAAATTCCTTCGGATTCCCCTCCGCCGGCCACCGGGGGCGGTTATGTCGGGCTTGAACCGACTCAAACCGCACGCCGTCTCGGGTCTTCAGACGCCGGGATGTAAGGGTGCCCATAGAGCATATCCCTCGCCCCCCGACTGACCTGAATGTGGAACCAGGTACCTATCACATAGAAAAAGCACTTGAAATGTGTACTTAATGGCTGCGCTTCCTCCACCTCCCCCGCCGTCCTCACTCAACGTAACGAATTTTTTGATCCTTCAGCAATGACTTGTATGTATACTATTAGACTGGCTGTACAGAATCAAAAAAATGGTATCGTTTTAAGACCACCACCTGACCACTAACTTTTTGTAGTTGTCATATAGACGACTTTACAAAAAGGCGCGCTATGTATAAACAGATTTCATTAACTCTTGTATGTATATTAAAGGTTATATTAAATGAACACAAAAATACTTTTTTAGGGTTCCGTACATTTTTTTTTTTTTTTTTTTTTTCGTGCGGAAATCCCTTCGGATACCGCCCCCGCTGGAGAGCGGGGGATCTCCAGCGGGGGCGGTTATGTCGGGCTTGCACCGACTAAAACCACACGCCGTCTCGGGTCTTAAGACGTCGGGGTGTAAGGTTACCCATAGAGCATATCCCTCGCACCCCGACTGACCCTGGGCCATCTCCGGTTTCGAGATGGCCCCCTTACTTGCTCTCCACTGTGCCCTCTGCTAATCAGAGGGACACGTGGAAAGCTTCCGAACAGCCCTCAACAGGGCCGTCCTCGCCTCGGTCGGAGTTGGCCGTAGGCGGCAGCGTCTCTCCCGCCCTAGGAGAGAGGCGCTGCCGTTTCCGTTGCCCAGGGTGCACCGCGTGGAGATCCCCAACCAAGCACCCCTGGAGGTCCCCAACCAAGCACCCCAGGGTTCCGTACCTCAAAAGAAAAAAACGGAACCCTTATAGGATCACTGCGTTGTCCGTCCGTCCGTCCGTCTGTCAAGACCGTTTTTCTCAGGAACGCGTGGAGGATCAAACTGAAATTTATATCTAATACTCAGGTCTACTGTCCCTTGGAGCTGTAAAAAAATCAAAGTAATAAAAAGATACAGCTGTTTATGCTGCAAATTACTGGTGGTAGAAATTTGATGACACAAATTTGTCACAAAATCATATCTGTTTGTCTGTTTGTTCGCGATGGATGCAAAAACTATTGATCGGATTTGGATGCGGTTTTTGCAATTGGTTAAGTACAACCAAAAAAGATATCCGGCATGCGCGTGGGCGGAGCCGTGGTTATCAGTTAGCTTAATATAATATAACTATATGTAAAAAAATTTGACAATGTACCTACTCTAGATGCGCAGAACGAATTTTTAGGTCTCTTTGATGATAAGTGCATGGTGCCATGCTGCGGAGGCGCATATCTAGTGCATATCTGCGAACTTCAGACGTAGTTCGATGTTGTTCAAGTTGTTCAAAAATTTTGCATCAAGGTATACCCAAAAATCTTGAATGGTACTGTATCGATCAAATATCGAATGTTATTGATTTATTATCTACATAAACACATATTCGATCGAGAGGCGGTTACTATTTTACTTATTTTTTTACCCTTTCAGATATGCAAGTACGTTAGGAGAGAGTGTTTGTTTGTATGTACAAAACTAATTGAGCTGAGTGAGACGAAGTCGAGCGAAAGCTCCTCATACCAGACTTCAGGATTTTGTTTGTCACAAGTCTCCTCCTAAAATACTAATCCAATCAGAACCAAATTTGGCGTGATTAAAGATATCAATCAGAGGAAGGTTTATGGATATATTTTGAAAAAATTAATGCTACCACAGAGGAATGATCACCGTTAAAAAAATTCCAGATGGAATTACATAATAACCGCTCGAGACACTGTGACCAAACTTTACACACTCAGAAAGCATGTCCAGAGTTGTGACTTTCAAAAAGAATTTTCAAAATCGGACTTGCCACGGAGGAATGATCACTGTTCAAAATTTTCAAAATCTGATTCCCGATGTCTCACTCAGCTCAACATTGCAAGCAGCGATTCGCCTTGCAGACCTAGTATTATTTGTACCAAAGCAAAGGTCGATTAATCTTCTAAGTAATGATTCTTCGTGACAACTTCACACGAGCCGAGTTGTGTCTCTTTTTTTTTTTTTTTTTTCTCGTGCGGAAATCCCTTCGGATACCCCCCCGCCAGCCAGCGGGGGCGGTTATGTCGGGCTTGAACCGACTAAAACCACACGCCGTCTCGGGTCTTCAGACGCCGGGTTGTAAGGTTACCCATAGAGCATATCCCTCGCACCCCGACTGACCCTGGGCCATCACACCACTAACAGCATCGCTCATCCTGTCTCCTCTGAAAGCAGAGGAGTACGGAGAGCGATGTGTTCCCGCCACGTTGGGTATTGGCCGACGATCAATGCCAACCCTATGAAGGGGAAGCCATTGACCGCCGCCCAGGGTGTACCAGTTCCGTAGTACCTCCGATTCCGTTCCCCCCGGACTGCAGCGGTATCGGAATCGGAGCGACACCCGAGGAGGTTACCCAACACACACCCCAGCCGAGTTGTGTCTCTGGCTGTGTTTAAGACAACAATTTAAGACATTCTAAATCATTGTACCTTCCCGTATTCTGTTTTATGTGTATCATTTGGTTTAGTGGTCTATTGGCACTAATTTTTTCGCACACTTTGATGAAGATTTTTTCACGCATATTACATTTCTAGACCAAAAAAATATGCTTACTTAGATAATAAAGCTTATCAAGATTTTAGAATCTATATAATAAGCTATGAGACGCTCCGCAGATGTGCAATATCAAGGTTTATGATAGAATTTTTTAAATTAAAAAAAAAAACTATAAAAATATGCTACCTGCCTCCTTGGCCGGTTGGCCGTCCTTACAGAAGCAGGCCGTGGCAGAGGCGTGTCGTGTGTGCCCTCACACGCCTGCCAACTCACCGACGCGGGATAAAACCCGACCCCACCAGGCGAGGCCGCGGTGGCGGCCAAAGTCCGCCGATAACCCTGTGGTTATCCTTTCGAGGGCTTACCCGTGCCCGGCAATGGACACTTGTTGAGGACACCGTGTGGTTTTAGTCGCTCCGACTCCGACACGCCCACCCCATCGTCGGCACCGATGGGGTGAAGCCCGTCGGGGTTTCCACACGAAAAAAAAATACCTACCTCCTTAATACATACAAAAAAACTATTTATGTAAATGTGTAAAATAATATTTTTTTAAATATTGCTCCTTACTGACACTTCAAAAACCTAAATACTCTACCTTACTATAGACAGACAGATCCTGTAACAGCATTAGTAAAGAACTTAAATCAAGTATTTAAATTACCTCCATGACGTAATACTTATTGCGTCACTGATTTATATCTACGCCCTTAATTAAGCTACGAGTAGCGTTGAAATTAATAAGGTTAGTTTACATGCACACTTTGTATCAAAATGATTTAGGTGTTTAATAAAGTAAGTAGTTTTTATCATGTATAACCGGTCTAAATTAAATGAAGGCACGCAAGAATTTTTTGAAAAATGTTATGGCTGTTAAAATTTGTTATTTTGAATTTTAGATAGTATAATTATTTAATGTGGAACCACATAACTTCAAAGTTCGGACTTGTATTAATTATTTCTGACTAATGAGTTAGTAGGTGCAATTAAATAAGTATGTTAGGTATAATATATGGTAGAAAAATACTTAATGCTAGCTGATGCCCGCGGCTCCGCCCGCGCGGAGGTTGTTTATAGTTTTTTGGTTATATCTCCGGTTCTACTTAACCAATTGTAATCAAACATATGGCAGATTTTAAGTCTGACCAAGACCTAAATAATACAAAAGCTACATCAGAATCCGGTCAGTAGTTTTTGCGTCCATCGTGACCAAACATACAAACAGATAAATAGACAAACTAGAATCCAAAAAAAAAAAGTGTTCAGAAGCGTTCATTTAACATAACCCAAGTATTTGTTTAAATATCTTCAATGTACAAACCCAACTTATTTACATTTTTTTAATAGTATAGATAGATACCTTTTTTTTTTTTTTTTATCGTGCGGAAATCCCTTCGGATACCCCCCCGCGTGCCAGCGGGGGCGGTTATGTCGGGCTTGAACCGACTAAAACCGCACGCCGTCTCGGGTCTACAGACGCCGGGGTGTAAGGTTGCCCATAGAGCATATCCCTCGCACCCCGACTGACCCTGGGCCATCTCCGGTTTCGAGATGGCCCCCTCTTATCGAGATGGCCCCCTCGGGAGTATAGATAGATACCTAATCATGTAGTTGTTGTGTATAGGTTAGACTAAGACCACCTCGTAAGTCGGTACACGTGTTGATTGAGGCATAAGGATCTGGTGCAGGTTTTCCTCTGGGGGGAGGGGTTTAGATGGCAGTCGCTCCCGTAAAAGCTGTGATGAACAAATCTAGTAGGAAAGGAGAGAAGGAGAGCTCATCTCAGGTTCCATAGTTCAGGCTATGGATGCAACCAGGACTGGCACTTGAATGATGGGGTCACATAGGTACAGTAAACAACAAAAGTATCTGAAAACGTCCTTACCTTAGTTATAAACCCTTTCTCAAAATAATTAAGATAATATAAATTTATTGACATATTTCAATTTAAATATCGTTCACAAACTGGTTAATTTTCAACAACTTTAGACGCTGCCTGTACAGTGAGCGCGAAAACTATTAAATTATTTACCTTTTCAAAACTTCACAAAAATGAGGCAAATTGATGAAATGAATGCAAGTTAATCTAAAATTCAATTAATAGTCCATCAATCTAATAATTTAGTTGTATTGTTTGATATGAACAGCTCTTTATGTTTCTTGAATGACTTGATGAAATTCGAAATTTAAATCAATATTGTTTTTTTTTTGTGGGTGAATGGAGCCACACCAATAACTTCGGCGCCGAAGTCAACCTTTCCTGCAAGGCTGTACAACTATTGATGACAAGCTTTCCTATCGGGGTTGGGGCTTAGACGGCAGTCGGGAGTGACAGCCCGTAAAAGCCAACAAAACCAAATTAAGGAGGAGTAGAAGAGCGGACATCCGGTCGCCAGATGCAAGCTTTTAAGTCGTCGGTTTTCTTGAAGGTCAATGAACATTTATCTGTATTGCCGTCCTCAAACTAAAGAGCAGCAAAGTGAAGAAGCGAATTTTCAGCTACAGCTGAAAAATGACGGTATTTTTTTAAACTTATGCTAGTATTTTATATAAATCTGCGTTGTCAGTTTTTTATACCACTTAGGTGGCAGACTAACACATGACCTACCTGATGGGAAGTGGTCGTGGCCTATTATTTAACAGAGGATGGATATATTTTTGAGCAATACATACATACATATTATACATATAAACACCCAGACGAATGCAAATAGACAAATTCAATCATACGAATATTTGTACTGAGCGGGAATCGAACCCGCGCCCCCTGTCGTAGCAGTCATACCAATATATATAAAAATATTTGTTTAAAGTTGAGATGCGAAAATTGACCAGAAGTCACTTAGCCGGCTTTTAGCTTGAGGACGGCAGTGTACATGTACCTTTTTTTTCGCGTAGAAATTCCTTCGGATACTCCTCCGCCGGCCAGCGAGGGCGGTTATGTCGGGCTTGTACCAACTAAAACCGCACGCCGTCTCGGGTCTACAGACGCCGGGGTGTAAGGTTGCTCATAGATTGTACCTACTATAGTTATAGTCTATAATCTTTTTTTTTGTTTTCTTTATTTAAGGGGTTTTAGTCCCTCGAGACTACGTCACTCCGTAAGGTTGACAACACTTTATTTCTTATAACTATATAATATCTAATACATATTATGTCATCTAAATTACGATCTCCTTCTCATACCTACTAGAACTACTACTACTACTACTAGAACTCTACTGGTGGTAGAAATTTGACACAAATTTGTCACAAAATTCGGCCGGGTGGGTACCACCGTATACGATTGCGAAAAACCCTCCATAGTAATCCAATTTCGGTTTGATTGCGTTCAGGGGTCAGCAAGTGCATAGCCGGGCAGGGGGATTGTGGTCGCAGCACTAGTGGGACCGGTGGGTGTCACGCGGTGCTGCGACGACAATCCTCACATGGTACGTGTATGTAATGGTGACCCTCTTTCCAGAGACTTTACCTTCAGCATACCATCAGGCGAGGTGAAGTCAAATTGACGTGTCCCAAATAAAGAAATAAAAATATAAAAAAATTACCCTATACAGTGCGCCTTTGCTGCCTCCGAAAGGGGAGCAACCAACACTTCGTTACAATTGCCGAGTTGTCCCAGATTATTAGTAAAAAAGACATATTATGCCTTATGTCTTTATTTCGGAGACACTCCATCATAATATGCAACGCATCTTCTACTATGCCACATTCAGAGCAGAGGGGGGGATGAAACCTTCTTCATCATGTGTGCGAATTTATTAAGTGAAACGTGGCCGGAACGTAATCTAAAAGGCTGTAACTAATTTCTCTGTAACAGTCTCCCCAATGTACAGTACCTTTTTTTTTTTTCTTTTTTTTTTTTTTTTCGTGCGGAAATCCCTTCGGATACCCCCCCGCCGGCCAGCGGGGGCGGTTATGTCGGGCTTGCACCGACTAAAACCAATGTACAGTACCTACCACGGAATCATCCAAGGCTCGTTTTGTAGGGTTTTGTACCATTTACCTTTCTTCACTGATCGCTCGTCTATAATCTTGGTCTATAATCTATAGTCTATAATCTTGGTATGGCTAAATTGTGAATAACAAAGCACCTTTACTTACAAACTAATAGTTGTTGTTCTCTAGTATATTATCTTAATTTGCTATAAAATTCAATTTTACGATAATATGAGTTACTCCCACGCAGATGCGTCACTTGCTACGGTTTAGTATTCATTGTAATAAGCAGAAGTGACTCAGTTCAAACTGGTATATGAAGATATAACTGGATTGAATCAGATATTGAAGAAATTTTAAAGGAATTATGAGGTAAAACTTAGAGTAGATTTCAATAAGGATTTTTTTTTAAAGAATGTTAGCAACCAAAATTACTAGTATTCCCCATAATCACTCCAGGTAAGCTAAACTGCTTGGTGGCCAGGATTCGAACTTTGACCTTTCGATTACTCTTTCTGTAAGCGACGCGATTCCTAGACGATCATGTTACGTTTTTTTTTATTATGTGTGAGGTACTTTGATTTAAAATTATGTAAACACACACAGTCGTACAGTTTCTGTCACTGCGAACGACACGTTAAGCTATCGTTCTATTTCTCGGGGTGCCCGGCAACGGATACTTGGGGAGGAGACCGTGCGGTTTTGGTCGAGACACGACATAACCACCCCCGCTGGCCAGCGGGGGGGTATCCGAAGGGATTTCCGCACGTAAAAAAAAAAGTCGTTCTATTTCTATAAGTATATATTACCCTATAAGTTACAAATTCGCAATAAATACAGTTTATTTCTGCTCAAGAGTTACTTGCTTATTTCTACATCAATCCTGACCCAGACACCTCCTTTCTATAAGTTGGTTTGCCGTCTGAAGCCTGCGTTAGAGCATCGTTCTTCAATCAGCAGGTGTAACGGCTTGCAGGGTAGGTTGGCTCATGGTGCGGAATATCTCAGTGGGCCCTGTACACCCCCACCCTGTACACATGAGGTATACAAAAATGTTTAACAACAGCGTTTCCCCACTTATATCTTAAGTCCCACTTATCTTAAAGCGAGTGAGCCTATGTCGAAACCTGGATATATTTTCTTCTAAATATATATTAATGATTTTTCAAGGTCAAGGACCGAGTTGGCATAAATGAACACCTTTTAAACCAATGTTTGTAGTTATCTATGCAATTATACCAATTACTGCAAAAATGACTGAACGGATCTACCTGAAATTTGGTGCAGAGAACAACACATAGACTAGTTTCTATCAATGGAATAGGTTCCCATGGGAAGCGGGAACGGTATCAGAAGGAGCCGTGGGTAACAGCTAGTAATTCTATAAATGCGAGGATTTGGCTGGATGGATGGATATTTGTTACTCAATCACACCAGAATGACTGAACGGATCGGAATGAAATTTGCCACAGAGATAGATTATAGTCTGGAATAGCTCATATGCTACTTTATAATCCGACTATAGATTTCTGTGGGTTACAGGAACAACGACGGTTCTATGAAGGTATTAATTTTCAACTAGCTGTCCCCCGCGGCTTCGCCCGTGGCATACTTCGCCCCGTGGGACCTATATCCCAAACATGCCTGTAAATATTTTAATTATTTTTTCAGGCAACATCGGTTCATCTGCTATCGAGATTTGTGATTAGCAACACATTCAGCGATTCATTTTTAGGGATTTTCTTTAGAAAAGCCCTATTGTTATCGAGTTGTCGTCGACGTCGTCGTCGTTGCCAATTTTCTGTCACGGTTTTGGGTATGAAGGAGATGAGCTATCGAGTTGCTGTTTTCGGTAATAGATTCGTGCTGGGGTGAACCATTGCAAGATAAAGAAAAAATCGCAAAAATCGCAAAAAAAAAATCGCAAAATCGAAAATCCCTTGTATTCGGCTGAGCTCGTCTCAGGAATTCAACTTGTTATATTATAGACTACCTGTCCCCCGTGGCTTCGCCCGTGGCATACTTCGCCCCGTGGCACCTATTTATCCCAAACATGCCTGTAATTTTTTTTATGCAATTTTTTAAACTTTTCTCTCCGTAAAAACCATCCTTGGATTTCAACGAAGATAAAAGAAAAGAATTGGTCAAATTGATCCAGGCGTAGTTGAGTTATGCGCAACACATTTTGCGATTCATTTTTATATATATTATATAGATAGATTATAATTTGGCTAAAAAGACGTTGGTTAAGGAGTTCTGGAATCTTGTACTAATACAGATTCTGAGTAACTATTTATGACATTCCACAACCCATGTGAGGGCAGAGCCTATCACTGCGTGGGCATCACCACGGCGCAATCAAAACTTCATGATTCAGAAACTAGTCATAACATCCACTTTTGATATTCGTTGCAGATTGTTGTTTCATATAGGCTATCGGTTGTTGTATAATAACGGTTTGAATGAGTCTAATTGAGGTTCCGTCAGAGTATGTAGGTACCAATTACCTACGTGTAAAAGATATGTAGTTTATTAGAGACTCAAACTTCGCTATTAAATATCATCACGCTCGTTCATTAGGGAACCAGGTAGAAATAATTTCGATTTTATTGATATTAACCTACTAAAAACCTAATACCTAATACACAAAAAAAGGATTTTAAACTGCAGAAGTAAACATACCTTGAAGGCTGGCTATGGCTAGTGTACACGTATTATAATTACTTATTGTTGACTGATTCATCAAGTCGCTGGGCTACGTGAAATTTTGGCAGTTAATGCCTGTTAAAAGTCAAATGAAAAGAATTTTTAAAGTTTCACATCTAAGGGTGTGATACAAGGGATGAAAGATTGTATATGAAGGTCGCAAGTGCATCTGGTTAGAAATAATTGTACGTCACGTTACTTCTAAGAAATTTAGCCTTTTAAGAGGAAGGAAGAACGGTTCGAAAGTTTACATGAGAAGTTTATCAAGTAAAAAAAGCAATCAATTCAATAGTAAAGCTAATGAAGTTTCGTGTATGTATTTAAGTAGCTTCTCGGATCATTTGATTCATAATTAGACCCGGTAGGCGGCACTGCACTCGAGTTGTAGGATTTTGCTTCCGAGCGAGGCCGGGACGGTGCAGCTAATTTCTTATATTGTAGCACGGTGTTGATTATATTGGTAAGATTCCACGAAGATCAATCGTTTGATGTACATGACATTAACACCAGCTTTGACAAATTTACACGCCCCTGATTACCCGTGACGGCTGTCCATTAAAGATCACGGCTGAGACCGATGGGTTCCCTAGAAAAGTGACTGAGATGTTGCTTTTATATTTTTATTATAGACGGGATTCGGTGCAACATGATTTAAGCTGCGGTGCAACGTTTGAAGGTTGGTAGCACCAGCTCTGCAATAGAAGTACAACATAGAGTCAGTTTTAATTCCAGCCTTCTGTAGTCTATAAGTTTTAAAGTTTTAAAGTTTCTCACACACCGCTGGGCGCAAGCCATCGAGAGTCAAGGTGAGGCACTAGCGGTCAGCCTCGATATAGCGAAGGCCTTCGATCAGGTCTGGCACAGAGGTATTCTTGCGAAGTTGCCGTCTTATGGACTGCCCGAGGAACTTTGCGAATGGATCGCCATCTTTTTGTCCAATAGAAGCATCCAAGCCGTCGTTGACGGCAGCTGCTCGGACCGCATGGACATAAACGCTGGTGTTCCACAAGGCTCCGTGCTGTCTCCGACCCTGTTCCTCCTGCATATCAAAAAATTTCAGACATCAGACAACATGTCATGTCTGATAACTCTATTCATTGCTATGCGGACGACAGTACCGGGGTCGCAATTTACACGAGCCGGGCTAACATCCCTCGGTCCACAGTGGAAGAAAATCGCGAACAACTTGTGTCTCAAATCGAGACTACTCTCACAAGAGTGTCCGATTGGGGTGAACTAAACCTGGTCCAATTCAAGCCCACTAAGACACAAGTATGCGCTAAGAAAACCCCATTTATTGTAGCGCCACAATTCCTGGACCCACTTAAAATCTCCATAATCCTCGGTGTCGACATCTCCAGCGAGGTCCAGTACCGCAGTCACCTGGAAGACAAGGTCAAGTTGGCATCTAAGAAACTTGGAGTGCTTAACAGGGCGAAGCAGCACATCACTGCGGAGCAAAGACTTCTTCTTTATAAGTCGCAAGTCCGTCCCCGCACGGAGTACTGCTGTCACCTTTTTGCCGGAGCACCTGCCACTTGACCTTGACTACCAACTTGACCTGTTCGACGCGGTGCAAAGACGGGCGCTAAGGATCGTGGACAACTCCATACTTACAGGCAGAGTAGAACCTCTTAACCTTAGGAGAGATTTCGCCTCCCTGTGCGTTTTCTACCGCCTTTATAATGGGGTGTGTTCAGAAGAATTGTATGATATGATACCCAGGGCCACATTCTATCATCGCACCGCTCGCCACAGACAGGGAATTCATCCTCACACGTTGCGACCGGAAATGGTGCATACAGTTAGCTATGAAAGGCAGTTTATTCCGTGCACCCTCAGACTGTGGAATAATCTCCCTGCTGTGGTTTTCCCAAGCGACTACAATATGGGGTTCTTCAAAAAGGGCATTAGAAGGTTTTTACAGGGTCGGCAGCGCGAGTGTGACGCCGCTGGTGTTGCACACGTCCATAGGCCGCGGCAACCGCTTCCCATTAGGTGGGCCGTGAGCTTGTCTGCCACCTGAGTGGTATAAAAAAAAGTAATAAATAGTTGTTTCCCTACTTGTCGTAAGACCACTGTCTCTCACTTCACTGCCTGGCAAGGTGTGTATAATGTATGCTAAAAAAAACTAAACAGATAAACAATCTGTATTGACTGCATTCCAGTTCTTCCTATTAGTAACTTTGTATTTTCGTATCAGCAATGTACATTATAAGTACTCAGTTTCCGCAATAACTGTCCGTAATTTATTACAAAATGACCAATACTTGTGTATAAAATTGCTGCTTACCATAAAATTCTTATTTTTTACTACCGACGCACTCAGCACCTCATGATAGTCAGCCTATTGAGGCTACTAATTATCATGGTTGAATACCAGTATTATTTGCAAGATATTCGACTAAAAAGGAACCTTTGGCGCAAGCCACACGCAACGGACGTAAGACTCGAACCCCGTCCTTTCTGTACCATGTCTTTTATATATATAAGGTGTCACAAAATTAGGTCTCTGAATTTGGTGAGATGACTTGGTATCGACAAAATATGTATTTGAAAAAAAAAAAACTAATAATGAAAGAAAAACCACCACCAGCGACGCGACGAGCACACGTGACGCTGGCCGCGATTTAGGTATTTCCCACACATCCGCTTGGAGAATACTGCGAGGTGAAGGACTGCACGCCACGGGCTCGTCGCGTCACGTGACGCTGGTCGCTGGTGGTGTATTTTTTTTCATTTTTTTTTTATATTTTTTATATTTTTCTTTTTTTATTTTACCCGATTTTTTTTTTTGTTTCAAACCCATATTCTGTCGATACCAAGTCAGCTCACCAAATTCAGAGAACTAATTTTGTGAACCCTTATATATAATACGTCAGTTGTGTTTGACTTGCGTCTTAGTACATTTATACAGTTCCAATTTTCCCATATTTTAACCCAAAGTTCCTGGTTTAAAGCAATTGGTTTGCCCCCAAATTACTTAATATATCTGGTGACATAATGCATGTATTTTTCTTTGGTTCAAGAGGTGTTCCTCTCAAAAATATTAACCACCATGTGTACCACACACACTCCAGCGTTGTTTTGAGTTCTTAGAACTGTCCTTGTCCTAGAAGTCTTTAGTCTCCCAGTGACCATGGCTGCTGAAAAGTAACCGAAACGTCGGGTTTAAGGTGAATAATAAAATATCATTAAATAAATCGCGATAGAATCCGTTAAAAATAGTTTTAATTCAATGTTTGACATTCGCGTAAACTTTCGACAATATTATAATCTAGAGAGCTCATTTGTCGACACCTGCACCAGCTGTAAAGCATAAAAAATGTATTTTAACACCCTTTTATCAGTTTCACCTGTAAATAACTAATTAACTAGGTATGTAAACAAATGTCGGCAGTTGAATACAAATAACTTCTAATTGTCATAGGTGATAGTTTGTAAGTAGGTGATATCGGACAGTACATTAATTTGATACCATCAAACTATGTTAGACTCAGGATGTAGATAGTGGAACTCTTTAACGGCTACTAGTTTGTTTTATTGTAACAAGTACCCCCAATTTATAAAAAAATTAAGTGTAATTAATATGGTTGCTACTATACAATGTTTTTTAGGGTCCCAACATGAACAAGTCAACCTAACCTTCAAGCCTGCTGCTGCTCTACACCTGCTGATAAACGGACGAGGTTCTGGTCCGGTTTCCCCTTGGGGTTGAGAGGTCAGACAGCAGTCGCTCTCGAAAAAGCCAAGACACCAATCAAAACCAATAAGCAGGCAGATAGAAAGATAGATAGATTGATAACACTTTATTTGTACACCATTTACAATACAGACACAAGTAGCACATTATCTATTATTAAACGGTTATTGTAATGTACAGAGGGCGCTAAACGCGATTTCTTCCAGGCAACCTTAGGATGGACTGGAATATTTTCACCAAGGGTGGTAATTATTGGTGTAACATAAGGAGTTAGCAAACAATATTTCTATTAAAACATAGATAATTATATGTACCTACTTAATTATACCTTCACAGGTACACACTAAATATATACTTAAACTACATACATATTAAGATACCTACATATATATGATATACATATAGACTACATACATTATAGATATTTATTATATATACATATATAAATACAGTGAACCCATGCTCCAACGATTAATAAATTTATACCTTGGTTTTACCGGGTTATATACAGGTATTCTAAATAATAAGTATTATTATTATACCTATAATAGCCTAGTGGTAAGGGTAAAGGACTGCTGAGACGAGGTCTCGGGTTCGATCCCAGGTATTACCATGGCACACACCAATGACTTTTCGATGCTTTTCGAAGTTATGTGTGTATTTATCGCAGGTTTATAAGTGCCCGGTTAATGGCAATAGGCTCGCCACCTATTACATCGGGACCTAAAACATAAACTGGGGTCGAGTTTTATCCCGCGTCGATGAGTTGGCAGGCGTGTGACACACGACACGCCTCCGCCACGGCCTGCTTCTGTTCTAACTACACGCCCTAACCTAACAGGCTAAATCTCATCATAGCATAAGTGTATTCTCGTGAATTTTTGCTAATTAACGGACGAGGCTCTGGTGTGGTTTTCCTCTAGGGGTTGGAAGGTCAGACAGCAGTCGCTTCCGATAAAGCCAACATACCAATCAAAAACAATAAGCGGACCCCAGGCCCCACGTCGCTATGAGGATGATGTATATTTTATGAAAAAAAAATGTTTGAGTTTCAGTTCTAAGTATGGGGACCCCCAAAATTTATTGTTTTTTTTTCTATTTTTGTATGAAAATCTTAATGCGGTTCAAAGAATACATTTACTTACCAAGTTTAAACAGCTTAGATCTTAAAGTTTTGGAAAAAAGTGGTTGTGACATACGGACGGACAGACAGACAGACATGACGAATCTATAAGAGTTCCGCTTTCGCTTCCGAAAATTAACTGACCGCGTGTAGATATCCGGGCGCCTTTTATAGTTCTTAATTAGGAGGGTAGAATGTTCCAGAATCATCTAGAGATAAGGCACGTTAGGTATCTAAGTAGATCGTTCGAGAAAGGTACTTACTCAGTAGTACATACGCGCGGACGTTCAAGGAGAGTACCCTTTTTTTTTTTTTTTTTCGTGCGGAAATCCCTTCGGATACCCCCCCGCTGGCCAGCGGGGGCGGTTATCTCGGGCTTGAACCGACTAATACCGCACGCCGTCTCGGGTCTACAGACGCCGGGGTGTAAGGTTGCCCATAGAGCATATCCCTCGCACCCCGACTGACCCTGGGCCATCTCCGGTTTCGAGATGACCCCCTCGGGTTTGGGAACCACGGTGTCCCCGTCTTGCCCCGGTTTGGGGGAGGGGTGCTAGTCGCCCCACCGTCCCGGCCTGCTTCTGCTGGAGTGACAGGCGGCCTCACCCGCCACCCCCAGGCCTGCGCTCATGGAGGACGGAGGTCGTTAAGTGACCTCCGGCGACTGAGTCGCCTGCGACGCGTGGCGAGCAAGTTGCGGGCTCGGCGGGCCGGGAGAGTTCTAAATCTCTCCCGGGTGCGCTCCACCATCTCTTTCGCGAGCATTACATGCTAGCAGAAGTAGGTGGCGGCGGCCCACGCGCTCGCGCTCCGCACCATTGCCGCAATCATGCTGCCGAGAGAGAGGACTCCCACCCCGATGGCTGCAAGGTAGAGTACTTCGACACTAACAATGCGATTTAATTTCCAGAAGATTCGGGGAGTAGTTTTCGAGGTATCGACGCTCGTTGTACCAATATTGTTGGGGCCCTCATAAATTCGTACATCCCTAGATACCTATGTCTTGTTTAAAAATGTTGATTCTATTTCTAATGAACCATAAAAAGTCAAGGTACACATTTTAAAAGCTAAAGCCGTTGTCGGACTGTGTACTAAATGTTCAGTTTCACAATGTTTGAGGTGGATATTTGCGAACGGAGCCGGAAGGGGGGGGGCGACGACCTTGTCTGTCAACATTCGAACCGTCAACGCGACGGACAAACATAGTTATTGGTGCAATTCACGAGAGGTAGCGTTTTGCAACATATTTAGAGATTAATGTAGTTTATTGATAGACTAAGTACAATAATTTTCTTCATTATCACCCGAACGCTCCTCGATGCCCAAGCGTCAATCCCGCTTGTCGCCAAAGTTTGTACTTTGAAGCTCGGGGTTATAAGTTCTCCTACAAGAAAGAGTTCATATTATTAAATTTATACCTTGGTTTTACCGGGTTATATACCGGTATTCTAAATAATAAGTACTATTATTATACCTATAATAAATAAGTTAACCCACTATCACTTAACCTGATAATAGTAATCCCACCAAAAACATTTTCATGTTAAATATTGCTAAAATGAATCCTTTGCTTGCACTGTAAAAAGTTATCAGATCCTATGGAGAGCCAAGTTTCTAACTACACGCCCTAACCTAACAGTCTAAATCTTATCATAGCATATAGTGTATTCTCCTGAATTCTAGTCTTCAGTTCTCTACAAATCCTACACCATAGTCAAAATGTGTGGCATGGCCGTTTCGTATGAGTAATGTAGACACAACTATTGGTTTATGACCAGAAAGTAATTTACTAACTAGACGTCAATTTGCCAATACATCCTTGAGTGTCTAACGAAAGTTTATATATATAGGCGTGGAGAGTTTAGCTCTCCATAAGATCTGATAACTTTTTTACAGTGCAAGCAAAGGACTCGTCTTGATCTTATTTAATATGAATAAAAATTCGGTGGCATTTCATTTATTTTTGTAAGTTACCCTTATACTTGTAGTAGTTTTTGTTAATATGATTATTTTAAATACGTTTGTTTTTAAGTTTAAAATACTTTAAATATTATATCTTTATTTTTTTATAATATGTCATTATATCCCTCAAATATTCTTATAAGGTACGATGCGGTTGATATGTCTGTATGTTTTTTTTATACCACTAAGGTGGCAGACAAGTGCACGGCCCACCTGAAGGGAAGCGGTCACCGCGGCCTATGGACGTGTGCAACTCCAGTGGCGTCACACTCGCGCTGCCGACCCTGTAAAAGAAAGGGGATGGGAAAGGAGTTTGGGAGGTGATGGGAAAGGAGTTTGGGAGGGGATGGGAAAGGTGTTTGGGCTCCAGCACCCTCACTCACCAAACGGAACGCAACAGTTCAAATACTGTTACTTATTCTGTGAGAGGGTGGTGCTTCCCCGGTCGAGTCGGCCCATTCATAACATAACATAACATAACATAACTGCACGCCTGTATCCCTGAAGGGGTAGGCAGAGATGTATTACACACCCACAATTCACCAGTTATGTTAAGGTCCCAATGTAATAGGGGGCGAGCCTATTTCCATCTACCGGGCACATTACTAAGCGAGTGATAGTCAACATATTTAATACACACATAACTACGAAAAGTCAGAGGTGTGTGCCCGAGGCGACTGGGGATCGAACTCGAGACCTCGTATCGGCAGTCCGTTACGTACACCACTGGGCTATCGCCGCTTCGACCGATTCATGCAACGGCCAAAATGACTGTTGCTTGACTCTACCACCTACCTAGATAGTCTGTCTAGATAAAAACCCATCTTACTTCCTACTAATATAAATAAAGGTGAAACTTTGTGAATATGTTTGTAAGTTTGGATGTTTCTGACTCAATTACGCAACGTAAGCGTCGGTAGCTTAGTGGTTAAGGAGTCAACCCTACGATCGAGAGGTCCCGGGTTCGAATCCTGGCCATTACACTACTGACGTGAACCCACTCCTAACACAAGCATTTAGCTTAGCTGGAGGGGTTAGGGGGAATATTAGTAATTTCGGTTACGAATATTCTTTTAAAAAGAAAAAAAAAAAAAAAATTACGCTCTAACGGCTGAATGGATCTAACTGAAATTTGGTACAGGGATAGATTATAGTCTGGAACAACACATAGGCAACTTTAATGATTTTGAGATTATCTTAGGCTTCTTGAAATAAAATTTATTTATTATTTAATATTATCTTCCTTCCTTCTATCTATAAGAGGACGAAGAAGTGGGCAACAGCTAGTAAAATATAAAATTTAAAAAAAACCGCTTCAACTTATATTTTAAACCATTCATTTTTCTTGTGGACAGTGCCAACAGGCTATGTACATGGCCCAAAGACAACACGCTCTGTTCTCACGACTTGTTCCGGCCTGCGAGGGCCCGGATCGTACAATACAAATTAGGGACCGTCGCAGTGCGGTTGCCGTTACAAATAGTTTCCACTTTCCAGGGTTCAAATTTAGTTGAAATAGTTTGGTGACCTAGGTAAATAAATAATAAATAAATAATATTCTATGACATTCTACACAGCTAACACAGCGCTTTTTAGACTAAAAGTAAGCATAGTTCAACTAGCTTGTGTTATGGGTTCCAGAATGTGGATAACATACTTATATCCTTTTTTTTTGTAAATACATACATATTATACATAGAAACACCCAGATCAATGCAAATAGACAAATTCATGCATACAAATATTTGCACTGAGCAGGAATCGAACCCGCGCCCCCTGTCGTAGCAGTCGAATGCACTATCGCTACGCCACAGAGGCAGTTAAGGTGACCAGATATTCATGTAAAGGGACCCGATTCAGTAACACCACAGTTTCAAAATGTGTGATATTTTTATACCACTTAATTGGCAGACAAGCACAACGCCCACCTGATGGGAAGCGGTTACCCTAGGAACGTGTGCAACACCAGGGGCATCACAGTCGCGCTGCCGAATTTGATTACTAAAACCACCTAAAAATTCCTTTGGTATCCCGTTTGATCTGTCAATACAAAACGTTAGGTACGTAGGGTCATCGGGGTGCGAGGGATATGCTCTATGGGCAACCTTACACCCCGGCGTCTGTAGACCCGAGATGGCGTGCGGTTTTAGTCGGTTCAAGCCCGACATAACCGCCCCCGATGGCACGCGGGGGGGTATCCGAAGGGATTTCCGCACCATAAAAAAAAAAAAAGGCACGTAGGGTCAGTCGGGGTGCGAGGGATATGCTCTATGGGCAACCTTACACCCCGGCGTCTGCAGACCCGAGACGGCGTGCGGTTTTAGTCGGTTCAAGCGGTTATGTCGATAACCGCCCCCGCTGGCCGGCGGGGGGGTATCCGAGGGGATTTCCGCACGAAAAAAAAAAAAAGGTACGTTTTGTATTGACAGTTTTGTATAAGGGATATGCTTCGGGGTGCGAGGGATATGCTTTATGGGCAACCTTACACCCCGGTCTGAAGAACCGAGACGGCGTGCGGGTTTCAAGAAAGAAATTTTTGAGTTTCAGGACTAAGTATGCCCCCAAAATTTATAGTTTTTTTTTCTATAATTATTGTGTGAAAATCTTAATGCGGTTCAAAGAACACATCTACTTACCAAGTTTCAACAGCATAGTTCTCATACTTTCGGAAAAAGTGGCTATGACATACGGACGGACAAACAGACAAACATGAACATGGACATGGCTACGGACCCCTAAAAATGAAGTCACTAAACTGAATGAGGAAATTTTAAAAGGTGTTTAAATATATTTGAATTAGAATCAATGTTATCTTCATTATTATTTAAATGTATTTTAAATTAAATAGGAGATACTATTAATTAAATAATTATCTTTTATCAGTCAATCACCATTATTTGAATTAATTTGTATTCACCATTAAATAATATTTTAGTCAGTTATCTTAGTTATTGTTTGAGCTGAGTGAGACGAAGTCGAGCGAAAGCTCCTCAAACCAGACTTTGTAACGAAACGGAATTACCTACTCGATGGCGTAAAGAACCCCGCCTCGTCCAGTCTTAGAAAATAAGAAAACCCGGAAGATTTTGTATTAGACTTCTAATTAATTAAATATTATACAGAATTTTGAAATAAAAAAGATGGTAACATTGAATGAGAAGGAGATGTAGATCACGGTGACCGGCCCGAGTTCGAACTCGAGGACCGATGGAAGGTATGGTTTTTAATACGAGAAAATACATAAATAAAAATATTATCGAATAGAAATCCGATAATATAAAACACAAGGTAACGTTTAACATATTGGAACAAAATTTAGAAACCAGTCCTAAAACTTCTTCCATGAAACAATGAGGGAACGAGAAATGAAACTAATCAATCTATATTTACAGGAAGAACAAAAATAAAACTTGAGGAAAAGGCAGAAGGCCCGTGGCTACGTGGCTATGATTCTTAGTAGTATGAATAGGTAAAATATACAGTATTTAGAGAATGGCAGCTAAAGATTCCATATAATTAGTAACTATAGATAGACTTAATAGTGAGACCTAGCAAGGTCACTCTTAAAGACGAAAAATGAATACTACAACTTCAGGATTTTCTTTGTAACAGGTCTCCTCCTAAACTACTAATCCAATCAGAACCAAATTTGGCATGATTAAAGAGGTCAATCAGAGGAAGGTTTATGGATATATTTTGAAAAAATTAATGCTACCACAGAGGAATGATCACCGTTAAAAAAAATCCAGATGGAATTACATAATAACCGCTCGAGACACTGTGACCAAACTTTACACGCTCAGAAAGCATGTCCAGAGGTGTGACTTTCAAAAAGAATTTTCAAAATCGGACTTGCCACGGAGGAATGATCACTGTTCAAAATTTTCAAAATCTGATTCCGCAATAGCGGTCAAATCTATTGGACAAGAATCACGATGTCTCACTCAGCTCAACATTGCAAGCAGCGATTCGCCTTGCAGACCTAGTTTATTAGTGGTATCTTTTTAGCCGTCTTGTATTTCACCATATTATTCTCCATCAAGTAGGTAGCTGCGGCTAATAAACATTTTAGGACATTTTACATACTATCCATACCCAAAATAAGTATTACTTGTGATATAGTCGGAAGTTTACGCGAACCTCACACATTGAAATAAAACTATATTTAACGAATTCTATCGCGGTTTACTTGATGTTATTTTATATTTTATATTGACCATGGCTGCTGAAAAGCAACCGAAACGTTAAAAATAGTTTTATTTCAAAGTATAAATTGTAATATTTTGAGTTCCCGCAAGCGGCTAATCATATAAGAAACATATATAAAAAAGTAAATAACGCTTTTTTTTCATATACATAATACACAGAAACACCAAGAGGAATGCAAATAAAACTAGGACGGTTACCAGTTCGCAATCAACCCAAACTTAAGCGTAGCGAGATTTGCTTATCCAACAATAGGTCAACGTGACCGATCGACTTTTTCCATTGATTTGGGTTTTCGGTGATTATTCCTCGATGGTAAGACCGATCTGGACATTCGACCCCTTACGACACTCAGTAATGTCTACTTGATCACCGTGGCAAATTTGGTCGAGATCGGGCAAACGGTCTCGGAGGAGTATCATTTGTTTGAAATGCAACTTTGAAACCAAAGACGCTTCGCACGCCTTCGGCTCGCTACGCTTCATATAAAATAGTAGAATAAAATAAATTAATGCATTCATATATTTGCACTGAGCGGGATTTGAAACCGCGTCACTAAACTAACCTAACGTAGCAGATAAGACTGGATGCGAAAAACAGAGGAACGAGTGCTACGATGAACATCGCGAGAGGCCTATTGCCAGCAATGGACTGCAATATCATCATCATCATCATCATCAACCTATTCTAGCCCACTGCTGGACATAGGTCTCCCCTAATGAGCGCCATAGCGCCCTGTCTTCAGCCTGCCGCATCCAGCATCTGCCTGACTGCAATATGTTAGTTTTTAATTGATTAGCCAAGTCAGTCTTAGGATGGGTGACCATTTTTAACACATCCCATTGTGCCTTGGAGATCACTATAACCGTCTGTTTAGGTTGCCATGCAAACATCTCTGACATTCGTTACGCGTAGTTGATGCCCTAAAAAGTCTGACAACTTAGTCTTTTTTTTTTTATATATATTTAGGACACGTCAATTTGACTTCACCTCGCCTGATGGTAAGCTGAAGGTAAAGTCTCAGGATAGAGGGTCACCATACATACACGTACCATGTTAACAATGGTGGCACTCAGCTTGACGGCCTCATCAGAAGAGGATTGTCGTCGCAGCACCGCGTGACACCCACCGGTCCGACTAGTGCTGCGACCATAATCACCCTGCCCGGCTATGCACTTGCTGACCCCTGAACGCAATCAAACCGAAATTAGAACTTTGATATCGCCAGTGGGTCGTGGACGTCAGATGGCAATTGCTCCACAGAAAATCCGGTCACCGCTCTGCTACCAAGAATTACCCATCAGAAGTTTAATAACACATTACCTGATACTACCGATAATCTAACTTACTCGCAATCACACACAAAAATAAGTATAAACTAATGCCATGGGGTCAAGTAGGTTTTTTTTTTTTTTTAACGTGCGGAAATCCCTTCGGATACCCCCTTGCCGGCCAGCGGGGGTGGTTATGTCGTGTCTCGACTAAAACCGCACGGTGTCCTCCCAAGTGTCCGTTGCCGGGCACCCCGGGTAAGCCCTAGTAAAAAAAAAATATATATGAATTTCAGTTATATAACTGAAAAAATGATTAATTTGTGTATGAATGAATAATTAAAAGGAGCGCGAGCGCATAGGCCGCGGCCGCCTCCTTCTGCGAGCCTGTAATGCTCGAGAAGGAAGTGGTGGAATCTAGTACCCGGCGGACTGGGCGCTGAGTACGCAACATGCTCGCCGTGCGTCGCAGCCGACTCAGACGCCGGAGGTCACTCAACGACCTCAGTCCTCCATGAGCGCAGGCCTGGGGGCAGTAGGAGAGGCCGCCTGTCACCCCAGCAGAAACAGGCCCGGGCAGCGAGGTGACTAACGCCCCCCCCCCCCCTCCCTCCTTTCCGCGGCACGGTGAATTGAGGACACCGTGGTTGCCAAACCCGAGGGGGCCATCTCGAAACCGGAGATGGCCCAGGGTCAGTCGTGGTGCGAGGGAAATGCCTTAGGGCCACCTTACACCCAGGTGTCTGAAGACCCGAGATGGCGTGCGGTTTTAGTTGGTTCAAGCCCGCTGACCGGCGGGAGGTATCCGATGGGATTTCAGCAAGAAAAAAAATCTACAAACATATTTACCTACTAAAGTAATAAAAACGTATTGATACCGAGAAGTACCTACAGTTATAAATTTATTATATGATAAAAAAAAACGGTTTTGCTATAAACGATACGAACCATATATATTTTAGAGTACTAGCAATTCAATAATAACGCAGTTGAAACCGCACACCACAACTAGTATTATTTAAAGAACTGTTTGCAACATTTTTGTATCGATCACTTGGAATCAGAGCTATTTTAAAAGACGCAATCAAAATAACTACATATATCTGGGGCGATAATTGCGAGGGCAGGATGTGAGCGGACCTTTGGAGTGATTAAAATAATTTACTTGAGCGATTCTGGCTGCCTGGTACTTACTGCACAGATGGCGTAGTGGATTAAGTGATCGCCGCGCCTACTGCGAGTGAGTGAGTGTCAAAGGTTCTGTTTTATTTTAAAAGTACTTCACCACGCTGGTGGAAAACTGTAAATGAAAACTTAAGAATAAAGGCTATTGCAGAAGCAAACTGTAAACTGTAAATGTTTTTGATAGAACCTTAGCAGCGTCTTCATCTACATATACCATCAGAAGTAGAAACCTCACACTGAAGGCCATGGTTCTATTCATGGACCAGAGTGGGAATAATTGGGATGTAGTCACCATATGTTACAAGAAAGTGACATCACGGCAAAGAGGTGGTGTAATGATTTAAAAGAACTAGTGCTTTCCCATCCCACAGAAAAAGCACCAGACATCAGCGCCGGAGAGCACGAAATGTTGTTCGGCCTCCATTAACGCAGATCTAAAAACAACGGTTAGGGCAACATCGAGTTGTAATCGCAGTCATAATGTGAGAAGTCGGTGAATTTCAATTGGTTAATACAGAAGAAAGGACTGGCGTTAAATGAAACTAACATAAGTGTCTTAATAATACGTCACGGTTGGCCAATCTGAATAAGGGGGCAGGCCCAACACGCTGCCGTGACGTGTTCAGCGCGAGGCTATCTGGACCTCACCCAAAAACGTATGTATAACAAGCCAGGACGTGTCCAGATAACTCAGAGGCCTTACCACGCAAGCTAAAAACAATTCAGTTACATGTCGCTCAGTCAAGGAAGAGAGATGGGGCTATACACCCATAATTTAAAAGAGAAAAAACCAAAAACTCTTTTTACCGTTTTATTATTACTTGAACTTTGGAATTCTTTTAATAATTTTATATCTAAAAGTGAGTGCGGTTCTAATCACTCGAATTGTAATATTTTGAAGTTACCTACTATTATAATCCCTTCTTTTGATGGCAGTTCAAATAAATGGCTTGAGTTTAGGGACATGTACTTGTCGTTAATACATAATAACAGACAGAATTGATGAGATAAACAAGTTTCATTATTTAAAACCATATTTAGAAGGTCCAGCTAGTCTGATCATCAACTCTGTGACATTATCGTCAGATAATTATAACATCGCTTGATCGTCTCTTCTTTGCGACAGGTACAACAATAAGCGTTTATTAATAAACTAGGAATTCAGTGCAGGGTGCGACTGAAATAAATTGAGCTGAGCGAGCAGGACTCTTACTTGAAAAATAAGGCATCTTACTACGGTCGCGCGCATAGCTTAGGCCGCGCGCTCGTGAAACTGTTTTTCGATGATTATTCCTCAATGGTACATTGTATTTGAACAGTTAACCCCTCTAAACACCCAGCGGTGTCTACACTATCACCATGGCAAATTAGCGTTCAAGTCCCGTCCGTGTAGTTGACATTTGCCGATTAAGTTTATAGCTGTAGATATTTTCCCAATAGGGTGGCTAAGAATTGGAACGGGCAATCCAGTTCTTCCTAGAATATAATATTTCAGTGTATAATTTTATGATATTTACTAGCTGTGCCCGCGACTCCTTCCGCGTGGAGTGCGATCTGGATTATGGATTTTACTCACGGAACCTAATACTTAACTTAAAATAAACGAAATGTGAGTCGGACTCGTTCACTGAGGGTTCCGTACAAAACTGGATTGTGGGGCGAAGTTAACGTTGCTGTAGAACTTCTTGTCTTGACAGACAAACATACAGATTTTTTTGGTGACGTGGGTACTACATATTTACGGTTTTTAGGGTTACGTACCTTAAGAGGAAATAACGGAACCCTTATAAGATCACTTCGTTGTCCGTCCGTCCGTCCGTCCATCTGTCAAGACCGTTTTTATATCTAATACTCAGGTCTACTGTCCCTTGGAGCTGTGAAGAAATCAAACTTCTAAGCCAAAGCAATCAAAAGATACAGCCGTTTATGCCGCAAATTTCCGCAAATTTTCGAAACTCGCACGGGAAGCAAAACCTACAGAGTACTCCCGTGAACTTAGAATCTTGAAATTTGGTACGAAGTAACGTCTTATAGTACAGGTAAAGGAAAAATTGCAAAAACCGTAAATTTTTAGTTACATCATATAATAAAAAATATTTTTGAAAATTTTAAAGTTACTACTTCTTTTCTCATGAACGCGTAGAGGTATTAAATTGAAATTCATTTCAAATACTCAGGTCTATAAAATGTACGGAACCCTCGGTGTACGAGTCTGACTCGCACTTGGCCAGTTTTTTTTTGAACCTTTACTTTTGCTATAAGAATTTACTTTTTACAAATTATCATGATTCTAGCTCAACGGGAAGCAACCCTAAATGTTTTGCCATATTAACTTCTAAAAAAAAAACACACATTTTATGTACCTTTTTTTTGTGCGGAAATCTCTTCGGATAACCCCCCGCCGGCCAGCGGGGGCGGTTTATGTCAGGCTTGAACCGACTAAAACCGCACGCCGTCTCGGGTCTACAAGCGCCGGGGTGTAAGGTTACCCATAGAGCATATCCCTCGCACTCCGTCTGACCCTGGGCCATTCGCAGTGTCAGTAATAGCAGAGGGGGGGACAAACTTTATAGCAACTTCTTTCTTATAAAAAAATAATAAATGAAATCCGATCACGCGTTAATGAATTACAGCTAATTTCACATTTTGACTTTCATTCCTTCCCCGAATAGAACCGGGTAAAATTTCAGAATGAAAACTATCTAAGAACCTTCCTCACTATATGAACTCAAAACATACATACCTTTTTTTTAAAAAACCGGACGCCGTCTCGGGTCTACAGACAGGGTATAAGGTTGCCCATAAAGCATATCCCTCGCACAACGACTGACCCTGGGCCATCTCCGGTTTCGAGATGGCCCCGTCGGTTTGCATATGTATACCTATTTATTTATTTTATCTAATAGCTTTGCATTTATAAAAGTACTACTTTATGTAGGAACTAGCGAGATTTAGCTGTGTGTAAGCTAGTCAACCATTTACTGGCACTATATATAGCGGCTTTAATGGTACACAAAAACCGATTAGTTCGGTCCTTCACAGGCATTCCTATTACATCTGCTGCACATAAATTTAATGTAAGTGAACAATTTTCATTAAAAAAATACATTTATAAACTCTACATGGCGACAAAAACTCAAAACAGCCCGTAATATTGCCTTCATAGTCCAGATTGGCTACCCATTGAAATAACAACAGTGTACTTAATTGTGAACCTTTACCAAATATGTACATACTTAGTAACAATGTTGTTTTAATAGCGTAGAGATTCTACAACTTCTTTTTTATACATCAGTAAGTATTGATAAATACTTAATATGTTGAAGAGAGACAGATATATGTTAATGCGCTATGTATGAGTGTTAGTGTATGATAATCTATCGAAGATTAATCCTGTCCTGATAATTGCTAGTAAGTATAATATATCATGATAATTGAGTACTTTAAATAGACGTTGTGTATATGTATGTTTGTTAAATATCCAAGTCTAATAATATCGCTAAAATGGAAATTTATCATGGGAATAACTTTTTTTTTGTGCGGCAATACCGTCGGATACCCCCCCAATCGCCCACCCCCCCTCGCCGGCCAAAGGTCGAGGTGATGTCGGGCTTGAACCGACT
The DNA here is from genome assembly GCA_946251805.1 of Cybosia mesomella. Classification (NCBI taxonomy): domain Eukaryota; kingdom Metazoa; phylum Arthropoda; class Insecta; order Lepidoptera; family Erebidae; genus Cybosia; species Cybosia mesomella. The sequence continues at coordinate 26,277,028 of OX276401.1, forward strand.
AAAACCGCAGGCCATCTCGGGTCTTCATACGCTGGGATGTAAGGTGACCCATAAGGCATATCCCTCGCACCCCGACTAACCCTTCGAGTTCTTTAAATCTGCCTTATTTGGCCTTACTTGGTGTGTCATTCGCTCAGTAATCATTCGTTCTAAGTGCCCAAACCACCTTAGCAATTAGGATATGTGATAAATTCAATTCTTGTAACAACATTCTCTTTCAGGCCACACCAGTCTCGTATATCTATCTGCTTTTCTCTTCCTATCAGTCAACGTTACTCCACACATACTACGCAATGACCGTATCTCCACTGCGTTCACGCTACTGTCATGATTTTTCTGCCACACCCAACTTTCACTTCCATATATTAATGTGGGGACTAGTACGCTGTTTTGAACCGCCAGTCGTGGCAATTGCATTTTTTTATATAAATTATCACTAAAAGAAATACATAAAAATTTCATAAAAACATAACCGATTTGAGAATTGAATCCAGGACCTCGTAATGGCAGTCCACAGAAGCGGTCAATGTAATTCAACAGGTAAGAAAAAAATATAAACATTTAAAATTACCCCAAGCGACCTCTAATCCCATTTCTGTTCATTTTCCTTAAGGCCGTCCGCTGCCTCTTGCGTATCACACATGCGAGCGCCCGTACGTCATGCAAATCGTATTTATTTTTTTGCATTACTTTGCAAATTATTTGCACGAAATTAGCTCTATTTTATTTGCACGAAACAGCTGATCGCATGAGTGCACACACACGGGGCATTGGACGGCCTAAAGGAATAACGGTATAAGGGCAATGTGTAAGGTGCTCATAACAACTTTGTTCATTAGGAATCAGATTTCGTGAATTTTTATTTTGTGTGATTTCATTACACATATTTGAGGACATCGAAATTTTTAAGACTCAAAATATATTTATGACACTGATAAACTGCATATTCGCTCTTATTGTCTCAGAGAGTGCCATAATGATTTCATTGTAGCATTTACGGCCGGATGATTCATGCGAACACCGTACCACGTACTATAGAGCAAAAGAAAATATTTGAACACGACAATTTCATCTTTTTCATTCGAGCTCTAATCCTCGTTAAACCCAGGCTTGGACCTTTTTTTTATAATGGATACGTCAATATGACTTTTCCTCGCCTGGTGATAAGCTAAAGGAAATTGGAGGTCAGAAATACAGACACCGATAATGTTATAATGGTGGCCGTCAGCTTGACGGCCTCATCAGATGCTTTTTCACGCATCGCTTAAAGTACCCGGGACTGTAGGAAGAAGGAAACACGTATGTTGGTGGAGAATTGAAGGTGCGGCAAAGAGAAGAGGTACCGATTGGCATGGTTCATGATGGAATTGTTTGCACCGTGTGAGAGTGATATCTCAGTTTTGCACGTGTTGTGCTTTATAGGATAGGAGAAGGTGGAACTAATTGAAAGAGCTCATCGGAACCCTCGCATTGTTAGAGGCGTTAACTTGGGAACTCGGGGTTCACTCTCCTGCTTCTTCATAAATACAGTCACACCTCCTTCCCAGTAGGGTAGACATTGACCACATGTTTCCACTTGCTGCGATCCTGGTATTCACTGTAGGAAGAAGGAAACACGTATGCTGGTGGAGAATTCCAAATCTTGAAGGTGCGGCTAAGAGAAGAGGTACCGATTGGCATGGTTCATGATGGAATTGTTTGCACCGTGTGAGAGTGATATCACCTCAGTCTTGCACGTGTTGTGCTTTATAGGAAAGGAGAAGGTGGAACTAATTGGAAGAGCTCATCGGAACCCCCGCATTTATTTATTTATTTATTCATTATTATTAGCAATATAAGCTTACAGTTTGCACCAAACCGCTTATTTGCAGTCAGTTGCATAAATATATATTACATTAAATTAATTATTTGAAATTGAAATTATAAAATTATTAAAAATACGAAGAAATACGTTACATTTTAGGCATACAAATACTATAAGTTACTCAAATATTATCTCACAGTTGTACCAAAGACACCTGGCTTATCATAAAATACGTCCGCATCTGGATTCTTTTTCAAAAAGTCATTCAGGTACTGAACAGCTCTGTAAGTAGGGCTATTCCATGCCAAAAAGCGCCAAGCTGGTGGGCAAGTCAAGAGCTGATGCTGTCGCCGTCCAGTGCCCCGCATGTACCTGTCCGGCACATAGAAGTGGATACATTCACGCACCGAAGGGTTGTCCACTTTAGAATTTAGGAGTAAATAATAGTGCATGACGTGCGCTAACTCCCGCCTAAGTCGCAATGTATCAAGACCGATCATCCCTGACACGAAGATGGAAGGGTAAAGAAATGGATAGTATCCATAGGCGCGCTTGTACAGGTATCGAGCAAATTTACGCTGAACTCTCTCAACCATCAGTATGTACAGTTGTTCTGTGGGATTCCATACGATTGCGTTAAACTCCAACACACTACGAACAAAGGCAGTGTAGAATACCTTTATAACTTCAATATTGGCAAAGTGGGAAGAAGTTCTAATTATAAATCCCAGAGACCTGTTTGCCTTTTTACATACATGTTTCATATGCTCATGAAAATTTAAGTTACTGTCCATAATTATACCTAGATCGCGTATTGTGGTGACACGTTCTAGTGGTGTTCCTGCCAACTCATATGTCGCCACAATTGGAGCACGGGATCTTGTAAATGTAATGCTTTTACATTTGGAGACATTAAATGTAAGTTTATTTTTTATACTCCAAGGAACAACTGTATCGATCTCTCCTTGGAGCGTTGAACAGTCTGTCCTATCAGTGACAGGAAGAAACAGCTTTAGATCGTCAGCAAACAGAAGACACTCAGCGTTAGTAAGAACCCCAGGCAAGTCGTTTATCATTATCAGGAACAGAGTTGGACCTAGATTGCTGCCCTGGCTTACGCCTGACCTGGTATAAAATTCGCGAGATTTGAGGTTCCCAATTCTAACATACTGTCTACGATTTCTTAGAAGAAGTTGCATATTGAACCCCAAGGATGCAAACTTCATTAGCAGTACGTCATTATCCACGAGATCGAAGGCTTTCTTAAAATCCAAATATGCTGCGTCAACTTGACAGCCTGCTGTTACTCGAGAGCGCAGATAATCAACAAACCCAATATGGTTAGTTAGGGTAGAGCGGGCCGGGCGAAATCCATGTTGGGCGTTGTCTATGTACTTATTGTGATTGTATATACAATTATTTATAACGGACTCAAACATCTTCCCAAAAATCGATAACACCGCTATAGGTCTAAAGTTAGTGATATCGATCGAAGAACCACCCTTTGGTATCGGTGTTATTCTAGAGACTTTCCAGGCACTAGGATATACACACTGCTGGAGTGATAAATTATAAATGTGCAAAAGCGGCTCCTCTAAGGCAGATACACAGTCTTTAAGTAAAAACGCAGGTATGTTATCGGGACCACACACAGAGGATGGCTTCAGACGCCGAAAAGCTCGTCTAAATTCAGAAGCAATTATGTGCCCCACGCTAAAGCTGTTGGAATTATATCCTGCGTCAATTGCTTCTCCCTCAGCTACTTCAGGATCCAGCAACGGAATGTTTGGATGAAAGACCGAACTAAAATACTGCGCAAAGGCATCAACCGCGCCCTAACCCTCGACTGTTACATTATTATAGATATATTCTCTACATTGCTGTATATTTTTACGTTTGTCCTTCACATATTTAAAAAACCTGCCGGGTCACGAGTGATATTATTCTCTACTGTATACATATACTTCTTAAAAGCTACATCAATGAGATCCTTGACTTTGGTCCTATAATATTTAAATAATTCTCTATTAAATTGTAGTCCATAAATTTTAAACTTTTTTAAGTGAAAATACTTTAATTTTATATAATATATTATTTCAGTAGTGTACCACGACGGATATACATATTTATGACTAGATGTATACTTTTTTAAAGGCACATGCTTATCGATTATACTGTTTAATTTGTTATACAGCGTATCCGCAGCCACGTCCGTGTCACCCTGCACCACTAAATCTGTCCAATCAATAGCAGCAATATCGGAGTATAGGGCATGGAAGTCTGCCTTTCGGAAATTCCATTCGGATACAACGTGATCGTGTCTCACGTTTCGCCCACCGCTGGCCGTTGTACTTCTCGGCATGGAAACCTCCAAGGGTGGATGGAGAGTATCAATTTTCACTAAGGGTTCAATGTCCGATGTTACAGTCACAACGTCAGTATCTAGAGTGGTTAGAATTAAATCCAAGATGCGCCCCTGCTTATTGCAGATGTTATTACATTGTCGCAGTTTACAAAAGCTCAAAAAGTTATCGAACTGGAGTTTTACATAGGCACTACAAGAATATAAATTAAAGTCACCAATAATAAAAAATTCGTACTTGGAGTATGTAGAAATAGCATTCTCCATACAAGTCAAAACATCTAGATATCTTTGGTCATTATAACTAGGAGGCAAATACACAACACATACCAGCAACCTTTTTTTTTTTTATTATTTTTTTTTTATCGTGCGGAAATCCCTTTGGATACCCCCCCGCCGGCCAGCGGGGGCGGTTATGTCGGGCTTGCACCGACTAAAACCGCACGCCATCTCGGGTCTTCAGACGCCGGGGTGTAAGGTTACCCATAGAGCATATCCCTCGCACCCCGGCTGACCCTGGGCCATCTCACCACTAACAGCATCGCTCATCCTGTCTCCTCTGAAAGCAGAGGAGTACGGAGAGCGATGTGTTCCCGCCACGTTGGGTATTGGCCGACGATCAATGCCCACCCTATGAAGGGGTGAAGGGGAAGCCATTGACCGCCGCCCAGGGTGTACCGGCCGGTCCGATTCCGTTCCCCCCGGACTGCAGCGGGATCGGAATCGGAGCGACACTCGAGGAGGTTACCCAACATACCAGCAACCTAACATTTTTCCAAGTTATTAAAGCAAACAATATTTCTTTGTCTATAGTTAAATCATCAATATCTTCGATTAACTTTACGGTAAAACAATTCTTTACGGCAAGTAGGATACCACCCCATCCGGTATTGTTAGCACGATCCTTTCGCAGCACTGTATACTCCGAAGGAAATAGTTCCGAGTCGTATACTGAATCAATGAGGAAGGTTTCATTGAGAAAAATGAAATCGTAGCAACATATGGTAACATTATTAAAGAAATCAGTAGTTCTTGTGCGAAGGCCTCAGACATTCTGGTAGTAAATCAGAATTTTCTTATTGTGTACTTTAATCTTGGACTTTAGGGTACGTTGTTTAATAGGAGAACATTTATTGGTATCTGTTTTACTACCATTGCTATTCAAGAAAAAACTGCAGTTGCTGATCATTTTTCTTGGCAGAATGTGAACTGTTTATATAACTGCGACAATTCTGTATTGTCGCCATAATATATATAATAATATATATATATAATAATATAATATATATATAATAATATCCAATAATAATACATATTTTTAATTCCACTTTTATTGAGTTTACCACTATTATATGAGAACATGTCAAAAGATAAATTACGATTTGTATCAATGAAGTGTGCTTAGTTGTTTTTTTGCAATTCCAAATTCAATAAATTATTAAATAAGTCAATTTTATAATTATAAATCGGTGCCCCACATACATACGTGGGAGCACAGAATAATGTTTGTATGCGTTATATGTTCTAATGAATCCCTTACTTTTTTTACTAATCTAGCGTAGTCATGCATATACTTAAAATCTTTTTGTCCAATTATAATAACACAGTAGTCATTTTCGTCAAAATTTAGAAATTTGGAGTCAATGTTTATGCAATTGTTCTAAGTCACAGTTAGTCAAGACATATCTGCAATAATCAAACTCGCGGCCAAAGGTATCCTCGACGACCCGCAGGGTACCACAAGTGTTACTGTTCGTTAAGATACACATTTTTCCACGATTAAGTGTCCTTTGTCCGATAGAAGATGTATCAGTACTGCTTTGAGGTAACGAAGACTCTTTACCTTTTATACTTTGAAGTGCACGTTGCAGGTACTCTATTTGCGTATTAAATTTTTTTTATTTCACATTTCGCCTGTTCTAGTTGGTGTCCTAGGCTATCGACATATTGTTTTTGTTTATTGATCTTCTCAGTAAGTTGTATGTCTGTCTCAGCCACTCGTTTAGGAGGTGTAACAAATGTATTTATATCTACGTTCCGCAAGGAGCGTCTACGCTTTTGCACACTACCTAAGTCATTCTTTTTCACTGGAGAATTCGAAAGGAAATTTTTTAATGTATTGTTTTCCTTGGTTAATTTACTGACTTGACTACGGAGGTCGTTGTTTTCTAATATTATGTTTTCCATTTTGAGAGCCGCATAAATCAGACTGAAGTTGCGTGATAGTTTCTTGCATTTCCGGAATGCAGTTAAATTCCATGATTGTATAATCCACGCTCCTTGATAAAGTTTGTTCCAATGTGAGCGAAGTATCATGCTGCACGTCATGTTCGGTGGGTATATTTTCCAATACGAGAATGGGAGTCGTAGGAGTAGAACAGTGCGGAGTCGTTTGCGACAAAGTAGGTGTTATATCTATCTTAGAAATAGGAGAGGATTGTTTCTTCCTAGTTGTCACATAAGATGTTTCAATAGTTAGTGCAGTCTGTGCATTAATTTTTTTCTTTTTACATGTCGTACATTTCCACTTTGATAATAATGCCTTTTCTACTGAATCTTTTGGTTCAGGCAGTTAAAGCATTGGTAGAGGCGTTAACTTTGGAACTCGGGGTTCACTCTCCTGCTTCTTCATAAATACAGTCACACTTCCTTCCCAGTAGGGTAGACATTGAACACATGTTTCCACTTGCTGCGATCCTGGTATTCACTTTTCCACTTCTTCTATTTTCATCGTTATTTTCATACATGCTCGTCAGTCCTCAATCTGATTGACAAACGTACGCCAAGATCGACCCTTGATCGGGTTATCAATCTTCTTCCATGGCAGTCGAAGCCAGATATCGGTCAATTAAGATTTTCAGTCGCCAATAGTAGGCAAGTCCATTCCTATTAACCTTTAAATACCTCCATATATATTTCAAACTAATGATAACTCTGCACTAAGATAGATTTATATCACTGTCTGATTTTAATTGGTTTAAACATAAAACTGTAAAAACTGAGTACTTTTTTTACGCTGTAAGTGTATTCTACATTCAAATGAGCTATTTTAATTGCTGGGTGTGTGAAAACGGTCCAATCCACACAGTTTGCAATTAAGCGATATTTCCTCCTACGCACCGAAGACAAGATTATGACTATACTTAATTTAATAGTGTGAGGTAAAGTGCACTGTTATTAGCAGTCATTCATTATATTCTATGGCTATATTAATATACAGGCAGTGATGACCCAGATTGCTGATTACCACATCTACTTTGCAAAAGGTTAGAAGTTGGGAACTGTTAAAGAGCAAGTTGTTTTTAGCGACACCTATAATTGAAAACATAATCACTGTTGTACGGCGAGTCCAGGTTTGGCAAGTTTTAGAAGTCCTGGTTCTAAAGAATATTTATTTAAAGTACATTCACAAATTAGTTCCAGTAATTAAACATTTTGAGGAAGAATGTTCAAAGTCTAGGGCTTAAACGACATCTACGGTTGACAGAAAAATTACTGTTGTAGCACAGCAATTCTATTCCATGGAAAACTGGTAAATGGCTCCTACGTTACCCTGATAAGAAGAAGAAGAAAAATTTATGTTGCTATTTAATACCACTTAGCGTTTACAACTATTCAGAAAGTTATGTGCAAATGTATTGAAATAAAAACATATGGAAGAAAAGCTAAGCCACCAGTACTTTCACAAACCGAACAAAACATAGTATATTACTACTTGAAGGTGAGTTTAAGTGAGAGTTTGGTATTTACACACTTAACCGACCCATTAGTACCGGAAAATGCTTCTCATATAAAGTTTTTCCCGTTATGTAAAAAAAACGTAAACAGTTATATCGTGGGCGTTACAATCTATTTACATGTTAAAATATCTTGTATACATTCATTATTAAACATACCATAATCACTGAGAACACAACTTTATATTTTAAGATCATAGTCATAATCCAGTAATCATTAGTTTTGAAATATATATCACATAATTTTGACATGTTGTCTATAAATAACAGGATTAACTAAACGGTTTTTATAAAGTGATTTCTTAGATATCATGTTGTGGGTTGGTTGGATATTATAATATTGTCAGATGATATATTGGAATATTTAGTATAAAGTAACATTAGATTTCATTAACCGATTCTTTTTATTTATTACATAACGGAATGCGCTATTTAAATGAGTTGATTCATGAATCGTTTTAATAAATAACAGTTATAGTAACATGACTATACTACCAGACTGGCTGAATCGGACAAAGAGTTTGGTATCGACACAGATTTTTTTTATTTTCTTCTTTGGCAAATATGTAATGAATGCCAGTGTCAAGTAATTGGACAAATCAAGAAATTTGAATATGAATTCAATACAATGCACCATTTCAGTCATTTAGTCAAGGTCAAGTAAAGTCTTTCACAGTCATAGTCCTGCCCTAGTAAAGTAGTGGGGGCTTTACTAGAGGCTTCTGTGGAGTTTTGGAAGCAACATGGAAAATCATAATTCACGGTAAATATCCCACTTTCCTACACTTGTGCATGTTGTCGAAGACGTTATGTCTAAAAACCCACCACTCGAAATTACACAAATTTTAGAAAATGAAATACTGCCTCGATATTTGTTTTCTCGCGTTGGTGCCAAAACTCCAGAATATTATTACTTGACAAGCAACAATACGTCACTTTTGATTACTGTCATGCAGATGACAATACAAAATGGCGCGCTAATACAGATAGGTGTCATTATAACTGTACCAGTTTTTCTGTGAAATGATAAAAATCGGAACTACTACGGTTGTCACTACTCTACTACTACTAGTGTCTAACGCTAAGTACTGCTAAGTCTAATTACAGATTAGTGTTCTCTGATTTTATTTTATTATTTTTACAGCTTATTTTATTACAGCTAATGTTAGATAGACCTTTCGTCAAATGTGGAAGTATATGTTATATAGTCTCAACTTAATGGTAATCTAATGAGTAGCTTCGTAGAACAATAGGTGCTTCTTAGAGGCTGGTGAGATAATAAATTTTGTGTAATTATTTACTAATTTCCCCGACTTTATTGTGAATTTAAGTCAATGACCAGGCATTAAGGACTTTGTATCCAATAAACGAAAAAATCTAAAAAAAAAGTGATGCCTCCCCTTCAGTTCGCAGAATCGTTGGTACGACTAGTTATAAAGGTCCATTTATAGTAGTAGTTTCTTGCCTGTTCCATACGATGAAATTGAAGCAATAAATGACTTGCAATAGGCTAATTGATTGATTGATTGATTGATTGTCAAAACAACATGTCACATTATTGTTTTACTAGGCAATTTTACCATGCAATCCGTTCTTGGTATATAACACATACAATAATTTCTTATGCAAATATTGTATTCAATTGGTTTTTCTCTTCACTTGCCAACATGAGTACCGTAACCTAAGATTCTATGAATACTCATAAAATCTTTTATCTTTTTGCCCCATGATACTGCGTCTACTGCGTCTTTAGGATTCTTATTTTGTTATTATTTCCTTAGATCCGAAAACCTCGACGCCAAATTCTCTGCGCAAGTGCAGTATTACGTGCATCAGAATTCTTGTAATTTTCATTTTCAGTATACTGTAATAAATGTTAAAGCCTATTTAAAATCACCAGAACCAAATATTAACACTATTTGACTTCTTTTTTAAAAAAACAACTCTCTTCTGAAACATGTAATACTTGAATAAAAATTTGCCAACGTAAATACTTGAAGCAACATGCCTATGAATTACCCACGTACAAATCTCTGTTTTGACAAGTCGAAACTTGAAAGCAATAATTGCCTAAACATAATCGTATAGGTGTAAACTAAATACATGGGCGATTATTTCTTGTAAAGATTTGCATTTCATAATTATATTCAATTTTTTAATTAGTATTTGTGTGTAAACAGTTTCTTACAATTCTTGAAGGTCAATTATTGCACTCAATTTATTGCATTCAATTGCTCTCATAAGAAATGGCATCGTGTAAATTTACCTTAACTTATTTACCTAGTTTCTGCATCCCGTCCCACATTTCAAATTGCCGGTGCTTTAACACCAACAGGCCAAGTTCATCATCATCATGCTAACGTCAATCACACCAGGTCAACCGTCTTAAAGATTCGGCCTTACCATCGAGAAGTCCCAGGTTCGAATCATTGTAAAAATCAATACTAGTAATTTCGGTTACTGTTTAGAAAAACTTCCACTTCTCCTCGATTCACGGTTTTTGACATCCATGATATTTAGATAATTGGCACGCATGTCATCTTTTACGACGTCACACCAGTATTTCTTGTGTCAACCCTACTTGAATATCTTTAAAAAGGTTAATAAGCCAATACCCATAAATGTTCAAACTTGCAAATGAACAGTAATAAAACAAAGCATAAACATTGGCCATTTTGCTAAGGCATTAACTGGATTTATTAAACGATTTGCTTACAGCTGTTACCAACCAAGCTGTGTTAACAATTGTGAATAGTCGAATAAATTTTATGCACTGACTAGTCATAGATAAACCCCTATTTGAACTTTAAACTCACATAGGGTTGTCTAATCTATCATATAAGGGTGTGCAGGGCCCTACCCAGGCCTAAGCCAAATTCACCTGTTAGTCGGAGCACCTGCTAAACAACAGAGGAGACTCCGGCGCAGGCTTTCCTACTCCTTCGATCCTTATGGATAGGTTCATCTTGGCTTTCATGTGAGCAACCCACACCGTTAACTTCAAGAGAAAAGCCTGCGCTTAAGCCACGTCCGTCAATCTGCAGTTCTGTCTACTTGTTTGCTGCCGTTCATTTGATTGCGATAAAATTTTATTAACTTATCAAGTACTTGCAATTACGCAAAGGTTGTATTTTTCACTCGTTTGGGAAGAAACGCATCTGGTCGGGTTAGGAAAGGATCAGGGTGTGACTTGAGCAACCGAGGTGGATAGAAGCCGCCATTGCGGCGGTAAGGCCAATCATGGAGGAGTGGTTGGAAAGGCACTGCGGTGACCTCTCCTACCGAATGTCACAGATGATTACCGGACACGGGTGCTTCGGTAAGTATCTGTAGCGCATCCAACAGGAGACAATGCCGCAGTGCCAGCACTGCGAGGATCTCGGCGAAGACCCGGCGCACCACACATTGGTGGAATGCCCAGCGTGGGCGAGTCAACGCTGGGATCTCGTTGCGGATCTGGGCGTGAACGTTCTTTCGCTGCGAGCAGATAATGCACGCGAAAGAGGTAGCGGAGAGGGAGCTGTAGAGAACCTTGCCCCTTCCCCCCCCCCCCCTCGAGTGCCGCAGTCTGCGGCGAGGACGCTACTACTAACTTAACCACTAGGAACTACTGTCTACGCCCGGGACTAAGACCTTCATGATCGGGGCCTGAGGGCGGCAGTCGGCCGGCTAGCTGTCCTTACAGAAGTTCAGCTTAGCTTACCATCAGGCGGGGTGCAGTCAATTAGACGGACTAAATATAAAAAAGCAGGCCAAGACGGAGGCGTGTCGTGTGTGTCCTACACACGCCTGCCAACTCACCGACGCGGGATCAAACCCGACCCCAAGGCGAGGCCGCCACGGCGGCCGAAGTCCGTCGGGCACCCTGGGGTTGTCCTTTTGAGGGCGTACCCTGGGTGCCTCGCAATTGGCGCTTGGGAAGGACATCGTGTGGTTTTAGTCGGTTCGATTCCGACATACCTCATTGCTGGCACCGGTGGGGTGTAGCCCGTGGGGGTATCCACACGTAAAAAAAAAAATAATGTATTGACTTTTCTTTCCTTACCTGGTACGAGGGTTAAGATTTCGGGTCAAATTACGAATTAACGCATACAAATCATCTTCATAATGACACATACGAATCTGCTGTCTATAACCAAACTGGTGACATTCAGTGAGCCCTCGCTCCATGTACTATGTAAGTCTATGGTCTGTTACAATGAAATCTTGATCCTTGTTGATAGACAACTCAATGTGGCCGCCGTCTCCTGCCGTACAATCTCAAACCACTTAAAAGATTGTCGAAACATAGCCCGAATTGTCTGTCCGTCTGTAATGTTTATGGTAATTCTCTACTTTTGTTAGTATATAAATTACTTGAGATTGACGTATTGAATAGCTTTGATAGTCCATTACTGTGTGTAACATTTTATGGAAAGCACTGTTTTCCTAAACGATTCATGATGTGTTGTGTTATGTATGTGTGTGTTTATATACGTGAATACATATAAAGGTTATTCAACTGTTGTAGTTAAAATATTGCATTATACAGAAGGATTTACTGATCGAGTCTTTAATTTTTTTTAAATTTGTTTGTTTCATATTCTTGAGAGTCGCGTGGGCCACGCCCAAAATCTCTCATAGGTGTCTGATAAATTGACTAAGGTACTGGGCTGTTTTTATATACCAGTAAATACACATTATTTGGGCCCCACATTACTTACATAACCTATTACCATCCACTGGACAAAGCGTCGGTAGCTCACTGGTTTAGGAGTCGGCCTTATGATCGAGAAGTTCCGGGTACGAATCCTGGCTTTGGAGTGGGAGTCCTCTCGCTCGGCAGCATGATTGCGGCAATGGAGCGGAGCGCGAGCGCGTGGGCCGCCGCCACCTCCTTCTGCGAGCATGTATTGCTCACGTAGGAGATGGCGGAGCGCGCCCGGGAGAGATTTAGAACTCTCCCGGCCCGCCGAGCCCGCAACATGCTCGCCGCGCGTCGCCGGCGACCTAGGCGCCGGAGGTCGCTTAACGACCTCCGTCCTCCATGAGCGCAGGCCTGGGGGTGGCAGGTGAGGCTGCCTGTCACCCCAGCAGAAGCAGGCAGGGACGGTGGGGTGACCAGCGCCCCTCCCCCAAACCGGGGCAAGACGGGGACACCGTGGTTCCCAATCCCGACGGGGCCATCTCGAAACCGGAGATGGCCCAGGGTCAGTCGGGGTGCGAGGGATATGCTCTATGGGCAACCTTACACCCCGGCGTGTTAAGACCCGAGACGGCGTGCGGTTTTAGTCGGTTAAAGCTCGACATAACCGCCCCCGCTGGCCGGCGCGGCGGGGGGTATGCGAAGGGATTACCGAACGAAAAAAAAAGGGTACGTTTCCTGGCCACAACACTAATGACGTGAACCCACTTCTAACGCAAGCAATTTAGCTTAGCTGGAGGGTTAGGGGAAATACTAGTTATTTCGGTCACTACATAACCTATTGGGATCCTTTATTTACCTTGTATGTACTTACGACAGGAACTATAAAAGCTATGGGTAGCCCTTATATTCTTCTTTGCCAGAAATCACGTGGTTGTGTGTGAAGAAGTGTGTGGAAAGTTGTGTGAAATAACATAGTGTGACGTCATACCGTGTTATTGTCAAACCATTAATTTTTGGATATTGGTACAAAATGTAATTTTTACTTGTATTTGCCTATTATTTTTTTAATAAATTTAGTCAAACAGTGTTTATTTTAACTATAGGAAACTACCCACATGTGAATACGGTTTTTGATCGAAATTTTACATCATCCTGTATGTCTATTTAAATATAAAGGAACATTCAAAACTCACGTATACGTCAGTATTGATAACACATAGAATAGTAAATTCTTATCACACTTGATTAACTATAGCAGCGCGTACGACTATTAATCGTGGTCGCGGTCGTCTTGCGCACGCGCTTAGTACGAAAGCTTTGTAATCAGCCATCTTGGTTGTGTTTCCACAAATAAGCTTTTCTTATCTTAAAGTCCACTCACATTACAGTCAGGCTTGTCTCAAATCTTGGACATTGAACACGGTGCTATACATTCTCTATGTAAATGGCCACACACGGTATAAAGGTGTGGCCACACTTCACACATATATTTATTGAAATTTTGAAACAATCAGTATGCTGACTTTTCCTATAAATTTAACTTGGAAAAAGGGAACATCCAGGACGGGCACCCAAGCCGTAATTTACATGAGAATTTCGAATATCTAGAACGTGCTCATGAAGTTCTAGTAGTTCTCATGAAGGACTCAGTTGGTCAAAGTATTCCCCTGAAATTGACTGGTCGCAGGTTCAAATCCCGTCCTGGATGTTCACTTTTATCGAGTTAAATCTATACACACATATATTTTCTTACTTTAAACATACTGGCGCCTGTACAACCCAAATGGGCAAGCATAGGTGTAGGCAGTAGGTAATACTCACATTTCACCAACTATGTTCTTCAGACTCACATAATAGAAAGCAAGCCTATTTACCGTCAACAGAGCACTTTCTTGAAAAAGAAAGGTGGTGACATTTTTGGAGTAATTAGTAGGTAAGTATGTAATAAGAATATATTTTATTTTACAATCTATATAATATTAAACAAAGTCGTGTTAGTGATGATCCAGATAAACTCAAGAACGGGTGGAATTTTTAATGATCTTTAATTTTTTAGATTTGTTTCCGCCCACCGCCTGGTTATATCGGACTCGAACCGACCAAAACCTCACACCATCTCGGGTTTTTAATGTTGGGGTGCATGGAGAAATTAATGAAATATTTATTTTGTTATATTCATACAATCATACATTCATGATTTAAAATGTAAGTGATATTGTAACAATTACTGGTTGTGCAAATAAATAAGATAAAAAAATAAAAAATCTGCTTAAAAGATAAAATGATACAGTAATGAATATCCGCTTTTGAATTTTCTTCATACATATAGTCACGCCTCTGTTGTAGGCAGAGAAAACATTTTTACACTTTCTACAATCCTGGCATACGCCTTTCGCTTTACCAATAAAAAGTGCTGGTTTGTTTTTTTAATTTATTGTTAAATAATAATTTTCATTGTCCTCGGTTTTGTACTGCACATAAATAGCTTATCATTTAATACAGAGAAGATATTAAATTAAATCCATTACAACAAGTAAAGCCAGTCATTAACTAGTATTTTTTTGTGAAGCGCACAAAAAAACACTGTCTTTTTACGTCAGTGTGGCTGTAGCTTTAAATTGTAGCAATAATAAGTGCCTACGCAGGCAAGGCAAGACTTTCGTTTTATTGATGAAATTCGAGCGATGGTCGGTGCGGATGATAGTCGTATTGTGTGCAGTACCCACGCCCACTGCCTACCCAGTCACTGCAGGTTCTACTAGATACAATGTTTATGTTAGAATAAGTATTTACGTGAGAGTTCTAAACTCTAGTGGCAGTAAGTTCCGTTGGAATCACACGAGAATCATATCCGTAGCACCCACGGAAATGATATTCAAGTACCTACTTCAGGGAAATGATAGCCATAAGAACGGTTGATGATTCGAGATGTTTAGTGATCGTCTGTCTATCTCCTCAAGTATCTCGACCAAGTACCCCCCCTCCCCCCGCCGGCCAGCGGGGGCATGAACCGACTAAAACCGCACGCCTTCTCGGGTCTCCGGGCGAAATAATATTAGTAATAATATCTCTTGAAAATTCTCATCCCATGATATATTGTTATGTTTACGGGATCAACACGAACTTGGTTTAGATTTGTAAATACCTTTGAACTTCTAAACTTTCAGTCCTATTTTGAACTTTTATTCTACTACAACTTGAAAAATAAATTTATATGAGTACGCGATTAGGCGCCATAACAGTTCATAGAGTATACTTTGAATTTTTTTACAGTTTCACATAAGAGCAAGTTTACTGATGATGAACAACAGTACTATTTGTTAGTTATACTATTCTTAGTTTTATATTTAATACAATTTATTTACAGATCAGTTTCTCCAAAACCTTTTAATAAATTTAATAAACTAGTACCTTGTAAAATCTTTTGTTTTGGTAATGTGCAGCAACTTACGTTGCCGACTGTACGATAACCGTGGAAAGAGATCAGGTCTCTATGTTTAACTTCACGGGTAACCATAAATAAAAATAAAATAAAAAATCCATAGGAACACTTATTTTTCACATTTTACTAGTAGTATATTATATCTATCCACTTAGATCATTAAGTTATATGGCAACATTCAACAACCTCTCAGTAAAATAATATTTCTTCATGTTAAACGTTTATCAGATGTCTCCGCGAGCTAGTCTTTGAGTTTATTATAAGTGCCATCTTTCAACATTTTTCTTGAGTATACGGTAGATAATAACTCGAGATTTGTTCGGGCAAATTATCTTGACGACAATCTTGTATGTTTGTTGAAAGTACAAATTTAGAATAAAAGCTAGCAACAAAACCAATCACAGTAGTAGATAATAAATACAAATACAAAATATAATTATACATTTTATTACAAGTACAAATTAATTGTATGAATTCAATTTTTGTTTTTCGTACTCATTAAAATAAAAATAAAATAAATATTTTACGACATTCTACACAGCACTTTCTAGACCCAAAGTAAGCATAGTTTAACTAGCTTGTGTTATGGTTTCCAGAATGCGGATAAAAATACTTAATATATACTTTTTTTTGGTAAATACATACATATTATACATAGAAACACCCAGACCAATGCAAATATACATATTCATGCATACAAATATTGGCACTGAGCGGGAATCGAACCCGCGCCCATGTAATAAAACTAGTCCATCCATTGATCGGACACTAGTTTTATTACATTTTTTTATTTTTAATATTTTAATTTTATTACATAATATATAGGGACAATGGTAGGTATGCTAAATACGTAACCATATATAAAATAAAATAAAGTATAATGATAATAAATATATTATTGGACTTCAAAATGCCACCAAAAATCTCAGAATGTGCTTTATTGCAGCTTTTATGTAAAAAAAAAATTAAATTATTTTGCAAGCTATATAAACAGAACCTATTATTGATACCAGTATACACTTTCACTGATCGTACACTAGTTTTGTTGTATATCGATAACAAAAACCATTACTCCGATATAATATGTATACACAGTTTTATATAAAAACTCTTATTCGAATCCAAAATCTAAACTTCATCATTATCAACTTTAAGACTATCTAATAACAAAATAAATGTTCTTCGTCGTTACTATCAAGTTAATATCATTAAAATATAAACATAACTTCACGCCTGTATCCCCGAAGGGGTAGGCAGAGGTGTATTACACACCCACGATTCGCCAGTTATGTTGAGGTCCCAATGTAATAGGGGGTGAGCCTATTGCCATCTACCGGGCACATTATTAAGCGAGCGATAATTATCATTTATTAATGCACACATAACTACAAAAAGTTAGAGGTGTGTGCCCGGGCAACTGGGGATCGAACTCGAGACCACGTCTCAGCGACTGCTACGTTACGTATGCCACTGGGCTATCGCCGCTATCATCGCTTCATTAAAATATCTTATTCCGATTTACATTAATATGGCTTCTGGACAGAATAAATTTACAACGAGTTTTCCTACAAATAGTTACATTTCGAAATTGATTGATCTCTGTTTTTTAATCACCATTCCTGATTGATCGTTGTAAAAAGTTGATTACTAGATTTGTTATTGCATATCTCTACATATTATAAAACAAAGTCCTCCGACGCGTGTGTCTGTTTGTTCGCGATAAACTCAAGAACTACTGCATGGAATTTTATACTGTTTTCATTAATGGATAGAGTGGTTCTCGAGGAAGGTTTTAATATATAATATGTTATTTTTTTGTATACATTGGCTAAAATATAATGATATTTGTTAGAGGTGTCGGAAATAAATAAGCCATCAGGGAGCTTTCAACGAAAACACTGCCTAAAGCCTTTGAGATATAGCAAAAAGATGTATGGTGTATGTATATCTTTATATACTGTGGTAATGGAATAGGGTACCCATGGGTACCGGGAACAGGAACAAAATTCCACGCGGGTGAAGCCGCGAGCAACAGCTAGTGATTTATAAATATATAAACAATGTTGAAAGCTGCTTCATTCGTTATTGATATTTAGTCAGTATTAGAAGCCTATTAGAAGTATTGTAGAAAATTTGCATCTTTTCCACCAAAAAATTCCTCTTCAACATATTATGACAAATAGGCTTCTGCTAATTGTATCAAAGGAAACTCTAGTAGCTCATTTACACTCGCAGCTCGTCTCGTGTCTCGCGTCATCACACGAGTTAATCAATTTATGTTCACAGTCTCTTGACGCGGTTAGTCGTTTTTGGACTCGGCTATGGATCCCTTTGACTCATGCCCAAAAATCCGCTCCGGACTGAGGCGAGCCGCGAACCGCGCCATGTCGCGCGTGAATTTAGATGAGATATTAAACTTTTTCATTACACGCTGTAAGCTATAAAGGCATTTATCATAAACATATCCACAAATAAAAATATGGAAAAGCACTTGTATTACAAAGTGATATCACGTGTAGTTTTCAATTTACACAATTACACATACCAGATATAGTTTGGATACACGCATTCCAGCAAAAACTGAACTATTTTACACGAGAAAACGTTTGTAATACAAGACTTGTGACGTTTGATAAACAGGGCCTTTGGAAGACTAAGCCTTGCCTAGAAGAAACTGCAATGTTAGGAAAAGTGAGTTTTTGCTCAATCCTACACTAGCTATGCGCATAGACATCAGCCACAGATGGTCACCGACAGTCTGTTAATTATTTCTGTATAATATTGACCATTAATCAATCGAATTTAGACAAAAAATATATGACTATATGCATTAAATATATGTATATTAGTGATAAGCATAATTTATAGTACCTGTTACTTATTATTACAAACTTTTATGATGTACTAGCTGATGCCTGCGGCTTCGCCCGCGTCGAATTCTGATCCTGTTCCCGCTACCCATGGGACCCTATTCACCAGCAAAACCTTTAAAACATACACAATTCCACCATACATCATTTTGATATATCTCAAAAGATTTAGGCAGCGTTTTCGTTGAAAGCTTCATGACATCATATTTTTTTCCGACACCTTCAACAAATATCATTATATATTAGCCAATGTATACAAAAACTTGACAAATAATATACTAAATCCTTCCTCGAGAACCACTATATCCATTGGTGACAACAGCATGCAAATCAGTGTAGTAGATTTTGAGTTTATCACGAACAGTCAGACGCGGCGGAGGACTTTGTTTTATAATATGTAGTAATTCTGTGCTCGTAGTATATTGTATGCACACACCACAAAACTTTTTAGGTATAATTTACATTTTATAAATTGGTATAATCGCCAATAGACCGGAGTGAAGTTTTCTGATGCATCTCGATTTGGATTCCACCCGGATTCACGAAGGGTACGTGTATGGCGAACGTCTGGACGACAGATTCGCCCATATCAAAATGGAACGACCATGGTATATAAATGTTCCCTGGCCTACGAAGTCTGCGTCCGCGATTCTGGCTGTAAGAGTGGAAGAACAACTTCATCCAACTTATTCCTTGCAGTTTGATCGCTTACTGTACAGCCGTGTTCCTTCCGGAGATTTGAAACCAAGGGCATCGCCTTAGAATTTAGTTGCATTCTCGCCTCCACATTTACATACATACATATAGTCACGCCTCTTTCCCGATGAGGTAGGCAGAGACAATATTTTCCACTCGTTACGATTCTGGCATACGCCTTTTGTATCTTCCACTTTCATAATTGTTTTCATACATGCACGCCAGTTACGGGTACTTCTGACCTGGGGGTCTAGACAAAGTAACATTCTACAAGTGGAATCGCTTCGAAACGAACCTTCAAAAGTCCGAAATGTATGAGAGTGACATTATTTGTCGACATGTCACGTGTAACGAATAACGAAGACCAATTGCAAAATTGTATTTACGTAAATAAAAAGAATCATGAGACAGCCTGGCGACACAGGTGGGACCTGTGTCGCCAGGCTGTCTCATGATTCACAATAGTTAAACAGTTGAAATTTTAACGGATGATATATAGTTGTTGCTGCAATAAATAGAATAAAATAAATATTTAGGGGGCTCCCATTCAACAAACGTGTATTCTTTGCTCGTTTTTGCTCGATATTGATAACGGCAACAGGTAGATGCTTTAAATATTCACAGAATATTTAGTTACAAAGTCAAAGTCAAAATCAAAAACCATTTATTCTGCATAGACCATTAATACGGCACTTACAAAACGTCATAAAAAAATAAATAATCTAATGTTTGGCAAATGGACCACCGGTTCGAAACGCGGCCCTGTCCTGAGAAGACTCCGGCAAGAAACTCAGCGGGCTGTTTTTTTTTTGGTCTATTTACAAACATATTTACTTAACCTAAGTACAATATTTCATTTGAGTAGCATAGAGAGAGAGCAAACAGTTCATATCCAAGCTTGTTTGTCGTCTAAATAGTCTTGAATTTTATAGTAGCCTTTTTGGCAGAGTTTACTTTTAATTTGGCTTTTAAATTTATGAAGAGGTAGATTCTTCATTTCACTAGGAAGCTTGTTGTAGAAGCGTATACAGTTACCCTGAAAGGAATTACTAATCTTGTGGAGTCGACTATTACAAACCACAAGATTGTTTTTATGTCTAGTATTTACGTTATGTATATCACAAAGCCTTAAAAAATTGGAAATGTTTCTTCTAACATACAAAAGATTTTCAAAAATATATTGGGAAACTACAGTTAGAATGTTTATTTCTTTGAACTTTTCTCGGAGGGAGACTCTTGGGCCCAACTTATAAATTGCCCGCACCATCATACGATCCCATACAACAAAGATTTATTGCTCGTTTTTACTCGATATTAATAACGGCAACAGGTAGATACAGTACGGAAGCCTTCGTGCGCGTGTCCGACTCGCACTTAGTACACCCAATTCCTGACGTTCGATTTTTTTTTTATATTTAGGACACGTCAATTTGACTTCACCTCGCCTGATGGTAAGCTGAAGGTAAAGTCTAAGACAAATTTGTCATCAAATTTCTACCACCAGTAACATTTTTAACAGTTGATTCAAATCTGTCTTCGGTGACAATGCAATATAGAGCTGGTCTGATGATGTAGTCAGAAGGTCACCATATGAAGTCACAAATAAGATAAACCCATGAGCTTAGGTTTTGCTCTGTTTTGGCAAGTACTTGATGATGAAATGATGTCCAAGGTCTGAATATGATATAATATCCTGTATATCTTACCAATCACCTACGCTGACAAAAAAAAAAACAGGCGGTCATAGGAACTTCTGAAATTAACAACATAGACCCGTCGTGTTTGGACTCGTTTCATTTATCTTGCCAACTTATAAGTTAAGTTAAAACCAAGAAGTTGAAAATAATAAAAAAAAAAAATATTAAGAAATCATGGGTGTAATACACCTCTGCCTACCCCTTCGAGGATACAGGCGTGATGTTATGTTTATGTTTTTAAGAAATCATTTGTATCATCATTCTACGTAATCCTCGAGGGCTGAGCTACAGATAACAAATGGTTAATAATAAATACTAACTCATAAACATGTCAGTACTGGCAGCCTTAAAACGTAAATGCTTTTTAGTCCCATACCTTCTCTGTATCTCGTCTTAGATTCAAATTCCAAAATAACTCAACACATGTTATGTGCACAGAAAATGGGTTCAGAGCACAGGTGCAGGGGTCGCATAAATCGCGCAGGTAGAAATAGTCCAACCCCTTCCAGAGAAAGAAATAGTCGACAGGGGTACACAACTTCTGGTAAAGATCATTGATTTAATTTAATTTATTTGTAATTAAAAAAAATTACTAACCGCGGTAGCCTAGTGGTATGGGTGATGGACTGCTGAGACGAGGTCTCGGGTTCGATCCCAGGTTTTACCATGGCACACACCAATGACTTTTCGATGCTTTTCGAAGTTATGTGTGTATTTATCGCAGGTTTATAAGTGCCCGGTTAATGGCAATAGGCTCGCCACCTATTACATTGGGACCTAAACATAAACTGGCGAAATGTGGGTGCCAGCACCTCTGCCTGCCCCTTCGGGGATATAGGCGTGAGTTTATGTTATATGTTATGTTATGTTTTATTTGTAATTTGTTTGTATAATTCAATTAAATTTTTAAGCATTTTGTATGCTTACTTTTTTCTAAAGATTTAGATCGGGAAAAGAGAACATTTAGGACGGGACTTGAACCCGCGACCAGTCCCTTACAGGGGGAATGCTCTGACCAACTGAGCCACCTAGACACGTCCCAGGTATTCGAAATTCTCCGATACATTAATACATCTTAAGGTTACGTTGGAGCCATCTACCGTAATTCTTCCGAACTACGGAAACAATGAATAACTTTACAGTCATTTTTAAACATTGTTTTTTTTTGTCGCTCGGTTGGTCAGAGCATTCCCCCTGTAAGGGACTGGTCGCGGGTTCAAGACCCGTCCTAGATGTTCTCTTTTTCCGATCTAAATCTTTGTTTGTATAATTTAAAATGAAGCGTTGGTAGCTTAGTAATTAAGGAGTCGGCCTTACGATCGAGTGGCCCCAAGTTCGAATCCGGGTTATTTCACTACCGACGTGAATCCACACCTAACACAAGCAGCTTAGCTGGAAGGGTTAGCCGGGGACAGTTATACATTTAATTCGTGCCTACATGGCGTTGTAGCGGTAGTGCATTCGACTGTCAAGCCAAAGGTCGCGGGTTCGATTCCCGCTCAGTGCAAGTATGTATATTTGCATTGGTCTGGGTGTTTCTATGTATAATATGTATTTATTTACAAAAAAAAAGTATTCAAGTATGTTTATCCGCATTCTAGAACCCATATGACAAGCTCTGCTTAGTTTGGGTCTAGATGGCGTTGTGTACTTTGTCGTACAATATTTATTTATTATTTATTATTATCCTTGGAAAATATGTGTAGCTTATTCATAGAACAACGACGTTATTATATAAACGTTTGATTTATACTCTGTCAAAAGTTATATAAGCGGTTGCTTATATAACTTTTGACAGCGGCTTCAGAACGTACCTGTTGCATAAAACGTAAAAGAAAACTGGAAAATGCATTACCAAAAAAATATAAATACCCATAAATACTAAAATGATTTAAAACACTCGGTTAAATTAAAATATACAATGATTCACTCGCTCGACAAAAACAGTTACATTTTACCGCATCTAGTGTTGGGATGGAATGTATTCACTGTAAATTATTTAATCACAAGTAATCAGTTACATTTGTTTGCATTTACGTCGACTATTATCCTTACGTTTGTAGTTATGGATTATTGTGTCTACTTCTAATGTGAAACATCAAAATTTTGAAACTGTGTTGTGAGGGATTAAAAGTTGTCACTATAATTATGAAAAAACAATTAAAATAGACTATTCAATATTATTTTTTCATAATTAATCGTTATTAACTATTATTTTTGTCAATTAAACATGGTATACGAAAAAGGAGTTTATAAAAAATATAAAATATCGAGCAAAATAAAATATCAATGTGTAAAATCGATTGCCAATTCTTCAGAAATAAAGTCCATTGTTGTTTGAAATCGAATAGGTTACGCATACGGACAAAACCATTTGTTGGAAAATTGAGCTGTCAACAGTTAAATAAATGGTTGGATAGACTCATCATCATCATCATCATATCAGCCTTAGGAAGTCCACTGCTGAACATAGGCCTCCTCCATTGACTTACATTTTGACCGGTCTGTAGCGGCCTGCATCCACCGAGTCCCTGCGCTCTTTACCAGGTCGTCTGTCCACCTTGCGGGAGGCCTACCTACGCTGCGCTTGGCGTCACGTGGTCTCCACTCAAGGACCTTTCTGCCCCAACGGCCATCGGTTCTCCGAGCTATGTGCCCTGCTTACTGCCACTTCAGCTTGCTGACGCGCTTTGCTATGTTGATAACTCTGGTTCGTCTACGGATCTCCTCATTTCTGATTCGATCTCGTAGAGAAACCCAAAGCATAGCCCGTTCCATAGCTCGCTGTGTGACCCCGAGCTTCCTTATAAGGCCCATAGTGAGAGACCACGTCTCGGCACCTTAGGTCATCACTGGTAACACGCACTGATGAAAGACCTTTGTCTTCAAGGACTGCGGTATTTTGGATATTCTATTTCTATATTTCCATTATTGGTTGGATAGACCATAAATAATTTTTGTTAAAATGACAATTCTTGTAGTATTTAGTTAACTAAAAAGAAAGAACTATGTTATAGAACCCGATAAAAACTATCAAATCAATTCAAACAACCAATGATAATTTTGAAAAGGAATATATAAATTCTCATAAATTTATTATATATATTTATGATATATATGATATGATGATACGGTATTAAAATACAACATAACATAACATAACGTAACGTAACGTAACGTAACGTGACGTGACGTGACGTGACGTGACGTGACGTGACGTGACGTGACGTGACGTGACGTGACGTGACGTGACGTGACGTGACGTGACGTGACGTGACGTGACGTGACGTGACGTGACGTGACGTGACGTAACGTAACGTAACGTAACATAACATAACATAACATAACATAACATAACATAACATAACATAACATAACATAACTTCACGCCTGTATCCCCGAAGGGGTAGGCAGAGGTGTATTAAAATACTATAATATTTAATAATCCCAAAAAGCAAGAAGTGGACAAAATATTTACAACCCCTGTTTGGGAACGCCTATATTTATGATGAATAGTAAGTACATTAAAACTGGTATAAATTAGAGAACTTTCTACATAATAAAAATAAATCGTTAATCTACTCAAGTAACCAACAATTGTCCCTATAGCACTAGCATTTAACTGTCTCCCACCAATGGAAAAGGGTTTAGGCGTCCTCTAAGCGACTACAACAAGAGAGAGCTGATTTATCTACAGTCATCATTATTATCTTAGCATTCGCCTTCTCTTTCTCCTCCTTTTGTTTTGGTTTATACGGCTTTTATGGGAGCGACTGCCGTTTAACCTCCCAATCAGTTTGCAGGTCAGGTTGGCTTGGAGATACTTTAAAAAATGGCTTGGGTTATGTTAAATGAAAGATTCTGAATACAAAACGACTTTTTTATGGAATTCTTGTCTATTTTTCTGTTTGTTCGCGATGGACGCAAAATGAACGGACTTTGATGCAGGTTTTTCAATTAGAAAGGTCTTGGTCAGACTTTAAATTTTCCGTATTATTGATTGCATTTGGTTAAGTAGAACCGGAGATATAAAAAAAAACAACGGGGTGCACTGCGTGGGTGCCGGCAGAAGTGAAAACTTGAATATTAACGTTGTGCATTTTTGATATTTTGGAATGGTTCGGGAATAATTTTGCACGAATTGCTTTAATTATCAGTATAAAAGTACTATCATTTATTTGGTAACATACAATATTCATTTATTGCGCTATCGTACACAAACATGACAATTTATATTACATTAAGAATTTAACACTGCATCGGCATCGAGCCCACGATGAAGTACCTTGGGCTCGTACTCGATAGCCGATGGGACTTCGGACCTCATATCCGAAGTCTGGTCCCGAAACTGAGGGGGCTGCGGCTGCGCTATCGCAGCTGATCCCCAACGTAAAGGGACCCAACGTCCCCGCTAGGAGACTGTACCTGGGGATCGTGCGAAGCATGGCCCTGTACGGGGCCCCCGTATGGGCGGAGACTCTGGAGGCCCGAGGAGTCATCATGGGATATCGCACGATCTCCTTAAAGGTGGTATGTCTCTTAGCCGGGACCCCTTCATGGGACCAGGAAGCGAGAGCCCTGGCGTTGCTGTACCAGTGGCGCAAGGAGGCGCTGGAGCAGGGCCATAGGCCGGAGCGCCGAGAGATCAGGGCTCAGCGGTCCCAGCTCCACCGGGAACTCATGGAGACATGGAGGGTGCGACTTGTGCATCCAAGGTGGGGGGAATCCACCATTGCGGCGGTGAAACCAATCATGAAGGAGTGGTTGGAGAGGGACCATGGGGACCTCTCCTACCGGATGTGCCAGATGGTTACCGGACACGGGTGTTTCGGTAAGTATACCCGCCGCAGACTCATCTACGCCCGGGACTATCGACCACCATGATCGGGGCCTAAGGACGGCAGTTGGCCGACACGCCGTCCTTACAGAAGCAGGCCGTGGCGGAGACGTGTCGTGTGTGCCCTACACACGCCTGCCAACTCACCGACGCGGGATAAAACCCGACTCCACCAGGCGAGGCCGAGGTGGTGGCCAAAGTCCGCCGGTAACCCTGGAGTTATCCTTTCGAGGGCTTACCCGGGGTGCCCGGCAACGGACACTTGGGGAGGACACCGTACGGTTTTAGTTGGTACACGACATAATCACCCCCGCTGGCCGGCGGGGGGGATATCCGAAGGGAGGGGTATACGTTAAAAAAAAAACCCTTCAGAACTATTACAATTATTTCACATTAAAAAGTTTATCTCTCAGAAAAATCAACTTCCATCCATAATTTCAACTTTTTCGACTTTTTCACCATCATTATTACCAGTAGCATAATTTTTTTTTCTTTTGTACGTGCGGGAATCCCTTCGGATACCCCCCCCCCCCCGTGGTTATATCGTGTCTCGACTAAGACCGCACGGTGTCCTCCCCAAGAGTCCGTTGCGAGCGACACTTGGGGAGTGAAACTCGGGGGGCAGGGTTCTCTCCCGCTCCCTCTCCGCCGTCTCTTTCGCGCGCATTACCTGCTCGCAGAAAGAGGCGGCGGCGTGCCACTTGCTCCCGTCGGAGACCACGGCCCTCACCATGGTCTCCAACGAGAGAACTTCCACGCCCAGGACCGCAACGAGCCCACGCAGAGCACTCCACCAACGTGTGGAGCGCCGTCCAGAAGCATCATCGCCAATATATTTATAAAATACTCACTCATTTTCTTTCGGTATTTCTTCGTCACTTTTTTTCATTATTAGATGCACTTTGTTTAATTTCCATTTTATATCAATATATTTATGGTACAAAATAGAATAAATATTACAAAAAGTTATATGATGACAAAAAGTGTTTCTTGGGCCTCGGTCGGAATTGATCTCAGTCTTGACGAAGTCAACTACCACTCTTAGAATAACGCGCCACCAAGGTTGTTAAGTATAGTGTGAAATTAGCGCTTTTATATTTGTCTGCAAACGTCTTACGAATTTTCCATCAGGTCACGTGTCCTGACGCGAGTTTAACCTTTACTACCCATCACAAAAAAAGTGCACAACGCCACTAAAGAAGTTTTTACTTCAAAAAAACCATAACCGACCGCGGGCATCAGCTAGCTACATATATAAGAGTATTGAAGTCGATCAATGTTTAAAAAAACCTGTTATAGCAATGAACTTCTCAAAGATTAGATCAACAAGATAGAAAACAAGTACTCACCTATCTAAATTGGTTGCCCATTGACAATAATAACTGTCGACTCAATACCTAACTATTGTCCTAAAAGTTATCAAGTTTCTGGTAAAACACCAATACGGCGTTATATAGTGTTGCCCATAAATATGTGTCAGACGTTTTTAAAACCAATAAAAGTCAGTACTATAATGCATGGCTATTTCAATTTATTATGCCTGTGCTTATGTGGCCACTAAAACCGCGAGTATTGATTGACATAGTAAAGATGGAAGTTGTTACTATGTTGGCAATGATATTTTTTATTTAATCACGTGGGTCACAATTTGACACGCTTATGATGATGAGAGAAATGTAAAGTAAAATAAAAGGGAAGTATACGTGAATCCACTTTTAAAATAAAAGCGTTTAAAGGTAGAAAGAACTAGTCGTTTTACATAGCCATTTGCGGCAGTTTACAATATCACAGATGGAAATGTTTTCTTACTTTCCTCCGACTAATTCCCGGCTGACTGGCTGGTTCATCAACGCTACAAACTTGAAATGTTGAAATTTGATGCCTTTATTGTTGTTAGCTTTCAGTAAAGAAGGATTTTTGGAACTCACTAAAGGGGTAAAATAAGGGTCCTTTTTCAAGTAAGAAACATGAAATTTCGTAAGCTATGTTAAATGTATACGTGTATCGGTGTACTTCAAAATTTTAGCTCTAAGATAACGAGGGTTGAAAGTTGATATGGGAAGTTCGTGTCAATGTAAGTATGAAATGAATTGTGATCAAAAGCTTCTTATGGTTTAAATTTATAATTGAACATTGTAGGTGGCGGTGCACTCGGAATATAAGTTTTTTTACGAAGGCGAAGCCGGGACGTGTTTAGCGAATCACTAATATAATCGCTCAGTTAATCACTATAATCTAAATCGCTCATTTCGTAGACACACCTTTAAAGAAATGTCGTAACTACCTACAAAAGTTTCACATTTTCCATAGATTCAAAATTTATACAATCATTAGCAGATTGTTCATATATTGATATGGCAATAAACACAGCTTTGTGACCATGTTAATGTTACTCTAGCGTTTTGAGGGCGTATGTTTATTGTTTTATTGTCTATGGTACAGGTGCAACGTCAAGATGAGACCAACAATGTAATAATGTTCCAAAAAAGGCACCAAGAATGACAGTTGATGTAATTCTATATGTTAAAGGTTCGTTTATATCACGAAGTACAACATCACATTAGTGTGAATTGATAATGATATTCTGGCATATATCACACAACTCTATAAGTAGTCAAACTGAGCAAGTATTGTCATCAACATTACAAAATTATTAAAAATTAATTATTTATTAATTATAAAAAAAGCTGTGCTCGGAGTTTCTCCGAAGGATAGGATTCGTAACGAATACATCCGACAGAGAACCAAGGTTATCGACATAGCTCAAAGTATTAGCAAGCTGAAGTGGCACCGCTGCGCTGGAGTAAACGTGTTATTGAGTGAAGACCGCGACTCGGCAAACGTAGTGTAGGACGCCCTCCGGCCAGGTGGGATGACGATCTGCGAAAGACTGCGGGCAGATGCTGCATGCGGCAAGCTGAAGACAGGGCGCTATGGCGCTCATTAGGGGAGACCTATGTCCAGTAATAGACTAGCATAGGTTGATGATGATGATGATGAATACTTTTTTTTGTAAATAAATACATATAGAAACACCCAGACCAATGCAAATATACATTTTTGCACTGAGCGGGAATCGAACCTGCGACCTCTGGCTTAGCAGTCGAACGCACTACCACTACGCCTCAGAGGTCATTATCTAAGCATGATTCCCAGTTGCATCTGAGGCTTTGACCTCGGAGCTAGGGTCCACATACTTATTCTCCTCCTTTGGATATCCAAAGGAGGAGAAACCATAACCATATGGTTGATGCGGCTTTTATGGGAGCAACAGCCTTCTGACATCCCAACCTTGAGGGAAGGTGAGGTTTGCTTGGCTCCGAGGATCTAAGTGAGGCCCCATGTACACTGTAAGGGGCCCAAAATGCGGATAAACATTTCAAAGATAATGATTTTTTCTTTTTTGTCACTATAAGTAATTCTACTGTAGTTTTATTATTTTTACAGGTTTGATATATCTGTATTTATAAAACTTGAGCAGGTTTTTTGTTGCTACCACTGTCTCTAGGTTATGGTACAGTTTACCTTATAGTTATGATGACAAATAGACTATATACATATATCTTAAACAGAGCATTGATTTAAAAAAAAAATTGGTTGTAGATTGCCCATCATCTACGAATAAAAGAAAAAAAGAAATCTTACGTGCCATAGAGCTAACGGTACATGAAATATATCTCTATGGAAATCGTTGTCTAACTAATTAGAACAATATTAAGTGTGTACACTATCCACTATAACTACCAGGCGCCGATGGTAAAAACATGGGGTCAATGGCCGCTTACGTCATCTCCACACAGTATGTACTAGTTGCTAAGCCGAAGTTTTTTTGCCAACCTTGAAAGCAACGTGCTTAGTAAGGATGGCAGTACACTTCTACCTGTTCTGATTTTGAAATATGTTATAAACAAAAATAGACCAGAAAGGAGTAGTGGAGTAGTTCTCACAAGAGGGGTGTTATAAGTGTGACGTCGATGTTTGTGTGTGTGTCTGTCTGTGGCATCGTACCTCTCAAACCGATGAACCGATTTCAATGCAGTTCTTTTCATTTGAAAGCTAGTTTTTTTTTAAAGAATATTAGTAACCGAAATTACTAATGTGTACCGTAACCCCTCCAGCTAAGCTTAATTGCTTGTGTTAGGAGTGGGTTCACGTCGGTAGTGTAATGGCCAGGATTCGAACCCGGGACCTCTCGATCGTAGGGTCGACTCCTTAACCACTAAGCTACCGAAGCTTGCGGTTGTTTTTAGCTATGTTTGGTGGCTCCACGAGTGTAAGAGTATCAGCTGTTTTCATGTTTGATATTAGGCATTATTGGCGTATGATGACTCGATTAAGGGTTGTTCCTTAAACTATAAGTATTTTTATGTGAAGGGTATTTTTAATGACTGAGTTTCTTTATTACGTAGTACAGATGGCATCATACACTTGCCAATGTGTTAATTTCAAAATATATTATGTTTTTTTTTGATATTTTTGTTTCTTTAACGTGTAGTAAGTATAATAAATATAATATATTCTACGACATTCTACACAGCGCTGTCTAGACCTTAAGTAAGCATAGCTTAACTAGCTTGTGTAGAATGTCGTAGAATATTTATTTGTTTATTTATTTATAATATTGGCATTTTGAGTATAGGTATATAAAAAAAAAAAAAAGCCGCGGTAGCCTAGTGGTATGGGTAATGGACTGCTGAGACGAGGTCTCGGGTTCGATCCCAGGTTTTACCATGGCACACACCAATGACTTTTCGATGCTTTTCGAAGTTATGTGTGTATTTATCGCAGGTTTATAAGTGCCCGGTTAATGGCAATAGGCTCGCCACCTATAACATTGGGACCTAAACATAAACTGGCGAAATGTGGGTGCTAGCACCTCTGCCTACCCCCCTTCGGGGATATAGGCGTGAGTTTATGTTATGTTATGTTATATTAGTTTCATTTAGAGGAACAATCTTAATCAAGATTCTATTGGTAACTTAATATATTTCTGAAAACTAGATGGGTGGAAAGAATTTATTTAATAATCTCATAAAAACGTAATAAAAGTTTCAAATAGATTTTGTAAGTGCCCACTTGTTGCCAAAGTAGTAAATCTTTCTTTAAATCTAAACTTAATTATTATATTTAAATAAAAACGCAACCTGTCTCAGTATTTATAATTTGTTGCATTATTTATATTATGTACAGTCCTGAAATATGTAGAATATACTGCTTCCGGGCTGTTTGGCCGTGGTCCATCGGAAACTTGTGTTCCAGACGTTTCGTCGATCACTGCGGTCGACATCTTCAGTGGTACACGTCGGGACGCCGTCGAGTGCGGAGAACCTTCCTCGGTGGCGAACTCGGTGCGACCGACGTCTGGAACACAAGTTTCCGATGGACCACGGCCAAACAGCCCGGAAGCAGTATATTCTACATGCAACGCCGGCCGTGAAAGCCTTAAGATTTATAGTCCTGAAATAATTTCATGTACGGACCAGAAAATAAAAATAACTATAAAAATACAGGATCACTTAATTGTCGTTTATTGCGGGTAAAAAGCAGCTGTGTAAATATTTAAAATATATATTTTATTTACATACAAGCTTATTTAAGTGAAAAGTAGTAAAAAGAGCTCTACTGACTGTAATTTAATAAATATTTCCGGAAGATGAGTTTTCTTGCTCAGCAGTAAAATAATCTTCTGTATCAATTTTTGAATAGTCTCTTTGTATTTTGGTAAAAAATAAAATAAAAATAAAAAAACAATATAAAGGTTGAAAACCCTAAATAATGTTAAATGTGGACACACTTTTGGTGTGCGCTCGTGACTACAATGTATGGTTTATTTATTAACGTTTAGTTAAATGTGATTTTTTTTATTTATATGTGATTTCCCTAAAATGTCTCTTCCTTCCTTATAACATAACAACATAACATAACTTCACGCCTGTATCCCCGAAGGGGTAGGTAGCAACCTACGATTCGCCAGTTATGTTTAGGTCCCAATGTAATAGGGGGCGAGCCTATTGCCATCTACTGGGCACATTCTAAGCGAGCGATAATCAACTTCTTTCTTTTTTTTGTCCTTTTAGCAAATATTGAGTAATACCAATAATAAGTGAGTTATTGTAACTTTAAACATAAATATGTTTGAAATACATATTTTTTATACTTTATAGTAACTAACAACAATGACACTAAATAAGTACAATTTGAAATACATATATTTAGTGGGAAATGAATGGGAATGAAATACATATATGTATGATATTGTCGGAAGTTTACGCGAATGTCACACATTGAAATAAAACTATTTTTAACGGATTCTATCGCGGTTTATTTGATGTTATTTTATATTTTACATTGAACCCGACGTTTCGGTTGCTTTTCAGCAGCCATATATGTACTTGTCCTTGAAGGCGGTCTTCGATTAGGGTGAAGCTAACTTCGTTTTAACTTCAACGCAACCAAGACCCAGGTGTGTCTCTTCTCTACTAAGCGGAGCCAATTCTAGCCAAACCCTACTTTTCTGAGTGTACCCGTGCCGCCGATAACCACCTTAATCGTAAGTATTTAATAAATTACAAGTGCATAATAGACACTTTTCATTATAACAAAATGTCCGTAAGTATAGCAATGAAGAGACAGAACTATGCGGACATTTAGTTTGAATGAAAAACATAGATAAGATGAAATATTCCAAAGACTCCCCTACGGGTTGGGAAAGGGGTTCTTGTAACGGTCCCCCCTTTACAATGTCCGAAAGTATTTCCCTCACTGATGAGACGATGGACCTGAATGCAGCAACTGATTACAGTGCTGAAGGCACTGAGAGTATCCGTTACTATTATATCCTCCAAGTTTAGGAAGATACTATTAAAAGTTTGGCTTTATTGTGATCGTCTAATAACCCTTTATACGTTGTGTTTAAGCATTGTAGTAACTCATAGTCCTTTATTTGGTACATTGAGACAAGACAAGAGTACATGGTATTGAGAACACTGATTTCAATCTAATTCCTATAACTATTATTCTATCTAGTAATAAAGTTAAATAATGTTCCTATACAACTACATTGAATCCCTGAACCTAATATGATTTAAGATTTTGATTTTAGAAGCTACCTAGTCTCTATAGTGATAATTAGTGATATTTATAAAATTCTGAATACCTACTAAGTTCATTCCTAAGTGATCCTAGATATAGACATAGTTTTGTGTACCTTTAAATGCAAGCTAGTTCAATTTCACAGTATGATATATAAGCATTTAGTTTAGGTAGAAGTAAAGATATAACACACACAATATGGAGTTGTCTTACCATAACTGGACCCTGCAAAGGAAATGTATATAGTTTTCTTATATACAATTTGAGTTATTTAGACAAAGATATAGTAAATATTGGTGGTCAAGTAAATAAAATGTGTGATTAAATACATATGTGGTTAATAATTAGTTACCTTGAGATAACCTACATAGTAGATTATCTCAGAGTAGCCGGAAAAATGAAATGAAGCATCTGTTGATATGTGTAGACTGCTAGGATGGGGTATTTTTATAGGTAATAAGGAATCCTATGACCGGTTCCATTGCTGGAACCGGGGAGGCCGCATCCGCCAAAACCCCAGGCCCCCAACGAGCAACCAATCCTCTCCAAGCTGAAGGCATACTACTTTTAAGTTATGCACAACCTTGGTGCTTTACAAAATAAAAATAGTACCGAATTGGGAATGAGTGCCCATAGGTTAGATGAAAATATATCCAGTCTAACGAATGTATAGCTCGAATCATTGCTGTAGTGTATTCATACACAGGCAGTAATTGGGTAACCCCTTGGGCAGTTCATCTAGAACACGGCCAATGAGTTACTAGCGCTGATATGGGTACCAGCTGTAAACAGACATGGTAATATATGTGGTAAGGTTTCGCGAGCTTGTGGCAACTGTCCACGTTTCAGGGTCAAGTGATACCGCGACCAAACGCTTTCAAGACACAATGCGAGCTTGTGGCAACTGTCCACGTTTCAGGGTCAAGCGATACCGCGACCAAACGCTTTCAAGACACAATGCGAGCTTGTGGCAACTGTCCACGTTTCAGGGTCAAGCGATACTGCGACCAAACGCTTTCAAGACACAATGCGAGCTTGTGGCAACTGTCCACGTTTCAGGGTCAAGCGATACCGCGACCAAACGCTTTCAAGACCACAATGCGAGCTTGTGGCAACTGTCCACGTTTCAGGGTCAAGCGATACTGCGACCAAACGCTTTCAAGACACAATGCGAGCTTGTGGCAACTGTCCACGTTTCAGGGTCAAGCGATACCGCGATCAAACGCTTTCAAGACACAAGTATTTTCCCCACACCGATAAAGACATAATAATAAGTAGATAGGTAAGTATGATAGCATGTATTGCGAGGGCTTAGCCCAGCATGACATATCACTTACAATGAGACGAGCTCACATCCGTCAAACAGGATACATAGATCGAATTGGACATCGATCCTGTAAATAATTTGTTTTAAATGTCTGAATTAAATCAGGCACTCACAAGGACTGGATAAAGACAAAGGAATTGTCAAGAGTTAAATGAAGCTGCTTTGTAAGACATAACAATCATTTACTCAAGTAATTACCGTACCTTTGAGCTTCTCATCTTTACAATGAAAGTGAGGTCTGTATTTGATAGGAATAATAGTCCAGCAGATGGCTGTATGTATACACAATACAACACAAAGTGGACTGTCTGATCTTGTCCTATCACCAGTTGAGAAACCGTATGATACTACAAGATAAGCTCGGTAGGGTTGAGCTAGCTAAGGGGCATCAGTTCGTCACTAAACCTCCCCTCAGACCGAACCAATATCAGCAATGAACTGAGTCAGGGTATGATTATGTTACCTTACTTGATTAAGCAAGGTTTCACAACACACATCGACAATCCATTACTAGCTATTGTTGCGTACAGTACTGTTGTCTCGGCAGACTAGGCAAGTAAAGGGACGCTACATTCCATCCACTAGAATAAACATTTAGTTTGTCTAGCACATAGAATGCGATATCCAACGCTGAACGGGCTCTGCCCAATTGGGGTTCCCTATAATAAAACAACGGTCGAATACAGCCATCCTCTGGACTCATCCCAGACAGACTGTTGAATTTCAGTATAACCATCGTAAAAATAAGAGCTCAAGTACTCTAAACCCAGCATGAATAGACAGAGAACGCTATCATAGCATAGCCACAGTCTGATCCCTGACTTGACTTGGCCAAAGTCAACCCAGTTCACATACCATGACCACACCAGATATATAAATCTTAGGTTTTAAAGGAAAATTTATATTCTATTTTATTTTTCTACCTCCAACCCACAAAAGTAAATTATCATGAATACAATTTATGAAACCTAAATACAGTCAACATTTTAAGAATTAGAAGAACAGAAACTAAGATAACTCACCACGCAGGCTACAAGGCTTTCTAAAATTCGGATACAAATTACGATGAATTCCCCAATTTACTTTCTCGGTTATAGATTCGCGGCGTTTCCTATCACTTTCCTATTATATCTTAAGCTGAGCAGCGACTGATCGAAGGCTGCTCGGGCAGAGCTACCGCTTGCTTATAGTTCGCGACGAATTCTTGACGACTCTCCCGATATTCTCCGGTACGCTCCTTTTATTACCTCTTACTACCCCCCGTTCCTATAATCACGCCACTACACGTCATCTCTTCTGAGTTGCCATAAAACAATATGTTTTAAAGCCACTACCAACTATCGACTATTTGAAATTAATAACGGAAGCTATCAGCCTATACAAATAAATTCACTTCAACTATTCCTACTCTTTATTGTCTTGTAACCAAATTAACATGAGATTATACCAAAAATAAATTAAAAGTTAATAAAAGAAATCATTAAGTCTTGAATTGTCACCACGATGAAACAAATCACAAAAAGCAACAATGCTCCCGCTCGGGTTCGAACCCACGACCCTAAATCTGCAACGTCTGAAGCCGTTCTGAACAGCAAGCCCCCGTCCTCAGACCGCCAATGCAATCTCGATGGTTGGACCGTCACATTCTTAACCTACTTACTACCCAATTTTTATTTAAACGATTCGCTTATTCTACTTTTTAGGGTTCCGTTGCCAAATGGCATAAAACGGAACCCTTATAGATTCGTCATGTCTGTCTGTCTGTCCGTCCGTATGTCACAGCCACTTTTTTCCGAAACTATAAAAACTATGCTGTTTAAACTTGGTAAGTAGATGTATTCTGTGAACCGCATTAAGATTTTCACACAAAAATAGAAAAAACAATAAATTTTGGGGGTTCCCCATACTTAGAACTGAAACTCAAAATATTTTTTTTCGTCAAACCCATACGTGTGTGATCTATGGATAGGTCTTCAAAAATGATATTGAGGTTTCAAACATCATTTTTCTCTAAACTGAATAGTTTGCGCGAGAAACACTTCTAAAATGGTAAAATGTGTGTGTGTGTGTGTGTGTGTGTGTGTCCCTGTAACTTCTAAAATAAGAGAATGATAAAACTAAAAAAAAAATATATGATGTACATTACCATGTAAACTTCCAACGAAAATTGGTTTGAACGAGATCTAGTAAGTAGTTTTTTATTCATACGTCATAAATCGTAAACCGCAATTTACATTTCATTCAATCAACTCAAATATAAAAATTAAAAAGAAGTCATTATTATGTTATTTGCTACTACGGAACCCTTAATGGGCGAGTCCGACTCGCACTTGGCCGCTTTTTTTTGTATTGCGGAAATCGACTGGTTATACTTTGATGACAACTTGATAATTGCTCCTTGCCGCGCAATATAGCCATAGGGTACACCCAATCATGCATGTTACTTAAGTTTGTCAAAATAAACCAATTAATGAAGTTGTAGAAGAACTGACCCCGGGATATTAAGTGCAAGCTTTGAATACATTCGGGAATAACGCTCTAATGAAGAAGAAATATTTCCAAGGCACGGGATTCGAACTAGTGGCCTCGTACATTGCAATCAAAGCATCAACCACCGTGCCACGCAGGAACTCTACCATGACATATTCAATTATGCTACTATATTCTATACAGAGCTTTCTAGAGCCAAAGTAAGCAAATTTTAACTAGCTTTTGTTATGGGTTCCAGAATTTACCTACCGATTTTTTTTTTTTTGTGAATACATACATATTATGCATGCGACCCATGAAACACCCAGACCAATGCAAATAGACATATTCATACATACACATATTTGCACTGAGCGGGAATCGAACCCGCGCCCCTTGTCTTAGCAGTCGAAAGCACTATCGCTACGCCACAGAGGCTGTCATATTATGAGCGATCGTGTTCCGAGAAATACGGATAGAGGTATATAGGCTGTTCTCTATTCTTTACCGTCATGGTAGGTCCACTGTTCATCAAAAATAATAGTTATCATTGTTGCTCAAACTTAAATGTTTCTAATAGTAGTTGTTATTTAAATAATTAATCAAACATGTCCATCTTAAAAAACTCGAATCGTCAATCTCTTGATTGAATAAAAGTTAGTTTAAATGATCATTTTTATATTTTTAGAAAGACTTACGTGGGTGGGCGGCGATGAGTCAAAAATGATAGACGTGCTAATTGTGTTTCTAATAAAATGATAAATCAATGTTTAAAAATATATTTCGGATATTTAAATACACCTTTTATACAAGCTTTATATGATGTGTCCTTAGATATACAAGTCATCTGGGGGTATGACAGTGCCCCCGCCAAGACGAGACAACAGAAGCGCAAGGCATTTGTTTTGACGATGTGGTGGGCGTGTCGGCATCGGACCGACTAAAATGACACGGTGTCCTCCCCAAGTGTCCATTGCCGGGCACCCGGTTAAGCCCTCGAAAGGATAACCGGAGGGTTACCGACGGACTATGGCCGCCACCGCGGCCTCGCCTGGTGGGGTCGGGTTTTATCCCGCGTCGGTGAGTTGTCAGGCGTGTGTAGGACACGCACGACACGCCTCCGCCACGGCCTGCTTCTGTAAGGACGGCGAGTCGGCCAACTGCCGTCCTCAGGCCCCGATTATGGAGGTCGGTAGTCCCGGGCGTAGACGAGAAGCGCAGGGCATCACCTACTTATGGTATGGTATTGTTTCGCGAGCTGGTATCCGCAACTCCACAACAAGGCGCGGTTTTTGCGTGAGGGTGGGCATTTCACTCGATCCACCCCAACTCATTGAAGAACGCCAGCAGGCTATTCACGCTGCTGGCGATCTCCCGGAGCGTACCTGTATTTCCGAAGTACTTAACCCTGTATGTGGCGGTTGCAGGGCAGTGTAGGAGCACGTGTGCCGCTGTTTCTTCCTCTCTCATGCAGGCTCTGCAGAGAGGGCTGTCGGTGATTCCTAAGATAAAAAGGTGTTTATTGAAAGAGCCGTGCCCCGTGATGGCAGCTGTGGCCGTGCTCAGTTGACGTTTGGTCAGTTGTCGAAGACGCCTGGTCAGTCCATTTTCAAGCACGGGGAGTGCTTCCCTCGCCTGTCTGCAAACTTCCAGATTTATCCAATAGTTGTTGTGTTGATCTGTCGTTCGTTTGTTTCCTATGGTTCGTAGGTATGCAAAGGGGATCGGTATTATGAGCTCAGGTCCCATTACCACCATGTCAGATCCTCTCCTGGCAAGCTCATTTGCTGCATCATTGCCGCGCGAGCCGCTGTGGCCCTTAATCCATTGCAACGTTATGTTGTTGAAATGGCCTATTTGGTTCAGTTTACGATGGCACTCCAATATTAGTCCCGAGTTTATAGTGTGGCTGTTTAAAGCTTGCAGCACGGCCATGCTGTCGGAGAGTATGCGTATTGAGTGGCCTTCCACTCTCCTGGCCATTACCGCTGAAGCTGCCAGGGTAATCCCCATGCATTCAGCTTGAAATACTGGGTTATGGGTCCCCAGCGGTGTTGAAATGGATACATTAAGGTCCTCCGAGAAAACGCCGGCTCCGGTGCCTGTACCAGTTTTTGATCCATCTGTGAAGATGCGTAATTCCGTTGGGCATAAAACCTCACAGCGGTGGTCCTCATGAAGTTGGACATCACCTACTTAATGATGTAACTATTTGAACTAAAAGTGTCCAACTAGTTCCATTAATATATCTACAATGTAACTAGGTGGAACAGACCGTCTCTAAGCGTTTTGCTGTGTTATTGTATGTTTGTTTTTGGCCAGAACTAAACTAAGTAGTAAGGGAGTAGAAAATTAAGACTATGAAACAACCACCATCTTCATTCTCCCTGTGAATGTATCAGTGTGTGTGTATCAGTGTAAATAATAAAATAACTTAAAATAAATCGCGATAGAATTCGTTAAAAATAATTGCATATCAATGTGTAGGGGTCGGATAAACTTCCGAAAATATCAAATATTATGATATGAGTGTGTAATACGCCTCTGCTTACCCCTTAGGTGTCACGGCGTGAAGTTATGTTATGAGTTTTAGCGTATAATGGCATAATGCCCATTATACGATTAATGTAATAGATTTTTATTATACATCACTAGCATCACCACTTGTTTTCACCCAAGTAAGTAAATCGGGATAAAAAGTAGCCTATGTTAAAGAATTTTTGAAATCGGTTCAGTAGTTTCCGAGTTTGTCGAGTACAAACAAACAAGTAGTTCCTCTTGATTAATATTAGTATAGATAAATTCGAGTGAATGTCGACAAAATTACGTTGAGGTAGGTTACACCCTAATTTGGAACGGCAGTGTTGCCAGCACCATATCTACCTCACTCAACACAATGATTTAATTCTTCAGTTGAAAACCAGGTTCAAAGACATCCACAAACTTAAAAATATAAACCAGTCAGCACTCTCCGTTAATAGCCTATTAATATTAAGGCAAGACCACAGTTAGGACCGTTCAATGCAATGAAAAAAAATCGAAATCATTCAATGAATTTCGTATGCCCCCGTAATTGGCGATTGTCTGTAAAAAGTTGTAGCGGCTATAAGGGGACGTGCGCACTCGCCGGACGGGTGACGAACACGCGACAAAAAAGCCGCACGACATATGACCGCGGCTTGCGGCAAAAACATGAACAGCGAGAAAACCACCCCGGTGTTAGTGTATCTGAAGCTCGAATGGCACGGCATCGACGCGCGAAGTTTGGTGTTGTTAATTACACATAATATACAGTCACGCCTTGTTTCAATTAAGGTAGGCAGAGACCACTTTTTTCACTCGTATACGATCCTGGCGTACAACTTTAAATAATTGTTTTCAGTTTATAAATACTTGTCTTAAACAACCTTGATATGATCGATAAGCGTACTTCTAAGTCGACCCAGCAGCTTGCCAATTTATCCTTACCTTTTTTATGTTTGATCCGTCAAATCGACTGCACCCCGCCTGATGGTAAGCTGAGGTGAATTCCAAAAAGGACAGAGACTGGTATGGTGGCCACTACGCCACCATACCAGCCGCTGTCCCTACCTTGACGGCCTCGACAGCCGGCCTGCGTAAAGA
Source organism: Cybosia mesomella (assembly GCA_946251805.1). Lineage (NCBI taxonomy): Eukaryota > Metazoa > Arthropoda > Insecta > Lepidoptera > Erebidae > Cybosia > Cybosia mesomella. Next base: position 26,317,612 of record OX276401.1, read on the forward strand.
ACCCGGAATTTTGAGACGAAGGGAACATGCGTGTGTCTGAAGCAGCAGTTCTTTGTCGTATGATGAAGAAGGAATTACAGAATTTTGGGCTACCTTAGGTACCTTTTCAATACTTGAATAAATCAGTATTCTTTTCGTTCACCTCCTTCACGTCAGCCTACTGTCTATATACATATTAACATCCCTTTCTATATCTTTCTCACTACATCTTCTACTATGTTTGATCATAATATTTTGACACTAGTTTTCATACGAAACGTATACTTTTAGATCAAAGTAAAAGAGTCCTTCTTCTTGATTCTGCATTCCATAACTTATGTTTACACCATAATGTAAATTATACAAAATTTATTAACATCCTCAGACACAGAATATTCAATTCCATGTAATCGCATATTCGTGTAAACAAACCTCTTAATGTGCTAAATCGTAATCCCATAAGATATGGTATGTAAGATCCGCGCTACAGCCCGGCTTGTATTTATTACAATTAACGATTGCTTGTAAATGTATAATGTTCTTTATTTATCATTAAGCTATGGCATATTAGTAAAGATACCTTATTAGTCTAGAGCAGAGAATCTCAAAGTTGTAGCTCCACATAGCCCCGTTTAGCGGCAACATCCTAGAGGTGGATAATATAATAATTACCGGGACATGCCACTTTTGCGGGACTGCGATAGGGGAGGAAGACCGAAGAAGTAGGCTTAACGTCGTAAGGGATGACATGCTTGCCAATAGTCTCACTACCATGGGTCCCGAAAACCGTGTGAAAGGGAGGAGGAAAAGCCAACAGAACCCGAACTCTGAGGTGAAGGCCTCGACTGCAACCGGGACGTAACGCTGAGATCATGATGATACCCTTATTAGACTTTCACGACAATGGCGAACCACGGAAAACCTTCTTTATCCGAATGTCGATCCGGGCTGCATTCAAAGCTTGTACTGTGGAGCCCTGTGGTTTCATATTGTTGGTTTTTACGGGGAGCAGATCACCTAAAGCAGTGTTTTACTCAGAACTCTCTTGCGGAAAGTAGAAACAAGGAGGCCAATATCTGCGGTATAAGCATGTTCTCAAGCGCCAAATCTTTGCTTGTGATATGCCTAGCGATCGTTGGGAGCGACTCGCAATGCAGCGCTCGGAATGGCGGTCCACTGTCTGCAAAAAGGTTGACAGGTATGAGCAGATGCGTTTGGAAAACCTGGCTGCCAAACACCATATCCGCAAGACTTGCCCAAGGCCCTCTTACTCATACACCTTTAACCCGGAGGGACAACTTTACTGCGAGCCATGTGACCGAATTTTTAAAACTAAGTTTGGATTTGCAAGCCACATTCGAGCCAAACACAATCCATGAAATTGACGGAGTCGCTGTCGTCGGGTTCGGCGAGGAGGACTATATATATTTTACGGGAGTGAATATCGTGTGACCCTCCAACCCTGAGAGGAAAGACCGCGCTAGAGCCTCGTCCGTTAGTCAACAGTTGTACCGGTGTGCAGGTGAGGTTGACTTGGGTCGCGAATATCTTGGGGGTCCTCTTAAAACTGACTGTAAATAAAATAAATAAGGTCATCATCCTCTTATTCCCAAATCAGACTGGAACGCAATGTCCTTCAAAAAATTCATTTTGTCAAATACTGGCGGAATACTTAGTCTGTACCTATATTTTTTTTGTGCGGAATTCCCCCCCTGTACCTCCCGTCGGCCAGCGGGGGTGGTTATGTCGGATTCGAACCGACTAAAACCCCAAGTAAGGAATTTAGTTTAGTTAAGGGATATTTGCCCATAGAGCATATCCCTTGCACCCCGACTGACCCTGGGCCATCTCCGGCTACGAGATGGCCTGGCCGGGCCTGGGAACCACGGTGTCCCCGTCTTGCCCCGGTTTGGTGGAGGGGCGCTAGTCGCCCCACTTAGTCTGTACCTTTTTTTTTTTCGTGCGGAAATCCCTTCGGATACCCCCCCGCCGGCCAGCGGGGGTGGTTATGTCGGGCTTGAACCGACTAAAACCGCACGCCGTCTCGGGTCTACAGACGCCGGGGTGAACACAAACGATGCTCAATTGAACTGATCAGCCTATTTTGTGGCCGTTGGCATATGGCCATTGCTGGTTGTAGTGAAAATTTAACTATAGAACCAAGTGTTATAATATCAAATTTTCAGTTCTGTAATATCGTCAAGTTCATGTTTATATGAGAATCGAGTTCTCCTTTTATCGCGTACTTCTGAAAACTCGCGTACATCATACCGCACTTTGAGAATCCCTGGTTTAGAGTAACATGGACCGTGGAAGTATAAGCCACGGAAAGGTCGTGAGAGTTCTCTGTAGGGAAACTGGATTTGAGATCAGTTTGTTTGTTAACAGTTAAAGAACTGTAATATATTTACATTATAACAATTGTGTTTTGTGTAAAGCACATCAATATCTTCACCGCGCCAGATGGGAAGTAAGTATGGAATGAAAGCCATCATTCACCATCATCATTTGCCGTATGGATGTATGGGGTCGTGTGAATGGGGCCTTCGGAGCTCAAGCCAACTTCATACGCTAACTGGTACACTTACGGATTAAGTGTTGTAGAGGTTGGAGGATCAAACGGCAGTCGCTCTCGTAAAAGCCAAGTTAATAGAAATTTTAGGAGACCGTACCCCGGGTTCCAAAGTACTTTTGTATGCAACCGGAACTAATGCTGTGATGATGACGATGATCTACCGTAATGTAAGCGCCCGTTTTAATGTTCTATGCAAAATAAATACGTTTTGAGATTGATTATGTGGTATTGAAGCAGTCACAATGTCGCCGATACTAAAAGTACCAAGCGCAGCAGTAAGTAAAATTTACAAGTTACCGATGTTAAAAGTACCGTCTCTTAGTAGAGTCATTTCAAGGAATGCTTGTACTTAAAAGTAGACACTTTGGTTCTATTTTAAGTAAGTATTACCACACAAAATGTCCACACCTTCTTTGCCTAACACGGCCTTTTTACGACCATATAAAAGGTATAATGGATTTTTCAATGTTGTAGCTATTCAATTGATGCAATTCGTTTTGTTTGGAGTTTACAACTTCTTCAAAGTTTGGCGCAGTATAATGGAACGTATTCGTCATTTTATCTAGATGGCAACTGTGTATACGGCCCATCAAAAACTTTTGTAAACTATTATAACTTATAATTAAACCTGCATAGTCTGATTAAAACTGTTTCTTACGAAACCTATAAAGAACTGCCTTTTTTATTTATGTCATTCTCATAACTTTCAATTATAAAATATTGGATATATAAGTTACGATATACATATGTATCGTTAATTTATTCATAACTGTTTATGCTGCAAGGGATCTTAATAATGGTAGTATGGGGCCTCTATGTATACTAGACAAGCAGTTCAGAAGAAAAAGTGTGTCACACTGCGGGGGTCAGGCAAGAATGAGGGGCGTGATTATAGATTCACTAGGCCTGCAAGGCGAATCGCTGCTTGCAATGTTGAGCTGAGTGAGAAACCAGATTTTGAAAATTTTGAACAGTGATCATTCCTCCGTGGCAAGTCCGATTTTGAAAATTCTTTTTGAAAGTCACAACTCTGGACATGCTTCCTGAGCATGTAAAGTTTGGTCACAGTGTCTCGAGCGGTTATTATGTAATTCCATCTGGATTTTTTTTAACGGTGATCATTCCTCTGTGGTAGCATTAATTTTATCAAAATATATCCATAAACCTTCCTCTGATTGACCTCTTTAATCATGCCAAATTTGGTTCTGGTTGGATTAGTAGTTTAGGAGGAGACTTGTCACAAACAAAATCCTGAAGTCTGGTATGAGGAGCTTTCACTCGACTTCGTCTCACTCAGCTCAATAATTTTGGCGCCCTTACACTTACTTTACAGATGGTGATGATCTCATATAAAATCGTATAAAATAAATTTAATATTCTCTATGGCTATGACAGTAACAAAAAGTGGCGCCAAAGTTGTGTACAGTAGTGTCCAAAAATCTATATCAAGTTTATTGTTTCGAACAGCCTGTCACCAGTCAGTACACATAAAAGTCATTGCCTCTAACGTGTCAAAGATAACTTTTTTTTTCTTTTCGTGCGGAAATCCCTTCGGCTACCCCCCCGCGTGCAAGCGGGGGCGGTTATGTCGGGCTTGAACCGACTAAAACCGCACGCCGTCTCGGGTCTACAGACGCCGGGGTGTAAGGTTGCCCATAGAGCATATCCCTCGCACCCCGACTGACCCTGGGCCATCTCCGGTTTCGAGATGGCCCCCTCGGGTTTGGGAACCACGGTGTCCCCGTCTTGCCCCGGTTTGGGGGAGGGGCGATAGTCGCCCCACCGTCCCGGCCTGCTTCTGCTGGGGTGACAGGCGGCCTCTCCTATCACCCCCATGTCAAAGATACCTAATCATAATACGATTTACAATATTCGAACCGGTGCAAAACACATTTCATCTCAAAACAGTTTTCTTTCCGAACTGGATAATGTAAGTTCAAAATCAAATAACAAGTAATCGATAGTTGAAACATTGTAATATAAATAACTACCGAAATATTTGTAAATTACTTAAAAACAACACACGTTTGTACATCTTTATTAATTTTTTGTCTGTGATTGATATTTCATGTCATAGAAGTTAGAACTGACAGAAATAAAATCAAAAATTATATCTTTATTACGTTTTTATGAATCGTTTGGGCTTTTAAGCATTCTTCGTTCAATTAGAATAAAAATTTGCATTCCTCTTTTATAACATTTCTTATAATTACCGTTCACTCAATTTTGAGTGGCCTAAAATTTATTAACAAACCTAGCTTAGTGAAAAACAAAACCGTTTTCAAAATGAAGGAGACAATTTTTACCGATCCCCAACTAAACAGAAAAATGGAATTCCAAAACATAATAAGATAACAATCTTTGATTTTTAATCCTCCATCCGTTAAAATTGATTTCATAATAGTAAATTAATCAGCGCATCTCATATCGAGAGCTCTCACAATCACCATCGATTGTAATAAAAACAATTTTCGTAATCGATTCCGATTACCAACAAGAAACAGCCGACGCGCCTCGCCGCCATCCAATCGAATTAATAAATACGTCATCTAGCCCGCCATCTTCACGGTACGATCGAAATTCAAATTATAAAAATCGAACCGAAAAAACGTCGTTTTAACGGACTTTTTTTGAAAAAAAGTCAAGGTGTGGACTTGTGGGTTCACCTGCTCGCAGCCTATTTTATAGTTATTAACAAATTTATCGGTACAGGTGATATTTCACTGATACGTATTGGCTCTAATTAAGTATAAGATAAAGATACAATTTATCAATTGCAACTTTATGCTAGTAGACATAATTATAATTTTTTGAAGTCATAAACACCTACAAAATGTCATCAAAATTTAAATGACTTCGGTGACTTCGATGTTTTATTTAAAGGCACGCTCTCAGTCATCGCATTTTAATGTAGATAACTGCAATATGAATGACAATAAATGTCAATTGTCCATGGTATACTCTTAGGGTTGACATTCATACTTTTTATTATAGGTAGTATTTTTACTGTCTGAACTTATATCCAATTTGTTTACTACCATGTCATTTTTCATTAATCGTAATATATATATATATATGTCAATATTCTTTGCAGTATGTGAGAAAGGATAGTTAAAGGTTTAAATAATGAAGTTGCATGTGGTTAATATAACCACAGATAATATACTGGCATAATATAACTTATAACAATTAAACCTGCAGTCTGATTAAGACTTTTTTTTACGAAAACTATAAAGAATCGATTCGCAAAAAAATGTTAGCAAGCTTTGTGCTTTAAAACAAATTATTTTAGAAGTCGATTCACACAATCTAAATGTATTAGTGTGCAAATCGACACCCTTAGAAAAAACTGGAGCGATTCGCACAAATTTTCAAAATAGTACAGTAATTTAGTAGTGGTAGTCTCTGATACACGCCCTTTTATTATCATGTTAAGCTGCATAAACAAATGGCCTTATACAGTGGCAAATTAAAGCAATTTACCTCCTGCCGAGATGTACGGGCATTGCTTGTTAGCGCCAAAATTTCAATAAAATTAATATAGCAGACAGACTTGATCTAAATTTTTTGCCTATTTGGACAAATAAATAAAATTGAAGTGTCTGTTTGTAATGTTTAAGTACTACTTTGGTTAACACTTCACTTTTCACGAAGCTTTTTTACATTTTAATACATTTTTTACATTTTAATACGTTTTTTACTTTTTTTTTCGTGCGAAGATCCCGGAGCCGGCTAGCGGGGGCGGCTATCGGGCTTGAACCGACTAAAAGGCAGCTCTTTTTTTTTCGTGTGGAAATCCCCTCGGATACCCCCCCGCCGGCCAGCGGGGGCGGTTATGTCGGGCATGAACCGACTAAAACCGCACGCCGCGCCATCTCGGGTCGTCAGACGCGCTAATTGTAAGGTTGCCCTAAAACATATCCCTCGCACCCCGGACTAAAAGGTACCGTCTAATCTTTCATTGATGGAGGTATATTTTAGTAAGGGGCTCATGACCAAGTGGTAACCGAGTAGGTTAACACAATTAAAAGTTAAGCAACAGTACCCAAGGCAGTCGTAGGATGGGTGACCATTCAAGTCCAATAACTGGTCTAACTACGGAACCCTGCAATCGAAAATGGGTTATGGAGGTCAGGGCAGTCACTTCACGGAAAATATCAGAAGTTCAGTCGCTTCGTAGTTAGATAGAAAAAAAGCGGCCAAGTGCGAGTCGGACCCGCCCATTAAGGGTTCCGTAGCAGCAAGTAACATAATAATGTTTTTTTTTAATTTTCATATTTGAGTTGATTGAATGAAAGGTAAATTGCGGTTTAGAATTTATGACGTATTAAAAAAAAACTACTTACTTGAACTCGTTCAAACCAATTATCGTTGGAAGTTTACATAATAATAATAATAATAATAAAGCCCTTTAATCTGAATTACGGAGTTGAATATGGTTCTGGTTCGCTGGTTCTTATAGAATGTCTCGTAATTCAGTGTGCCTCTTGGCATAGGCCTCCTCTAACATTTTCCATTGGGTTCTGTCTCTAGCTACTCTTCTCCAGTGAGTTCCCGCAGTGAGTTTCAAATCGTCTTCCCATCTCATTTTTTGGCGTCCTCTACTACGTTTGCCATCACGGGGGTACCAGTCGGAAACAATTGAGGTCCACTTGTTTTGTGTATCGCGGATCATGTGACCGCTCCATCTCCACTTCTGTTGGTCAATACGTGTAAGTATATCTGTGACTTTAGTCTTTTCCCTAATTATGCTACTTCTCACTTTATCTTGCCTTTTTATTCTAGTCATACTTCGTTCCATGGCTTTCTGGCAGCGTTCCAATTTTTCTCTGTGGTGTTTTGTGAGTGACCAAGTTTCGCATCCATAAGTGATAACTGGAAGTATACAGGTGTCGAATACTTTCCTTTTCATAGCCATACTTGTCTCTTTTGATTTCATGATTTCTTTCAACGACCAGTACTTCTTCCATCCGTTTGCTATTCTTCTGTTAATTTCTTTGGTAGTTTGGTCTTCGTGAGAAATTATCTGTCCAAGGTAGATGTATTCGTTCACATATTCGAGTGGTTGGTTGTCAGTTTTGATGGTTATTGGTGTGGACTTTGTGAGCAATTTCGTTTTGTCTTTGTTCATGATTAGACCTACCTTCTTACTTTCTTCTTCCAGAGTTTTTATAATTATTTCTAGGTTCATTGGATTTTCATCGAACAGAATTAAATCATCCGCAAATCTTAAATGATTCAGCTTGACGCCATTGATGTTAAGGCCAAAGTCGTTCCAGTTTAATTTGCGGAAGATACTTTCGAGTACGGCTGAGAATAGTTTTGGTGATAGGGGATCACCTTGCTTTAATCCTCTCTGTATTTTGAATCTTTCCCCTACGGTTTCAAGTTGGATCCTGGCTTCGCTACTTGCATATATGTTCTTAATGATTTTAATATAAAGACAAGGTACACCCTGTTGGTTTAAACTTTCCCAGATGGATCCATGACATATGGTGTCGAAGGCTTTATAGTAATCGATGAAAGCCATATACAAATTTTTGTTATATTCCTTATATTTTTCAATTACTAGTTTCACTGTGTGTATGTGATCTAATGTGGAATATTTCTGTCTAAAGCCTGCTTGTTCACGAGGTTGGTTTTCATCGAGCTTTTTACTTATTCTATCCAGGATTATTTTCGAGAATATCTTATATATATTTGATAACAGACTAATAGGTCGGTAGTTACCTATATCTTCCTTATTTCCTTTTTTGTATATGAGGATGATATGCGAAGTTTTCCACTGTGGAGGTATGATCCCAGTGTTCATTATCTCATTGAATATTGTTGTAAGGATAGGTATAAGTACATCCAGGGTGCCTTTAAGGAGCTCGTTTGTGATTTTATCGGGACCAGGAGCTTTTTCCATTTTCTGACTGCGAATAGCTTTTTCTACTTCACTAGATAATATTTCTGGTTCTTCACTTATCTTATTTTCTGTTGTGGTATCCTGTCGGTCTTGTTCTTCCTTATTATGTTCCGAGTATAGATCCTGGTAGAAATCCGTTGCTGATTTGTTAATATCTTTTCTGTTAGTAGAAGTAGTGCACTTTTTGTTCAGTTTTGGGATCCATTCTTTGTTTACCTCTCTCAGCTCTTTCAATGCTTTCTTGACGCCCCCAGATTTTATTATATGTTTTTCTAAGGTTTGAAGTCTCTTGGTTTTCCTGTCTTTTCTTATATTCTCTTTGATCTTTTTACTTATCTCTGTTACTTGTTTGGTATAATCTTTCCTGGATTGGCTAGAAAGCAATTTTTTCCTTTCTTCTATAAATTGAAGAGTTTTGTCACTGAGTATGTATTTATTCTCCTGGGTTTTGACAGTTTTGGTTATAGTTAGCTGTTTTTCTAGCTTATCGTAACTTGTTAAGATGTCAGTTTTATCGCTTTTCCATTGCTGTTTTGTGTTATTATAAGTGTCACTTAGTGATTTGGTAATTTTCTTAACTGTTGCATCATTGCACTGTTCGGTTCTGTGTGGAGCCATAAATTTCCTAGATTTTTTTGGTGGTTCTGACTTTAGGGAGCTTCTTACCATGCGATGGTTTGTGTTAAAATTAAATCTTGAAAGTACAGTGGTATCAGTAAATGCTTTTGGGTGGTTTGTTGTCATGTAGTCTATTTCATTTTTATAACTGCCACATGGCGATATCCAGGTCCATTTGTTGTTTCTGTTTTTCTTGAACATGCTATTAAGAATTGTTAAGTTGTGTTCCAGTGTTAATTCTATAAGAAGTTCACCATTTGGGCTTCGTTTCCCATGACCATGGTTTCCCAAGATAAATTCATCCTTGTTTAGTTTTCCTCCTATTTGAGCATTAAAGTCTCCCATGAGTATAATATGGTTATGTGAGTACTTCGTTATAGTTTGAGATTGTTGTTCGTAAAACCTTTTAGTTTCGTTTCTAGTATCTTTCTCTGTCGGAGCGTATGCCTGAATAATTGTCCATAATTTGCTGTAGCCCGGTATCTCGATGGTCAATACAGCTAAACGGTCAGAGATTCCAATTAGTTCTTGAATCTGTTGCTTCATGGATTGTTTAATTAAGAATCCTACTCCTTTTTCTCCGGCTACTTCACCTTTGTGAAATAGGATGTAGCTTGCACGCTCTTCGATTTTTTCGTCTAGTCTTCGCACCTCACAAATACCCAAGATATCCCATTTTATGTCTTTTAAAGCTTGTTCGAGTTCTTGTAGACTTTCTTCAGTTCTAAGAGTTCTTACGTTCAAGGTTGCAATTTTAAGTGTGTTGTTTCTTTTTGGTAGAGGGTGTTGGTCTAATCCCCCGCGGCGACCACCCGTACTGAGGGATGATTGTTTATTTGGTTCTTTCGGTTTTAGTTTTCTGGAGCCGGTTTCGGCGTTTGAGGTTTTCTGGAGGAGTGAAGAGCATTTGCAGTGGAAGTTTTTATCAATTTTGTTTGGGTATTTGTTTGTCCACTATCTCCTTCTTGATGATCCGGCGATGGTGCTTCTTTCCTTTTATTTGGCTGGTCCTGTGGTGCCTTTTTTATCACTATTTTGTTGTATTTGATATAAGCAATGTTCCCATTCTTTCTTTCTTCCTCCACTTGAGGCATCAGTAGCTTTCTTTCCTCTAAAATTTGTTTTGGGAAATCTTCTGAGACTGACACGTCTTCTCCCGTTAGTTTCTTTTTGTTTTTTAATATTTCTTGTTTTTTGCGGTATGTTGTCAATCTAACAAGGAAAGGGCCGCCTTTGTTGGAGCCAAGCTTTCTAATGAAGTCTATTTCCTCACTTTTCAAAGCTACTCCCATTTTCTTGTTAACTAGATTGGGAATAAAATCATCTATCTTTCCTTCTTTTTGGGTCGTAATGCGGTGAAAGATCAGGTTATTTAAACGACTTCGTCTGTCTGATTGGTTCAGCTTGCCTTCCAGCATATCTATTCTTTCTTCGAGTTCACTTATTTTTGCGTGTTGGGCTTGTTGTACTATATGCATTTCTTTGAGTTCCCCGTTCAATGCATCGTAAATATTCCTGCTAATTTGCTCCACTCGGTTATCCAATTCGGTATTTAGCCTTTGGAAAAGCTTTTCCATGGTTGCATCTGACAGATCAATTTGTTTTTTTTTTTTTTTAGTTGTAAACAACAGAGTCTGTGTGTAACGGAACGTAGATCCCAGTTTTTGCGTGAAATGGAGAGAGCTTTGTTTGGAATGAAGCGAATTAAGTTTTTTTTTCTGAAGTGGCAACACTGTCGTTGGATTGACAATTTTAGCTGTCAAATTCGATTTTGAAGCTTCCGTTTGCTCACGCTTGTTGTACTTATATATATGGTTATGTTTGTCGTTTGTAGCCGATTTCGACACTTTTTGCACTGATTTAAGTTAGATTTTGCACTATTGACGACACTTTCAGATGGAACTTTAAGAATTTAGCCAAAGACACCCAAAATGTTTGGTTTTAGCACAGATTTTCGATTTGAAACAGGAGAGCACTTTCGACGCGTATCTATTTGACAGATGCCGATCCGGAAAAAACGGAAGTTTACATGGTTTACATTTAATGTACATCATATATTTTATTTAGTTTTATCATTCTCTTATTTTAGAAGTTACAGGGGGCTAGCCATAGATACCTCACACATATGGCTTCGATGAAAAAAAAGTTTTTGAGTTTCAGTTGTAAGTATGGGGACCCCCAAAATTTATTGTTTGTTTTTCTATTTCTGTGTGAAAATCTTAATGCGGTTCACAGAATACATCTACTTACCAAGTTTCAACAGCATAGTTCTTATAGTTTCCGAAAAAAGTGGCTGTGACATACGGACGGACGGACAGATAGACATGACGAATCTATAAGGGTTCCGTTTTTTGCCATTTGGCAACGGAACCCTAAAAATTATTAATTAAAAAATCAAAGAACCCGCCTGCCCTAAAAAGACCGAAACAAGTTTGATAGCAGGCGGGACCCATTAATTTTCTTTCGGTTTATGATTTGCATCTGTGTCCCGCCTGCTATCAAACTTGTTTCGGTCTTTTTAGGGCAGTCGGGTTATTTGATTTTTTAATTATTAATTGTATTGTATACTTTTTAGTTATGATATATATATATTTGAAATCTCCTTTTACAATTCTTCATTTTGATACCCTACTCGCTAAGTTTGAGTGAAAATAGTTTTTGAATAACATACATTTTAGCGCCAAAAATCCACCATTTCGTTTTTTTTTTATGATTTTGATATACCCAGTGTCACTCTCACAGTAAATACAAACCGACGACACCTCTCAAGCTAAAATCCATCGAGCCGTTCAGGGTGCAGAGCGTGCCAAACAATTATACATACATACATACATACATACTCTCGAAAAACATAACCCTCCTCCTGGCGCAGTCGGGTAAAAAGTCAACCCCAACTGGGTTGGGAAAATTCTCGGAGGATGCTCTAAGTAATTGAAATCCTCCGAGAACTTAAGTGAATAAATTCTATGATTTTTTACCATTTTACGAACGTTTTAAGAGCTAAGACGATTATAAATTAGAATCTTAAGCTCCTTCAATCCTTAACTCTACATTTCTATGAGAAATAATATAACATCTACAAGTTGTTCTAATCTAATTATTACCATGCAACCGTTGTCTTCTAATTAAAATTAATGTAACTCGTCAAGAATTATACACTTTTTGTATTCAAAGCACACGAGTAAACCCAAAACTTGTATAATTATTTTATATCACTACTATAAACAAAGCCGGAAATATTATAAATTTACATATCAAAGATAAATGAAGCCGCAGCAAAAAGCTGTTAAATATATAAAACTGGATATCTAGTAATATAACATAACATAACATAAACTCACGCCTATATCCCCGAAGGGGTAGGCAGAGGTGCTAGCACCCACGTTTCGCCAGTTTATGTTTTAGGTCCCAATGTAGGTGGCGAGCCTATTGCCATTAACCGGGCACTTATAAACCTGCGATAAATACACACATAACTTTGAAAAGCATCGAAAAGTCATTGGTATGTGCCATGGTAATACCTGGGATCGAACCCGAGACCTTGTCTCAGCAGTCCTTTACCCATACCACTAGGCTACCGCGGTTATCTAGTAATATACCAATTCGAAAACGATAAGAGATTAGTAAGATAAAACTAATAGGTACTACTACGCAATAGTATCTAAAGGTATTCCCTCACCGGGAGCAATCATAACATTTCAGATGTAACATATCAGATTCGATTTTGAGCATTACGTTACATTGCCACCGTAACCAACGAGCATTTGCTTGTAATATAACATTTCATATATTCGATTTCGTTAATTTTTTTTTTTTTTTTTATATATTTAGGACACGTCAATTTGACTTCACCTCGCCTGATGGTAAGCTGAAGGTAAAGTCTCAGGAAAGAGGGTCACCATTACATACAAGTACCATGTTAACAATGGTGGCACTCAGCTTGACGGCCTCATCAGAAGAGGATTGTCGTCGCAGCACCGCGTGACCCCCACTGGTCCCACTATTGCAGCTATTGTGTGTACACTTTTTAATGCCCGGTTCTCCTGCCGCACGCATTAATACTCGAATTATATCATTACAGGTTGTGCACTGTAATACACGGTTCTTGTCCCTCACTGACGTTACATTACAGGCTAACGCTCGCGGTGAGGGAGCACCTTTAAAAACATTTCTAGTTATGGCAACGACCATAACTAGAAATGTTTGAAATTTTAATTAGGTCACGTATATTTTTATGAGTATTACGTCCATTTATTTCTATTGCAGGGATAAGTGTAAAAAATAGCATCTCTTTAGATATAAAGGGTTTTAATACTCCTACACAAATAAACACAGAGATAATAAGGTTCGATATGCTCATTACACGCTTAAGCGTTGCAGATAAAAAGTAAGATATGAATGAAAGGTATAAAATAGAAACTTGTAAAAGAGTTTCACCTTTAAATGTGTATACACTCTGCGTACTCTAAGTAAACGAGGAGCCCAGGTTTTTCGTTATAAAAACCTGCAGGCCGCAAAATGTTTGCATGAGACCTTCGGCTATTTCATGTTACCAGCCTACCTACCTCCTGCCTCCTACAGCAGCTCTTTAACTTTGCCTCTAGTGATTCGGCATAATTATATTCCTGGTGTAACCTTGAAAAATAGGTTGTCGAGGGTTGTAATTTGAGAGATTAACAAATAAAACTAAATTTGGTTGCACAGTGTCATGGCAAATGTTTTTTTTTAAATTGCACATAAATAATTACTTGTTCTGACCTATTCACCAATGTAGAGCCTAGACCGCTAGGCTACAAACTTGACATTTTGGCAGTAGATGCCCTTTATATTATTAATATCCACTAAGGAAGGGTTTTCATAAATTTCACCACTAAGGGTGTAAAAAAGGATTGAAAGATTGAAGAGATTGAAAGATGTATGAAAGTCCATCATTTTCAAAATTTTCGGAGTCTGCTTCTGATTAAAAATTAATGTATATATATATATTCAGCGTTTTTTTATATTTCATAATGAGTAACATAATGTTTAAAAGTTTGTATGGAAAGTACGTAATTTTCAAAGTAAGAAGCATCAAGTTTCATATACTTGATATTATTTAGAAATAAACGCACACGTGCATCGGCGCTTTTTTTAAAAATCCCTAAGTGGATGTATTATTGGGGCACCTCTTTCCTTTTGAAGACAGAAGTATGAAATTAAATTGTAAAGCTCATGAAACCTGCTCTGTATGTGTGCTTGAGTAGGTTCCTGGATGGTTAATAAGATTTGAAAATGGATTATACAACGAATTTTTTCCCCTCAGTCCGGTCAAAATAGACATAAAAAAATAGTAATACACATACACCTGACCATTGGTGGAGGTCTTGAATAAACCACTATACATAAATATACTGTCAAAAGTCCCCCCAAGTCGTGCAAAAAATATATATTCAAGGTACAAAATATCAGTTTTTGTCTTTTTCTCACAAACACATTACTATATTTTATCGTAAATATATTATTGACAAATTTAAAAATAATTCTCTTAACCACAAAAAACGTTCTTATATTTTCTTTTCATGACTTATCATTCGTCAGATACAAAGATTCTAAATGTTTTGGCTTGAAGTTGCTTTGAAGGTAAAAATATCAATTAAATATAATTTAAAAAGGCTTATTATGTATCCATGCAATAATTTATTTACAAATGATCTAACATACACCCATTAAATACTTGTCTTTAATAAAATTACATGATTTAAGCCCTTTCGAAGTATGCTACAAAGTTAACAGGGGTGGGGGAGATACATTGATCATATTGTAGCCTAGGATCACTACAACTGAATGCGGTCTGCACATTTTCCAAGCGATTATCTCTTGTGACCTAAATGCGGTAAGAAATACTAATAAAATATCAGAAGGAATCTATTAACAAGCACGCGAGTAAAAATTACAAGAATAAAAAACACCTTTGGTAATTTTTTTTACTTGCGGAAATTCCATCAGCTGAACTGACTAAAACCGCACGAAGTTGCCGCTCTTTAGACGCAAGGTGGCCCCGAAAGGCATTTCCCTCGCACCCCGACTGACCCAGGGCCATCGATGGTTCGAGATGGCCCCCTCGGGTTTGGGATCCACGGAGTCCCCGTCTCGCCCCCGGAAAAAGGGGGGGGGGGGGGGCAAAGTGACGCTGTCAGCCAGCCTGCTTCTGCTAGGGTGGCAGGTGGCTCCACCTGTCACACTCAGGCCTGCGGTCATCTGGAGAGACCTGAGTCTCTCCCGTACCCGCTTCGCCGCCTCCTTCTCGAGCATTACTTACTTGCAGAAAGAGGTGGCGGGAGCCAACGCGCTCATACACATTTGGTACTAACTTTCAAACTTCCGCGTTCCATGATATACAATTCTAACCTATGTATTAGGTATATACATACGGGGGTGTGTGTTGGGTAACCTCCTCGAGTGTCGCTCCGATTTCGATCCCGCTGCAGTCCGGGGGGAACGGAATCGGAGCGGCCGGTACACCCTGGGCGGCGGTCAATGGCTTCCCCTTCACCCCTTCATAGGGTTGGCATTGATCGTCGGCCAATACCCAACGTGGCGGGAACACATCGCTCTCCGTACTCCTCTGCTTTCAGAGGAGACAGGATGAGCGATGCTGTTAGTGGTGAGATGGCCCAGGGTCAGCCGGGGTGCGAGGGATATGCTCTATGGGTAACCTTACACCCCGGCGTCTGAAGACCCGAGACGGCGTGCGGTTTTAGTCGGTGCAAGCCCGACATAACCGGCGGGGGGGTATCCGAAGGGATTTCCGCACGAAAAAAAAAAGGTATATACCTACATACGTGTTATATGAATGGACGCAATCCCGGGCGGAGCCGCGGGCATAAGCTATTAACATTATTACCTATATATAACTAAAATGCCGCAACGCAATAAGAAGGTATTTGCTTTATATCTGTTAAATGGTACAGAGTTAATTGTTTCTGCAATTTATTTGCTAAATGATATACTAAATATGTCGCAAATGATAGAAATAGATAATAATGGCTACAATTATTATGATGAAGTGCAAATTACAAACTCATTTGTTACTTACAGAGTACGCGTTCAGAATGATGACCCGTACACGAAATATGTAGTTCTCACACAGGAGCTAAACGGACATGATTACGAAACAAAAGAAATAGTTTAATTTTAAGATGAATTCAAAGATACTGAAATGACAACAAATGAGGATATTATAGCTATTTATCTTAATATATGTAATTCTTTTGTTTTAAGTATGTTTGTCACCTAACTCCTCCTAAACGGCTGGACCGATTGGGATGACATTTTGCGTGTAATTCATTGGGTTCCTGGATGGTTTGAAAACACAATTGGACCCGGAAGGTGGTGCTGCTGTTGATATGTCGCCAAATGCTTTGCCGGGCAGGACGACGTCTGCCGGGTCCGCTAGTCATATTTAGTTTCATATACTCAACGTTTCGGTTTTATAATAAATAACTTTCAACAATTAATGATGTCACATTAAATAATTTAATTTAAAAAAAGATCTTTTGGTAGATGGCATGTAGACCAAAATGTTGGCTATCCAGGTAGTTCAGTTGGTCAGAGTATTACTCAAGTCCCCCCCCCCCCCTCTGGATATTGATGTTTTCTAATTGAGTGACACGAAATGTTCTACAATTACTTCAAAATTTCAATCATACAACAGGTTTACAACAGCCGTTCTATATGGTGCGTTGCGTCGTCGCAACGCAAAAATGTTGCGGGGTAACAGGGCTATGTCGAATATTTTTGCAATACAACGGTGCTTGGCGTCATGGCCGGCCCTTACTGTCCGATCAACTCCTTAGCTTTTCTTTGCTCAAACAGGTGCTACGATCGCCGCGGGCGATTTTGACACAGTGCACAGCGTCCAGTTTTTTGACACACGAAGTTTATATCCCTCTCGCACTCGTTAATACGTTAAATATATCGGGTCTTTTAACAACTATTCTTCGATATTATGACTAGAACATTCGGATTAGCAGTTATATTATTTTTGACGTGACAACGTCTTAGAAATCGATGAGCCGGCTGCACGCACGAAAAAACATGACGTAACATGCCGTTACCTGACGTATGCGGCGTTACCTCGTATGCGGCGTTACCTCGCTCTGGGCTTGAAGTGCAAGCGATGCGCCCGCGTGGACAGCTGCTATACATATAGTTAGTATTTTCTTATGGCGTTGTCACGTTCAACTATCTACAGTAAACCGACTTTACGGACAACCGGTTTTTTATCTATATTTAGGTACACAAGATTATCTCAAGGCGTAGATGGCCCAGGGTCAGAATGGGTGTGAGGCAATTGGCTGATTGGGTCACCTCACACCCGCCATTATAAGACCCGAGACGGCGTGTGGTTTTAGTCGGTTCGATTTCAACATAACCACCCCTGCTAGCCGGCAGGGGGTTCGTGTGGGAATTTCCACCATAAAAAAAGGTACACAAGACTTTGCCCCCAAGTACTACTATTTTTTTTTTGTTTCATAATTTATCACTATTCCACAATCTATGCATTTTTGTGGTACACTTTACTGAGAAACTATCACTCTTTCGGGTTTGGGCTATGACATAGTAATTTCTATTTATGTCTAGATGTGTTATAAATAACAAAGTATTCTATACTTTAAAATATATTTTTTTCTTTCAAAAAACTGCTTTAAAAATTATTCATCATCATCAACGTATCCTAGTCCACTGCTGGACATAGGTCTCCCAAATGAGCGCCATGGCGCCCTGTCTTCAGCTTGCCGCATCCAGCATCTGCCCGCAATCTTTCGCAGATCGTCATCCCATCTATTACTATGCAGAAAACTTCGCACCGCTTTTAGCTAGTTTATATTATAAAGAATAAATATAAAATTTTAAATTGTTGATCTGGTGTTTGGTTCTTGGTTCCAAGACCTTCCGGAGATCTTGTTCAAGCTCCTCTTTCACGGGATTGGGGGGTTTTGTTGACCTTATAGTCAACTCATACGTTGTTGGTCAATACATTTCGTCTCTATAATACCGATACTTGCTCTGTGTTCACCTACACATGTTTTTAAGTACCTACACCGGATGAAAACGTTATGTTGTCAAATATTTTATATTGAATAAATAATACATTTATGGCGGTGTGAGTTTGATGTTTATCGGCTTTACATATAGTATATTAGATGTTCTGAGATACATTCGGAATGTCGTCTGTCCGAAGTCTTAATTGTCAGTTGGTTCATCACGTTTTCACAAAATCAATCGTAATTATAATATCTTCTTATCCTCCGAGCCTTATCCGAACTCAGTCGGTTTCATATCTGGCTATGAAACCGCTCAACTTAGATATTTTTCATAGACCGACTACCATCTCCTCCAGTACCCACTGGCAATATCGAAGTGCTGCAGTTTGACCATGTTTTCGGAGTTATTGAGGCCTACTGATGTTCGCATGACAACCGGAACAACGCTTCTTAATCATTTTCTTTATTTTTAAGAAAATGGTCGGTTACAAGTTACGGGTGGCGTCTGTAGCAGAATCATCACAATTCCGCCAAGTGGTTGCATCCAAACCGTATACTTGGTAGCCCAGGTTCAGCTCTACACCGGGTGTTAGGGAAACGCTCCCGAAAACGAAGACAGGTGATAGTAGGTACTCAAGGTCAAAAAAAAGTTTTTTTTCGATCGGTTTAAATTTTTTGTTAAATCATTTCTATTTTTTTATTTTTTAACAGCATTCACGCTCCATTATGTAAGTACAGCTAAATGAAATGATAAATTCAAAAAAATGCATAACTTTACCTAAAAAAGTGAATCCCGCAATGAATATCGGTATGACGTCACCGGTTTCCTTTAGCTGTACACATAAAATAAAAACAAAAAAATCGCTCTTTTTTATCTTCAGCAGGTGTGCAAGCCCGACATAACCGCCCCCACTGGCCGGCGAGGGGGTATCCGAAGGGATTTCCGCACCAAAAAAAAAAAAAATAAAGTACTTATCGCCTGGGGTGCTTGGTTGGGGACCTCCACGCGGTGCACCCTGGGCAACGGAGACAGCAGCGCCTCTCTCCTAGGGCGGGAGAGACGGTGCCGCCTACGGCCAACTCCGACCGAGGCGAGGACGGCCCTGTTGAGGGCTGTTCGGAAGCTTTCCACGTGTCCCTCTGATTAGCAGATGGCACAGTGGAGAGCAAGTAAGGGGGCCATCTCGAAACCGGAGATGGCCCAGGGTCAGTCGGGGTGCGAGGGATATGCTCTATGGGTAACCTTACACCCCAGCGTCTTAAGACCCGAGACGGCGTGCGGTTTTAGTCGGTTCAAGCCCGACATAACCGCCCCCGCTGGAGACCCCCCGCTCTTCAGCGGGAGCGGTATCCGAAGGGATTTCCGCACGAAAAATAAAAAGGTACTTATCGCCTGTCTTCGTTTTCGGGAGTGTTTCCCTAAAAGTCCGTATATTAATACACTAAGCAAATTCTACAGGAACGTATTTTTTCTTTGCGTCAATATGCTTTCACCTCGCCTGAAGGTAACCTCAAGTGAGAGCAAAGGAATGAGGGCCACCATTGCAGATACGAACAATTCTACCATGGCCGGCCAACAGCTTGATGGCCTAATCAGAGGCTTTTTCACGCCAGCTTAAAGGACCCAGGATTATATGAAGAAGGTAACACGTGTGTTGGCAATGAATTTCTAGTCTATACAGTGCGGCAAAGAAAACTCTGTTTGTATCTCTCTCTGTTTAGTGGCTATTGAAGGAAAACCCGAGTGCAGCTCATTCACCTAGTTAGGAACCACCTAGTTGTTGGACAGATTCTTTTACAGGTGCCTCCTCTATAAAATCTTTGGAAAAAGCATATAAACAAGTTCTTCTCATTTACATATGTACATAATGAACTTAATTAGATGATTTATAGCCTAGTTAGAAGGGATCTTCCGTCGGCATCAGTTAGAATAATCTTATTGTAAGATTTATGACTAGAATGGTGTATAAATATACCATAGAAACGAAATGTGTCCACACCGCGTGAGTCGGTTCTAAGTTTAAAAGTAATAATACGTAGTCGACAATTGGTACGCGGTGCTTGGCCATACTTTAACTTAAATGACGGTGTATGCAGTAAATATCTGCAAGAATAGAATTGATATAGTTAACCTAAAAGACTTCGCCCCGAAATAATAATAATAATAATAATAAATAATAATAATAATACCCTGGCAACACTAGTATCAACCAGTCAGCTATTTTTGTGCTTTAAATCAAATTAAATTTAGATAAAATCTGTTAAATATATAATCAACTACAATAGTGCAATAAACCATCAAGGGAAAAAAGTATTATAAAATTGATCCATCCAACAAATATGTAAGCAAGAATATTATATCTCACAACAATTATTGACATGACAGTTTCTGTCTGTCAAAAACAAATACTGAAAATGCACAAAAATAAGTATCGATTATGATAACAAGAGCCAAGGCACGAGCAGCAGCACGCCCAACAACCCCGGACTCGTCGCTCAGCTCCGTCCCGCAGCCACCAGCCAGTTCTCTGGGTGTGACAGCGACGTCGAGCTCAAGTTCCAGCGACGAGTTTTTCTCCCCGCCGACGTCGCCAACACCTGTGCGTCGGCAGGGGAGAGGCCGGCCACCGACTGGCTTGGAGCCCCGACGCCCACCGGCTTCGAATAGGGCCCCCGCTACCGGTGGTGATGTGCACCGCATGCGATGGACTACTTCTATGAACGAAAACGTCATGCGGGCATATTTTGTGGCTACAGAGGGAGGAGTCAACCTTACTGCGTACCGTGTTCGTATGTTGCCTTTGTTTCAGGTACTTGAACCAACTATCAACGTATCCGCACAACGGCTATCGGATCAAGTGCGGGCCATCCAACGTTGTCATTTGTTGGATGACTCTGTAGTTGAGAGGCTACGCTCTAACATACGAAGTAGCCCGGGTACCACACCCTCTCCGCAAACAGTGAGACAACCAGGCACGGAGACCATCTCACAACACATCTGTAGCGAAGAAGTGATTGATACCAGGGCTATAGACGTAAGTACCGAGTACGACGAGCAATTAAGGAGTGCTTTGGAATGTGCTATGCGGGAATATCGTTCCATGCCTTTTGTTAATAGACCTCGCCTACCACGTTTGCCAACGCATAAAAAAAATGTAGCGCTAGTGTGTGCCCTGGATTCGTTATTATCAGATTATTTTGATAATAGCGAAGATCTCGGTGATACACATTCAATTCTTTATTGCGCGGCCGTCGCAGTATGTCGAGTAGCTAATGTTCAATTTCCAAAGTGCGACTTAGCTACTCGACCGAAATCTGCTGTGCCGGCTTGGCAATTTAGAATTGAGCAACGTATCACCGAGACTAGGGCACTCATTGGAAAGCTCATTTGTTTCAGGTCGGGCAATACCCGCCCAAGAGTGATGCGCTTTGTGAGTCGAGCGTTCTCGGGGTCTGATATTAGGCCTCAAGAATTTTTGGCACGAGTCACAGAGCGTATCGACTACCTGAAACAAAAAGTATATGCGTGGGCAAACCGGATTCGGCGGTATAAAAAAAGAGTGGAGCGATATTCTCAGAATCGCACGTTCCAAAGGGACCAAAGGTGGGTCTACAGAGATTGGGAGCGCCCTGATTCGACTGGGGCTGACGTGTGTCGACCAGATGATGATATTACTAATACATTCTGGCGTAATATCTGGTCGATGCCCGTCAGTCATACGGAGGGTGATTGGATGCAGGATGTTGAGCGATCGTGTGAGCCTATTAAGATCATGGATCCAGTTACTATACTGCAAGAGGATGTAACCGATGCAGTCCGTCTGTTGCCTAACTGGAAGTCAGCGGGACCAGACGGACTGCAAAATTTTTGGTTAAAATGGCTGAAAAGCTCACACGGTCGTTTGGCATCTCAATTCCAATCATGTATTGAATCAGGATTGATTCCCAATTTCATGACCACTGGTGTAACCCACCTTCTTTACAAGTCCGGTAGTGCTACGGACCCTAAAAATTATAGACCGATCACATGTCTTCCTACGGTCTATAAGCTTCTTACATCCATCCTGAGAGTAAAAATATCTTCACACTTAACCGACAATTCTATCATGTCTATCTCTCAGAATGGATGTAGAAGTGGGGCTCGTGGCACTAAAGAGCTCCTTATAATTGATATGGCCATTAGCCAACAGGCACGCCGTAATCGTAAGGACCTGGCGACATGTTGGATAGACTATAAAAAGGCCTATGACTCCGTGCCGCATACGTGGCTCTTGAGGGTGCTTGAGTTGTATAAAATTGATACAACTCTATGTACCTTCCTGAAGGCATGTATGGGGCAATGGAGTACGGTCCTTTGCTATCCAGGGTGTCGACGGACCTGCGAGAATGGCGGGCTGATAAGGATAGAGCGGGGCATATTCCAGGGTGATAGTCTTAGTCCATTATGGTTTTGCCTGGCACTGAACCCTCTTAGTTATATGCTGGAGAGTTCAGGGTTAGGCTGTCGATTGCGGAGAGATGGTCAGGTTATATCCCACCTCCTTTACATGGATGATCTTAAATTATTTGCCCCCAACAATTCCCAACTGATAGCGTTACTAAAGATGACCGAAACCTTTAGTAAATCTATCAGGATGGAATTTGGTGTGGACAAATGTGCGGTCATGCATGTAAAAAGAGGGGAGATTGTGGAATCTGATGGGGTTGAGCTCTCAGATTCCACAAAACTCAGGTCTCTCTCTGCAATCGACACCTATAAATACCTGGGTATGTCGCAGGCGTTAGGCATTACAGAAGCTAGCATGAAGCAATCGTTACGGGAACGTTTCTTTGGCCGCTTGAAAAAAGTCCTCAAAAGTCTTTTGTCAGGCGGTAATAAGGTGCGCGCCTATAACGGTTGTGTCATGCCGGTTTTAATGTACTCCTTCGGCATACTCAGGTGGACTCAGACGGAATTAGACACCCTGGATAGGAGAGTCCGTACGCTTCTTACTGCATACCGAATGCATCATCCGCGTTCATCTGTGATGAGGTTGTACATACCACGGAAATGCGGGGGACGTGGCTTTTTAAATGCCAAGTCCCTCCATAACCGTGAGGTGTGCAACCTCAGGGAATACTTCCTACACAATGAAGCTGATATGCATCGTGATGTAGTAAGGGTGGATAACGGATTTACCCCGCTAGCTTTGGCTAAAGAGACTGGCGCAAACCTGTGGTATTAAGTATTAATGACCGCATGGATGTATGGAAGAGCAAGGAGTTGCATGGACGTTTCTATCGGGCTCTTCATGGGTCTGATATAGACTTACCAGCATCTGTGTCTTGGCTACGCTTCGGTGACCTATTTGGGGAAACCGAAGGTTTTGTGTTTGCAATTATGGACGAAGTTGTGATGACGAATAACTATCGGAAGTATATTCTAAGGGATGGTACGGTTGACATATGTCGGGCGTGCCACCGTCCCGGAGAATCCCTTAGACATATAATCTCTGGTTGTTCTCGTCTTGCCAACGGCGAGTATTTGCATAGACATAACCAAGTAGCCAGGATTGTTCATCAACAGCTTGCTCTAAAGTACAACCTTGTGGAATCAGAGGTACCGTACTATAGGTATGTGCCCGACGCAGTTCTCGAAAATGGGCGTATCACGTTGTACTGGGATCGATCTATCATCACTGACAGGACTATTGTAGCTAATAAACCTGATATAGTGTTGATAGATCGATCAGAGCGCCGCGCAATAATTATCGATATCACCATTCCTCATGACGAGAATCTTGTGAAAGCCGAAAAAGAAAAACAAATAAAATATTAGGATTTGGCTCACGAGGTTGTCGACATGTGGAGTGTGGATTCGGCGATTATTGTTCCGATAGTTGTATCGGTGCACGGACTGATTGCCAAGAGCCTCGAACAACATCTCCAGAGGCTCGCGTTAGGCAGTTGGGTCAAGGGCTTGATGCAGAAGGCAGTGCTCCTCGACACGGCACGTATTGTGAGGAGATTCCTCTCTCTGGAGCCCTAACCACCGGTAGCTTGGTCCCTGTTCCCGATGCCGGTGGCCCACTATTTTTTATATTTTTAAATATATTTGTTTTTTTTATATGTATAGAATGTATTTAAAAATATGATTGATATGTATTTAAACTTAAATAAAGGAAATAATAATAATAAATTTATTGATACAAAAGTTTACAGTTACAATCGTTTTGACATCAATGTGGTGGTTAATATTTCTGAAATGATGAGTACTGATACCCAAACTAGGCTAATGCCTGTATTTTGGGAGGCAGTGTTCTACAGACGTTGCGTAATCAACAATTGACTGTCACTGAGCGGCGTGCATACAGTTGCTTCTAAGTAAGTATTAATTTATTATAAATTTATTATCCATTAATATGTTACTGATGTGTAAGTATGTGTGCGTGTGCGTGCGTGTGTGTGTGTGTGCGTGTGCGCGTGTGTGTGCGTGTGCGCGTGTGTGTGTGTGGGTGGGTGGGTGTGTGTGTGTGGTGTGTGTGTGTGTGAGTGAGTGAGTGATATAATATGTTGCGAGGTGAATGTAAGAGAGAGGAAAAGTTATTGGTGGAGGTGTTGTAGGAGTTTTATGCAAGGTATGTGACTAGGTTCTCTGTGTTGTCATAGTCGAGTTTTTGTAGCCATTTAGTGATTTTGCTTTTGGCTTCGATTTGGTTTGTACCTGCAATTCCTATGTTTTTATGAGCTATGTTGTAAATTTTGGCGCTCAAGCTGCTGTATTGTGTTTGGGCGAAAGACGTTTTGCAGGCTACCGTGGGACACGCTGGTTTAAGACTGCGTTTTTTTGGGTCAGGTGGGGGTACTTTTAGGTGTTTTTTTAACAGGGCTCTGAGCACAAAGAGCTGACGCACAGTTAGCAGCTCGGTATCACGGTATAGTTGTTGTGATGGGTATTGGTAGGGTTTTCTTGTCATGACCTTAAGTATTGATCTCTGTGCTCTTTCTAAGCCAACGAGGAGTGTTTTGCCGGCTCCTCCCCACACAGTAATGCAATACTGGATTATAGACTGGCATAAGGCCATGTATACATGTTTTTGTTTGTCGGGGGGTGCGGTGTCCCTCAGTGTTTTGAAAACATACACCAGACGCCGTGATCTAGTGATCATGAGATTTATGTGCTTGTCCCATCTCAATGCACTGTCTATCAGCACGCCTAGATACTTTGTACTTTTGCTTCGTGTAAGTTCGTAGCAGTTGCAGTTTTTACGTGTGTTTGCAAAGCTCTGACGTCTGACTCTCTGTCTGCTATTTTGTGTAATGCAAGTACGGGTGTGGGCTTTGATACAGAAGTCTTGCGGAGGATCGCTTAGTTTTGAGATGGCAAATGGGACATAAGTTGTTTTGGATAGATTTAAGGTTAGCAAGTTGTCGTTTAACCAGTCCATGATTCTAGTCATTGAGTATTCAGCTCTTTCTTTTACTAACTGCCAGTTGGCGCCTGATACTAGGATTGCTGTGTCGTCTGCGTAGGTGACAATTTTCGTGTGAGGTAGGGACATCGTGCAAAGATCATTAATATATATTTGGAAGAGGGTCGGGCTTATTATACTTCCTTGCGGGACGCCATAGGATACAATTTCCTCGTCACTTAAATAGCTTCCTATTTTGACGACCTGTTTTCTGGAGTAGAGGTAATCCCTGAAAAGCTCTAAGGGTAAACCTCGTATCCCATTCCTGTCTAGTTTATTTAAGAGGATGGGGACAGAGACCGTATCGAATGCTTTGGAGAGATCTAGAAAGACACAAAGAGACTTTACTCTTGTGTCCAGGTTTTCGACTATAGCGCTGGTTAGGTCGTGGACGGCATCTTCTGTCGAAACACCCACCCGGAAACCATATTGGTTTTTGGCCAAAATATTATATTTGTTCAGGTATTCCGTCAGTGCATTATTAAGTACTTTCTCCAAAATTTTAGAAAGCGCGGTTAGTACCGCAATAGGTCGATAGTTGGCGACACAGTCTCTATCCCCATTTTTATAGATAGGGTGTACGATAGCCTTTTTGAAGGAGGTTGTGAATACTCCAGTATTTATTGCTCGGTTACAGATGTGCGTGATGGAGGGAATTAATACCTGTTGGGATTCTCTAAGTGTTTGCATTGAGATGGCGTCCCATCCTACAGCGCACTCTGGACGGAGCAGTAGCATAATAGTTTTTATCTCGGATTTGGATACTTCCAAGAGGGCCATTGAGTTTGATGGGCTGCGTATGTTTACTGAGTTGTTTGCGGGAGGTATTGGGCAGGGATTTGATGCAATTATTGCATCAGCGAGGTTTTCTCCTACCCTTGTGAAGTAGTTGCAAACGTTGTTTGTGGAGTCTTGCGGGTTTGTACATATTTGTAGGAGCTCATCGGGGCTACTTTTGGTATTTTGAGAATCCGTTATCGTTTTTATAGCTTTCCACAACGCCTTGGTGTCATTACCCGCTTTATCTATTAGAGTTTTTCCATATGCTGTTTTTAATTTAGAAAGTAGTGAATTACAAAAGTTCCTATAGCGTGTGTATGTTATTTTTAAGGTCATATTATTAGGAGCGTTTTTTGATTTTGTGTGAAGCCTATCCCGATTCCTAATACATCGGAGTAAACCAGGGGTGATCCATGGCTTTAGGATTATGTTTCTCCTACTTATCCTTGTTTTTTTAGTGTGCTCTTCAATGACGGGCGAGATTATGGATATAAGGGTATCCACTGCTACATTTACATCATCTATTCCTAGTATTTTAGAAAAATCTAGATTGGCCAGGTCCCTTTTTATAGCTTCGTGGTCAGTAGTAGTCTTAACGAGGGAGTGGTGGTTACGGCGGTGTTTGACTTTATCTATAAATAGAACTATAGGTGTGTGATCTGTCAAGGAGGATTCTAGTATAAGAGTAATGGTGGGTAGGATAGGTTTCATAAATGTGTGATCCAAGCACCTGGTGATCCTTGTGGGAAAGGTGTGGGTTGGGGAGAGACCATAGGTGGAATTGAATGTTAGATATTCCTCTGACCACGGTTCTTTGTTTCCGGCACATATGTCGATGTTTATGTCACCGACAAGAATCAAGTTTAGACTTGGGCGATCGCTGAATACCTTATTAAGGCTATCGATGAAATTGTCGAAGTTGTCTCTAGTGTTTAAAGATGGAGATCGGTATATGGCTACAATTTTTGTTTTATTTTTTATTTGGCATACTAGGCAGCTTGCGTCTTTGAAGTAAGGTTCGTATATCTTACACGTTAAATTTCTATTTGTAAGGATTATTATACCGTCGTTTTGGTTGGATATGATTTTCGTCGAATGTACGTTATATCCGTCCAGAGTAGGTAAGTTGTTTACCTTGCTTAGCCAGCATTCGGTCAGTACTATGACGTCAAACGTAATTTTTGTTTCTGACAGTAAAGCGCGGAGTTGATCAAAGTTTCTATTTAAACTACGAATGTTTATATGGAATAACTTAAGGGCTTGCGTGAGATTTTTGTGGTATCTGTGGCAGTCTTCCGGAGTACAGGTATACGATTCTGTTGAATTGTTTGAATCTAGGTCAGTATTTATATTATTTATGTTAGTCATTTTTGAGTGTGTAAACACAGACTCCTTTCGCGAGCCGTTTTGGGTTAAGAGACAAATTGGTGATCGACTTACATCGCAAAATTGATGGTGGGATAGACGATTGAATTAGTGTTGTTGAAATGATGTGAAGTAGAGTGAGTATGTGTTTTTTGTAGTGTATGTATGTTGTGTATGTAGTGTATTTAATAACATATTTGTTTGTTTGTTTCAGGTTTGTGCTTAACATATCTTTAACTTTAGTTCCAGATGAAGTGAAGCATGGTAGAAAATAATAAGTGTTAAATAGAGAAATACAACTTAAATCTATACAATTAAACATGAATGAGCAATAAACATGCAACAATAGTCACAGTTTTTTTCCTAAATCTATCAAGCACTGTTCTGACGTGACTAATATCTGTTGGTCTCCTTGTGCCTTGCGAAGAAATATGTTTCCATTTGTCGACCAACAGAACTTAAATGCGTATTTTTTTGCGAATTCTCGTGACAGGTGGAACAGTTTCTTGGAGCTTGCCGGTAGATGGAAAGACGATGTGAAAAAGGTAATTCGGATAGACTGGAAAAAATGGGGGCTATCACCGAAAATCATCCTATGGCTTTACGAAACAGTAATCCGCCCCATGATAGCGTATGGTGCTATCGTCTGGTGGCCAAGGACCGAAAACAGCACAGTAGCGGCTAAACTACAACGGACCCAAAGACTAGCCTGCATGGCAACCACTGGATGCATGAAATCTACCCCCACCGCGGCAATGGAAGCCATGCTCGGACTCTCACCCTTGGATCTGTTCATCCGCCAAGAAGCAACAGCTGCGGCTATACGCCTAAGGGCACTCAACCTATGGAGCGAGAGAAACACGCGACACACCTCACTGCTCACAGATCTCATAAAGGAGATACCCATGATAGGAGCAATGAATGATCGTGTGCCCAAACACGTATTCGACAAAAAATACAAGATCCAACTTCATGAGGACCACCGCTGTGAGGCTTTATGCCCAACGGAACTACGCATCTTCACAGATGGATCAAAGACTGGTACAGGCACCGGGGCCGGCGTTTTCTCGGAGGACCTTAATATATCCATTTCAACACCGCTGGGGACCCACAACATAGTATTTCAAGCTGAATGCATGGGGATTACCCTGGCAGCTTCAGCGGTAATGGCCAGGAGAGTGGAAGGCCACTCAATACGCATACTCTTCGACAGCATGGCCGTGCTGCAAGCTTTAAACAGCCACACTATAAACTCGGGACTAATACTGGAGTGCCATCGTAAACTGAACCAAATAGGCCATTTCAATAACATAACCTTGCAATGGATTAAGGGCCACAGCGGCTCGCGCGGCAATGATGCAGCAGATGAGCTTGCCAGGAGAGGATCTGACATGGTGGTAATGGGACCTGAGCCCATAATACCGATCCCCTTTGCATACCTACGAACCATGGTAAACAAACGAACGAGAGATCAACACAAAAGCTATTGGATAAATCTGGAAGTTTGCAGACAGGCGAGGGAAGCACTCCCCGTGCTTGAAAATAGACTGACCAGGCGTCTTCGACAACTGACCAAACAGCAACTGCGCACGGCCACAGCTGCCATCACGGGGCACGGCTCCTTCAATAAACACCTTTATATTTTAGGAATCACCGACAGCCCTCTCTGCAGAGCCTGCATGAAAGAGGAAGAAACAGCGGCACACGTGCTCCTACAGTGCCCTGTAACCGCCACATACAGGGTAAAGTACTTCGGAAATACAGGTACGCTCCGGGAGATCGCCAGCAGCGTGAATAGCCTGCTGGCGTTCTTCAATGAGTTGGGGTGGATCGAGTGAAATGCCCACCCTCACGCAAAAACCGCGCCCTGTCGTGGAGTTGCGGATACCAGCTCGCGAAACCATACCATACCATAGACTGGATGCGCAAGGCACCCGGTCCTCCGAACAAGAACTTTATACAATGTACGTTCGGGCAACTCATACAAAGACATCGGAACGTGTGTGAACAGTATAGGGTCGAGTGCCATCAAAGGATGTTTCAAATTAGACCATATATTTTATTATCGTTTTGTAATTTGATGGTTCATAATAACATAATACAGAGTAGGTAGTAGGTAATAGTCATTGCAGTCCACTGCTCGACATGGGAACTGTAGTGGATCTGCATTTAGATTATACAAAAATTACAAATTTATGAAAAAGTTTGGTTATCGTTTTTTGGTAATATCTCTGGTTCTACTTCACCAATTGTAATCAAATATACGGTAGATTTTAGATCTGACGAAGAGCTGTCTCAGCAAAAAAATACACAGTAGTTTTTGCGTCCATCGCGAACAAAGAGACAAACAGATAAGCAGACACCAGAAACGAACTCCAAAAAAAAATCGCATATCATAACCCAAATACGACTAATTTACAGTGTTATAATAGTATAGATACATGCATACAAATACCTACTATGTAAGGGACCCTACTAAGGTCTTCAAGGTCCTAGCCAACCTCACCTGCTCACCAGGATACAGGTGTGTGAGAGCCTGGTTACAGCCATGTAATATTCTGTTAGCACTTTCATACACTAGCAAACGCTCACATAATTATTATTTTCACAAATGAACTTAACAAACCAACATTGTATTGTGTTCGTACAAGCTTCCCGGGTGCACGCCCATTAAATCAAGTTATTACCTTTTAAACTCGCATAATCTTTATATATATATTTTTCTTGTGTGCGTGTGTATGTCACTGAACTCCTCCTAGACGGCTGGACCGATTTTGATGAATTTTTTTGTGTGAGTTCAAGGGGATTCGAGGATGGTTTAGATTAACAATTTGGTCGCGGACGAAGTCGCGGGTAACAGCTAGTAATTCATAAAAATTATACATTATTTTCTCAGAAATAAAATGTATTGGATAAAGTAGCTTAGTATACACCTTGAGTGTCTCGCTTGTTCCGGTGGTCATTTGTCAGTTTTCAGGTACCAAGGCATGTAAAATAGTACAAACTTTATTTAAATTTTCATTGCTGATGTTTTTGAGTATGTTTTACAAAATAGGTATTGTTGAAAATTCATAATCAATATTGCCAGAAACATTTCGTCGTCGGAACTTTTACCAGGAACACAAAAGCTCCTCAAAAATATTTTGTTAAAAATGAGAACTTTTCTTAACTTTTCCGTATGTTATTACTTCCCAGAATATATTCCTTATTAGCGGTACTATCGATTAGTTTAATGATACAGGGTTTGATTTTTTAATTCACAATCACGGTGTTTGAGTACTATCTAGGGATATTAATTTTTCAAAAATCCGTTGAGGCAGTTTTAGTTTCCATAAAATTGGGCTCGCCTGGAATCTTACTATATAGCGCTTAATAGATTGTCCTAGAATATTTTATTTAACTGTAATTTTAGAAGAGTTCATCTACTTAAGCTGCAAACGGTACCTGACAAGTATGGAATGCGAAGCCCATTATATTTTGATTGATTTTAATGAATTTTCACAGTTTATGCCACAACCAGCTTTCCATAATTATACAGATTTATGATAGTAATATTAAGGATCGGCCATAAACTACGTGGTTTTTCACTAACAATTGCTAACACCCACATAGTGTTATATGTTATACAGCAGCGCGCAGCTCCGCCCGCATGATTTTTTTTTTGTGAACATTTGCTATTCTCCGAAATAAAAAGCAGATATCATTAGTTATAAGCTATCTCTAAACCAAATTTTGACTCGGGATCCGCTTTTCTACGCCCTCTTTTTTTTACCTTTTTATTTGGCGTATTGGCTATTATGGGAGCGACTGCGCCTGCGACAGAGCCCCGTCCGTTGTTCATAGGGCGAACCAGCTGTTAGGTGATGTTGGTTTGGCCCCGAAGATCATGGTAGGGCCTCTAGGGCATCCTGATACTTATGATATTTTCGGAAGTTTACGCGAATGTCACACATTGAAATAAAACTATTCTCCATGGTCAGGCCATGGTCACGGGGAATGGCAGCTAAAAAGCAAACAAAACGTCGGGATCAATGTGAAATATAAAATAACCTCAAAATAAATCGCGATAGAATCCGTTAAAATAGTTTTATTTCAATGTCTAATACTTATGTTCTTGTCGAAGCCAAATAACTTTACGTCGTCATATAAGGCGAATAAGGGACAAGACTGTTCTCCAAAACATACATGCCATGAAATACTGGCTGGAGACTATCAAGAGTACAATACACTTTTGCCTGCCCTGAGAGATTTACAGGTTTATGACATTATAGAAGAAAGTTAACTTTCAAGTTTCTTACATGGTTTATGGCATCTGGCATGCAGCTATCGGCAATGTTTGAATACGCCCACGCTGCACCCAGAATCCTAGTAACAGAGTGTAAGATTTCATGTACGTGTGTTAAACGTATGAAACTACGAATACAGGGTGAGTTTCGAACCGTGTGATTACACCAACTATAGTTTTCGGACGGAACGACGCAGCTTTTAAAACAATGAGTAAAAACATAATTCTGCCACTAGCCAATGGGTAAAAACATAATTCTGCCCCCCCCTTTTTTAACTTGTGGGGCCACGGGCTTCATCCTATCGGTGCCAACGATAGGGTGGGAATGTCCGAATCGGACCGACTAAAACCACACGGTGTCCTCCCCAAGTGTTCATTGCCGGGCACCCGGGTAAGCCCTTCTGCCCCTAGCAAATAATTGAATAATTTTCTTCTTTTAAAATAAATATAATTAAAGAACTGTGTGACCCTCGGGGTCTAGTCAACTTGACCTGCAAGCTGGAACGTACACACCTCCTGATTGACGGATGGGCCTCTGGCGTAGGCGTTCCTTTCGAGGTGGAGAGGTCAGACGCAATCATCATCATCATCATATCAGCCGTAGGAAGTCAACTGCTGAACATAGGCCTCATTGACTTCGACTTCGACCGGTCAGCAGCGACCTGCATCGACCGAGTCCCTGCGTTCCTTACTAGGTCATCTGTCAGACGCAATGCCAATATTAAACTAAAGAAGCAGTATTAAGGATATTCGGTGAACGCAATTTAGAACAGTATATAAAATAGTCCTACCTCTAAGTGTTAGTAGGATCTCCAAAAATTTCACTGCCGGCCAAAACCCCACCCTGTATACACATTTAATGTGGCTCTCTAAGTCAACAAATGTTTGTGAACAAACATTTGTGAACAAAACTTCTTGATCAAACTTAACATTTGAACAGTGACTCGCGACACTAAGTGAAAATTAGTTAATATTAGTATTATTGAGTAAATTGCGTTAGGCACACAATTTGCTTAGTAAAAAAGTATTGACATACGAAATATAGTCGAAGGAAAAACAAGATGAGGTTGAACTACGATGGATCGTGGTATAATATTGATTAATAGCTTGCTGTGCTAGAAAGTTTTACACGGCTGCAAAGCGTGGCCGCTGCTAGAACGACACAAGCTGGAGCTGTATGTCACAGAGATGAAACTGAACTGGATGTGTGAACTCATGCGTAAGGATCGCGTGAAGAACTCCAGTGTCCGCGGCACCCTATAACCACCACAGAGACCAAAAAGCACCATCTGCGCGGCTAGAGAACATTGTCAACTTGTTTACCGGTTATTATATTTATTAAATGGTATAAACACTTTACTTAAACTTACGAGCACAATATGCTCTTTAAGCTCAGTGCATTATTAGCAGAAGTTAAGCAGCTAAGCCTCAATAAAATGTAAAAGGCTTTAAAGACATAGTACACATCGTGTGAATACGGCTTTCCATACAATTGGCTGTTTTCTATGGAGGCCGTGACGACTTCGCTGTATTCAATAATCTATATTGTCGGACAAAACTAAGTGCCTATGTTGTATGAGTATGTATGGTGGAACGCACACGGGGATTAAAATATTTATTTTGTTCCTAAAAAGTGGAAACGCGTAACGACGTAGAGATGGGATCGATCGGAGAAGTATCATAAATTCTTAAATTGGCTAGTTTCCTGATGTAATAAAAATATTTAAAAAATCGGTTGTCTGTAAAGTCGGTTTACTGACGATAGTTGAACGTGACAACGTCAAAAGAACGCGAGGTAACGCCACATACGTCATGTGGTAACGCTGCATACGTCGGTAACGCCGCATACGTCACGTGGTAACGCCGCATACGTCGGTAACGCCGCATACGTCATGTGGTAACGCCGCATACGTCATGTTTTTGTGCGTGCAGCCGGCTCCATCGATTTATAAGACGTTGTCACATCAAAATATAAATAACATATCACTTAGTAACAGGTGAGATAGTAATCAAACGCGGGCCTATTTATAATTAAAAATAGTTTACTTATTGAGCTTATTAAATAATGATAATTACATCCGCTCTTTTTTTCTCAATTTTATTAATTTTCAATTATAATCACTTATAATATACGGAACCACTATTAGTAGATTACTTCACAATAGCACGGCAAGACGTCATACCTCGTTAGGTCTTAAAGTTTCCATAGAGTTTTAAGGTTTATAAAAGAAGAATTTCTTAGTCAAGTACCTTTTTTTTTTCGTGCGGAAATCCCTTCGGATACCCCCTCGCCGGCCAGCGGGGGCGGTTATGTCGGGCTTGAACCGACTAAAACCGCACGCCATCTCGGGTCTAAAGACGCCGGGGTGCTTAAGACCGGTTTAAGGTTGCCCATAGAGCATATCCCTCGCACCCCGACTCTTAGTCAAGTACCTTTTTTTTTTTATATCGTGCGGAAATCCCTTCGGATACCCCCCCGCGTGCCAGCGGGGGCGGTTATGTCGGGCTTGAACCGACTAAAACCGCACGCCGTCTCGGGTCTACAGACGCCGGGGTGCTTAGTCAAGTACCTAATTTTTTTTTGTATTTGTATTACCTATTCTATTTTTGATCATATGTCCGGTTCTACTTAACCAATTGTAATCAAACATACGGCAGATTTTAAGTCTGATCAAGACCTTTCTAATAGAAAAATAACGCTACAAAATCCGTTCAGTAGCGTATCGTAGCGTCCATCGCGAACAAACAGACAAACAGATAAGAACACTCAAGAATTCAAAAAAAAAAAATTATGGTCAGTATCGTTTATTAAACATATACTATGTATTTTTTTAATATCTCCCATGTATAGACACTACTAATTTACAATTTTATTATTGTATAAAGATAAGAAAAAAAACAACTTATTATAAGATTCCATAAATTTTGTATTTAATATCCTTAAAGCGTAAATAAATTCAAAACAAAACAGATATGTACATTTGTTCGTAACATAGAATGGAATACACAATTAATTCATAGATTGGTTTTACAAATTTTACCCTACTGGCAACATTATAATCTTATCTGTATCTGCAGTCTGTTTTATAGAATTTAAAATTAAATTAGACTAGCACCAATTTTAGAATCTGCTTATTATCATCTTTGGTAAGTACATATATAAGAATATACCTGTAGTGTCTTCAGGTGGCGTTGACGGGAGCGGATGGAAACAACCTTCACTTGTAAGCATTAATTCGAGACTGATTCGTACTTATATACGTACAATGAATAGGTACGTGCCGCTTGCCGCTCCAAACTATTTGCAGGTACCTACATAACACTCCTCCAACACAAATTATTACTACATTAAAAATAATAAACACAAGTACATGTTAATATGACACACATTCATTTCTTTATTTATTTACATGTTCCCTCGGTTAGTAACCTTACACCCCGGCGTCTGTAGACGCGAGACGCCGTGCGGTTTTAGTCGGTTCAAGCCCGACATAACCGCTGGCCGGCGGGGGGGTATCCGAAGGGATTTCCGCACGAAAAAAAAACAGAAAGTATACTAAATAAATCACAGACTATTCGGAAGTAGCCAAAATGAGAAGTGGCCATAGTGGGAAGTAGTCCATTAGCGAGTCGGTTGCCTTGAGAATTAGCCCTAATGCGCCTAAACCTTCTTAACTTCGCTCAACGACCCCTGTCTTCGCTCAACGAACTCCGTCCTCCATGAGTGCTGGCCTTTTTTTTTTTTTTTTCGTGCGGAAATCCCTTCGGATACCCCCCCGCCAGCCAGGGGCGGTTATGTCGGGCTTGCACCGACTAAAACCGCACGCCGTCTCGGGTCTTAATACGCCGGGGTGTAAGGTTACCCATAGAGCATATCCCTCGCACCCCGACTGACCCTGGGCCATCTCCGGTTTCGAGATGGCCCCCTTACTTGCTCTCCACTGTGTCATCTGCTAATCAGAGGGACACGTGGAAAGCTTCCGAACAGCCCTCAACAGGGCCGTCCTCGCCTCGGTCGGAGTTGGCCGTAGGCGGCAGCGTCTCTCCCACCCTAGGAGAGAGGCGCTGCCGTCTCCGTTGCCCAGGGTGCACCGCGTGGAGGTCCCCAACCAAGCACCCCTCCCATGAGTGCTGGCCTGGGGGTGATAGGTGGCCTGTCGAAATAGCAGAAGCAGGACGGGGCGGCGGCGCGATTTTTCCGGGAGCAAGACGGGGACTCCGTGGTTCTCGAACCCGAGGGGGCCGGGGTACGAGGGAAATGCCTTATGGGGAGCACCTTACACCCCGGAAGACCCGAGAAGGCCTGCGGTTTTACTCAATTCAAGTCCGACATAACCACCCCGCTGGCCGGCGGGAAGGTATCCGAAGGGATTCCCGCAGGCAAAAAAACACTTATTAACCACAACATTTCTTCACTCTAAATCTTAAAGTTAAGTATGTACATTATACTTACTTAAGTCTACATTGTCTAACTGGGCGGCTTGGGTTTGGCAAGGCAATCTCAAGATCGAGAGACACGGTGATGAATTTATTTTATTTTGTAATTTTCGATTTGCGAGCTCTCCACAATGACATCCAAATAAACGTTTTGAGCGTTTACTTCACGCTACACTAATTTATAACTTTACACCTCGCTAATTCGCAACAATAACGAGTGTGCACATACACGATCCCGGTGACGACACGTGTACAGATATATTTTACACTTCCAAATGTTATGATATGTTTTACACGTGTACGAAATTTGGGTAAAGTCAATTGTTTATTCTGTACAAGGTCATATTTACGATACACACAAAACATACACAAAAAAGGAAATTGAAGGGGAAAATGAACAGATGTGTTCAGAGACAGTGCTCTGAGTATATACTCACGCCTTTTTCCCTCTGGGGTAGGAAGAGACAACAGCCTGCCAACTGCTTCTGTCCTTATACACTTCACGAGCTTCCTCTACTGTCATTAAACCTTTGAGGCAAATCTGCAAATCCTATTATTATTATTAGAAACGCGAAAGTTTGTGAGGATGTATGGATGTGTGTTACTCTTTCACTCAAACACAGCTGAACAGGTCTCGGCGGAAATTTGGTATAGATTATAGTCCGAAATGACACATAAGCTTTTTATGCCGGTAATAGGTTTCCATGAGTTGCGGGAACGGGATTAGAATTCCACGCGGGGAGAGCCGCGGGCATTAGCTAGTAGGTAATAGATAAACTAGAAAAAAAGAAATACAAAAGATAAAATCGACCTGTCCATCGAATAAAGTGACTTTTTTCTAAAGATTAAGATCGGAAAAAGAGAACATCTAGGACGGAACTTGGCGGGGAATGCTCTGACCAACTGAGCCACCTAGACACGTCCCAGATATTCGAAATTCTCCGATACATTAATACGTCTTAAGGCGACGTTGGAGCCATCTACCGTATTTCTTGCGAACTACTTGCGGACAAAGTGACTTTGTTTTTTTTTTAAGTTTTGCTTACACAAAACTTGGTGTACGTTGCTAACCTAAACTAACCTAACTTTTTATTTTATATTCCAGAGCAACTTTTCTTTTTTACAAAAAAGTAATTACTGATCATAATCAAATGTAACTTTCTTCTATGCATAAGTCTAAATATATAAACAAACAGAACATACAAACTCCAATTGCGATTATATATTTTGTAGGATAGTGGAAGCTGTTTCAATACTGGTACAACCGTTTATCATTCAGAAAACCTTATGCTATAAAAAAGTATATTAAAAAAAAAAAAACTAATAGGTATTGATGATTTACCGCGCCAGTATACGTCGCGCACATCCTCGAAGCTGCGCTTGCGTCGATTAATATTACACGTCGCTGTCTCGCTAACAAATTGCACGCCAAATGAATGCCGATTGAAAAGCCGACCATGCGACCTGGCAATGCTTCGCCGGGAATAGAGGAAATACTAATTATAAATAAGGCGTTGACTAAGTACGTATTCTTTGTTAGTTTATGTAGGCACTACTAGTAATGTCCCTTGTAAGGGCACGGGCTCTTTTAAGAATAGTTTTAAGTCTAATTTGGTCTCCATGTGCTTTTATGTTAAAATCCATTGTAATTCGAGCGACAATTTCAGCTGCAAGTTTGCAGTTTGGAGCAATTTCCTAGTAGATTGGTTCATCTTGGCTTTTATGCTAGCGACTGCTGTCTCACCCCCCAACGAGAGGAAAACCTGCGCGAGAGCATCGTCCGTCAATCAGCAGGTGATTTTGGCTTGTTCTTCACTGTGGTTCGCCGGAAAGGGAACAGTGTCAGGTGGTCGTAGCCACAGGAAATAGTAAGTATCATAGACCTAGATTAGCTGATGCCCGCGGCTCCACCCGCTCTGAGGTCGGTAAAAGCTTTTAAGTCTGACAAAGACCTTTCTAATAGAAAAAACTGCATCAAAATTCGTTCAGAAGTTTTTGCGACTATCGCAAACAAACAGACACTAGTGAAAAACAAAAATATTTTTACCATCCCAATTGTCAGACTCAACTAATTTGCCGACATTTTCCAAATATTTTTTTTTTTTTTTATATTTAGGACACGTCAATTTGACTTCACCTCGCCTGTTGGTAAGCTGAAGGTAAAGTCTCAGAAAAGAGGGTCACCATTACATACACGTACCATGTTAACAATGGTGGCACTCAGCTTGACGGCCTCATCAGAAGAGGATTGTCGTCGCAGCACTGCGTGACACCAACAGGTCCCACTAGTGCTGCGACCACAATCCCCCTGCCCGGCTATGCACTTGCTGACCCCTGAACGCAATCAAGCCGAAATTGGATTACTATAGAGGGATTTTCGCAATCGTGCACGGTGGTACCCACCCGGCCGAATTTTGTGACAAAGGACAATGCCCATGTCAGTATGGAACTCGGTTGCACACTTTTTTTTGCTATGTCACATAAGTATAAACTGCATTAAAAAGCCTGCATTAAGTATTATCTGAAATATAAACGCATATTGTAACAGAACTTGGGGTTATTGAGAAATTAAATGATTACAACGAGAAAAACAACAACAACAAGAAAATATTGTGACACTGACTGTTGAACTGACGTTTGAGTTTTCTTTTGGAATGTCTTTACCATGCATAAATTAAGAGAAAACTACCACTGAAGCATACATTATTTTACAACTTTAACTGATTATCACTAATAAACTACGAATACATACACGAAATATTAAGATTACATAACTGCAATATATTTGAATATCACATTGCGAATTATTATCACGTATCTATTATTATTTAACCATTTTATTTTAAAAAGATTGGTATATTTGCATTCTACCACCAATGGTTTATTTTATATAATAGTAACAATTAAATTAAAATGGAAACGATTATTCATTCAAGTTTTATATCTTTATAATTTAAATTCAAACCCCAAGTTGAAAAGTCATACTATAATCAATATTATTTTTTAACATTTGAAATATTTACGCGAAAGTCTAAAAGCGCAACCAAGATTGGGCATTCTCCTTTGAGTCATCAAATTTCTACCACCATCAAAAAAAAGGGTTCAAATAAAGGGCCAAATATTCTATTTATTTATTTATACTGAACGATGTTGTCCTTGCCTACTTCAATGGGAAAGAGCCACGGCCAAAAATGACATAATATTATGTATCTAATGAAGATACTTCTGCAAAATATCCACTTTACAAGACAGCGATTTGAAGTCTATCTTACAGAACACCTACTGAAACTTCTGTATTTATCTTCTAGATAAATGATTATTTTATATGAACATTTAAAGCAATATT
This sequence comes from Cybosia mesomella, assembly GCA_946251805.1. Classification (NCBI taxonomy): domain Eukaryota; kingdom Metazoa; phylum Arthropoda; class Insecta; order Lepidoptera; family Erebidae; genus Cybosia; species Cybosia mesomella. The sequence continues at coordinate 26,357,385 of OX276401.1, forward strand.
AAGTATTATAAATAAATAAAAATTGTAGGACATTCTACACAGTGCTATCAAGATCCAAAGTATTCATAGCTTAACTAACTTGTGTTATGGGTTCTAGAATGTGGATAAATATACATAAAATAAGTTTTTTTTTGTAAATACATCCTTAATATACATAGAAACACAAAAATACATGGACATACTCATGCATACAAATGACCATGCAGATAAGCATATTGAGCGGGAATCGAACCCGCGACCTCGGACGTAACAGTAGAACGCTCTACCGCCACGCTATAGAGGTGTCAGCGATAAAAATATCTACTAAAAAAGTAGTGCCAGTTTTTATACTGTGTATGTAAAGTGTGTTTATAAATACAATTCACCACTATTTTACATATTTTATTGATTTATAGAAAGAGCGTGTCACGGCGTCCGATACAACGGGTCCCAAGTGTTTCTCGACCCCTGCGGTGCAGATTGACCTAACGCAGGTGCGGCCCACCTTTAACGGACCTTTAGCTGTACCATATCATTAACCTAACGTCCTACTATGGGGCTAAGCACAGTACATTACACAGCCTTTGATTTGGCACGACAACAGGTACGAAGGCAGAAGATAGAGAGTCCGGTTAAGTTCGGCTTTCTTCAGTTTTGCAGAGCGTTCTGCCGGGTACTGTAAACTTTAAACATAGCCGTTTGTTGGTGACTGAACTCCTCCGTAACCACTCGCGCGATCTTGACCAAATTTACCACGGTGATAGTGTGGACACTGAGGAGTGTTTTGAAGCGAGATGGTTCATGTCCAATGTACTATTGAGGAATAATCACCGAAAAACAGTTTCACGAGCGCGCGGCCTTAGCTAAGTGCACGACCGTAGTAAGATGTCTTATTTTCAAGTAAGAGTCCTGCTCGCTCAGCTCAATTTATTTCAGTCGCATCCTGTACTGAATTCTTAGCTATATAGTCAGTGATTGTGCCATAGCGCATAAATTGCGTTTGTTAATACCGCGATTGAATGGTGAAAGGACTTTAATGGCCTATAGTTTAGATTTAAGTTTGTGTCTTGTTCATGTATTATAGGGAACTATCGTTTTGGGCCAAGGCAACACCTGCAAACCGGCACATGTATGGATTGACAGACGAGGCTCTTCGTAGACTTTCCTTTCAGGGTTAGGAGATCAGTCGGTAGTTGCTCCTATAAAAGCCGTTGCCAAAACAAAAGTAGAAGAAGGAGTAATCGGACCGCGGGCTCCAAGGGGATAGCCTCGCATGCAATCAAGAACAACGCTGGGTTCATGTAGTAACAACACTTTAACGCTAGAACCTATTCCAGGGATTTTTTTTTTACGTGCATGCGGAAATCCCTTCGGATACCCCCCCGCTGGCCGGCGGGGGTGGTTATGTCGTGTCTCGACTAAAACCGCACGGTGTCCTCCCCAAGGAGATAGTACCTATTCCAGGGATAACAAAATTATTAGCCTAGATGTGATTGCAGACTATAATCTATCCCTGTATCAAATTTTAACCAGATCCCTTCAGCCGTTTGAGCTTGATTGAGTAACAATTATCGAAAAATCTTCACAAACTTATTATACATATAATAAATGAAAGTCTTCCGCCGCGTCTTTCTGACTGTCTGGTCGCGATAAACTCAAAAACGACTGTGTGTTCTCACCAATGGCAAGAGCGGTTATCGAGGAAGGTATTAACAATTTTTTTTTTTTGGAAACAAGCACACGGCCCACCTGATGCGAAGCGGTTACCGCAGCCTATGGACGTGTGCAACACCAGTGGCGTCATACTCGCGCTGATGACCCTTTTTTTTTGTTTTATATTCAGGACACGTCAATTTGACTTCACCTCGCCTGATGGTAAGCTGAAGGTAAAGTCTCAGGAAAGAGGGTCACCATTACATACACGTACCATGTTAACAATGGTGGCACTCAGCTTGACGGCCTCATCAGAAGAGGATTGTCGTCGCAGCACCGCGTGACCCCCAGCGGTCCCACTAGTGCTGCCACCACAATCCCCCTGCCCGGCTATGCACTTGCTGACCCCTGAACGCAATCAAACCGAAATTGGATTACTATGGAGGGTTTTTCGCAATCGTACGTGGTGGTACCTACCCAGCCGAATTTTGTGACAAATTTGTGTCATCAAATTTCTACCACCAGTGTAAAGGAAAGGGGATGGGAAAGGAGTTTGGGAGGGGATGGGAAAAGAGTTTGGGCTCCGGCACTCTCACTCACCAAACGGAACGCAACAGTTCAAATACTGTCACTTGGCATCGATATTCTGTGAGAGGGTGGTGCTTCCCCGGTCGAGTCGGCCCATTCATGCAAAGGCCAAAATGACTGTTGCTTAACTCTACCACCTACCATCTTTTTAACTTACCAAGTTACACTTATCAAGTTTTTGTACACATTGACTAAAATATAATGACATTTGTTGGAGGTGTCGGAAAAAATAGGTCGTCTGGAAGCTTTCGACGAAAACGCTGCCTTAAACCCTTTGAAATGTAACAAAAATATATATGGTGGAATTGTGTAGGTAGTGGTGATGGAATTGGGTCCCATCGGTAGCGGGAACGGGATCAGAATTCCACGCGGACGGAGCCGCAGGCAACAGCTAGTTTATTATATTAATAGGATAGAATAGTACTGGCCCCGGTCTTAAACCAGTAGAGCAAATCGATTCCCTGGAGTGCAAGTTAAAAACAATTATAGAGATCTTCAAAATACCAGGTGTTGCTTTTATTATTTCATATGTACGCCGTATTTATGTATAGTATTAAGATATCTGTAATTAAAATAAATTGTGTGGAACGGAATGGTATCCTATTAGCAAATGGGTAAGTATTTTCGTCTGAAAAAAATGTTAGATTCGCCGATCCGCCCGGTTTATTTATACGTAGAGAATCTCGAGTAGAAGGTTTCACACAAAATTCTTCAAACTCGTGAATTGACATACATTTTATGGGGGAGAAAGACAGTGAAAAGGTATAAATACTCTGTAGGGCGACTAGCGCCCCTCCCCCAAACCGGGGCACGACACCGTGGTTCCCAAACCCGAGGGGGCCATCTCGAAACCGAAGATGGCTAAGGGTCAGTCGGGGTGCGAGGGATATGCTCTATGGGCAACCTTACTTTACCTTTATTTTCCCGCTGGCCGGCGGGGGGTATCCGAGGGGATCTCCGCACGAAAAAAAAAAAAGGTATAAATACTCTGAATTGTGTTATTTTACCTGCTAACTGCATCATCAGCCGGTTAATAGCGATTTAACAGTTGCATTCAAAGTTTGCAGTTCGGAGACCAAGGTCCGTTTATTGTTTTTAATTGGTGTCAGCTTTTCCGGTAGCGACTGCCGTTTGCAGTGCCAAACCTGCGCCAGACCCCTATCCGTTGTTTAGTAGGTGCACCGACTAACATATGAGGTTGGCTTGGGTTTGAGGCTTGAAGATGTTGGTTAGGCGGTCTCATTTCACTAACTGCATATCGTACCGTACCTTTTTTTTCGTGCAGGAATCCCCTCCTATTTTTTTTTATGGATGATAGGCTCACCATTGACCTCTATCTCACCTGGTCGTAAGTGACGATGTGGTCTACGATGGATCACGTTTGCCTAGAAGGAACCTATTCACTCGAGACTTGAAGATTCCGAGGTTATAGCTTTCCGGAAACACAGACACAGGCAGGCAATTCCACTCCTTAGCTGTACGCATAATAAATGTGTCGCCGAAACGCATCTTACTTACAAAGGCTATATTCGTATTAAAATTGCATGAAATACAAGTTGGGTAACCCTTTGTAACCATTTTCTTTATTTTAAGGGTTTTGTCGCTAGGAAGTCTAAATCTTTATATTATATGCAAATAAATAATATTTAAGTGTCTCTTTGTAATATTAAAATTACACGTTTTAAATAAATGCACATGAGTGTATGTACGTATGATAAATATAACAAAAAAAGAACAGTTTTTAAATTTTTTGTTTGTAAGGGCTGGGCCGATTTTTACTGGACTTTCACTTTAAGATAGGAAATATTTTAAGATGTAACAAAGGTTGTGTTACGTTAACCTATGTTACGTTACGCCTTATAATATAACCTATATCTGCCCTAATTTGATTATAGAATAAGAATTCAGGCGCCGCAAAAAAATATTAAAGCCTTAGAAATCTAAATCCAGGCAGCCGAATTCTCGGGCACAGCTAGTGATACTATAAAAATAGATAGACTTCTAGACTAGACTAGACTTATATATATACAACTAGACTGGATGTACGGAACAAATAATTTGATATTGCAAAAGACCACTACTTGACCAGCAACAATGTGCAACTTTTGGTAACTATCATACAGATGACATTATAAAAAGACGCGCTATGACTGCAGATAGGTAAAATCATGGAAAACAGCAGATTCCGGGCTCCAAAGGGCAAGCTTTAAGGTGCCATTCCGTAACCGACCGCAGAGAGCAACCGCAGGCCAAAAACATAGAAACCAGTTGTGTCGCTTCGGTCGACTGCAGGTATTTCAATACAATCTGACTGCAGTTGCGGTCTGCGGTCGGTCTCGGAATGAGATCCTTTTTTATAAAGAGTATTAGTAACCGAAATTACTTATATTTCCCCTAACCCCTCTAGCTAATCTTAATTGCTTGTGTTAGGAGTGGGTTCACGTCGGTAGTGTAATGGCCAGGATTCGAACCCGGGACCTCTCGCTCATAGGGTCGACCCCTTAACCACTAAGCTTCCGACGATTTAACGCTATTTATATTTGTGTTTTAATTAATCTATAAATTATACTCTTGTTTAGACTCGTCATAACCGTATAATATAACAGGTACATTTAAATGTCTCATAAATTCATTTAACTACGCATCGCGTTATTGTTGACCGGTTAAAAATGTGTAACCCAGCGTTCCCCAAACTTTATTTTGTCCTAGCCCAGTTTTTTAAATGTTTCCCAGCTAGACCCACTACAAGGTATTTTAATTCTCCTAGTGCCATCATCATTATCATTTTAACGTTGTTCCCGGTTGCATCCGAGGCTTTTACTACGGAGCCCTAAGCGGACCCCGGGCTCTGAAATTAAAGCTCTTTCTCCTCCTGATTTGGCGTACCTTGACTTTTAATGGAAGCGACTACCATCTAATATCCCAACTCCTTTAGGAAAGCCTGCGCCTGCGCCTCGTTTGTCAATCCGCAGGGTTTACCGGCTAGCAGGCGAGCTTGGCTTGCGTCACCATACATCAATAATCCTCCTAGTGTTTATACGGAAAATATAAAATTATGAATTAGTTGTGTCTGTACATTGGAGATATTTAAAAAAACTTAGGTTACGTTAAATTAACGATACTGAACATAATATTTTTTTTTTTGGAATTCCTACTATTTATCTGTTTGTTCGCGAATGTGGCAAAAACTACTGATCGAATTTTGATGCGGTTTTTAAAGAAAGAAATAAAAATCACTTTATTTGCCGTATGTTTGATTGCAATTGGTTAAGTAAAACCGGAGATATGACCAAAAAATGAAAACCTACCTCCACGCGGACGGAGCCGCGGACATCAGCAACTAGGGGTTTTTTTTAATGAGTATGATTGATTGTAAACATGAGATAGTGGTATTTTTGGCCCGTTATCGCGTCTCAACTCACCATTTGGGATTCGCTGGTCGAACCCATTAAGTCCGCTATGGTACATTAATATTTTACAAATATCATGCAAATACTTGCCGCTTCTAACACAAAATCACTTAACAAATTCTTACCCAAATCAGATCTTACACCATAAAAATAGCTGCAAATTACTGGATTAATATTCGTGTCGTTCACAGTAAAGAATCCAGCCTTAGGCCTACTGTCCACGGCGGCGTAGCTTCATACGCGCGTATTAGTAATTATACGTTTGGTGTACGCCTGCTTGCAGCTTACATACAAAACAATCGACGGAGTGTCAAGGTCGCGCTCGCGTCACTGCATGCAGGCTTCATCATGCCTGCCGTACCGCATGTTATATGCCAAGGCGTACATGGATTGAACGCACTAGTAACTAGGTCCGCAAGGCAGTAAGCTCTTGCAATGTTGAGCTGAATTTTGTGATTTCACGCGCAGGTTGATTCAATTGTTGATCTTAATTGTTGCAACCCAATCGATTTTTTTCCGTGATTATTCTTTAATGGTACATCCGATTCCAAGTTTTCTTTTTCTGATTCGTGCGTATGACCATGGACCACATTTTGACGCCAAAATTCAGGTTTTGCAAATTGTAGTTTTTGAGAAATCAGCTTCCTCCGTGTCTTGTCCGATTTTCAGTTTTCTTTTTTTAATCAGTATTTATAGTTATAGGCTACGTTTTGGCGCCAAAGCTTAGTATTTCCTAATTGTGGTTTTTGAGAAATCAGCTTTTGTACTTTTTGTTAGGTGATTATTCCTCCGTGGTACTTCATAATTTAAATAAGTATAGCCTATGTTCGTCACTTCACTATCATCTATGATTATGCTAAAAATCATTAAAATTGGTCGAAGGGTCTAGGCGCTAGAGGGACACAAAAGAAATACATCGAGTGGAGTGAAAGGAGGTTTCGCTCGACTTCGTCTCCCTCTCAGCTCAATAAGTTAAAATAATGTCTTCTCCGTTCGACGGCACTATCATAAATTAATAAAATGATTGACCCCGTAGACAGTGTTCAGTAACGTGGGCTGCACAAGCAACACAGCTTATTCTGAGGCATCTATGAAGCTACGCCTCCGTGGACAGTAGGCCTTAGGTAGGCGTAAAAAAATTAGTTTATGTATTCACGGGTCAGTCGGTGAGCGATGCGGAGTGAGCATACGAATTGCTTGTTATAAACCACTTATAAATTTACTAAACAGTTAGAGACAAGATTTTCCTACACTTCTGACGCACGAGCACTTAGTTTGGACAGCAAAATTGTTGGCAATTCATTTCGATTATTTTCTATAGGACCTTGAATACAAACAGTTCAAAATTACTGAGTTATGGGATAGTTAAATTATAATTAAAGGCGATGGTCAACAATGTCATCATTTTAAAATGAAAACCGGTAAAGTGCAAGTTGGACTCGCGCACGCAGGGTTCCGTACCATTATCTATACAATGGGAGCCCCTGTTTAAATAGCGGACTGTATGTTATGTGGAGAGGTTCTTAAAGTAAGGGGAAACCACGAGATTTCTGAGACGCGCACTTTTTGACAGTATACAGTATACAGTAATAGGTACATGGTGTTGCTATATATGTCAAAGTTAGAAAGTCTAACAGCCCCCCTTAATTTATTTTATTTTAATACAATTATTTATGTTTAAAGTGAATATACAACGACAAGAAAAATCACGTTTCTTGTATGGTCAATATTTACTTTATTCAGTTTTTAGTATCGTATAGCGGCAAAAGAAATACATCATCTGTGAAAATTTCAAGCGTCTAGCTATCACGGTTCATGAGATACAGCCTGCTGTCAGACGGTCCCGTTTTACCCTTTGTATACGGGACCCTAAAAATGATGTCTGTAACTTCTTTTCACTAACCTCATCATTATTATCTTACCTCCCCCTCTTATCTCGTTATCACTTTTTTACATATTTTTTTGACTTTTTTTTACTATAATGTTGACGACCGGCATCTGTCTTTCCACCCGGGAAAAATGAGGAAAACTTGCACCAGACCCTCGTTCATTTATCGGTAGGTTGTCCAACCTGTTTAGTCAAAACTACTTTTAATCAACATGTTCCGTCAGAATCACTTTTTCCGATTAGGAGTTTTAACAGTAACATTATACAGTTATATTCATAGCGATATGTTAGTGAAACAAGTTCGTAGGCAATAAACTAAACATCCTCCCATTTATATAGTTATGTAGGTACTTGTTGCTTCACCTAACATGCCTGACTAACTTCTAGCATCGTGTTTCCACTTAGAAAGCTCAGACAAGCGTGTTGGTCTAACACGAGTCAATTTAAAACCTTTGAGTATTGAATTTACATATTTATCGTGTGAGCTTAGATGGCGTCGTTACGTACCTTAGTGGTTAAGGAGACGGTTATACGATCGCAAGAGCCCGGGTTCGAATCCTGGCCATTGCACTACCGACGTGAACCCACTCCTAACACAAGCAATTTGGCTTAGATGAAGGGGTTAGAAGGAATGTTAGTAATTTCGGTTACTAATAGTCTTTAAAAAAAATTAAAGTCGGACCCCGGGTTCGGTTACAACCAAGATTAAGGCTTTGAAAGTTGTATTAGTAGTAAGTTCAGTGGTATACTCGACAACCTCTATGGCGTAGCGGTAAAGCATTCGACTGCTAAGTCAGAGTGCGCGGGTTCGATTCTCGCTCATTGCAAATATGTATATTTGCATTGGTTTGAGTGTTTCTATGTATAATATGTATTTATTTATTCTAAGTATGTTTATCCGCATTCTAGAATATGACAAGCTCTGCTTAGTATGGGTCTAGATGGCGCTGTGTAATATGTCCTTTTTTGTTTATTTTTTTACATGCGGAAATCTCTTCGGATACCCCCCGCTGGCCAGCGGGGGCGGTTATGTCATGCATGAACCGACTAAAACCGCACGGTGTCCTGCCCAAGTGTCCATTGCCGGGCACCCCGGGTAAGTGTAATATGTCCTAGAATATTTATTTATTTATTATACTGGGTGGGGTTTAAACGTCTTAGCCTGTATGTGGATTCAATTTCAATTTATAGAACACTTTAATTATTCTGTCGCAGTTTTCCGGATCCTGTTGGGTCTAATGGATTAGATTATTAAATAATTTCTGACGACAGTGCACTAATTTCCCGTTAAATATATTTTACTAGCTGTTGCCCACGGCCCACCTGAAATACTGATTCCATTCCCGCGACCTACCAGGACCGGAATAAAAAAAGTCTATGTGCTATTCTAGACTATAATATATATATATATGTGGTTACAAACTTTATATCTAACTAAACTAAATAAAACTAAAATAAAATAAATATTAAAGCTAAAATGCATCGTGGAATTCCTCCGAATCGTATGTCTCCTGTGGTAACGTGCCCAGAAGACTGGCAGCATCGCCACGATGTATGGCAATACTTATTCTCTGTGCTAAAAAGAAGCCAGCCTTCTGGTCACGAGAACCCCATGCCCCTAACGTTTCGACTCCAAACGGCACAAATTCATAATCTCCAATTAAGTTTGAGTATTTACGCCGTTTGAGAGTCTCCGCAGAAGCAGCAGCAGCACCGGCACAGCCAGCCGTACTGGCTATATTGGTAGGAGCAATGGTGTCGACGCATGTTGCGTCCCAAACCAGAGTCCTACCCATTTTCCATGGCATTAATGACATACCGCCCGGTCTCTTGCCATCGTCGCGTGCCAAACCATTTGGTTCAAGTACAGCTGGCACACCGACAGTGACAAGAGCACGTCGGATTATGTCATTGAGGCTGGCGTGCCGTGGTATTCGCCCAGCGCTCCTGCAGCACGATAAGCCATGGTGTCCGAACCTGTCGACGGCTTCACCACAGCGACATCGATGCGGAGATTTTTACGACATTTTACACAGCGCTTTCTAGACCCAAGGTAAGGATTGTTTAACCAGCTTGTGTTATGGGTTTCACAATGCGGATAAACATACCTACCTATATACTTTTTTTTTGTAAATAAATACATATTATACATAGAAACACCCAGACCAATGCAAATAGACATATTCATGCATACAAATATTTGCAATGAGCAGGAATCGAACCCGCGCCCCCTTTTTTTTTTAGCGTGTGGAAACCCCCACGGGCTTCACCCCATCGGTACCGACGATGGGGAGGGCGTGTCGGAATCGGACCGACTAAAACCACACGGTGTCCTTCCCAAGTGTATATTGCCGGGCACCCCGGGTAAGCCCTCGAAAGGATAACCCCAGGGTTACCGGCGGGAAGTAGCAGTCGAATGCACTACCGCTACCCCACAGAGGCCGTCATATATCTATCTCTATGCAAAGTTTTATACAGATCTGTTTAGCTGTTTTTGCGTGAAAGAAAAACTAACATTCATCCATCTGGTTATCCAAAATGTCGCATTTATAACAGCAGTTAGAATATACTTAGCTACTACGAAGGCAATATCGAGACTCGTATCTTGCTTGATAAGCGGTTTCCGATTGCTGACTCTAAGAATAGCTGGTCACCCTAAACAAAAGCACATATACAACACCAGCCAATTAGGGTTAAGTCCTGTGTTAACAGCCCGGTTTCACTCAAGGAGTCAATTACCCAAGGAAAACTAACAGACATTAGTTTCATATTTTCCCCTTTCTTGTAACATAAAAGTACTTTCGTAAAAGCAATTAGCAAATACTAGGGGACTTTTATTGATTTGTCATAGAATTTCTCTTGGAACGACAGTTACGTGTGCTAACTAACAAATATTATAAAGTCATAAAGCAGAAAATTTATAACTGCTATATCACAGCCCACTGCGTTTGTTTTGTTCTCGCGTATAACACAGATTGGATATATGTAGTATTTTTATCGCAGAAAGTCCTAGTCATACGAAAACATAAATACCTACACTATGTTTATACCTTTTTTTTCGTGCGGAAATCCCCTCGGGTACCCCCCGCCAGCCAGCGGGGCGGTTATGTTGGGCTTGAACCGACTAAAACCGCTCGCCGTCTCGGGTCTACAGACGCCGGGGTGTAAGGTTGCCCATAGAGCATATCCCTCGCACCCCGACTGACCCTGGGCCATCTCCGGTTTCGAGATGGCCCCCTCGGGTTTGGGAACCACGGTGTCCCCGTCTTGCACCGGTTTGGGGGAGGGGCACTAGTCGCCCCACCGTTCCGGTCTGCTTCTGCTGGGGTGACAGGCGGCATCTGCTGGGGTGACAGGGTGCCTCACCTGCCACCCCCAGGCCTGCACTCATGGAGGACGGAGGTCGTTAAGCAACCTCCGGCGCCTGAGTCGCCTGCGACGCGCGGCGAGCATGTTGCGGGCTCGGCGGGCCGGGAGAGTTCTAAACCTATCCTGGGCGCGCTCCGCCATCTCCTTCTCGAGCATTATATGCTCGTAAAAGGAGGTGGCGGCGGCCCACCCGCTCGCGCTGCGTACACTATGTTTATACCTATTTATGTGGGTGACATGTGTGCCAATTGTGTGACACCATTGGCAAGCATGACATCTTCTACCAAGGATGTGAGAGCATCGGATGCGACAAGAACTATTATGTACAAAATAAATGTAGGTAACATTATCATTTGTCAGACTCTCGGTACCAACAATTATCAAGTATTACCACATTGTTTGTCAAAACCATTTCAGTTAATCCTAAGGTTACACGAAAGAACTTGTATCACTATCCGAGGATGCTGAAGATCGTGCAAAGTGAAGAAGAAATGGTAGGAAAGTGGAACTGGGCTCCAAGGTGGAAGCTGCGAAAGTAACCGGAGAAGTAACTTTATAAGTACAGTAATAAAAATTAACTACTAGTCGGTACCCATAAACGCTTTAAACATCAGAGGTGTATAATATTATACACCTCTGTTTAAAACGTTACCGACCACCGACTGGGTATCATATATATTATATGGTATGCAATAAAAACTTAACATTAGTTCATCATCATCTTAGGAGCCCGTGAATCACTGTCCTACACTTTATCTCGATTTTGCTTACATTATTACTCAACATTGATTCTACAGAAAGATCTAGCGCAGTAGGCATAAACTACATAAGAAAACATCTGTACTAAACTGGTCAAGTTTTCTAAATGACATCCCTGTAAAGTTTAAAGCACCGGTACATTATTATCGCATACATGTGCATCGCAAACACAGTCTCTTTATCTAAACTATGCTGTTATCTTGCGACATCTCTCTAAATTATTTATAAATTCAATCTTATATTACAACGGTTTTACTATAAAATGCAGATCGAACTAACGGGATACGGGGTCACACTAGTGAGCCTATACTCAAACGCAAACTGTACACTGCATTCAACAAGTTTCAGTATTACTTTCACACTGTTCCAACCTTTACGAAACTATAAATAAAGGTTATTTTTGTATAACATTTTGATTTTCAAAATCTTTTAATAGTTGTGGAATTTTTGACTTGGTATATCTGTGGGAATTATTAAGCAATCTTCTATTTGGAAACATTGGGAGATATAAATATAAATACAAGCCGGCTTTTCAATATAATGCTGTTCTTGATTGAACATTGGCGTGCTCATAGAGCCTATAGGAGGATGTGCCGGGCCCTGCCATCATCGTTGGGGCCCAAACCAAGCTCACTTGCTAGTCGGTGCACCTAAAAATTTTTTATCGTGCGGAAATCCTTTCGGATACCCCCCCCCCCGCGTGCCAGCGGGGGCGCAAAAACAGCACTCCGTCTCGGGTCTACAAACGCCGGGGTGTAAGGTTGCCCATAGAGCATATCCCTCGCACCCCGACTGACTCTGGGCCATCTCCGGTTTCGAGATGGCCCCCTCGGGTTTGGGAACCACGGTGTCCCCGTCCTGCCCCGGTTTGGGGGAGGGGCGCTAGTCGCCCCACCGTCCCGGCCTGCTTCTGCTGGGGTGACAGGCGGCCTCACCTGTCACCCCCAGGCCTGCGCTCATGGAGGACGGAGGTCGTTAAGCGACTTCCGGCGCCTGAGTCGCCTGCGACGCGCGGCGAGCAAGTTGAGAGGACTCCCACCCCGATGGCTGCCACGAGGTCACGCCTCGGCGCCTCCCACGCCGGGCAGTCCGCCAGCGTGTGCAGCCCTGAGTCCTCGCTCGCATCGCAGTGATGACACTCAGGCGTTGGCTCCTTCCTGATCTGATGCAGGTGGTCCCCAAAGCACCCCTTCCCGGAGATCACCTGCGTCAGTCGGTACAAGAGGCTTCCGTGTCGCCTCTCTAGCCAATCCTCCATGATGGGCCTTACCGCCGCTATTGCGGCGTGCCCTGCGCTTGGTCGCCCAAGTCGTTGCTGGGACTGCACGGCCTCGATTTCTCGAGGCTCGGGGTTCCATCCCTGCCCCGCGCCTCCTTTCGACACTGGTACAGTTGCGAAAGGGCTCTCACCTCCAGGTCCCATGGCGAAGTTCCGGAGACTCGCCGCCTCGAAGGAGATCGTGCGGTACCCGCGGATGACCCTGATGGCCATAACTCGCTGCGGAGCGCGAAGCATCCGCACAGTTCTGGTCCTCAGGGCCTCCGCCCATATTGGGCACCCATACAGGGCCATGGACTGCACGATCCCCGCGTAAAGTCTCCTGCAGGAGTCATCGGGCCCCCTCATGTTGGGCAACAGCCGAGCCAGAGCGAGTGCTGTGCCCTTCAATTTGGGGGCCAGACTTCGGATGTGCTCTCCGAAGTCCCATCGGCCGTCGAGTACGAGCCCCAAATATTTCATTTGGGGCTTGATGCCGATGCGATTTCCTCCCACGATGAGACTGGATCCCTCGGGTGGCTTGCTCCGAGGCCCATGAAAGAACAGGGCCTCGGTTTTATGCAGAGCCACCTCGAGACCCAGCCGCCGGATCCGCTCAACGACTTGGGCAACCGCGGTCGTGGCCTTCAGGGTTGCTTCGCGGTACGTCGCCCCGCACGCCGTCACGAGCGCGTCGTCCGCGTAGCACGTGACGGCGGCACCGCCTACGAACTCACCGCGAAGCACCCAGTCGTATCCGAGCTAGTCGGTGCACCTACTAAACAATGGTTCAGACTCTGGCGCAGGCTTTCCTCTCAGGGTTAGGAGGTCAGATGGCAGCCGCTCGCGGAAAAGCCAACATACCAATCAAAAACAATAAGTGGACTCCAAAGTGCAAAATTTAGACGCAACTGGGAAATCACTTATGAGGATCATTCGACCCCAACTAAGTTGGGAAAGGCATCGGAGGATGAGGTTGTTCGGCGAGCTCCACGAAAATCAAGATTCCCGCTTAGTTCAAAAATGTTCAATCGACCTACCTACGTCAAAAAGAGTACTTCATTGTTTTACAACACAGTATAAATCTCCCCAGTATAAAAAGTTTATTGGGCGAATCATACCATGGTATGAAATGCCAAACGCAAAAAGTGTCTTGGGTAGATTCGAACTGCGGTCCGAATAACTCGTGGTGTGAAAAGACCAAACATCCCTCGTCGGGTTGAGTTGGACTTGACATTTAATTTGTACTCGCATATTACAGAATATACTTCTTCATCCGCGATCCCGGTTTCAGGAAACTTACATTTTGAAGTCCAGTGTCCGCTCCATTTTGTTTTTATTTGGCTTTCACGGAAGCGACGGCCGTCTGACTTCCCTAAGCCCAAAAAGAAAACCTGCGTCTGAGCGTCGTTCTTTGTTCGGCAGGTGTATCAGCTGGCAGACGAGATTGGCATGGGCCCAGAAGACCTTGTAAATGCCCTTAGAAGACTCTTGCATGGTGGTAACTACCAGCTTATGGGTGATAAGCTGGTACCATCATGCTTAAAAAAGACTTATTGTAAACATGGCCTATTTAATCATCCGGGTGCCATTATAATTTAAATTTCATTAAAAAAAAATAGCGTTCGGATCATGAAATAGGCCCTGCGTTTTATAACTGTGATTATGCTTCCACAATATTTCATTTGATTAACTAGTATAGCCTTGATTTTCCCAGTAATATTACACCAGGAAAGTACCACAAACCCTTCACCTAATATCACCATATCACCAGTCATCATCATAATCACAGCGGTAGTCCGCTTTTTTACTCTTTCTCTTGATCTGGCTAAAATCTTGGTGAGGCTCCCATATACACCTGTCAATCACCATTGTGACCAAATGTCACCAAATTATTAATTTAACCGCACGTCACCATATTTTAATCACACTTATATCAGACATGCTTAATCCAAGAATCGATATACCAATTCATTGTTCTTTTTATTGTCTCCCATAATAAGCGGCTATGTCCAACCATCTTACGCTGTAAGCCGTCAAAGTACTGTCAGCATATGCACCGCGCATTATTTAAAACATTAAACATTATGTATTCGTGTTTCCGCGTCATCACGGTTTACTATTTCTGGTGGAGTAGGGAAGCCATGTTTTATACTTTGATGGGATAAAAGTGCATTATATACTAAGTTTGCCTTGGTAGCACAGTGGCTTGCGGCCCACCAACATCTTCGGAGCCATAGGCAACTTCCCCTACGACTCAATATAACTGCTGATCCATAAACGAAGCTCTGGCGCAGGTTTTCGTCTCGGGTTGAGGGGGCAGATGGCAGTCATACCCGCAAAATTAATTAAACCAATTATCATAGGGGGTCATATTCATTAATACAAGTATTTGCACTAAACGAGAACTGAATCCATGATAACGCGTCACCAGACATTTGGCTGACTAAAAAAAGTATTCTATAATATTTACACCTCTGCCTTCCGTCAATATATAAAAAAAATCAAACAGAATATAAATTAACTTTTTTACACATTTTTATCGGAGATCAGACTGCTCCAATCAGGTTTTCTCGCAGGTGTTTTGTAATTGTCAAACATAATCGAACGAAGCAAGTTTGAGATTGTAATTCTGAGGGTTTTTTTCATGACCCGTAGTGTCATTATAATCTTATTTAGTTGCTTCGGTTTGAAGTAGAAAAAGGAAAAAAAATACCTCAAGGATGAACATTGCATATATTCAATGAAATTTTCCGATAGATTTAGATCGGAAAAACAGAAAAAGTCCCGTCGTAGATGTTCTCTTTTTCCGATCTTAATCTATTGCATATATTTGTTAAAATCAGTAGTAGAATGTATAGTAGGTATTATAACTATTACATATTTAAACAATTTAAATATTAGAAAAAACATTTGATATTGATACATAACCCGAAATCAAAATCATATCAGACGGATAAATCGGAGCATGATCACAGTTATAATTCTCAGGGCCTATTTCATGATCTGAATGCTATTATAATTTTATTGACATTTTAATTAAAATCGCGAATCAGAAAATGAAATAGGCACTGTAAATTATAACTTTTTTATAAAGTCTGATAGATATAGGAAATTCCGTTCCACTCTACCTCATGTGCCAACTAAAAAGTAAAATAGTAGCAAAAAATATACGCATACGATTACAAAAATTATTTATGTGCATCCGAAAACTTGTTTGCTACATGACGCAACATTAAAGACATATTACTCGTCCATAATGAGTAAAGCGTGAACTGTTATCAACGATTTTTTAAATTCCAGTATAGTCAGCGATAAAAGTAGCTTAACAAATTCTAGTTAATTTATCGCCTTAGCTATTAAACCTTTCATAAAATAATAAACAAAGCATACATTTATTAACTTTGTCCTCTAGGGATTATAAAATTACTTATACAGCTATTAGTAGTGCATGTATTCCAATATAAAAAAAGTTTTGTAAATATTTTAGTTTTAATAAACTTTTGTCGTTGACTGTACATAATTAACTGAAGACATACAAACATGCTCCAGCGTCTTATATTGTCTAGTCTGCCACTGCAGGTAGGTACCCTACCTGGTTCCCCGATAATTTCGCCTAGAATATCCCGTTGTCTGATAAATTTTACTTTTCTGAAATAAAAAGAAACTCTATTCGGGAAAATAATGTACAGTCGCCATTGGTATTAGCTCAACACAATCCAAGTTACCGATCTCTAAAACTTCACATAAAAAAATAAACAAAAAGTGAAATATAAATTTGTCGTCTGAAGATAGCGAAAATAAATAATCATCAATTTGACTTATTGATTTATTTCAATGTTTTAAATTTTACTTTCTGAAATAAAAAGAAACTCTATTCGCGAAAATAATGTACAGTGGCCATTGGTATTAGCTCAACACAATCCAAGTTACCGATCTCTAAAAATTCACATAAAAAAATAAACAAAAAGTGAAATATAAATTTGTCGTCTGAAGATAGCGAAAATAAATAATCATCAATTTGACTTATTGATTTATTTCAATGTTAAGATCATTCATAAACTTGTTAATGTTCAGCCACTTCTGAGGACGACTGTACTTGGGTAGTAGATTACGAACGGTGAATAAGTAACACTAACACGTTGTCCCCTTAAGGAGCGAGCTTATTACCGTCAGTTTGGCACTTTTTCAGTGGCTGTTTGCTATCGGATGGAGAATAACCTTATTCTCTTGTACGATACTCACTGGCAAAGATGGGATGGCCCTCAATTTGGATTTCCAAAACATAGATAATTTAAAGCTGTCGTTCATTCGATATTCGAGACAAGGGATACCTACTAAAAATTATTATCTCATCATCATCATCATCATCAACCTCTAGTAGTCCACTGCTGGACATAGGTCTCCCCTAATGAGCGCCATAGCGCCCTGTCTTCAGCCGCATCCAGCATCTGCCCGCAGATGAATTTCGTATCAAAATTATTATTCAATACATCAAAAAAGCGGCCAAGTGCGAGTCGGACTCGCCCATGAAGGGTTCCGTAGCAGCAAGTAACATAATAATGATTTTCTTTAAATTTTATAGTTGAGTTGATTGAATGAAAGGTAAATAGCGGTTTACGATTTATGACTTATTTAAAAAAACTACTTACTAGATCTCGTTCAAACCAATTTTCGGTGGAAGTTTACATGGTAATGTACATCATATATTTTTTTTAGATTTATCATTCTCTTAGTTTAGAAAATACAGGGGGGACACACATTTTACCACTTTGGAAGTGTCTCTCGCGCAAACTATTCAGTTTAGAGATAAATCATATTAGAAACCTCAATATCATTTTTGAAGACCTATCCATAGATATCCTACACGTATGGGTTTGATGAAAAAAAAAAATGTTGAGTTTCAGTTCTAAGTAAAAATTTATTGTTTTTTTCTATTTTTGTGTGAAAATCTTAATGCGGTTCACAGAATACCTACTTACACAGGATAACTACTTACCAAGTTTCAACAGCATAGTTCTTATAGTTTCGGAAAAAAGTGGCTGTGACATACGGACGGACAGTCAGACAGACATGACGAATCTATAAGGGTTCCGTTTTTTGGCATTTGGCAACGGAACTCTAAAAACCCGACTGCCCTAAAAAGACCGAAACAAGTTTGATGGCAGGCGGGACCCATTAATTTTCTTTAGGTTTATGATTTGCAAATCGGTTCCAACTGCTATCAAACTTGTTTCGATCTTTTTAGGGCAGTCGGGTTTAATTAATAATTGTTTTATATACTTTTTAGTTATGATATATATATTTTTAATCATCCTTTATAGCTCATTTTGATACCCTACTCGATAAGTTTGAGTGTTTTTTTTGCAACTTACATTTTAGCGCCGAGAATTTCACTATTCGGTTTTTTTTTTAAATTTTGGTATACCCAATAGCACTCTCACAGTAAATACGAATCTAACGACACCTCTCAAGCTAAAATTCATCGAGCCGTTCAGGCTGAAGAGCGTGCCAAACAATTATACATAATCATTTACAATTAGATAAAACATATTACTCCTTCTGGCGCAGTCGGGTAAAAACAATGAGAATGATCCTACTCTTTTTTCTGAAGTCGGTTAAAATTCTAAACCAGAGGTACCCTACCCGAGTGAGTACAAAAGCATACAAAGTAACTCTGGTGTTAGAATATCAAGCGATTGTAATAGATTATCTTTTTTTTTTTTTCAATATTTATAGGCCATTGTAGTCTCAAGGGACGGTCTATCATTTCGGCCACAGCCTACGCGCACAGAATTCTAAACCATCGTTCTAAAGTTTGTTGAACCCGTATATGAAAATTACAAACATAGTTTCGACATCCTAAAAAGAAGAACTTTAGCACTATAGCAGTAAGGTTTAACATTGAATAGCAAGAATATTTCTAGTAGAACACGTTTTGATGTTTAGTGTGTTGACCAAGACGAAATCTGTAATCGGAATCCACGCATTTGAGTTAAGTTAAAATATCAAATATTTAGTTCCAACTTACACCTGTTCTATTTTGAAATTGGAATTGTTAAATACAAAGAGAAATAATCTTAGGTACCAACTACAGGTTAGCTGGATAACAGTTTGTATGAAACCGAATGGTTGAATAAAAAAATATTATTTCACTTTAGATTTATATCGGAAAAAGAGAACATCCAAGACTTAGACCCGCGATCAGTCCCATGCAGGGGGAATTCTCGGACCAAGTGAGCTACCTAGACAAATCATACTGGTCATGGGTTCAAGCCCTGTCCTGGATGTTCTCTTTTTCCGATATAAATTTATAGGAAAAGTTAGCATACTAAATGCTTAAAA
The DNA here is from genome assembly GCA_946251805.1 of Cybosia mesomella. Classification (NCBI taxonomy): domain Eukaryota; kingdom Metazoa; phylum Arthropoda; class Insecta; order Lepidoptera; family Erebidae; genus Cybosia; species Cybosia mesomella. Next base: position 26,376,634 of record OX276401.1, read on the forward strand.
AATCATAATATCACTTTATTACATTTACTCACATAATCAATTGCATACATGAATACACTAACGAAGTTCCAAGGTAGGTAACTACCTATTTTTTTTTTTTTTTTCGTGCGGAAATCCCTTCGGATACCGCCCCCGCTGGAGAGCGGGGGGTCTCCAGCGGGGGCGGTTATATCGGGCTTGAACCGACTAAAACCGCACGCTGTCTCGGGTCTTAAGACACCGGGGTGTAAGGTTACCCATAGAGCATATCCCTCGCACCCCGACTGACCCTGGGCCATCTCCGGTTTCGAGATGGCCCCCTTACTTGCTCTCCACTGTGCCATCTGCTAATCAGAGGGACACGTGGAAAGCTTCCGAACAGCCCTCAACAGGGCCGTCCTCGCCTCGGTCGGAGTTGGCCGTAGGCGGCCGCGTCTCTCCCGCCCTAGGAGAGAGGCGCTGCCGTCTCCGTTGCCCAGGGTGCACCGCGTGGAGGTCCCCAACCAAGCACCCCAAGGTAGGTAACTACCTACTGTCTCCATCTACAGACCTTGGTTATCACGTAGCACCAGAGAGTTTGTCAAGACAAAACCAATGGGCCCAACCTCGAGAGGTTTAACTTGTTTAGCTTAGGAGTTCCTATGGCCACCTTCTTACTCCATCATCAGACCTTGAACAGTATGTATGTAACACCAGAGAATTAGTCAAGAAAACAAATGAGCCCAAACTCGATAGGTTTATCTTGTTCAGTTTAGGAGTTCCTATGGCCACCTTCTTACTCAATCATCAGACCCTGAACAGCATGTATGTAACACCAGAGAATTTGTCAAGAAAACAAATGACCCCAAACTCGATAGGTTAATCTTGTTCAGTTTAGGAGTTCCTATGGCCACCTTCTTACTCAATCATCAGACCCTGAACAGCATGTATGTAACACCAGAGAATTTGTCAAGAAAACAAATGACCCCAAACTCGATAGGTTTATCTTGTTCAGTTTAGGAGTTCCTATGGCCATCTTCTTACTCCATCATCAGACCCTGAACAGCATGTATGTAACACCAGAGAATTTGTCAAGAAAACAAATGACCCCAAACTCGATAGGTTTATCTTGTTCAGTTTAGGAGTTCCTATGGCCACCTTCTTACTCCATCATCAGACCCTGAACAGCATGTATGTCACACCAGAGAATTTGTCAAGAAAACAAATGACCCCAAACTCGACAGGTTTATCTTGTTCAGTTTAGGAGTTCCTATGGCAACCTTCTTACTCCATCATCAGACCCTGAACAGCATGTATGTAACACCAGAGAATTTGTCAAGAAAACAAATGACCCCAAACTCGATAGGTTTATCTTGTTCAGTTTAGGAGTTCCTATGGCCACCTTCCTACTCCATCATTAGACCTGCTTCGGGGTACCATTGCAAACAAAACGTGTATGCAAAATTTCATCTCAATATATTCGAAACTCCCCGATATATTACGCGTCTCGGGGTACCTACTTTGAGATTTTCAGAATTTGAGGACTTTAAACGAAGAGAACCACCTTTTTTAGTGCTGCCCTATGACCAAGGTAGCTGAAAGGCAACCGAAACGTCGGGATCAGTGTAAATAATATAGTAACGTCAAATAAATCGTAATGGAATCCGTCAAAAATATTTTTTTTTCAATGTGTAGGTGATTCAATGTGTCGGTAGCTTAGTGTTTAAGGAGTCGACTCTATGATCGAGAGGTTCCGGGTTCGAATCCTGGTCATTACACTACCGACGTGAACCCACTACTAACACAAGCCATTAAGCTTAGCTAGCTGAGGGAGAATATTAGTAATTTTGGTTACTAATATTCTTTAAAAAAAACAAAAAAAATATTGAAATAAAACTATTTTTAACAGATTCTATCGCGGTTTATTTGATGTTATTTTATATTTTACATTGAACCCGACGTTTCGGTTGCTATGTATAATATGTATGTATTTACAAAAAAAAAGTATATAAGTATGTTTATCCGCGTTCTAGAACCCATAACACAAGCATCTAGCTTGTGTTATGAGTTCTAGAACGGTTCTAGAAGTTTATCTAAAACTATGCTTACTTTGGGTCTAGAAAGCGCTGTGTAGAATGTCGTAGAATATTTATTATTATTATTATTATATAAAAATAGTGAGAAAAAACAATTCTTACTAGTTTCATAGGACAAATTAACACTGGAACTAGTGAGAACACCCCAAAACCACTACGTTTATTATTATCACTACTTAGTATAAAATAAAGTCGCTTTTCCCGTCTGTCTGTCTGCTTAGATCTTTAAAACTACGCAACGGATATTGATGCGGTTTTTTTTAATAGATAGAGTGATTCAAGAGGAAGGTTTAAATGTATAATACATGCATCATATCACGCGAGCGAAGCCGCTGGCGTCTGCTAGTTTTTCTATAATGTTTAGAGCTAAACGGTTCAACAATTATTTTATTTCTTTAAAGTTAAGTTAGGTATATATCTATGGGTCTCTGCAACCTTCATTACTAGCTGAGCCTGCGACTTCGTCCGCGTGGACTTAGATTTTTAAGGCTTAATTTTTTTTGCGAGGATCCCAAATTCTTTTTCTAAAATAAAAGTAGCCATGTTACGCTTTATAATGTTACCCATCTGCCAGTGCCTTCAATATCGGCCCGGCCGTTCCAGAGATTACCTCTTTCAAACAGACAGACAACATTTTTAAGGATTGTTATTTTTTTGTCGTAAGTGCCGTGTATATATTCATACGCATTCATTGAAAAACTGTTAATTTTAATGTTGAAAGGCTTAGAATTGTTTACCAAGTCTGGTGTTAATTTATATCATACCTGTTTTATTTTCGTGCGGAAATCACCTCGGATACCCCGCACCGGCCAGCGGGGGCGGTTATGTCGGGCTTGAAATTGTATAAGTCATGCGACTAACAGCTGTAATCTTTCACGACACTAATCCAGAGCACAAGGGAATATTCTGGACACTCCTAAAAGTTGTGCCTGCGTTTCCACGCGTCGTTTAAAACCTGTCTACGAGCATTTATTCAGTGCGTGTCCATTTAGTGAGTGACCATTCTTGCATGTGCAATAAACATTTCGACCACAAAATGTTCCCTACCATTTACAGTTCCGGCGTACTCGCTAACATATCATTCTATCACGGTAATAAGTAACAAACATTGTCACATTATTATATTAGAATGAATGCGTTTGTAACTCAATTAAAAGTAAACCGGAAAGGGCAGTGACGAATGTAATAAGTGGGTAAGCATAGAGAAGGTTAATTTTGTTAATAGCCTCAGTGAAGACAATGGCATTTGTATAGATAGGCAGGGTGACCATGAATTTGTAGATATGTTGTAAGACTTTTTGGAATACTGGAATTATTCTCCAATCTTCCAAGCACAGCCAGTTGTACTACAAAACTTGCACTTTGAAGCCTGGGGTAAGTATATTTAGTTTATCTTGGATTTTCAGATCTGACCCTTAATCCTGAAAGAGAAAATCGAGGCTTACGTTAAAGGTTTAATTACAGTACCCAGAGGAAGCCCGTGAAGTATGTAAGAACAAAAGTGAATGATGGGCTGTTGTCTCTGAACTTATAAAATTATCCTACGAGTATTTTTCGTTGGATGACCTGTTTCGATGGAACATTTGGGTGTAGAACACTACCATGGTGCCACTATCATGAATGCCCAAGACCGTGTAAAGTGAAGGAGTAAACCTTGGACTCCGAGGTGGAGGCTAGAGGAACCACGCTAAGATGATGATGTTGGGTGTAGGTCTTCAATACATGTTGAATATCTTCAACTACTCCACATAAAATACAATCAAGATAATTTCTTTTCCAGATATTCTTTCGTTCGTTTAACTATAAATATCTGAATCAGCAGGTGGTACCATTTCAGTGTCCAGTCCCATCTATTTAACATAACAAGTTAATATTTTAATTTTACAGTTCAACTAAAAGTCAATAGTTTCTTAATGGGTTTAGTATTGGAGATGAGATGATAGTGGGTTGCGTGAATAGAGTTAATTAGTACATACTTCGAAACGATCACAGAATACATGAACTTGAGGTGGAAAGAGACATAAATTATATTTAAATCTTGTATTTAATTTATTTTTTAGAATCATTAATAAATAATAATAAATATTCTACAGCACTCCTATGTTTTTCGCGCGAAAAAAGTAATGCCGGTAAACTTGCTGATTAATGGACGGACTATAGCGTTCTTGCTCTGGTTTGAGGGGCCTACTGTATAGTCGGACCCACAAAAGCTAAGCTAAATCAGTATAGGAGAACGGACCTCGGACTTAAAAGAATAGCTTTGAATGCAACTGGGACTTAAATTATGATGGTGAAAAAGCTCCAAGCTTTCTATGCTTTGATCAAATAAACTATCGAAGCTTCTATGTATAACTCATGAATAAGCTAATACACAGGTGTGAGTAATTCAAGTAATCTATACGTGTGAATATTACTGTATTTTATTAGAAAAACACATAATATGAAATAAAAATTCCAGCTACGCGATGACACCATTAATAAAATTAAAGAAGCTTTTATATCTTAACATGTGCATTGCTAATTCGTTTCTAAGGTCGTCATCCATTTATCAACTAAACACATGCTTCACGACGTACGATTGAGATTTCTATAGGTAAATAAATATTCTAGGACATTTTATACGACACAATCTAGCCCAAAACTAAGCATATCTTGTAACCTGGGTTCCAGAGAGCGGATAAAATATGCTTATATGCTTTTTTTGTAAATACATACATATTATGCATAGCAACACCTAGACCAGTGCAAATAGACATTTTTATAAATACAAATATTTGCAGTGAGATCTTATCCAACCCTAAGTTTTAATCAAAGCTAAAGTCACATCATAAAGCCAACACCTAAGTTTTCCCTAAGAAAGTACAGTGTAAAGTTTTCCAAAGATAAAAACGTTTTTAAAACATGTCAACATGCAAGTGACACTTGAGAATGTTACTGACGTTTATAACCTACTGTGGTTTAAAAAATCTCAAATCAATTCATCCAAGAGTCATCATCTGAGCGTTGTGTCCCGATTGCATCCGAGGCCTACACCTCGGAGGCCGGGGTCCGCTTCCTGCTTTCCCGCTTCCTTCTCCACTTCGCACGATCTTGGGCATCCATAGTAGTGAGTCCATTGGCACGCATGTCGGCAGAATTGCCATGGCCAGACGTTTGCTACCCACGTAGTAAGACGGCTGCCGAAAACGTGTCGCTTACGCTGGTGCAGCGAAGGCGACACTCCTGCATTTTGTCTGCAATGTCACGGAAATGGAGGCTGCCGAGGATGCGGCAGTAGTTTCTCACGCGTTACTCCGCACTTCTATCGCAGCATATTCATCTCCGTGACACGCAGCTCCTGCTTATGTCGATCTAGCAAAGGCCCGCCTCATAGCCGACAGACTAGAGTAACGATCTTTATAGCGTAAGTCGTATTTCCAATGCGTAAGCGTAACCAAAATAATAATCAAGAGAGAATATCCTGCAAAACCACAGAACCATAGTCCGACTACAAAATCACAAGCTTTTTGTATGACAATGTGCAGTGACCGCCCACGTGACATCCGGTATTTTGTTACGGGTTTATGTCCCGGACCCGCTCTTCACAATAAATTAACAAACAGGTATAAAATATTGTCATTTTTATGGATGCGATGATAGTATGTCTAGTCGATGAAATTATGGTTTTATGGGACCAAGATCCTCGAGGCCAAGGTAATCTCAACTACAAACCAGTGCAGAACACCTGCTGATTGACAAGCTAGGCTATGGTGCTGGCTTTTCTCTAGGGACTGGGAGGTCAGTCAGCAGGGTATAGTTTGTCTGTTCAGTCTCATACGTTATGTACAAAACAAATAGGAAATTCCAATTATCACTACGTCCACAAAAATGAATGGTTGATGGACTTGTTAAAAAGCCCTGTATCGTTGCAGTAAGCTCAGGATGTAGGTGCGTACTACGAGTAAGTTCGGAAGTTTCAATTATCGCCTTTCACGAGACTTCCCATAGAGATGGTAACATCTAATAATGGAATTACTATTATAATGATTTTTTAAGCGTAATGCCGGGTTCATACCAGCTGAAGGAAGGCGGCTCTGTCGCGCTGGCAAGCGTACCGTAAGTAATGATGATGAATAAAACTCATTGCTTTTGCTGTAACATCCATACTGGTTCATTAGTTAACTAGGTATCATTCGATTGGTGCCAGGGAAATGCCTTATGGACGCTACCTTACACCCTGGCATCTGATGACCCGAGATGGCGTGCGGTTTTAGTCGGTTCAAGCCCAACATAACCACTTTTCTACATTGGAAGGTAATTTAAAAAACGTCAACTTCGAATAAACACAACAATTATTACGCAGTAAACTCATTTACTCATTTTAGACTGACACAAATAATTTTTATGTCATCAAGGTGTGGGGACTGGCAACGTTGTGGCCGGTGCTGGCAACTTAGGGGTTTTCTCCCTAAATTTAGTAGGTAAACGAGAGATGTGCGTTTTTAGGGGCTTTACACCCCGGCGTCTGTAGACCCAAGACGGCGTGCGGTGTTAGTCGGTTCAAGCCCGACATAACTGCCCCCGCTGGCCAGCGGGGGGGGGGGGGGTATCCGAGGGGATTTACGCACGAAAAAAAAAGGGTAACTAAATCTTAGCTTAGACTAGGCGAAATCTAGTAAAATTCTTCTTTATTAAACATGCGGAGTGAACATTTTGCATGTCTTTATTTATATAAATAAAACTGTAGAACCAAGCGATATTATGAGTATATTTGAAATATTAAATTTTTTAAAAATAGTTAATATTAGATGCAAACTTAAATAAAAAGTTATTTTTAGGGGCTTTCCAAGGGGGGGTTTTGACTTTAGCTTCAGTGGCAATGCATTATAATTGAAAACAAACGAATGTAGACTATGTAGAGTCATGTCGTAAAACCTTGGGCAGTTACATATTTGCACAAGCAAACAAACATACATATTCAAGAACTTGATTAAGTATTTCTCCTACATGCGCTTTCTCACGGTACTTTCATTCACTGTTAATAGACGGACTATTATCACTTGATTTAACCAATCAACAATTTTAACGTTTACCACAGGTACACTAAAATAAGTGATAAAATGCTTTGAAATAAGAAGGAAAATACTCCAGTAACTTTTAAACGAACTTTAGAGAAAGGAGGAGATTCTCAAAGCGTCTATTTTTAGGGAGATCAAATAAATAAATATGCAGACAAAACCATCCCAACAATGTACAACAGCAGTCGTAATTATGAACCGCTAATAACCAAATTAATACCGGATGTATGAGGCCCCACCGTGCGAAGGAAATGCCTTATGGCCTGTCTTACGGCCTTAACCTTACACCTGTCTGTCTGATGTCTGAAGACTCGAGGTATTTTTCTGCTGCAGCAATTTCAGGAAATATGATACGACTAATTTCAAAATATCGTGAGACCAAATTCATGATTATCCGAAAATAGAAGACCAAAGGCAAGATGTTTGATTTCAAAAACCGTAGCGACAGTATCGCAATTAATTTAATCTACGACATGTTCTTTGGCATTTTTGTTTCTACAGTTTTTATCAGTTTTTGTTATATATTACCTCTGCTCAGTTGCAATTATATTATTATGAAATCTTCTTCCTCTTAACCGAAATGATTTTTGGTGTGTTCATGTTTAGCAAGTAAAGTTTTTAGTTAGTTAACTTAAACATTAATTGTGTGTAATTTAAATTGTGATTTTATTTTATTTTTATTATTGACATGCATATCTTTAATTGACTAATTTATAATTCTAATTTTTGTTTCTGTTGATGACATGCATGTTTTGAAATAAATAGTATGACTACGTTAAATATTATAATGTGACTGCAATTCAATTTAATTTAAATTTAATTTAATGTATTTGAATGAGTCTTAGTAACTTGAAATAAATGATTTATTATTATATTATAATTATTACCTTTGAATTTCATGTATTTTTCTCAAAGATTATAAAATAAAAGCTATCATACAAAAAAAATTAAAAGCGCCTCATCAAAAAATCAGCAAGCAAGCGCAAACCATTCCCGATGTTCACTCAAAGAAAAATCTGCAAAACGCTTCCGGATTCAGATGTAAGCTGAAATTATAAGTTATAAAAATGCCTAGTGTCCATAATTACATGTGTGTGCTGGTGATCGAAATCAAACAATGAATGATTATGCACTTACCTGGGTGGTTGTTAGCAGATAACAATCTTTGCTCCTGTGCGTTTATTTAATTAGAAATTGTGCGGTTCCAGTGAAAGCGAGTTTCTTTTTAGTTGGGTATAGAATCATACTTTTGAATGTATCGGGTCAGGGCCCCACTAAGATTTTCGAGGCCCAAGTCACCTCGCCTGCTAACCTTTGTTCTATTAGGTTTCCCTCTCATGATTGGGATGTCAGAGGGTCGTCGTCTTCGTAAAACACAAATAAACCGAATTCTGAAAGAAAAGTAGTAGAAAAGACCCAAACTAACCGACTGGTTTTTTATCCGAGCACCTATTCCGGTTGCATCCACTTGCACATTGGAGCCCGGCTTTGACGTTTAACTATAAAATAAATATCATTAGAGTACATGCGTGTCAAAACACTTGCTGACGGATTGAGTCAAGTTTGAGGGCCAGAGGGAGGCGTTGGTGCGAAAACACAACATAAACGTACGTGATGTGGGTTTATTTTCAAGTATTTTGGGGAATCCAACCTCTGATGTTGCTCGGGATCTGTTTGAGTTATTTTCACACCAACGACTCTGTCCTACTCCTCTAGCGTAAGTGCAATAGTGATTTTAAATAAGGTACGATGAGGCTAACATACTACTATGTAGGAACACCCTTTTTTTCCGTGTGGAAATCCCTTCGAATACCTCAGGGAGGGAGGTTATGTCGGACTGGAACCGGCTAAAACCGCATGCCGTCTCGGGTCTTCAGAACCCTAATAATCACTATATTATGTTATGGTTCAATAATATGTTTATTTATTTGTAAATCGCTATCATTGGAGCCACAACCCGTGTGCGTACGCTCCCTGCGATAACTTTATCTGCTCTCTCGAGTGTGTCGCAGTGGCTCAGTGGTTGCGCAGCACCGTTACATGTTCCACTGCTTCACTTCTAGTTTCGTCTAATTATGTTAACTTAATTGTGGATTAATTATTCCATGCTTCTCGCCTTTGTTCGCCGTGTTTTCGAAGAATAACATTCTTACAATACGTTATCAAAAGAATCATTATGATTTAAACTGTTGAACAGGGCGATGGGATATATATACGTGTTAGTGATGACCGCGATGAACTCGAGAACGGGTGGTCCCATTTTCATGATCTTTGATTTTTTGTATTTGTCTCCGCCTATACTGTACCTTTTTGTGTTTTTTTAGTTTAGTTTCGTCGGCTAAAGTGGAGGTAGTTTTGTCGGACTCGAACCGACCAAAATCGTATGTATCTTCATAAAAATCTAGATAGGCTAGGCCAAGGTACGCTACCAGGGTAGGGCTAATATGTTCGATCTAAGCGGGGCGTGAAAAATCATCTTTCAGTCAAAAAAAAATGGTTTTATATAGCTGTTGTCGTCTACAGCCTGCTCCACTCGTGTGAAATTTTGATCCCGTTCTAGCAACCCATGGGAAGCTTACCCATAAAGTAGCCGATTCCAGACTGTAATCTATCCCTGTGCCAAATTTCAGCCAGATCCGTTCAGTCGTTAGATCATGACGGTAGATGGTAGAATAAATATCACAAAATAAATACCTATACCATACCAATCAGAGTAAGGTATCCGATTGGAAAGAATCGCAAAACATGGTTTAATGTTTTTAGAGTTCTGTAGCCAAATGCAAAAAAATGGAACTGTCTGTGTCTGTCCGTCCGTATGTCATAGCCACTTTTTTCTGAAACTATAAGAACTCTGCTGTTGAAAGCTGGTAAGTAGATGTATTAGTGAACCGCATTAAGATTTTCATACAAAAATAGAAAAAAAACAATACATTTTAGGGGTTTCCCCATACTTAGAACTGAACTATAATTTTATTTAAACTTAATAGTTTGCGCGAGAGATACTTCCAATTGGTAAAATGTCCCCCCCCCCCCTACCCCCATGTAACTTCTAAAATAAGAGCTAAAAACAATATATGATGTACATTACCATGTAAACTTCCACGGAAAATTGGTTTCAACGAGATCTAATAAGTAGTTTTTATTTAATACGTCATAAATCGTAAACCGCAATTTACCTTTCATTCCATCAACTCAAATATAAAGATTTTACTTACTGCTACGGAACCCTTCATGGGCGAGTCCGACTCGCACTTGGCCGGTTTTTTATTTATACCTGTGTCTATCCCTTCGAAGATTTACAAGCGTGAGTATATGAGTATATATTATAAAAGTTCTACGACAGCTAATCATTCTTATTACCTCATCAATCTCAATCGTATCAGCAGTATGAAGTTGCTTATAACTATCCATTATAACACTTAGCAATTTTTTTTACCTCTGCAAATTAATATGTCTGCAATTGGATATTTTTTTTTTTTTTTTTTTTTTTCAATCGGTTTATTATCTGCAGGAATTATGAGCTTGGAGTACTTAATAAAGAGTCCTAATTGGCGGTTATGTTAGATGACTTCTATGGCGTGGCGGTAGAGTATTCGACTGCTGCTACGTCGGAGTTCGCGGGATCAATGCCCGCTCAGCGCAAATAGTTGTGTGCTTATATCTATTTGCATTGTTCTAAGGGACTCCACCAAAACCTTTAACGCCAACCCAACAATATATATACGATATACATGAATAAAAAATGCATTAAAAAAAAAAACTGTGTGTTTACAGGTAAATAAATTATCTGTCTGTCTGTTTAATGAAATCAGGCAAACTCTGAATAGCTGAGCCGATTTTAACGGGACTTTCACTGGCAGATTGCTAATATTATAAGGTGTAACATAGATTACTTTAATTTAAGAAAAATAATTAGTGTTCCGCGTGAAAGAATTAAAACCTTAAAAATCTATTTTAATTCGCGGGCACAGCTAGTGTACAATATGTATGTTTGTATTTATTTCCAAAACAAAAATAATTAAAGTCGAAGTACGCTACTCATTCTGTCAAAGGACCCTCAGTTAAGGTGCCAATTATGTGTTTTGAAAACAAACTTTTCTACATTGAAAATAGTTTTTAAGTTATGAAGTAATATAATATCCTTCCCGCTGGTCGCGGGGGGTATCCGAGGGGATTTCCGCACGAAAAAAAAAAGGTACTGTTGATGTTGTTGTGTGGCGTCTGAAGACACGAGACGGCGTGCGGTTTTAGTCGGTTCAAGCCCGACATAACCTCCCCTGCTGGCCGCGGGGTGGTATCCGAGGGTATTTCCGCACGAAAAAAAATGGTACTCTTGATGTGTGAATATCACGGATCAAAAAAGTGCTTCTTTTGTTTGTTTCCAAATATATGTCTCAGCACCGCTTCCCTTTCTCTATGAATAGCGAATCAAAGTAAGGGCTATCATTATAAGTTCAGTGGACTGCAATAGGCTAATTGATTGATCGATTGATTGATTTAGTTCACCTAGGTAGACTACAAAATTTATTTTTTCTGTAAATCATCCAGGTGATCTACAGGAACGATTAATTTTCCGTAGTCCACCCAGATGAACCATGGGAAGAAAAAGCTTTCCGTGGTCCATCAGGTGAACTACACAGGTGGACCACGAGCAATAAAGGGTATATGCATAGATATACAGTAAGATTTATTATTGAGCTGGACTTGGAAGCATGAAATGTGTCGAAGTATTTTAAAAACTAGTAATAGTAGTACTTCAAGCCTAGTTAAAACCATAGAGAAAATAATGAACGCTTTTAGTTTTAATAATTGTCAAATATACAGAATAACTGTTTTAGCGGTTATAACAAAGATAATAAAAAGGTATTAAAAACTGTAGCCGCTAACCAAATTCTTGTCAGAGATACGCTTGGAGATAACGCAAAGTACCGTATCTTTAAATATAACTGCTAAAGCTCGTTGCACACGACTTGAACTATAGTCTACTTAATGTATAGTAATTTCTTAAGACATTAGACTATAGACTATTTAAAAAGGTCCTACATTACCAAGCACTACAATAAAATTGATACAATTAAAAAACAAGTTGAATTCCTGAGACGAGCTCAGCCGAATACAAGGAATTTTCGATTTTGCGATTTTTTTTTTGCGATTTTTTGCGATTTTTTCTTTATCTTGGAATGGTTCACCCCAGCACGAATCTATTACCGAAAACAGCAACTCGATAGCTCATCTCAGACAGCTCATCTTTGGGTATGAACCCAAAACCGTGATAGAAAATTGGCAACGACAACGTCGACGACAACTTGATAGCAATAGGGCTTTTCTAAATAAAATCCCTAAAAAGTAGAGACACTAGACATGTGAAACATAGATTTGATGGTAGAATGTTTCATAACATAATTTCACGCCTGTATCCCCAAGGGGCAGACAGAGGTGTATTATACACCCACGACTCGCCAGTTATGTTTAGATTCCAATGTAATAGGGGGCAAGCCTATTGCCATCTACGGGGCGCATTACTAAGCGAGCGATAATTAACATTTTTAATACACACATAACTACGAAAAGTCAGAGGTCGAGGCCCAGGGCGACTGGGAATCGAACTCAAGACCTCGTCTCGGCAGTCCGTTACGTACGCCATGGGGTTATCCTTTCGAGAGCTTAACCGGGGTAATAGGCTATCGCCGTTCAATACACACAACTTATTGATGTATCTTGGCTTTTATTGGAGCGACTGCCATCTGACATCCCCCTCCCACCCTTACCCCGAGAAGAAAGTCTGTGCGAGAGCCTCGTCCTTCAATCGTTTTGTAGGTCAGGTTGCCTTGGAGCCTAATGGTCTCGTTAATCATCACCGGCTTTTCCTCCTACACTTAGCATGGTTTTGTGTATCGCTGGTAGTGAGACCATTGGCAGGCATGTCACCTTCTATGACGTCAAGCCTGCACTTCTTGCGTCTACTACTCCTACGTTTTGTTATACACGTAGCCTGGCAGTTACCGCAAAACATGGCAGTGAAGATGAATTTCCTGCATTTTAACTGTGATGTAACGTGCATTTAGGGGCCTATGGAGGAACGGGGTGTGATGTTCCTTCAACACAAAGGGAGGATCCTCCGACCGAGCAGGATCGCGCCTGCCGGGTGGAGGCCCTAAGGTTGTCGTTGGGATGTTATATATATTTATGTTACTTGGGACCCGCCCCGGCATCACACGGCTGTAATGCTGATACTAAATATACTATAGAATGTCTTTGTATACAACGTTCACAGTTTTTTTGTCATTAGACAATATAAACATGTTATTGGGTAAAGATTAATGCTGTATAGCTAAAAATTGCTTCGTAAATAAGCTATTATTTCTCGTAAAAAGTAAAGGATAAAAAATGGTTATTGTTGCTTATTCCTGAGAGATAGACATATACAATTGTAGACTTTTTTGTGGACCTTTTTAACGTATACAATACTGTAGTACATTATTTTGATTTATCTCGTAGGGTTCAGCCAGCGTTTGCAATGTAAGCGCAAAAAAATGTGTTTATTTACGACATCAGATTAGAAACCCCTTAAATATCAGTGTTCCTACTATATTATGCATTTATTATACATATAAACCTTCCAATTGCATCACTTTATCTATTAAAAAAACCGCATCAAAATCCGTTGCGTAGTTTTAAAGATCTAAGCATACATAGGGACAGACAGACAGCGGGAAGACAGACGGATTTCGTTGAGGTCTCATATACCCACAAAACAATATAACAATGTGTTACATTAAAAATATTCCGTCGAAACCAAAACCCTCTCCTTTTTTAAGTCGGTTAAAACCAAACGAATACACAGAGCGTGTGCGAAGAACGTTACGAGCTATAAAGAAACCTTCAATTAAATCTGCTGGTAGGTAATTAATCTTTCATTCTAGTGTAACTTTGGGCTATATTCTGTTAACTTTAGATACGCCGCCGAAAGGTTAATGATATTATAATTAGATGCTAAGTTGTACTGGTTGAGTACTGCCGATAAGATCTATGTGATAAAGAGCTTAACCATAGTATTGTAGATGTGCACGCATGGGTTGGGAGTAAGGGGGAGTGCTCACTGGCGAGTTTTAGTTTTATTAAGTTTTTAGTTTATATATATATTATATATATTATATTATATATATATATTATTATATATTATATTATATATATATATAGTATTTTAGTTTTTGTTTTATTCATTAGGAAAGACCTATGTCCAGCAGTGGACTAGAATCATTTACACATTTATTTACTTATTACAATACTTCGACATGTAGCGAACTTCGAAAACACATAGATCGACAAGTCATTGCTTCGACAGACAATTATTAGACAACACACACCTTCGAATTACCACTACTTCGACAGACGATTATTCGACAGACAATATACTTAGACAAGGTACATCTTCGAATTACCACTACTTCGACAGATTTTCGAGCATTCCAGCTCTTCAAAGGAAGCACCGAACCGCTGAGTTCGGGACCGTATGGTTTCCACCGTGTGCGGGTGGCATCGCAGTCCAGCACGTGTTGTTATTCCGGGTTGGGATATAACAAAAATAGGCGGAGAAGGAGAGTGGTTCCGGGGCTCCAGAGCGCAAAATTTGAATCCAACTGGGATTGGTGGAAATTCAAGTTAGAATCACTCGAAACCGGGCTTAATGACAATAGAGCAACGTCGTGAAATGTGTAGGTATAAAACCAGACCCAACCAAGCGAGGCCGCGGTGGCGGCCAAAGTCCGCCGGTAACCCTGGGGTTATCCTTTCGAGTGCTTACCCGGGGTGCCCGGAAATGGACACATGGGAAGGACACCGTGTGGTTTTAGTCGGTCCGATTCCGACACGCCCACCCCATCGTCGGCACCGATGGGGTGAAGCCCGTGGGGGTTTCCACACGCTAAAAAAAAAGAAAGGACAGAAGCAGATGACGAAGTATTATCTTTGACTACCCTGAAAGGAGTTTGGTGTGAGTAGAGTAGTTTGTTCAATCGATGGTTTGTTTTTGTTTGGCTTATGATTCTTTTATTGGAACGAATAACGTTGAATCACCAACCCCCAGAGGAAATTGTATGCCAGACCTTAGACCCAAAGATATTAGTGATACCCGATACAATCAATGTCTTCAGGGTATACAATCATATAGCATACAAGAGTATACAAGTAAGTATAAAACAAGAATGTATTATAAATTATAAATAATATATAGAAAAGTAATGGAAAGTTTGCTGTACAATCATCAACTTTGGAATAAATTAATATTTAAAAATTTTACACAAACATTCACATAAAAAGCATTTTATAGAAACATTCACGCTTCTAAGCGCATTTTTTTAAAAGTTATTAGTAACCGAAATGACTAATATTCCTCCTAATCCCCCCAGCTAAGCTTAATTGCTTGCGTTGGGAGTGGGTTCACCTCGGTAATGTAATGGCCAGGATTCGAAACCGGGAACCTCTCGATCGTAAGGTCGACTCCTTAACCACTAAGCTACCGACGCTTACATACAAACACCTTTTTCATACATACAGTTTACACATTACACACGTTACACATTTTCCATTTTTTATATACAATATATTATTTTCTGCATGAGTTCATGTCTAGTTTTAGTTGTAACCATAAAGACCAGGTTCTATGAGCTATTTCCTGGTTATCTGTAAAACAGGTACACGTCTACTTCAGACATCAATCCTCTCACAACTTTTGAATATTATTTATAGGAATTGGTGCAACGAAATCATATAAATGTAAATTTGAGAGGTTTAAATAAAGATTATTATTATTATTTGTCACCAGTGTAGCAGAGCCTAATGGCCACAAATAAATAGAGTCAAATACAAACCCGCCACGCACCACGGCACACAACACAATGTAACATTTTAGCCATTATAATATACTTTAGACAAACTTATTAGTGCCGTTTTGGTACATTAAAAAAATAAATATACGTTTTTAAACACACAGTTCTTCACTTACTACTGTGATGACTATGGAAAAGTATCCAGGAATTATCCAGGATGGGTGTACAAGTGCCCTAACAACACCTTCGGAGCCCAAATCAACTTCACCTGTTAGTCGATGCAACTACTGAACAACGGACGAGAGTCTGGAGTAGGCTTTCCTTTAGGGTTTGAGAGGTTAGACGGGAGTCGACAAACCAATCAAAAACAATATGTGGACCTCGAACTTCGAAGTGTAAACTTTGGACCCAAGGATAAGCTATAGAGAAATATCCAGATTCATCCAGATAGGGTGAAGTTTTGTTCTGAATTTAACCGTTTTAGGGTTCCGTAATCAAATGGCAAAACGGGAGCCTATCACTAAGTCTCTGCTGTCCATCAGTCTGTCTGTCACCAGGCTGTAAACGTGAAACGTGATAGTTAGACAGTTAAAAATTTTGCAGATGATGTACTTCTGTTGCCGCTATAGCAACAAATACTAAAACACAGACAGTTCTCTTCGGCTCATAGGGTCTTCGATTCCAGAAGAAACCTATGATTCCATTGTTGAGGAAAAAATTACAAATTTTAATGAAGTTTCGGACCGACTCCACCTAATTAATATACATTTAGCATTTACTATCGGTCGATAAAATCACACATGCTTTACGATCATCAAAATTTTTGAAAGCTGAATTTTGAAAGCAGATTTAAACGAACGAGCCTGGCTGCAAGCGACTTTACCGGTTCGCTGTGATGGGCTTGTCGTTCGAAAACTTACCGATGCCAGTTTACCAGCCTTTCTATCTTCGATCCTTGGCACAGAATAACTAACCAGGAAAATTTTAATACCCACGCTGGTTAATTCTGAAGTGCCAGGCAAAATCGAAGCTATGAATGCTTGGAAAATTGCTTGCCCACCAACCCATTCTCTCAGAGACAATGGGATGGGCCGCTTTGCAACATGGTAAGGCAAAATTTAATTAATACATCTTATAATATTGCAGAGCTAGCTCGCCTTTTGGCTGTGGGGGAATGGGTGTGTGGTGTCTGGCTGCAGGCTCTTCCATCGCCCAACATAGGCACTATGTTGGACGATTGTCTTCGTTTGGGTGCTCCTTGTGTCTCTCCTCATCGCTGTCACTGTGGAGAAGCAGTCGACAGCCTTGGGCATCACGGCCTAACAAGCGGCAGGAGCACAGGACGCATGTCACATCACCTAAATCATATTATCCGCCGAGCTTTTGTCACCGCTGATGTTCCAGCCGTACTTGAACCTGCTGGTTTGGTGCGCAATGATGGCAAGACATCAGACGGTATGTCTTTGGTGTCTTGTAAGTTGGGTAGGCTTTTGGTGTGGGAATCAACTTGTGTCGACACTCCAGCGCCTACTCATCTTTCAAGTACGACGGGCTGCGCTTGTGCTGCTGTGGCATCTGCGAAGACCCTGAAACGGCGCAAATATAATAATTTAGTCAGCAATTATATTTTTGAGCTGTTTGGGGTCGTAGGTTCGTGGGGCCCGAGTACACGGACGCTTTATAAAGAAATCGCTAAGCGACTGGTCGACATTTCGCGTGACCAAAAAGCTGACTTGTTTTTTGCGCAAAGAATTGGCATTGCCATCCAACGCGGCAATGCTGCCAGCCTTTTGGGCACGTTACCAGTCGACATCGATGGGGAGGAATTCTTTGAATGTGAAATGAAAGGGAAAACTTTTAACTTTGTACATACTTTTTTTAGGATGTAAATATTTTAGTTTATATAATTTTGTTTTAATTATACAGATAGTTAGTATTTGTAGCTGAATGTATGATTATTCAAAAATAAAAGTTTTAATTACACTAATATTGAAAATGTGAAAGTTTGTTTCGACACAAAGTTTGTGTTACTCTTTCACGCAAAATGACTGAATGGATCTGGCTCAAATTTGGTACAGGGATAGATTATAGTCCGGAATAACACATAGGCTACTTTTTAATACTAACGGAATCAGAATTCCACGCGGGTGGAGCTGAGGGCAACAGCTAGTATACTGCAATTAGTTAATATTATACAATATTACGATACATTGATGCTTTCTAAATGATGTTTTTGCATATCGCGTTTTTTTTTCAAATATCGGTGTATCGATACATCGATGTTTTGCTTCACGGTGTTTTTATAATTCCATAACTGACGGCCGATACTCACCCCCATCTCCCCTGCGACTCGTATACTTGACGATTAACGAACTCTCAAGGTTTAGGGGTACGAGAGCGTAAAGCACCCCAGGCTTCTGAGTTCATCAGATGCCTGGGGTGCTTTGAATGCAACCAGAATTAACGCTATGATAATTATGATGGTTCATCTAAAGAATATAGCTCTAACTTTCTTTAAGTGACTTTCTTAACCTAAGGGTAGTTCCCTGAATAACTCCAGCCCCGTTAACCCTTACCTCCGCTAAGGTCATTATCACCATTCCTTTTGCACTTTGGAGCCCGAGGTCCGCTTTTTGTTTTTGATTGGTATGTTGACTTTTTCGGGAGCGACTGCTGACCGACCTTCCAACCCCGAGAGGAAAGGCTGCGCCTAACAGGTGAGGTTGGTTTGGACCTCAAGGATGCATCTTGAAGGAGGGCCTCTTCTGAGGTATTGCATAAGTGAAGGTAATGCTTACCAATCGCGTTGTATCTCTGGTTAGTTGCAGTAGGGTCGGTATCAGTTTGACAAACGCACCAGTAAGTTGGTCACCCTTATATAGGATGAAATTAGACGAAATTAGGCATCGCCTCTACCGGGTACATCCTCGTTTGAGCTGTTGCTATCACGTAGTATATGTAGCGCTTTCAGATAAATAATGAATAATCTATATATATATTAAATAAAGTCGTGTTAGTGATGAACGGGATATACACAAGAACGGGTGGATCGATTTTCATGATCTTTGATTTTTTTGATTTGTCTCTGCCAATACTTTGCCTTTTTGCGTTTTTTTTCCGGCTAGCGTATGTAGGACTCGAACCGACCTAAACCTTACGCCATCTCGAGTCTTTAAAGCTGGGGTGCAAGGAGACATTTACGAAATACATTCAGCTGATGGGGTAACCAACATAACTTGATTCTGTGGCGCAACGAAGTTTGCCGGGTCAGTTAGTAAATAAAATATTTAAAAAAAAATATTAATTAATTTTCTAATTATTATTTTATAGACTTTACTTTCAAAAATGTTAATTTCCTAATGTTATTTATAAAACAATTTTCGCCGGTTTTAGAAAAGATAGGAAACATGCATTGAGACCTACATTTTGGCAAAAAAAGGAGACTGAAAAGCTATGATGGCACATGTCCTGGATAAAACCCGTAATTAAAATAAAATAAAAGCCCAAGAAAGCCGTAATTACTATACTTGCATCTATTAACTCACATAAGATACGACGCGATTGGCATGTCTCACTCAGATAAGAGCACCAAAAAATGAAAAAAGAAAGCTTCTGAATACAGTAATTTTATATCATACTTTATCAGAATTAATAAAAAGAAATGACAGCACTTTAGGGCCTAAATAACCACTCCGCGCAACTTCGCGCAGAGCCTTTCACGGGATAAAAGCGATGCGATTATCTCTTAAATGATTCGCATTAGGTTAATATTAAAAGCTATATTCACTTGCTTGCAATCCTTTACAGTCCTGGGTCCTTTAAGCGGGGCGTGAAAAAGCATCTGAAGAGGCCGTCAAGCTGAGGGTCACCATTGTAATATTATCGGTGTCTGTAGTTAGAGTCAGCCGGGGTCATGCCTCACTCCGGTGTCTAAACTGCGGTTTTAGTCTGGGCGAATCCGATATAACCACCCCCGCTGGCCGGGCGGCGGGGGGGGGGGGGGAGGATCCGGGGAATTTCCGCACGAAAATGTGGGTAATTTCTGTAGGTAATGCCATCACGCGAGGTAATAAAAAGGTTATTAAAAAAAATTGGAAGATTTTCCACTGAAATCATAACCATAATCATCATAGCGATTTTTCAATTGCTTCCAAAGTTTCCAATAGAGAGCCCAGGATCCACTTATTGTTTTTGATTGGTCGGCTTTACCGGGAGCGACTGCCGTCTAACCTCTCATTGCCGAGAGGCAAGTTTGCACCAGGGCCTCGTCTGTTGTTTAGCAGGTGCCTCGACCAGCTGGTGAGGTTGGTTTGGGCCCCAAAGGACACATTACAACTGTTATTACAATTACTTTTGTTTACAAAATTTACTACATTTTCCACTGAAACCGATGGTAAAATATTGGATAATCTAATATTATAATTGAAATGAAACTATTTTGAAGGGATTTTGATGCGATTTATGTTGATATTATTTTATAGTTTACACTGGTACCGACATTTCATTTGTTTTCCAGCAGCCATTGTCACGGGGTATTTCATTTACTGGCACTACAGCAAAAGATCGTGATACTGTATTTTTATGGAAAAGCCAAACTGAAGACACATGTAAGTACAGTCAGCGTTAAAAGTAGATGATCATAATTAAAATTAGAAGCTAGTTTTGTAGCAACTTGGTTTCTTTTCTAATACTTGGGTTATATTTAAATATATTTTTTAATAGTTTAACCGTAATAATCATTTTCATTAAATATTTTTATTTTCAAGTCTGTTCAATCATCAACTACTTTTGACGGTGACTATACCCACGTCCCTTACGACATTTTTTTTTGTTTTATACGTCTAACGTTGAAAACAAACACACGGTTCACGGCCCATGTATGTATTTTTCAAAAATGGTCCAATTTAAGCGCCCCGTTTCAATATTGGTTACTCTCCCCTACAAACTTTCAATACTGAAGCAGCAGTTTCGGAAAAGTTCGACTTGGTTTACCTAGATGGCGCTTAATAAATAAAGTGCCTCACACGTTTGCTGGTACTGGATAGCACTATGATATCGACGTTAAGTAGGATTATTTTATTTTATTGAAATGATGATGACATATATTAAAATAGGTATTAATTAGTTTAGCACCCACATTTCGCCAGTTTATGTTTAGGTCCCAATGTAATAGGTGGCGAGCCTATTGCCATTAACCGGGCACTTATAAACCTGCGATAAATACACACATAACTTCGAAAAGCATCGAAAAGTCATTGGTGTGTGCCATGGTAAAACCTGGGATCGAACCCGAGACCTCATCTCAGCAGTCCATTACCCATACCACTAGGCTACCGTGGCGAAATGTGGGTGCTAGCACCTCTGCCTACCCCTTCGGGGATATAGGCGTGAGTTTATGTTATGTTATGTTATATGTTATTAATTAGTTTTGAATTTAGAACGGAATGCATAAACTACATAAATGAGATAATGCATCTAATAATGTAATAAGCTAGAGTGTGCCTTTTTGTAATGTTATCTATATGTCGGCCACAAAAAGTATGTGGTAGTGATTCAAGATCCCACTTTTGCCAGAAGTACAAAGATTACAGATTACAACAGACAACGGCAGATTTCAAGTATGACCAAGACCTTTCTAATAGAAAAAACTGTCTCAAAATCCATGCAGTAGTATTTGCATTCATCGCAAACAAATACACAAACAGATAAACAGATAGACAAGAAACCCAAAAAATATATTTTCGTGTTTAAATTCGTTCATTTAACGTAACCTTTTTTTTTAACATCTCCAACATACTACGACTCAACAATTTTTTTGATGTGATATATCTAATTTACATTTTTATAATAGTACTAGCTTTTGCGGCTCCGCCCGCGTAGATGTCGGTTATCGCGAAAAAACATAGCCTATGTCCTTTCCCAAGGTCTAATCTACCCCTGTACCAAATTTCAGCAAAAATCGGTTCAGTGGTTTTTGCGTGAAAGCGTAACAAACAAACTTACATTCGCATTTATAATAGTAGGGATGGTTAGATTGTATAGGACTCAAGAAAGGGCATTAGAAGGTTTTTACAGGGTCGGCAGCGCGAGTGTGACGCCCTTGGTGTTGTACATATCCATAGGCCGTGGTAACCGCTTACCACCAGGTGGGACGTGTGCCGCCATCGTACAGGCCTGGGCCCCTGCGCCGGACAGGCCTGTCAGCATAGACGATGAGGCGGAGTGGTTCCGGGAGGCCATGACCCGTGTCTGTGACGCGGCGATGCCTAGGGCTCCGCCCTATAATCCGAGGGGTCAGGTCTACTGGTGGTCGTCGGAGATCGCGCAGCTCAGACGGGGCTGCGTGATCACGCACCGCCGGTGGGCCCGATTCCGTAGGAGGCGTCGCCGCCCCGCAGATGCGGAGGCCCGAGAGGCGGAGTTGTACGAGGGATACAGGGAGGCCAGACGAGCCCTCCGAGCGGAGATAAGGCGTTCCAAACGGGACGCCTTCCGTGAGCTGCTGGAGACGCTGGAGCGGGACCCTTGGGGGCGGCCCTACCGGATGGTTAGGGGCAAGCTGCGCCCCAAGGCCCCGCCGTTAACTCGGTGTCTCCAGCCGGATCAGCTCGGAGGAGTTGTTGGCTCCCTGTTCCCAGCGCGGGCGGTGGAACATGTTCCACCGCGGATGACTCCGCCTCGGTTGCGCATGGCGCCCGACGTGGAAGACGACGACGTGCCCGAGGTCACTTGGGTAGAACTAGAGCTGGCGGTGAGAAGGCTAAGAGCCAAACACACCGCCCCGGGACCCGACGGCATTCCAGGCCGAGCGTGGGTCCTAGCTCTAGTCGACGACGCTCTCGAGCCCCGACTGAGAGGGCTTCTCAGCGCATGTTTGGAGCGGGGCCAGTTTCCGAAATTGTGGAAGACGGGGAAACTGGTCCTCATCCGAAAGGAGGGGCCCCCGGCGGACTCGCCGTCCGCCTACCGGCCCATAGTGTTGCTCGACGAGGTGTGCAAGCTCTTTGAAAGAGTAATTGCGAAGCGCCTCGTCGAGCACCTCTCAAGAGTGGGGCCGGACCTGGCGGATGGCCAATATGGCTTCCGCCAGAGGCGCTCCACCGTGGATGCCATCATGCGCGTGAGGGCTCTGGCGGAGGATGCAGTAGCCCGGGGTGAGGTGATGTTGGCGGTGTCCCTGGACATCGCCAACGCGTTCAACACCTTGCCCTGGAGTTGCATTAGGGAGGCGCTCGTGTATCACGAAGTGCCTCTCTACCTCCGCCGCATAGTCGGGGCGTATTTGACGGAGAGAGCCGTCATCTACCCAACCGTGACCGGTCTCGGTCGGCGTGAAATGTCGTGCGGTGTTCCACAGGGATCGGTCCTGGGGCCGCTCCTGTGGAACATCGGATACGACTGGGTGCTTCGCGGTGAGCTCGTAGGCGGTGCCGCCGTCACGTGCTACGCGGACGACACGCTCGTGACGGCGTGCGGGGCGACGTACCGCGAAGCGACCCGAAAGGCCACGACCGCGGTTGCCCAAGTCGTTAGGCGGATCCGGCGGCTGGGTCTCGAGGTGGCCCTGCATAAAACCGAGGCCCTGTTCTTCCATGGGCCTCGGAGCAAGCCACCCGAGGGATCCAGTCTCATCGTGGGAGGAAATCGCATCGGCATCAAGCCCCAAATGAAATATTTGGGGCTCGTGCTCGACGGCCGATGGGACTTCGGAGAGCACATCCGAAGTCTGGCCCCCAAATTGAAGGGCACAGCTCTTGCTCTGGCTCGGCTGTTGCCCAACATGAGGGGGCCCGATGACTCCTGCAGGAGACTCTACGCGGGGATCGTGCGGTCCATGGCCCTGTATGGGTGCCCAATATGGGCGGAGGCCCTGAGGACCAGAACTGTGCGGATGCTGCGCGCTCCGCAGCGAGTTCTGGCGATCAGGGTCATTCGAGGGTACCGCACGATCTCCTTCGAGGCGGCGAGTCTCCTTGCCGGAACTCCGCCATGGGACCTGGAAGCGAGAGCCCTTTCGCAACTGTACCAGTGGCGAAAGGAGGCGCGGGAGCAGGGATGGAACCCCGAGCCTCGAGAAATCGAGGCCGTGCAGTCCCAGCTCCGCCAGGCCATCGTGGTGGAGTGGAAAGAACGACTTGGGCAACCAAGCGCAGGGCACGCCGCAATAGCGGCGGTAAGGCCCATCATGGAGGATTGGCTGGAGAGGCGACACGGAAGCCTCTCCTACCGACTGACGCAGGTGATCTCAGGGAAGGGGTGCTTCGGGGACCACCTGCATCGGATCAGGAAGGAGCCAACGCCTGAGTGTCATCACTGCGACGCGAGCGAGGACTCAGGGCTGCACACGCTGGCGGACTGCCCGGCGTGGGAGGCGCCGAGGCGTGACCTCGTGGCAGCCATCGGGGTGGGAGTCCTCTCGCTCGGCAGCATGATTGCGGCAATGGTGCGGAGCGCGAGCGCGTGGGCCGCCGCCGCCTCCTTCTGCGAGCATGTAATGCTCGCGAAAGAGGTGGCGGAGCGCGCCCGGGAGAGACTTAGAACTCTCCCGGTCCGCCGAGCCCGCAACTTGCTCGCCGCGCGTCGCAGGCAACTCAGGCGCCGGAGGTCGCTTAACGACCTCCGTCCTCCATGAGCGCAGGCCTGGGGGTGGCGGGTGAGGCCACCTGTCACCCCAGCAGAAGCAGGCCGGGACGGTGGGGCGACTAGCGCCCCTCCCCCAAACCGGGGCAAGACGGGGACACCGTGGTTCCCAAACCCGAGGGGGCCATCTCGAAACCGGAGATGGCCCAGGGTCAGTCGGGGTGCGAGGGATATGCTCTATGGGCAACCTTACACCCCGGCGTCTGTAGACCCGAGACGGCGTGCGGTTTTAGTCGGTTCAAGCCCGACATAACCGCCCCCGCTGGCACGCGGGGGGGTATCCGAAGGGATTTCCGCACGATAAAAAAAAAAAAAAAAAAAAAAGGTGGGACGTGTGCTTGTCTGCCACCTGAGTGGTATAAAAAAAAAAGAATGCCAAGTGTTTACAGTGAGAAGTGAGTAGGTGAAGAAACACAATTTTTTTAACATGTCTATAATATATTTATATTTACAAGCTAATGTTAAATTTTTCTATATACTAGTATTGAAAATTGTATTGCGACATCAAAATCAGGAAATGACTCTATCGCGGGTCGCTGCCTCTACTCCATACAACGATGTAGAGGTACTAGATGTGATATGTGAATTAATTGTTGTTATTGTGTATTACTACCTTGCCTATTTCAGATCCCTGTGCCAAATATTGGCCAGATCCGTTCAGCCGTTAGAGCGTGACTAAGTAACAAACATCCAAACATCTTCACATTTATAATATTAGTAGAAATAGCTAATGCTCCCGGCTTCACCCGCGTTGTATTATGATCCCGTTCCCTCTACCCCTGGAAAGATATTCCAGGGATAAAGCCTACCTGTTATTCCAGACTATAATCTATCCCTTTACCAAAGTTCAGCCAGATCCGTTCAGCCATTAGAGTAGAGTAAACAAACAAACATCTTCAGAAACGTTCA
The DNA here is from genome assembly GCA_946251805.1 of Cybosia mesomella. Classification (NCBI taxonomy): domain Eukaryota; kingdom Metazoa; phylum Arthropoda; class Insecta; order Lepidoptera; family Erebidae; genus Cybosia; species Cybosia mesomella. Next base: position 26,402,122 of record OX276401.1, read on the forward strand.
CATTTATAATAATAGGTCTTTACCTATGAAATTGCCGAAATTTTCTTACAAATTCATGAGTTCGTTATTCCTGTAATTTAATAACTATTTCCATTATTTATATTTTGTTTTAAAGTTGATTTCAAGATTTTACAACTCTGTATTAAATTTTATTTTTATTGCCCGCTTGTTAAATTAATTCAATTTTCAAAAACAGTACTTCCTAAATGCTATCCATTTTGATGATAAATTTCGTATTACTTAACAGCTGTCACTTTTTAAAAATGTAATAAAAGTAGCTGTTTATTAGCTTAATGTTGTCCCATTCATACACAAAAAAAATCATAAAATTAGAATTTGTCATTCCTAAAAAAAATTCAAAAATGTTAGTACTGAAAATTGGGTTTCCTCCAATTTCTTCAAGAAAAACGGCAATTCCATATGTAACGACCTAATATCATAGTAGTACAATAGGAAGAAGGATTATTAACTAAGATAATAAGTAAGTATGACATCATAAACTTTCATTTATAATCATGATAAATTATTTAGCAAGAAATCAAACTGTGAAGTTCCAAACGGTCTTCGATACAGTCGCTATGACTATTATTCAATCTCTAACCCCGCTCATACCAGTTCTAGTACGAATAAGTCCGTGGTAGCACAAAACATTACACGCTGAGCGGTCATAGCGCTCCACGAATATTTACACATTAGCATCACATCGTGACGCTATCGTGTTTTGAATCAGATAAATGTGATACTGTGAAGCCATCTATTGTTGACTGACTGTTAAAGTACCTACTAGTGAGTAGTAGCCACTAGATAACGTGATCCATACTGTACCTAGTAATTCTACTGTAAATCCCTCTAAGGTTTTTTATGTTCAGTCCGTCACATGAGGTGCTTGGCCCCCTCCGAGTTCTGTGGGGCCCAAATCAGGTTCATCTGCTAGCAGGTACACCTGCTGATTGACGAACGAGGCTTCAACGCAGGCTTCCCTTCTGGGGTTGGGGGTCAGTCATGAAAACTGTAGGAGTAAAACTGAAAGGAGGAGGACCCTGGACTCCGGGTGAAAGCCTACATACCTTTAGTTGAACGTTATAACGTTAGCTATCTGCTGTAAGTGAAAGTCAAAATCGGCCCAGTTGTGTCAGAGGATTGCCAAGTTAAACAGACAGAACGGCAAAAAAATATTTTTGACATTTTGAAATAGAACTATTTTTAACGGATTCTATTCTATCGCGATTTGATTGATGTTAAAAATAAAAATAATAAAAATTATTAACACTGAACCCGACTTTTCGGTTACTTTTCAACAGCTACGATCACGTCGGGTTCAGTGTAAATAATAAAATAACATCAAATAAATCACGATAGAATCCGTTAAAAGTTGTTTCATTTCAATGATTGACGTGACATTCGCGTAAACTTCCGATAATATCATAATTGTCATTTTTTGAAAACTGTTGTTTTGATATTTTTTCAAAGTTAAACAGAGAGGCAGTGTGTACAGTTAAAATTAAAGTAAGATGTCGAAGAGTTTCTCCCTATCGATGTCGACTGGTAACCTAAGTACCTACCTTCCCAAAACACTGACGGCATTGTCCCGTGGGATTTCAGTGCTAATTCTATGCGCATAAAAAAGGCGAGCCCTGTGGTCACGCCCTGGCAGATTCTTCAGTTTTATTTATTTGTATAGATTAAAGGTATCAAACACATAAGCTTCTTAACCATAGAAATCAAACGTAAGCCAATCAAAATCCCTTAATAGCGTCTAATAAATCACCATAAAGTAAAAAGTTGCTACTTCAGTGCCACAATACGTGTGACTTGTCATTCAGAATGCCCATTGCATATAAAAAAGCGTCGTATATTATATTTATAACACACATTGACCTAACAAAACGCTTACACGCGTAAAAGTAACCGTTTATGTTTATTTTATGCGTTTTCTCTGCCCACGCTATTGGCTTTCTATAATTCTGAATTTTGATGCAACTATATAGAGAGCTTACTTTTCAGTTTTTAGTACATTTCTTTTTCGTGCGGAAATCCCCTCGGAGACTGAATCCGCCGGAAAGCGAGGGCGGTTAAGTCGGGCTTGAACCGACTAAAACTGCACGCCGTCTCGGGTCTTCAGACGCCGGGATATAAGGTTGCCCATAAAGCATATCCCTCGCACCCCGACTGACACTGGGCCATCTCCGATTTCGAGATTCGAGATGGCCCCCTCGGGTTTGGGAACCACGGCGTTACCGCCTTGCCCCCGTTTAGGAAAGGGGCGCTAGTCACCCCATCGTCCCGGCTTGCTCCTGTTGGGTGACAGGCGGCCTCACCTGCCACCCCCCAGGTATGCGCTCATGGACGCTTTTAGTACTCATAGCAAAGTAGTTTAGTTTCAGCTATCGGTCCCGGTTGCCATACGACCATCTATGACAGTCGTTACGGGTCATTGGAGACCTAAAATATCCGACAACTGACCAGTTGTCGGATATTTTAGAAAATAAATAGAATAAATAATAATAATAAATAGAATATAATAGATAATATAATAATAATAAATAGAAGACCTTCTATCTACAGAACTCTGATATGACTAATGGGTTGTTGAGGTCAGATGGCAATCAAATGTCGAAGGAAGTTCGGCTGCTTCTTAGTTAGACCGAAAAGCCCCAAATCAGTTGGAAAATGGCTCGGAGGACAATGATGAGTGGTAAAGTATGCATAGAGGTAAGCAGACTTTGGGCTTCAAAACATGAGGACGATGAAGAGGATGGTGGGAAATAAGCATACAGACAGTTTCTATAACTAGTACCGCATAGTTAATGGTAGAGTCATACTTCCCTCGGAATGAGGCATTAACCTCGGAGCCCGGGGTCCGCTTTCTCCCTCTATCCCTTTTGGTTTTCCTTTTTAATTTTAGGGCTTTTAGGGGCGCGACTGGCTTCTGAATTCCCAACTTCTGTACCATTAGAACAATCCGTCTAAAAGCGGTTATCGTTGTTGTTCAAGAGAACTTGAATGCTTACGAATTTACTAGTGTCAACATCAGCTCCAGGTTGACGCTTGCAACTGGGACGTTGCGTCTGAAGCCTTCACCTAAAAGTCTAGGATCCGCTTAGTTCCGTCCGAGAATTTACTAGTGTCAGGACTAGGTTGGCAATTTTGGGTAATTTTTTTAACACATTTTGCACTCGAGTAAATCTCTCAAAAGCATTCCTAATAAACAAAATTGGTGTAACGGCTGGTATCAAGTAACTTACTGGTATTCAGTGCATCCATCTAATTGCAATATCATATCGACTTGCCTCACTTATGTCTTAGCAGTAATTTATCAGAAAGATCAGATATTAGCGCGGTGCCTGTTCTTACGAGCGAGTGCAGTGGTACACAAAACGTGCAACCAATTACCTCCCCTATACATTAGCAAGAATGTCAATAATCCGGTGCACGATTTTGACAGGTATAGTGTAATGATCGTAAACGTTCGCAACAGCTAGGGTTGGTGGATTACTGTTGCATTTTGCCGATATTTTTTTTGACTGAGAATTATTTACACATACCATCCCGGGTATAGGAAGGCGCTCAGATGACATCGCGAGCGGATAAAATGCTCTCTTATAAGTACTAACGGGTGATTTTTTAAGCGTTTGGTTTTTAATTTACAAAAAAAAAAACAGGAAAATTGTAAACTATTAAAAAAAAAAAAATTGGGGTCTCAAGATCAATCCTTGCCATTTACGTTTTAAAGAATATTTCATTGAGCTGAGTGAGACGAAGTCGAGCGAAAGCTCCTCATACCAGACTTCAGGATTTTCTTTGTCATAGGTCTCCTCCTAAATTACTAATCCAATCAGAACCAAATTTGGCATGATTAAAGAGGTCAATCAGAGGAATGTTTATGGATATATTTTGAATAAATTAATGCTACCACAGAGGAGTGATCACCGTTAAAAAAATTCCAGATCAAATTACATAATAACTGCTCGAGACACTGTGATCAAACTTTACACGCTCAGAAAGCATGTCCAGAGTTGTGACTTTCAAAAAGAATTTTCAAAATCAGACTTGCCACGGAGAAATGATCACTATTCAAAATTTTCAAAATCTGATTCACGATGTCTCACTCAGCTCAACATTGCAAGCAGCGATTCGCCTTGCAGACCTAGTGTAAATTTATTTACATGATGTTAGCAATATAAGTTTACAGTATACACCAAAACGCTTATATGCTATATGTTACAGATTAGATGATTACATTATATTATAGTAAAGTATTATTTATATTTATATATTAGAATGCCAATAGATGCATTAAAAATAGTCAAATAAATTAGAATTCATTTTACAGTTCATCAAATTGTCAAATTACATTAAATTATTTAAACATTAAATTATAAATGACATAGATGCTTTCTTACACTTACACTAATGGCACTTGGCTTGTCATAAAATATGTCTGCATTTGGATTCATTTCCAAAAAGCTATTTAGGTGCTGCACACCTCTAAAAGTAGGACTATTCCGTGCCAGAAAGCGCCAAGCAGACGGGCATGTAAAAAGTTGATGCTGTCGCCTTCCAGCCCCTCGCAAGTACCTGTCCGGCACGTAAAATTGAATGCACTCACGCACCGATGGGTTGTCTACCTTATTGTTTAGCAATAGATAGTATGCATTACCAACATGAATTCTCGCCTAAAGTGCAGCGTATCGAGACCAATCATCCCTGATATAAACATGGAAGGGTAAAGAAACGGATAGTAACCATAGGCACGCTTGTATAGGTATCGTGCTAATTTGCGCTGGACCCGCTCAACCATTAGTGTGTACAGGAGTTCTGTGGGATTCCATGCTATTGCGTTATACTCCAGCACACTCCGAACATACGCATTGTACAGCAACTTAGCAACTTCCATATTCTTAAATTCACAAGAGGTTCTAATTATAAATCCCAGAAATTTTAATGGCGTTCTTGCATATTTGTTTAATATGTTCGGAAAAGTTTAGTTCACTATCCATAATTATGCCCAAGTTACGTATTGTGGATACACGCTCCAGTGGTGTTCCTGCCAGTTCATATGTTGCCACAATTGGAGCACGAGATCTAGTAAACGTAATTTTTAGGTAGATTTCGATGAAATCGATCTACCTATTGGTTTCTTGACTACTGTCGAATTTAAAAAAAAAATCTTCATAGGAGGTCTAGTTATGACCCCCTGAGTCCGAAATGACCACTGGTCAAAAAGTTTATATATATATATACATATATATGTGTATGTATGGTTCCACTTCCCAAAATTTGCGGCACTCTCACGGTCGCATTTTTGCCCCGATCGCTTTCAAACTGCGGTCAAAAATTGCTTGGGTGTAAACTTAGTTTAAGTTCGTGAACGGGTGGAATCCGGCCTAAGGGGACGGTAGGGCCTCACTTTTTGTGAAATCAGTTTTTCCTCAAAATTTCACGTTCCATGAAAGATATTCGAACCGTTCTAATTTTATCCCATAGTATATATGAATACCAACAACTTTTAATTATAAACGTATAAGATTAAAACTTTAACTAAAAGTGGAGGGGGGAAAAACCAAAATTATTCGGGAAAAAAATCATAACTTCTAACTGGTGAACATTCTTTTCGTCGGAAACATTTTTAATCGATAGGCCATTTTTAAGTCTAAAATAAATGTCTGAAAAGTTTTTCGCTAAAAGTTACCGTTTTCGAGAAAAAAAATTAAACATGTTAATAAAATAATATTGCGGGAACGGTTTTTTTACATTTGGAGACATTAAAAGATAGTTTGTTTTTGATGCTCCATGAAACAACCGCGTCGATGTCTGCCTGCAGTGCTACACAATCTGTATCGATAGTGACAGGAAGGAAAAGTTTTAAATCATCGGCAAAAAGACGACACTCAGCACTATGAAGGACACTTGGCAGGTCGTTAACCATAATCAAGAACAGTACTGGGCCCAGATTACTGCCCTGGCTTATTCCTGACCTGGTATAGAATTCACGAGACATATTATGGTGCCCAATCCTAACATACTGCCTGCGATTTCTCAGGTAATCGGCCATGAATTTTAAGAGCTGTTTAGAAAACCCTAACGACGCAAACTTCATTAGAAGGACATCATTATCCACTAAATCGAGGGCTTTTCTAAAATCGAAGTATCCTGCATCAATTTGACATCCTGCTGTTACGCGAGACCGCAGACAGTCAACAAAGTGAATATGGTTAGTCAGAGCAGAGCGTGCCTGCTAATTTGCACGATAAGAAATAATGCCCGGTAGATGGCAATAGGCTCGCCCCCTATTACATTGGGACCTTAAACATAACTGGCGAATCGTGGGTGTGTAATACACCTCTGCCTACCCCTTCGGGGATACAGGCGTGAAGTTATGTTATGTTATGTAAGAAATAATGCATTTTAAGTGATTCATACGTGAAGTCCAATTTTGCAACTAGTGGAATCTCTCGTTTTGGACCGTTTCAGACCGAATTGGCTGCCTAGATCGTGCATTTTACCTCCGGTGGACTATTTTTGTGGAGGAACGTCAAATCTCTTGTTTATGGCGATAACCCAGCATTGATTTAAGCAAAGACAACATTACATGTATTATCGGTGATATACCAGTCCGTATGCTTGAAAAAGAGTTACTTTTTCGATATTTGATTGGAAAATTGAACTTCAATTATGGATCACCTAAAACGTTGTCAACATTTACATGACATAATGTTTAAAATATAAATGGTAAGAATTGATTTTGAACCCCCAATTTATGTTTTTTCACATTTTTGACAAATGTCCAGTTTTTTTTGTAAATCAAAAACCAAATGCTTAAAAAAATCACCTGTTATAATAAGGTTGCACTCTGTCCGTGCAATAGTTTATGCCATCTACAGCGACTGCTGTCAACAGCAGTCGACAGGTCGACCTCTTAACCCTGAAAAAGCCTGCGCTAGTGCCTCTTTCGTTAAATAGCAAGTGAGATTGGCTTCAGATTCGGTGGCACTGTACTGGAAATCGGTGGCCAATGTTGGTAAATCATTAAGAGTCCTTTAGGCGGGTTGTGACAAAACATCTTTCAAGAAAGTTAAGCTAGAGATACCTCTTTTAAGAACTATTGGCATCTAATTTAGACTTCATTGATAGCTTACCGTGAAACGGGGCGAATCATATTGATTTTCCTCTCAGGCTTAACCCATTACTGGCATTACTGGCTGGCATTTATTATCTGGCTGTAAACGTAGAAGCAATAATCTTGACGTTCATAAGCGGTACTTTGTACTGCGTTTTACATGAATGAAGATATTTGATGAATGCCTAAAAAACTGTAGTTCAAATCAATCTTTTAATATACTGACATTTCATCCCTTCGGTATACACATCCAAATACTATCCAATGCTCATCTAATTATCACCACTTATGGAGAACGCGTGACTCACGAGAAATAGATCCGTCTATTCCGGGGCCCTAATATGATGTCTAAATTGAAGATCTTCATTATAGCTAAGGTCCCTTGCCACACAACCCTGGCACACGCGTAACGATGTACCGCCGAAACGGGTGCTCACGACAACGCCCGAACAGGCGCGTAATGACACGACCACGTCACGACCGCGTCCGATCGTAACCGAACACGACCCAATCGTGCGCCTACGCACGCATGCTCGCCGCTTTCACTAATACATAATATGACATAGGATTTTTTTAAAATTATATTTGCGTGATTTCAAAGGTATGTGGAAGGAATACAGTTAGTAGGACATGTAACAATTTTAATATAGTGTATTTGTAAGGTATTCGCAGAGTGATATTCCGAAAGTACGGAAGGTAAGTACGGAATTGGTTAATTTATATGACTATAGCTGCGTACCGTATTAGATGCACCCGTGAAAACTGAATCATGGATAGGAGGACTAAGAGAGCGGATCACGGGCTCTATGGTGCTGTCGTTGGGTGCTACCGGGATTGGTAACAAAATGAAGAAGCCGTGTACCCATTAGACGACAAATGACGCGCGACCGACTCATCGACCGGCTTGCTGACTCGCCGACTTGTCGACTATCCATTACAAGGTTATCAACCTCAAAACAGTTAAGAATCTATTGAGAAACCAGCGACACCGTTCAGCAAGCTTTGTAGTCTTCCTAATCTAAATGCTATTTACAACCATGATCACTCCTTAATTATGTACTGAGAACAATTCCCTGCTTTTTATTTCATCACACTCACTCACTCACACTGGCCATATTTGCATAATCTACCACACAAAGTTTGAATGTTATAGGATGTCAAATATGTGTATTTTTGGATAACATTGATTAATGTAAAAATGTACGAGTATAAGAACAACCTTTTTTAAGTTTCACTGTTTTGACCACAAATTCGAAATAAACATACTAAAAAATGTGTGATACCATGTTGACTACTTTCACGAACCAAAGAGCCTGTCTCTTTGGTTCGTGAAAACTTTATACTTATTATTTTATTGGATAAATAAACCCTAAAAATCATTGTGTTAAAATTTTACCAGAAACTCGCTGACTTTTTCTGTCACCTCAGACTCGTGATACACTAAAATACAAAACAACTTACCAATACTTAATAACAAACAGCGAACCGCATTCGAATGACCACGGGTAAAAAGGGCAAAAAGGTCTGACTTAAAACACCTTTTATTTAAAAAAACAAAAACGAAAAGTAATAGTAAATATTACAGAATGATACCGAATAAAGACATGAAGCAAAGTAATGCGCTCACGGCGGCTGTCAAGCAAATCGATCCGCACATTATTCGAGAGCTTGAGTAGTCGAGTATCGATACCCGAGGCGCATACAACGATTTACGATACTGAATTCCATAATCGAATACATCACCTGACTTCAAATCGAATGGAAATCGGAATGCTTTGGGTAAGCGACGATTTATGATGAAATACGGAATTGGAAGTTGTATCTATACAAATCGAATTGGAATTCTTTTGAATGATAAATATCTCATTCTTTTATTTGTCATATTCATCAACTGAAATTTAAGTAAAATATGTGCACATTGACATAAACTGGTTGGACAAAAAAGTAAACCTGTCTTTTGCTTTCAAGAAACATTTTATTAACTTTGCCTGTATCGTTCTGCTGGTTCATTTTTTAAATGAGGTTGTTTAAAAAATAAAAACATTCAAATTCTGAATTCAAATATTACAAATTTACATACTTTAAATTGTTACCAAGAAACAACTTCTTTCTTTACTAGAGAACAAAAATGGTGTCAGTAGGTACAGAGTGACAGTTCGGAAGTGTGGCAAAGACAAAGTGATAAAAATGAAAAACACATAAAGAAGCTAGTTACTTATATCAAACTTCCAATAAGCACTAAAGATACATTTTCAAACACACTTTTGTCACTCGCTTTACTCACATTATGGGTAAATTTTAGCGTCTTTACAGACGACAGTTAAAAACTCTCGAAGTGAAGTGAATTAACCAAACGTACCAAGTAATTTTTATCTTTTTCTTAAAAGAATATTAGTAACCGAAACTACCTGCGAGTATGCTCACTTACCACTTCAGTTAAGCTAAACTGCTTGTGTTAGGATCGGGTTCACGTCGGTAGTGTATTGAGCAGGATATGAACCCTTAACCACTAAGCAACTAATGCTTTATTTTATATATTATATTTTTATTTTTATCTAATAGTATACATAATCTTTATTGTCATTGCCTGGTAACTGATATACGAAGCCAGAATTTAAAAATACAGTCTTTCCAGTGAGAAAAAAAATCCACGTAATAAAAGTTATATGTCGCATTCACACAAACCTTTTAGGTAAATTATAAAGTTTATTACACACAGTTCTTCTCTTCTTATACTTAACATATCCAAATACATTCTAACTATTCTGAGGTGCGAGGTGATCATAAAAACACTTCGAAATCTATTTTCTATTTAAATCTTTTATTACTAAAGCTCTTAAAACTTCGAAAATCGCATTAAAAACACAACCAATTTACCTACAACCACCATTTTATCAATATCTTTAGAATTTTAAAGAAAAAATCATCATTATAATATGTTAAATGGGTCATGTTAAAATTGATGATTATAGTTTAAATGATGATAAAATAATAATCATTGATTTTGTAAGCGTCAGTGACTATTTTGTGGTTGAATTGTAAATTACTCTGACAAGGATAGTTTAACATAATGGTTTTTATTGCTTGTTTATTGTTACTTTTATTGAGTTATTCAACTTTATAATTTTATCACCCAAATACCGCTCTCAGAGACTATTTTAAGGTATTAGCAATTTTTTCTGCGCCTGAAGACTAAATCGTAGATGATTTTATCGACACGAATGGAGCAATTGGACATGTGAAAAGATTATTGGCTGGTCTATTCTTTTTCGGATTAGTTTACTTTAATTTCTCTATTCCGAAATCGGTTGTAAATTCTCTTTCACAACTGATTGCAAAACTTTGTTGCCATAGAACCCGAAGAAGGGGTTCCCTCTTATTACCGAAGATCGTATATAACACGAGCGAAATCGCAGGCATACACTAGTGTTCTATATTAGTGGACACCTTTTTTTCGTACGGAAATCCCTTCGAATTCCCCCCCGCCGGCCTTATTTACACATACCTAATTTCAATTTCACTTTTACTCCACCGATTACATATTTACTGCGTTCACGTTATTTACTGTTGTATCCACCATTAACGGATATACCCCGCTGTGTACCTAAGAGATATCATCATTGGTGGTACCATGACTAATGTTAATTAAATTTGCATACATATACAATTATATACGGTCACACCTCTTTCCTATTAGGCTAGGTAGAGTCCACATGTTTTCACTTGCTATTGCGCACCGCCTTTTGATTTAGTTAATACGTTTGGCTTATATTTTTATGCAACCAACTGTCGTCTGACCTCCCAACCTCAGGCGCCAGAGTCTCGTCAGTCAATAAGCAGGTGTATCAGCTTGCAGCTGAAGTTGACTTGGCCCTTAAGTGCTTGGTAAGGCCCCATAAATCATTCTAACTTTTATGTTAACCAATTGACCGACTACGCATAAACCCAAAACAGACGTCCAAACAAATGTCCCGTTCGATGATTGCAACAGTCGCATAAGTTTTTTGAATAACGCAACTATTTTTATCATTAGAAAATAAAATATTTTATTAACAGACCTTATTGGTGGGAAAATGTCATAAAAACAAGTCACACACCACTTCTAGTATAATATTACCATGATATTTTTATGGCAACATTATTTCAAGAGTTATCTCTAGAACTTTGAAAAAAAAGGTGACTTATCTTCGGTGTTATGACCAACTGTCAATTTTATTGGCAAGACATACTCGTATATGTAATTTAGTTGTATGTATTCCATTATATGTAGAAATCAATTTACTATTTAAAATACTAGTTAGATGGCCATCACGCATAGAATGCATCCAGTCTACATATGCGCTTCCTCCATATTAACTGCTTTCTGTAACGTTCATCAGACACTACAGAAGACTGTGCTATTAAATGGAATCGAATTGTAAAGCTCAGAATGTTAAGCTGGCGTACAGTTAGCATCCGCGTATCTTGGTACAGTTGCGTTGTTGGCTACTGCATTCTACGACCTCCGTCCTCCATGAGCGCAGGCCTGGGAGTAGCAGGTGAGGCCACCTGTCACCCCAGCAGAAGCAGGCCGGGATGGCGGGGCGACTAGCGCCCCTCCCTCAAACTGGGGCAAGACGGGGACACACAATGGTTCCCAAACCCGAGGGGGCCATCTCGAAACCGGAGATGGCCCAGGGTCAGTCGGGGTGCGAGGGAAATGCTTTATGGGCTACCTTACACTCGGCGTCTGAAGACCCGAGACGGTGTAACCGCCCCTGCCGGCCGGCGGGGGGTATACGAGAGGATTTCCGCACGATAAAAAAACCGTACTGCATTCTTCTGTTGTACATGATTTTCAGAATAACTCGCTGTGCTCGCTCTACCCTGATCATCTGACATTTCTTTGCGGACCCCAAAAGAGACAAAACAATACATATATGTATGTAGTATATATATGAATAATGTATATATATGAAGTAATTTTATTACACGCGAAGTCAAACTCTTACATTGCTCACTCCATGTAAGTCGCTTGTTTATGATAATACCCAGGTACTTTATGTGGCTGGGGTGTGTGTTGGCTAACCTCCTCGAGTGTCGCTCCGATTCCGATCCCGGTGCAGTCCGGGGGGAACGGAATCGGAGCAGCCGGTACACCCTGGGCGGCGGTCAATGGCTTCCTCTTCACCCCTTCATAGGGTTGGCATTGATCGTCGGCCAATACCCAACGTGGCGGGAACACATCGCTCTCCGTACTCCTCTGCTTTCAGAGGAGACAGGATGAGCGATGCTGTTAGTGGTGAGATGGCCCAGGGTCAGCCGGGGTGCGAGGGATATGCTCTATGGGTAACCTAACACCCCGGCGTCTGAAGACCCGAGACGGCGTGCGGTTTTAGTCGGTGCAAGCCCGTCATAACCGCCCCCGCTGGCCGGCGGGGGGGGTATCCGAAGGGATTTCCGCAGGATAAAAAAAAAAAAAAAAGGTACTTTATGTGGCTGACCTCATCAAATGGGGTACAACCACATTGGCTTCCAGTGTGACAGGTGTGGATAGTTTTCAGGAGGCCTTAGTTCTTTTGGGGACTCGAAAGATATACAAGAATCTATACTAATATTATAAAGCTGTAGAGTTTGTTTGGTTGAACGCGGTAATCTCAGGATCTACTGGTTCGAATTTAAAACTTATTTTTGTGTTGAATAACCTATTTATCGGGGATGATTATGGGCTATATATCATTACGCTACTACCCAGGGTAGCGGAGCAATAATCATAATTAAATGTCCATACATTATTGCAAAACGAATGTATGTATGGTTACCCCATACATACATTACATACATAGGTGCTCGGGTCTTCGAAGTATATCTATCACGGTCGAAACCGCGACGGACAGCTAGTATTTAATAGTCCTATTAATAGTACCAGTACAATTAAGGTCAACCTTATTGAGCTGAGCGAAGCGAAACTCTTATACGTGGCTAAGCCGTTTGGTCGAGACTGTACTCCTCCGGAACCACAATACCGATCTTAACCAAATTTGCCATGGTGATAGTGTAGACACTGTTGAGTGTTTAGAGGGGTCATCTGTTCAAATACAATGTACCATTGAGGAAGAATAATCAAAAAACAGTTTCACGAACGCGCGGCCTTATGTATTGCGCGCGACCGTAGTAAAATGCCTTATTTTTCAAGTAAGAGTCCTGCTCGCTCAGCTCAATTTATTTCAGTCGCACCCTGCACTGAATTCCTAGTTAGACATCATTTTTTATAAAGATATTCCTACTCTATATCTCCACTTATGTAAATTAAGGTACAACAAACTCATCACTGATTCATATATCAACAATAAAATTGTTAAGATATATGAATGGTTGGGACCACACATGACTCAAACCTATAAAAAGCAACAAAATAACAAAAAATCCAGACCGTCGTGATAGCACGCGAGCTCTTGCATCTCGGCCATAAAATCGTTGACATTTAGATCGACACGAATGGACCGAGGTGAAGGTACCAGTTGTCAGCACTTGTAATACAAATTACTCGATTTTGTTGCACATTTTATTGTGGTTTTTAACTTTAGGTGTGCATTGACTAGGAATAGGCTTGTCTAACATTGTTGTGGGTGTTGGGGTAACAAGGATTCTTTCGATATTCTTGAAACCAATATATATAAAGCCCGTCTATTTAGGGTTCCGTACACAAAGGGTAAAACGGGACCCATTTAGTAAGACTCCGCTGGCAGTCCGACTTAGACAGTTGAAATTTCCACAGATAATGTATTTCAGTTGCCGCTATAACAACAAATACTAAAAAACAGAATAAAATAAATATTTAAGGGGGCTCCCATAAAACAAACGTGATTTTTTTTGCTCGTTTTTGATAACGGCAACAGGCAGACGCTTGAAATATTCACAAAATATTTAAAAATAAATAATTATATTTAAATAAAATAAATATTTAAGGGGGCTCCTATACATAAAAGTGATTGTTTTGCCGTTTTTTTTTAGACAATGGTACGGAACCCTTCGTGCGCGAGTCCGACTCGTACTTGGCCACTTCTTTTTTTTGGATTTCCGTAGTTAGGTAGATGTTAAAACTTTAACATATAAGCTAGATGATGATTGTTATAAGCACACCACGCTTTTTAAACAATAAAATGAATATTTTGTTATTCACTTCATCTTCTAATCTCAAACTCCTCAATATATATTTTTTTTAGTTTAGTCTTGTATTAAAGAGTGTTTTTGAGTTTTTTTTTAACTATTATTTTTTAAATTATCCTCTTATTTCTTTAATAGGATCAGTATTTATTAGATAGGTTTAACACCATTAAGCACCATAGGCAGTGTATGTCAAATGTCATGGCAAATGAACTCCGTTGATTGACACTCAATTCTACACTGTGATTCTACACAAAAACAATTTAATAGAGAGATATAGCATTTTGGCTCAACTTTTCTCTGAAGCTGCTGTTCTAATTTATAAAATGACATATGAGATTTTGAAAGCGTAGTGTACATGTAGATTAGAAAATTTGAAGTCATAAGTAAGCTCAGCGTACGATGGAGCTGGCATGGCCTCTTAGGCCAAAAGCTCCTAAACAAATAAAGATTTAAAAAAAAAGAAAAAAAATAGAGAGAAAGTATGGACACAGCGGTGGAGTGTTTAGTTTAGAGTATATGGCCATAAATAATAATACTTATTATATTTATAATTAATATTCTAGGACATATTACACAGCGCCATCTAGAACCAAACTAAGCTACGAGTAACTTATCATATGGGTTGTAGAATGTGGATAATCATACTTAAATATATTTTTTTTGTAAATTAAATACATATTATACATAGAAACTCCCAGACCAATGCAAATAGACATATTTCCAATTCATTGATTTATTGCAGAAACATGATTAAGTACATAGATGTTGACATAACCGCCCCCGCTGGCCGGCGGGGGGGTATCCGAAGGGATTTCCGCACGATAAAAAAAAAAAAAGGTACACACGCGCCCCAGCGTCCCGGCCTGCTTCTGTAGAGGTGACAGGCGGCCACCCCCAGGCCTGCGCTCATGGAGGACGGAGGTCGTTTAGCGACCTCCGGCGCCTGAGTCGCTTGCAACGCGCGTCGAGCATGCTGCGGGCTCGGCGGGCCGGGAGAGTTCTTAATCTCTTCCGGGCGCGCTGCGCCATCTCCTTCTCGAGCATTACATGCTCGCAGAAGGAGGCGGCGGCGCGGGCGGCCCACGCTCTCGCGCTCCGCACCATTGCCGCAATCATGCTGCCGAGCGAGAGGACTCCCACCCCGATGGCTGCCACGAGGTCACGCCTCGGCGCCTCCCACACCGAATGTTACCATACCTAGCCATAGATAAATATCCAAAGAGGTCACCTTATTTTATTGAACTAAAGATAATAATGCTATAACTATAGTTAAAATTAAATGCATAACAAGGAAAATTAACATTTAATTTAATACTGCAACTACTAGAGGGGGTACGGATAACCTAAACCGATCTTAAGGTTATCAGAGTCCCGGCCGGTTAACGACATGTCTGTATTGATGAGGCGCCTTCCATTTACTTGTGTATTTAGCTCATGGATAAGTACCACTCGAAGTATTGCCATATTTCTTACTTTTAGTCCCAGCTAAATACTCTGCCGTCCTCAAGCTAAAAGGCGGCTTAGTGACGTCTGGTCAATTTTCTTATCTTAACTTCAAAAATACTAGGATAGGTTTTAAAATATGCCCTCATTTTTCAGCTCTAGCCAGAAATTTGCTTTTGACTTAGCCGCTTCATAGTTTGAGAATGGCAGTACTCATCATCTTCCTCATAGCGATTGCCTAGTTGCATTCAAAGTGTGTACTTTGAATAGGTTTGGATAGATAAGGACCGGGAACCTTGGAAGCCTTTCGAGGGCTTAGCGGGGTGCCCGGCAATGGACACTTGGGGAAGACACCGTGTGGTTTTAGTCGGTCCGATTCCGACACGCCCACCCCATCGTCGGCACCGATGGGGTGAAGCCCGTGGGGGTTTCCACACGCTAAAAAAAGGGTCCGTTTATTATTTAAGATCGGTATGTAGGCTTTTTCGGGAGCGACTGCCATCTGATCGTCCAACCTAGAGAGGAAGGCTGCGCCAGAGCCTCGTCTGGTATTCAGCACATGCACCGACCAGCCGGTGGGGTTGGCTCGAGCCCCTAAGGTGTTAGTAGTGCTCTGCATATATAAAATAAAGTCTCCCCGTGACCATGGCTGCTGAAAAGCAACCGAAACGTCGGGATCAATGTAAATAATAAAATAATATCAAATAAATCCCGATAGAATCCGTTAAAAATGGTTTTATTTCAGTTAAGATAAACAAGGATTTGTATGATGTAAGCTCTAAAAATGAGTTTTTGAATGTTTTTTATACTAATGTGCTTGCAACACCGAGTGTCGCGCCTCTTTTCATTTACTTTTATTGTGTTTTTGCATATAGCAACTACCACGTATACTATGTCACCTACGGATCATAAAATCAAGTGGCCCTCAAAGCTCATCAGTATTGAAACCAGTGGACTCTAAGATGATGATGATGATGATGATTATCATCCCATATCATAATCATCATTACCATCCCAGTGTTCATCCCGGCAGCTTCCAAAACTGGTACTTTAAAGTCCATTCTCCTACGCTTTCCCCTCCTGAGGCTCCATTCAATAAGATTACGATTTTAAAATGCGTGTTTTATGAGTGATTCTAAAGGTTTAATAACCTCACAAAAATAATATAATAATAATAATATTCTAGGACATATTACACAGCGTCAAATAGATCCAGACTAACCAGAGCTTGTCATATGGGTTCTAGAATGCGGATAAATATACTTAGATACTTTTTTTGTAAATAAATACATATTATACATAGAAACACCCAGACCAATGCAAATATACATATTTCCAATGAGCAGGAATCGAACCCGCGATCTCTGACTTAGCAGTCGAATGCTCTACCGCTAGGTAGTACCGCTAGGTATCTAGATAGGATTTGTTTTAACAGATCATATTGAATACCAAAGCTTTTTTACGCTTTTCTTTGTAATTGAATTGAAATTGAAGTGGCCGCGGTAGCCTAGTGGTATGGGTAAAGGACTGCCAGCTGAGACGAGGTCTCGGGTTCGATCTCAGGTATTACCATGGCACACACCAACGACTTTTCGATGCTTTTCAAAGTTATGTGTGTATTTATCGCAGGTTTATAAGTGCCCGGTTAATGGCAATAGGCTCGCCACCTATTACATTGGGACCTAAACATAAACTGGCGAAATGTGGGTGCTAGCACCTCTGCTTACCCCTTCGGGGATATAGGCGTGAGTTTATGTTATGTATGAATTGAAATCATACGTTTTGAAAACTTGACGTTACTGAATTGGACCCCAGATGTGACTTATATTGGGTTTACGAAGGCCACTACTGATGCCGTCTGAACCCACAACCTCGAGGAGAAGGCTTACGCCAGAGCCTCGTGCCTAATTAGCAGGTGTACCGGCTCGTAGGTGAAGTTAGCTTTAGCACCGAAGATTTTGATAGTTTATAAGCAATATTGTTACTAACACTATGGATAATTTTCCGAAATAAATGTTTAATAATTATAATAATTATGATTGCTCAAGCACAGGATATTCCACTAGAAAGGGACTGTTACCTACGGATTCAAATCTCGTACTGAATTTATTTATTTTATACTTTATTGTACACCAATTGCATTTATAAGAGACTATAAGAACTACTTGAAACTATAAGAACTATGCTGTTGAAACTTGGTAAATAGATGTATTCTGTGAACCGCATTAAGATTTTCACACAAAAATAGAAAAAAAAAACAATAAATTTTGGGGGCTTATGCAAATACTTAGAACTGAAACTCAAATTTTTTTTTTCATCAAACCCATACGTGGGGTTCTATGGATAGGTCTTCAAAAATTATATAGAGGTTTCTCACATCATTTTTCTCTAAACTGAATAGTTTGAGCGAGAGACACTTCCAAACTCGTAAAATTTGTGTGTGTGTGTCTCTGTAATTTCTAAAATAAGAGTACGATAAAACTAAAAAAATATATGATGTACATTACCATGTAAACTTCCATCGAAAATTGGTTTGAACGAGATCAATTAGGAATTTCGAGATCAATTAGGATTTTTTTTTTAATACGGCCTCTGTGGCGTAGCGGTAGTGCATTCGACTGCTACGACAGGGGGCGCGGGTTCGATTCCCGCTCGGTGCAAATATTTGTATGCATGAATATGTCTATTTGCATTGGTCTGGGTGTTTCTATGTATAATATGTATGTATTTACAAAAAAAAAAGTATATAAGTATGTTTATCCGCATTCTGGAACCCATAAGACAAGCTAGTTAAACTATGCTTACTTTGGGTCTAGAAAGCGCTGTGTAGAATGTCGTAGAATATTTATTTATTTATCGTAAAACGCAATTTACCTTTCATTCAATCAACTCAAATAGGTATAACATTTAAAAAAGCGTTATTATGTTACTTGCTGCTACGGAACCCTTCATGTGCGAGTCCGAATCGCACTTGACCGCTTTTTTTATTTAAAAAGTAAACGTATGTTAACGTAGTAAGGTATGTTGAGAACTGACAGATAAACATTTAATAAAATATTGGCAATATTCGTATATAAAAATCGTACACTCGCGCAGAAAATGTATATTGAATATTGAAATACGCACTCTATCGCGATTTATCTATTTGATTTTATTTTATTTCAATGTTTGTTACATGTTAATATTTAAATAAGTAACTTCAGTCTGCACTTCAGAATAGGTCAAAAACACATTTCTGAATTAATTACAGTAATTAAAAGTAATTGAATTTACTTTATAATAAAATAATATTTATATAAATAAAAAAATAATCAGTAATTCGCAGACAAGAGCTTGATATAGACACTGATGTTATTTTTATTTTGAGCGATTTATTTCAATTCATACATTATATATGAATACTTCTTTGTATACCGAACAATGTATATTAGACGATGTATACTAGACGGTGTATACTAGACAATGTATACTAGACGACGTATACTAGACGATATTTACTAGACTATGTATACTGGATGATGTATACTAGACGATGTATACTATACGATGTATACCAGACGATGTATACTAGACGATGTATACTAGACGATGTATACTGGACGATGTAAACTAGACGATGTATACTAAACGACGTATACTGGACGTTGTATATTAGACGATGTACACTAGACGAAGTATACTAGATGATGTATACTAGACTTTTTACTAGACTGACTGTGCGCAACCAAAATTTGATATCGATTTAAAAACACTTTTTAGGGTTCCGTTGCCAAATGGCAAAAAACGGAACCTTTATAGATTCGTCATGTCTGTCTGTCTGTCCGTCCGTATGTCACAGCCACTTTTTTCCGAAACTATAAGAACTATGCTGTTGAAAATTGGTAAGTAGATGTATTCTGTGAATCGCATTAAGATTTCACACAAAAATAGAAGAAAAAACAATAAATTTTGGGGTTCCCCATACTTAGAACTGAAACTGAAAATTTTTTTTTTCATCAAACCCATACTAGGTCTTTAAAAATGATATTGAGGTTTCTTATATCATTTTTTTCTAAACTGAATAGTTAGCGCGAGAGACACTTCCAAAGTGGTAAAATGTGTGTCCCCCCCTTGTAACTTCTAAAATAAGAGAATGATAAAATTTAAAAAAAAAAAGATGTACACTACCATGTAAACTTCCAACGAAATTTGGTTTAAACGAGATCTAGTAAGTAGTTTTTTTTAATACGTCATAAATCGTAAACTGCAATTTACCTTTCGTTCAATCAACTCAGATATAAAAATTTTACTTGCTGCTACGGAACCCTTCATGGGCGAGTCCGACTCGCACTTGGCCGGTTTTTTTTATTGCTGTTATACTAACAGATGATAATGGTATGTCTATATAGATAGTTATCAAAAAATTGTATCTCTTGTGACGGACGAGACGCTCACGCAAGCTTTCCTCTTGGGGTCAGACAGCAGTTACTCATATGTAAGCCAAGTGAATTAAATGATGGCAATGAGGAGTAAGATTAGGTGGGATTAGGCTCCATAAAAAAACTTTTCTCTCTAATTGAATTGGAATCACGCGTTTTTAAAACAGTTCAAAAGCACTGTATATGGCAATCGGTCCGACCACGCCGTTACCGCGAAAGTTGGTGAGGCCAGCATTTGTATAATGTACGTGGCCCGTACAAGCACAGTGTCATCTATCGAATCTATGTAGAAAAGTAATATTATGAATATGAATATGAATAACTTCTCGTTTGCTTCTTATGTAAGGCACACATATACAACTTCCCCCCGCCTAGTGATAATCTATGAATGAAGTCTAAGCGATGAAAGATCCCATTATATTCCGAACAACAAGAACTAACAATCGCAGCAATGATTGTGTAATTATACAAAACATATATGTTGTAATACCAGCTGATAGAATCAGCCATCATTAAATTTGAAAATTATGCATTAAAACGAATATATAAAACATTAATTACAGCAGGTATTTTGAGTTTCGAGGGGGCCATCTCGAAACCGGAGATGGCCCAGGGTCAGTCGGGGTGCGAGGGATATGCTCTATGGGCAACCTTACACACCGGCGTCTGTAGACCCGAGACGGCGTGCGGTTTTAGTCGGTTCAAGCTCAACATAACTGCCCCCGCTGGCACGCGGGGGGGGGGTATCCGATGGGATTTCCGCACGAAAAAAAAAGGTATTTTGAGTTTAATGATGATCTAGCTTTATTAAGTACTAGCTAATGCATTCTATCCACGCGAATTACGGTTATACGATTCTATTTTTGGTCATATTTCCGGTTCTACTCTACTGATTGCATTCAAACATACGGTTGTTTTTTAATCTAACTAAGACCTAATACGTTTAATATTTTTAGCGTCCATCACGAACATCCAAATAAACAGACAAAAATTTAAAAAAATATTGTGTTGATGTTTTCTTTTATACCTTCAATGTTTAGACACAAGTAATATACAATTTTATAATAGTATATAAGTACTTTAGCAATTAAATTATATTATCAGACCTAAAGCTTAATTGAGACGCAATAAATGTAATTTTGTAAATTGAGATTAACTTAACGACATTAGTTATTGATCGTATAATTTTATGTATATATCTGTATAATTATTTAGCAATCGTAAGATGTACATTCGTGTATTTAATTACGATATTCAACTAAAAGCTAATATTGCGAATAATTCAATTAAATTTTCAAGCACTTTGTATGCTGACTTTTTTTTATAGATTTAGATCGAGAAAAGAGAATCCGTAGTTCGCAAGAATTACGGTAGATGGCTCCAGCGTCGCCTTAAGACGTATATAAATTTTTTCGAATATCTGGGACGTGTCTAGGTGGCTCAGCTGGTTAGAGCACTTCCCCTGTAAGGGACTGGTCGCGGGTTCAAGTCCCGTCCTAGATGTTTTCTTTTTCCGGTCTAAATCTATTGCGAATAATGTTTTTAAATTTATAGATGTGTGTATACAAATCGATAGTTGAAATTTGCACAAAGATAGATCCATTAACTGGATAAAGACAGCAAACTAGTTTTCTGTGGTGTTATACCCAACACCACAGAAAATGATGGAACACTATCTGAATCGTTGGGACTCAATCCAAGCCTTCAATCTTGCCTGGGAGCCGGTACTAACACATGTGATACAATGTCCTACATTTACGTAAATATTACATAGCTTTGTCAATGTTAGATAGTCATTCGTATAACAAATGAACTGTATATATTTATGTACAAAAAAAAATTATACAAGTGCTGAGGGCTAATTCACTTAATAAAAATATGTTCGACATTCAATCTCAATCTAGCCTCGATCTCCCAAATGTTAAGAAAGGTCTTCTCGTAACAACATTTTCTAAATTTTTAACAAAATTTTGTTATGAGAACACCTTTTTTGACATATGGGAGATCGACATGAGATCGAGACTAAATTGAGACCGAATTTTGAACATCTTATTAACGGATAGGAGGATAGGGATGGATGATTAACGGAAGAGGCTCTGGCGCAGGCTTTTTGTTCGAGTTTGGAAGGTCAGTCGTTCTGTAAAAGCCAAAATATACCAGAGAAATCAATTCACGCAAGCTTTCGATACACCCGGATTGGTATTCGGATGACGATAATACTTTGTTTATTATTTTGTGGATTATAAATTAATAGTAAAGCAAGTATGAAATATTATGCACGTGTCCTCTGAAGCCTGTAAAAAAAAATCATTTCAATGTAAATATAGTTTGTAAACTTGTTAGTGTTAAGCAATTTTTGAAGGCTTAAAGGCTTACTTACAAAAGTTTGAAAATACTCGATGGAATCTAGAATCTAATATTTTTAATGTAAAATTTTACAAACACTTTTTATCACTGACTGTACGACTATTATTACCTCTTTCATTTCTCGTAACAAATTTTGTCATAAATTTATTCCTTGTCTCCACACATTTCTTAGGAGAACAATAAACTGTTATCTCGATGGCACCGACTGACGGAATTCAACTAATAGTAGACTTTAACAGACTATTTACGACTACACGACAACGGCACTATAATATAATGAAATGTAGATTAGTTAATGATTAGTCGTACTATAAATATCACAAACAGTGGATCGTGATTTTTATAGTACGACCACAGACTTAGACTAGGATAGATAACGAATGGTGCAAATGATCTCCGTCCTCCGTGAGCCCGGCGGGCTTGGAGTTTGCCTTTTAGGCTAGCCATCAGTCTAGCAGAAGCAGGTCCAGGGTGCCGGCTCGTTGTGTTACCGCGCGCGACTCTCGATAGAGAAGGATCTCTACGAATCCCAAACTACGCGGTGGGGCCGGGTCACCAACGTTGATTGCCAAAGTCAACTCTACAAAGTCTAGATATAAGTCAACATAAAAATAGTGAATTATATCCGTTTAACTAAACAAGTTTCCCACGTTTTACTGGATGAAATTCATTTACTAAAAATCGGTTTAAATTGAATTAATTGCGTTTACCAGTGAAATACAGGCTGAATGGATGACGTGACGCAATTTCATACTATTTAATCTTATGCATTAAATAGTATGAAACCCGAGATTGGCATGTATTGGTGTATCTACTCTACCTATCCTCAATCTGTGGTCACGATATTTAATAAATATTTTATTATTTATTTAAAATCGCTGTTATTTGATTGGTCTTGTTTTCTTACCGGTTCTTTGATTTAATAGTCATAAAATCGAGTAAATTAAATATTGCCAGCATCAATAATTTATTATTATATAGATACATTAGATACCTATTTGTTTAACATTTATATCCATCTAGAAGTGGCATATGTAATCGTATCGTACTCACATTTGTTTGTAATGTTTATTTACAAAAAAAGGTATTAGGTAGATTTCGATGAAATCGATTTACCTATTGGTTTCTTGACTTGACTTGACTACTGTCGAATTTAAAAAAAAATTCTTCATAGGAGGCCTAGTTATGACCCCCTGAGTCCGAAATGACCACTGGTCAAAAAGTTTATATATATAGGTATATATGTATGTATGGTTCCACTTCCAAAAATTTGCGGCACTCTCACGGTCGCATTTTTACCCCGATCGCTTTCAAACTGCGGTCAAAAATTGCTTGGGTGTAAACTTAGTTTAAGTTCGTGAACGGGTGGAATCCGGCCTAAGGGGACGGTAGGGCCTCACTTTTTATGAAATCAGTTTTTCCTCAAAATTTCACGTTCCATGAAAGATATTCGAACCGTTCTAATTTTATCCCATAGTATACATGAACACCAACAACTTTTAACTTATAAACCTATAAGATTAAAACTTTAACTAAAAGTGGAGGGGGGAAAAACCAAAATTTTTCGGGAAAAAAATCATAACTTCTAACCGGTGAACATTCTTGAAGTCGGAAACATTTTTAATCGATAGGCCATTTTTAAGTCTAAAATAAATGTCTGAAAAGTTTTTCGCTAAAAGTTACCGTTTTCGAGAAAAAAAAATTAAACATGTTAAAAATGCGCTCGGCGTGGGAGTCCGTAGTTCTCTATATGAAATAATATTAATTGCTTCACGAAATCTACCTGTGCGTTCCCCCTGCGGGAACGGATTTTTTAAGTATGTTTATCCGCATTCTAGAACCCATATGACAAGCTCTGCTTAGTTTGGGTCTAGATGGCGTTGTGTAATTTGTCCTAGATTATTTATTTATTTATTTCACCGTCAGTCCGGTAATATTAATTTACACGTAATAGGAGGTGAACTATGGAATATAAAATAAAACAGAAATTTTCTTAAACCTTGTGATAATAGTGTCAATAACTCTCACATCATCTTCGATGACGTTTGCATCCAGACCCTGTTCGTCCGCGTTGCTACTTTTTATCTTGTTTTGACTTTTACGTGAGCGACTACCGTATGACCCTCCAACCCCGAGAGGAAAATCCATCTTTCAGCAGATCCGGCTTACAGGTAAGGTTGATTTAGGTCGCGAAGATTCATTACATATAGGACCCTTTTACCCTATGATAATTGATTGCATTTGAAGATTTTGGAATAAAATTTGGAACACTTCAGAACGTCCTTTATGCATATATCGCGCGATAAATGCGCGAATGCTTTACCCACCTCATCACATCTCACCTCATCTCATATATTAAATAATCATCGTTTTGAAAGATTCAATTCATGTAAAATTGTATTGAGCATAACATTACGCAATATTATTGTAGGCGCCTCAGTTGACAACCGACTAATAGGTATTTTGTACCCATACTAAAAGAAAAGGTTTTCTACCTACGTCTACTTACAGTCTCTTTTCTTATCTCCAATAATGCTAGCAAGTAACACTTGATATTATAATGTTGTGCTCGTTAAGTCATGTATACTAGATTCTAATTGGCAATAAATGTTTATTGATAAAACAAAACATCACTTACTTAATATTTATAGCCTCAGATATCTGTTTACATTAACCTACATACATAATATTTACTGTCTTATTATCTTAAAATTATAAGACGCTTTTGTATGTACATGTACATGCAATTTTTTGCTTTCGATAGTGTAACTGTAATTGGGCATTTAACTACAAGTTTCCGTAGTGTAGCGGTTATCACGTGTGCTTCACACGCACAAGGCCCCCGGTTCGATCCCGGGCGGAAACAGTTCTACTTTTTGTGTTATGGTAATAATAATATATAATTTTTTAGGCTTTTTATTTATTTATCATCACAAATCTCATTAATTTACCAGAAATAATCGAGTTCTTAATTTATTCAAAGATATTTATTTCCTATGTTCAAATATGTTCTGGACCAAATAAGCTACTATTTGGTCCAGAACATATTTGATCTTGAATCAACCGGAGAAATACCTTACCAAGCAAGTTAACATCTTACCATCAGAGTATGCCTGAAATTGTTAACTTTAGTAGGTAGTAAGTATTTGTGACAAAAATCATGATAAAAAAGATTAAGCCAACTTTTGTGTAAGGTTGAAGTTGAAACACTGAGTTTCAACTTCAACCTTGTGTATCAGATAGCGGGTCATCAAAAGCATAGGGTACCTTTCATTGACGGAAATGCCTTATGGGGCCATCTTACACCCCGGCGTCAGACCCCAGACGGCGTGCGATTTTAGTCGGTTCGATTCCGACATCCCGTCGGCCAGCGGGGATGGTTATGTCGGGCATGAACCGACTAAAACTGCACGCCGTCTCAGGTCTCAAGACGCCGGGGTGTAAGGTTGCCCATAGAGCATATCCCTCGCACCCTGACGGACCCTGGGCCATCTCCGGTTTCGAGATGGCCCCCTCGGGTTTGGGAACCACGGTGTCCCCGTCTTGCCCCGGTTTGGGGGAGGAGCGCTAGTCGCCCCACCGTCCCGGCCTGCTTCTGCTGGGGTGACAGGCGGCCTCACCTGCCTCCCCAGGCCTGCGCTCATGGAGGACGGAGGTCGACTGTTTTTAGAATAGAAAATATCATTTAAAGAAACCTTCACACGAGCCAAGCCTAATCTCATCTATATTTATTACTTATCAATACTTATATAGATAATATATATACCTACTTATATACTATCTATACTTCTATACTCTATACTATTAAATTATATAAAGCTGAAGAGTTTGTTTGTTTGTTCGGTTGAACGCGCTGTCTCAGGATCTAATTGATTCGAATTGAAAAATTCTTTTTGTGTTGGATATCCCATTTACCGCAGAAGGTTATAGGCTATATATTATCACGCTACTACCTAGGAGAGCGCAGCAGTAATCACAAATGTTAACAAATCGGGCAACTTTCCATAAATTATTGCAGAACTAATAAATTATGAAAATGTATGGGACAAATTGGTGCCACAGGGGCGAAGTATCCCACCTGCCGGCCGCGGAACATGGCTAGTAAAAAAAAATGAACAGGACCACGAAAAAAAAACATTAGTTAATTCTCATATTAACAACGTACCACAAATACCGATGTATTACCGAGAACGTACCATAATGCAGAGAACACACGTGCAACACCCGCATGAATTAAAAAATAATAATAATTCGTTCAAAATCAATTTGCATAAAGAACTCTTTTTCTATAACACTACGCGGGGTGCCAAAAACAATTAGACCATTGTTCTTATGAACTCGAAAATATTTAAAACAATAGACGCTCAGTGTGCACTACGCTTTATGGAGTTTCATTGATGCGGGCGCTTTTTAACGTATTCTTAAAAGGGTGAAATTGGATAGTGGCAGGACAATATATTGAGGCTTATACGAGACACAAAATTAAAATATTTCGTGGGTAAATGAAGGCCAATGCTTCGTTTTTAAAAAGAGGCTTACGTATGTTCTGCTATAGTGGTTTAGCACGGTATCTACTATAAAGTGTTTAATACTAGCATCGCCACGCGGTTTCACCCGCATAAATTCTGATTCCGTGGGAATATCGAGATAAAAAAGTAGACAAAAAGTAGACATTGTGTGAAATTTGGGACGCCCTTAACTCGTAAATACGGGAATAAATTTTCTGAAGGAAAATCTCTCCTTTATATTAACTCATACAATACATAAATATCTAGGTTTTTTTCAGCGTTTTCTAAAAATGACGCCTAGAAAGACCCTCAAAACCCCATTTTTCCGTGCGGAAATCCCTCTCCAGCGGGGGAGGTTATGTCAGACTGAACCGACTAAAACCGCACTCGGGTCTTCAGACGCCGGGGTGTAAGGTGGCCCCATAAGGCATTTCCCTCGTAGCCCGGCTGTATAGTATTACATGAAAATTGATATTGTCGGAAGTTTACGCGAATATCACACATTGAAATAAAACTATTTTTAACGGATTCTATCGAGATTTATTTTATGTTTTACATTGATCCCGACGTTTCGGTTGCTTTTCTGCAGCCAGGGTCACGGGGAGACTGAAGATGGTGGTTGTCTTATAGTTTGAAGTGTAAGTTATCTCAAAGTACCCGAACAATGCTGAGTTGTTGGTGTTACTATTTACGCAGAATGAGCTCACAGTGTCATGAAGTCTAGTTGTATCTTAATTTTTCTTGGAATTAATTAAGTGAATGACTGGGTCCCTAGCTGGTTGTATATTTCAACCATCTTTTCTATTGATATTAGGATGTTTTTTAATTTCCATAGTCCCGCGGAGCATCCTAAGTAGTAATCGATTTTCTTTAGAGAGTATCTGAGGTTTATCAAATCTTAGTAATGCCTGGTCCCCTGTTGCACGTGCTCACATACAGCAGACTATGTTGAGCGTTGGTGTTTAATATCGGTTTTAGTCAATACACGACATAACCACCCCCGCTGGCTGGCGAGGGGGGTATCCGAAGGGATTTCCGCACGTAAAAAAAAAGAAGGTATGTGTTCACTTTTTTTTGTGGTCTTTCGTGCGGAAATCCGGGGGGGGGGGAATCCAAGGGATTTTCCCCTGACGGCCAGCGGGGGTGGTTATGCCGGGTGTGCCGGTGGTTATAAATATCTCATATATTTTATTTTAGTTTTTTTTTCTCTTTATTTATCGAACTTTGTTGCTTCAGCGATTATGTTGCTCATATTAAAAATACAGATATAATAAAATACTTAGCCTCTAAACTTAATTAAGTTGTACAGTGCCCAGGTTATATCCGATACCGGATCAGCCAGAAGTGCCAGAACACTGTTACAACTAACAACCATTTGGCTACCCTACAAAAGAGCATCTCTGTGAGTCTCATTCCGCACACACTCCATCAAAATATGGTACAGGTCGTCAAGTACATTACAACCCGAGGGGGCCATCTCGAAACCGGAGATGGCCCAGGGTCAGTCGGGGTGCGAGGGATATGCTCTATGGGCAACCTTACACCCCGGCGTCTGTAGACCCAAGACGGTGTGCGGTTTTAGTCGGTTCAAGCCCGACATAACCGCCCCCGCTGGCATGCGGGGGGGTAACCGAAGGGATTTCCGCACGAAAAAAAAAAAAAAAA
The DNA here is from genome assembly GCA_946251805.1 of Cybosia mesomella. Taxonomy (NCBI): domain Eukaryota; kingdom Metazoa; phylum Arthropoda; class Insecta; order Lepidoptera; family Erebidae; genus Cybosia; species Cybosia mesomella. The sequence continues at coordinate 26,430,792 of OX276401.1, forward strand.
AGGTGGTACAGCTTGGAGATGTTGTTTTTACGCATTAAGAGCGAAAATTTTGTATTATTTTAGTTAAAAATAATTTTAATTCAGCGAGTTATCGAAAGAGCTATGCTCGGAGTTTCTCTGAAGGATAGGATTCGTAACGAATACATCCGACAGAGAAAAAAGGTTATCGACATAGCTCAAAGAGCCTAGCAAAGAGCAAGCTGAAGTGGCAGTGGGCCGGCCATATCTCGCGAGGAACCGACAATCGCAGGGGTAAACGTGTTCTTGAGTGGAGACCGCGACTCGGCAAACGTAGTGTAGGACGCCCTCCGGCCAGGTGGGATGACGATCTGCGAAAGACTGCGGGCAGATGCTGGATGCGGCAAGCTGAAGACAGGGCGCCATGGCGCTCATTAGGGGAGACCTATGTCCAGCAGTGGACTAGCATAGGTTGGTGATGATGATGATGATGAATGAATTTTAATTCAATGTGTGACATTCGCGTAAAGTTCCGACAATATCATATTCAAATTTCCCGAGAAGGTGGTAATCGGCTCGTACCTTTTTTTTTTTTTTTTTTTTTTTTTATCCCTTCGGATACCCCCCCGCCGGCCAGCGGGGGCGGTTATGTCGGGCTTGCACCGACCAAAACCGCACGCCGTCTCGGGTCTTCAGACGCCGGGGTGTAAGGTTACCCATAGAGCATATCCCTCGCACCCCGGCTGACCCTGGGCCATCTCACCACTAACAGCATCGCTCATCCTGTCTCCTCTGAAAGCAGAGGAGTACGGAGAGCGATGTGTTCCCGCCACGTTGGGTATTGGCCGACGATCAATGCCAACCCTATGAAGGGGTGAAGGGGAAGCCATTGACCGCCGCCCAGGGTGTACCGGCCGCTCCGATTCCGTTCCCCCCGGACTGCAGCGGGATCGGAATCGGAGCGACACTCGAGGAGGTTGCCCAACACACACCCCAATCGGCTCGTACCTACGTTCAAGATTCCAAGTGGAAATTACGTCGTATGTACTTACATTCCCGAATCCCAGTAGTTACTATATATAAAAAGTCGTTAATGATGTTGCAATTGAAACGGTATCCTCTATTATACATTTTTGACTATTATGCCATTAAATATTTACACCATTATAATTACTTTTAAAAGATTAAATTGTTGAATAACTTAGCTTTCATATCATATATTGAACTCTTAATTTGGACCAATTTACGGTGAATTGTAAACAAGTTACAACAATAGTTAATATTCGATGACAAATGAACTTCTTTTTCTCCTATAAAATTTGATTTTTTGATATTACCGCTTTATTACCCGGGGCCAGCGTTATATTGTATATATACAAGAATTGCTCTTTTAAAGGTATTAGAATAATTAATAAGTAATTATCCTATAGATTAAGATAGGAAAAAGAGAACATCTAGGATCCTATCTATCTAACTTGGACTACAGGATTACAAAACAAGAGAATTTTACTAAAACCATGAAACATCTGCAGTTGACCGAAGTTACGAGCAATCTTACGTTACGAGCGTTACGGTTTCATGGAACACATTTCTCCCAAAATCTGATTCGAAGACGGCACGTGATACTTCGATTTGATTTAAATTTACCGGAACAAAACTGAAGTGGACCCAAAGTTTCGGATTTTAATAGTAGACCACCTAATGTCCATCCTATCACGGCAATAGGCCCGCGAGTCGCACCCTTGGAATCAAGAGTTATGTATGGTTACCTTATCAACTGAATTTATTTCGTGAATGTCTCCTTGCACCTCGGAATAAAAGAACCAAGACGGTGTGAGGTTTTGGTCGGTTCCAGTCCGACATGACCACCCCCGCTGGCCGGCGGGTGAACCGTGGCGACTTTTTTTTTTTTTTTGTTATATTTAGGACACGTCAATTTGACTTCACCGCAAAAAGGCAAAGTATAGCCGGAGACAAATCTAAAAAATCAAAGGTCATTAAAATCGGTCCATCCTTTTCTTGTGTTTATCCCGGTCATCACTAATACAACTTTTATATATATAGAAAGATGTACTTATAAAAAAAAAATTACATGTTTCCAAGTAGCAACTATATTGACAAGTTATTTTCTAAGATTCTAGTTAGAAATTATTCCAGTTGAATCTCGTAATCATAGTTTTATTTTTATTACATATAATTTTCTCGATGTTATCTTCATTGAAAGTAGTCCAACAAGTTACTATACTGATACTAACTATTACCCGCGACTTCGTCCGCGTGGAACTTATTTTGTTCATGGCTTCATAGGTTTTATTGTCTTTCAGCGGCACCTATTATTTTCTAAAATACAACAAACCTATCTGCAAAAGTTTAATAAATTGTTTTGTTGTTAAGTATAAGTACCGTGTCAACATTCATATGTAATCATTAAAAGACTGCGATATTAAAATTACAAACAGACACTTCAATTTGTTTTATTTGTATAAAAAATGTATAGATTTCATCCTGTTTGTTAATTACTTGTGTCTTCTATCTTGTGGTATAGGAGATATTTTAAATTTAATAAAAAAAAAATACTTGGGTTATGTTAAATGTACGGTATTGAACAAAAAAAATTTTTTTTTGAATGCTTGTCGGTTTGTTCGCAATAGACGCAAAAAATACTGAACGAATTTTGATGCAGTTTTTCTGTTAGAAAAGTCTTGGACAGACTTAAAATCTTTCGACCTCGGGTTAAGCCGCGGACATTAGCTAGTTTAAAACTACATATCTTAGTTTTAGTTTTATTTTGTATATCTATATTATCTTTTTACATAATTACTAATTAAGAAAGTAATATGTATCGGAGGTAGTCTAACAAGTTTTAAATTAGTAACCAAGTATCCTATTTCATTACAAAACTTGTAGAACTCAGTTTTTTAAATAGTAACTAATTGGGATCTAAATTATTCCAACAAGTTTGAAATGAAGCAAATCCAATTAAAATTATTAATATTTTGATTTTTCTTAATTAAACAATATCATCTATATTCTATACTGTTGTTAAATTGTACATTAGCTGTGTCTGATCATTGTAGATATTAAAAAAAATGCAGCCAAGTGCGAGTCGGACTCGCCCATTAAGGGTTCCATAACATAATAACATAATAATGATTATTTTTTTATTTTTAAATTTGAGTTGTTGGAATGAAAGGTAAATTGCGGTTTACGATTACGTACCTATTAAAAAATAACTACTTATTAGATCTCGTTCAAACCAATTTTCGTTGGAAGTTTACATGTGTACATCATACACATGTAAACTTCCAACGAAAATTTTTTTTAGTTTTATCATTCTCTTATTTTAGAAGTTACAGGGGGGGGGGGGGAACACATTTTACTACTTCGGAAGTGTCTCTCGCGCAAACTATTCAGTTTAGAAAAAAATGACAATAGAAACATCAATATTATCAAAACGACCGAAACAAGTTTGATAGCAGGCGGGACCCATTAATTTTCTTTCGGTTTATGATTTGCATCCCGCCTGCTATCAAACTTGTTTCGGTCTGTTTAGTTCAGTCGGGTTATTTGATTTTTTAATTAATCATTTTATTGCATACTTTTTAGTTATGATATACATATATATTTTTGAAATCCCCTTTTAAAGTTCTTCATTTTGATACCCTACTCGATAAGTTTGAGTGAAAATATTTTTTGAATAATCCACCATTTCGTTTTTTTATTATTTTGATATACCCAGTGTCACTCTCACAGTAAATACGAATCTAACGACACCTCTCAAGCTAAAATCCATCGAGCTGTTCAGGCTGCAGAGCGTGCCAAACAATAATACATACATACATACATACATAAAACCATAACCCTCCTTTTGGCGCAGTCGGGTAAATACCATAAGTGTCGTTAAGCCTTACTCTTAGATAAATCATCATACCCATTTAATTTTGTATGTAATTACCCTTTTTGCACATCCCACCACATTTATTTAAAAGGTTTAAACAAAGGCTTGAGAATATGTTTAATTGCAAACGGCATTAAATCACCAGCAAGAAAATTATACTACATTGTATAATTGTCTATGGATTAATGACTTTATGTCATGATAGTCGTTTACCGACATTATTTTTTATATTACTAAGATGGCAAACACGGTAAGTGGTAAAACCATCCACCATTGAAAAAATTCATATTGATAAGGAAATTAACGTTATTACACTTTAAGAGCAAATTAAAATCTAGGCGAACCACGGTATCCGAAAGGATTTCCGCACGGAAAAAAATAAAAAGTTAACAACGGGTATTCAATAGTGTAACCGTGAAACACCTACGTGAAACAAGGGCACAAAAAAAATTGCCATAGATACATACTTTTTTTTTTAAATATATTTAGGACACGTCAATTTGACTTCACCTCGCCTGATGGTAAGCTGAAGGTAAAGTCTCAGGAAAGAGGGTCACCATTACAGACACGTACCATGTTAACAATGGTGGCACTCAGCTTGACGGCCTCATCAGAAGAGGATTGTCGTCGCAGCACCGCGTGACACCCACCGGTCCCACTAGTGCTGCCACCACAATCCCCCTGCCCGGCTATGCACTTGCTGACCCCTGAACGCAATCAAACCGAAGTTGGATTACTATGGAGGGTTTTTCGGAATCGTGCACGGTGGTACCCACCCGGTCGAATTTTGTGACAAATTTGTGTCGTCAAATTTCTACCACCACTTAAGTGATCTATAGACACAAAAAAGTTCGTACCCGTGTAACACTACCTAGGTGTTCCACGGGTACATACCCCAAATTATACTATATTATATAGTACTTACTTATATATATGCGGGTTTCAAACTGCACTGGGTAAACACGTGTCATTCAATGAACTGCATTGCAAAAACGTGAGAACCCAGTTTAACTTGATCGCAATTAGTTTTAATGATTTAGACAGACAGATTTAGAAGACACACTTAAGTAATAATATATTAAGTTAATAAATTAAGTTTAGTTAGCATTTAATATCACGAGCGCAACAATTCAAGAACAGCTAGTGTACGTAGGTAACATTTTTTGAAAAAAAAATGCAGCTTCATGGAATGAAGGAAGAAACTCTAATAAGAACTATTTTACATTTTTAATTAAATAGTTTTAATCAAATTAAACATATTTCACGAGTCATTAACCATAATTTATGTTGCTGTTAAATTGTTATAATACGTCGTTACAATAAATACCTAGATTATTTTATATTTTAATTTACTGTTTCTTTATTTTTTTACTCTATGCTTTCTATCCTCATTATTACTACAACTACTAATATAAACTTTGTTACGTTTTTGTGTTCAATACTATGTTGTTTTTGTTACAAAAAAAAAAAAAAATTAAACTCATTACTCATTTATTCGTAAGAATGCTACACATCAAAACAGCATTCAATGCAGTACAAATATTAAGTCCGTTTGATTAGTAAATTTCTATGAGTCAGAATTTACAATGTCAGCTAAATTAAATACCTACCTAAATAAAATTAAAAATGAAAAAGCAACGGTTAATTAGACAATTCAGATAATCTTATTATCTCTGCTTTATTACTAGTAACACTAGCTAGCTTGGAACTATAGCAGCAAGTTGAACTGGGTTATCAAGAGTCGTGAGTATAATGATGTTTAATGTTGAATTATATTAACAGACTCTTCCACTTATGTTTTTTCATCTGGCCAATTTCGTTCCACTACTGGACAGGGGCGCGGGCGTCCACCTTATACTTTCACTCTTCTCGTAATCTTCGCCCCTTATGTAATTTCCAAATTTCTATCAACGTTTCATTTTCGTACCAATGATTGAGGCTGTCTTTTCGTCTTTTGTATTTTTCTCTGTCTTTCCTCCTGTTACAAATAAAGTAGTTAAATGATGTATTAGTTAACATAATTTTAAAATAATTTGTATAGATCATGAAATTGATTTTGTAAAGCATAAACCCTGTAGCTTCAGATATACTTGGCAATTTTCGAATGCATCTAGTTTCAATACTTAACAGTCACACAACATTTTCCTCATATTATAACGGGTACCAATTCTCTGAAGTTTCTGAGTCGATTTAATGTAATATACCATGCAACTATGTTGAATCATTATGTGATTAAATGGTACTCAGTGTTCGTCATTTTACCGCAACACAAGTGGGTACGCGGACGTTGTATTACTTAGTCAATTAAAAATCATTTATTGTGAGAAGAGAAGGGAACAATCATTAAAAAAAAAAAGGTTCAGTACCTTCTTTACCAATTCTTGGTAATTTTTATCAATACATATGTTAATGTCTGTCTTCCTACAATCAAGAGTCCTTTAAGCGGGCCGTGAGTAGTAGGTAGGTAATATGTATATATCGACTGAGGATCTGTATACATTAATCATTGTTGGCATCTACACTATCTACAGGATGAATTTTCTTTTTATTTAATGGCATTAGAAGGTTTTTACAGGGTCGGTCGTCAGCGCGAGTGTGATGCCCCTGGTGTTGCACACGTCCATAGGCCACGGTTACCGCTTCCCATCAGGTGGGCCGTGAGCTTGTCTGCTATCTGAGTGGTATAAAAAAAATGACAGAGTTTTGATCCTTATGATTGACCCAATCGATTGATGCCATAAAAGTACAGCGGATGAACCACGACGCGCTTGTTACATTACAGTTATGGCCAGCGAAGCAGAAATAGAGATGCAGCTATACACAGTGTATCCTGCCCCATCTCACTCCATAAGTGCCACTTCCAGTGCGACTTGAGCATCCAAGGTGGGGGGAATCCACTATGGTGGTGGTGAGGTTGATCATGAAGCAGTGGTTGGAGAGGCACCACGGTGACCTCTCCTACTGGATATGCCAGATAATTACCGGACACGGGTGCTTCGGTAACCATCAGTGGCACATCCACCGGGAGACAACGCCGCAGTGCCAGCACTGCGAGGATCCTGGCGAAGACACGGCGCTCCACACGTTGATGGAGTGCCCTGCGTGGGCGAGTCAACGCCTGGATCTCGTTGCGGTCCTGGGCGTGGACGTTCTCTCGCTGGAGACCATGGTGAGGGCCGTGGTCTCTGACGGGAGCAAGTTGCACGCCGCCGCTTCTTTCTGCGAGCAGGTTATGTGCGCGATAGAAACGGCGAAGAGGGAGCGGGAGAGAACCGTGCCCGCCGAGTTCCGCAGTCTACGGCGAGGACGCCGCTTACTCGTCTACGCCCGGGACTACCGACCTCCATGATCGGGGCCTGAGTACGGCAGTTGGCCGACTCACCGTCATTACAGAAGCAGGCCAAGACGGAGGCGTGTCGTGTGTCCTACACACGCCTGCAAATTTGGATTGATGGATTTATCCCGCAACGGTAAGTTTTAACCCGACCCCACCAGGCGAGGCCGCGGTGGCGGCCAAAGTCCGCCGGTAACCTTGGGGTTATCCTTTCGAGGGCTTACGCGCGGTGCCCGGCAATGGACACTTGGGGAGGACACCGTGTGGTTTTAGTCGGTCCGATTCCGACACGCCCACCCTATCGTTGGCACCGATGGGGTGAAGCCCGTGGGGGTATCCACACGTTAAAAAAAAAACAAAAAAACTGCTACTGAATTGAACTGAATTACTATAATCGCGTCCTGGTTACCTCGCTGTATTTGTATGGCATCAATCCATAGGGTTAATCATAAGGATCGAAACTCTGTCTTCCATTAAATTTCGTTGGATTTTCGAGTCTGTCAAGCGAGTTTTCGAAAATCTTTCAATACAGATTTGTTTCTGTTTGTATCTTCAGTATTTAGAGTACTTTCCCATCAGGTACAATGTACATAGAAGTCAATGTTACATACATTGTGAAACAAAGTACTTATACAAAACTTCGGCTTTCTTGAAAATCAAATCAGTAAGCCTTCTATACGTGTACTACTATTTATTCTGTGGTATCACACATAGTAAAGATACTTTACGATATAAGATACAAATCAAGTGGCTGCGACGCATAGTGTGTGGCGTATCATCGGTGGTAGTGCAAAGGTGCGCAATCAGAATTTATTTCTTTTAATTAACTCATTAATTAAGCTGGCCTGTTTAGTCCAAAGGAAGAGATTTTAGCAAGCGTTTAGGATCCCACGCGAGAAGAGACTCATTGCCGTCAACCGAGACTTTCTTTATATCGTGCTGATACCTACTGAGAATTTTTTAACAATTAAACCTGATAATATATCCTAATCCGTGGTCAGAACGAAATATATTTATCAACACAAATTCACTTAAAGTTGTTTTAAATATGTTCTCCTAGGTTTTAAATAAGTATACTACTGTTCGTCCGCTTTAGTCTAATTGCAATCTTAATCACTATTGAAAATTCGCAGAAATCTAAGGTTAAAGTTGATAAATCTATTTTTTTGTTTTTATTGATAACATTTAAGATCGTTAATAACTATTAAGAAGAAAAGCGGTTGACAAACAAGACAAAAAAGGTTACACTATTCCAGTAGTTTTAGCTTAGCATTTAGATTCTAAAAAATACTTTGCATCAGGTAACTGAAAATCAGTTTATAATATGTTCGATAGAGGGCGCTAATTGATTTACATTCAAAATAAGGTTACGTTAGAACGAAACTATAATCCTACATCGGAAAAAGAGAACATCTAGGACGGGACTTGAACCCGCGACCAGTCCCTTACAGGGGGAATGCTCTGACCAACTGAGCCACCTAGACACGTCCCAGATATTCGAAATTCTCCGATACATTATACGTCTTAAGGCGACGTTGGAGCCATCTACCGTAATTCTTGCGAACTACGGAAACAATGAATAACTTTACAGTCATTTTTAAACATTGTTTTTTGATGACTCCGCCTAATTAATTCAATTAAATTTTTAAGCATTTTGTATGCTTACTTTTTTCTAAAGATTTTTAGATCGGAAAAAGAGAACATCTAGGACTAAAAATCTTTAGAAAAAAGTAAGCATACAAAATGCTTAAAAATTTAATTGAATATAATCCTACATGTTCATAATAGGTGTATGGGAGCATTGAGTTGAAAAGAGTCGACGAGCAAAAACGGTCGGTTGACTGTGGAACTCCCACAGTCATCCGGTGGAGTGATCACTTTTTTGCATAAACTAACGAAATTTTAGAAGTGGCGGAGAAAATTCTCTGATGAGTATCTAGTTTACGTTACGATTCGTTTCATACAAATTGGTTCACCAACTCACAGGCCGAAAAAATATTACATTTTTACAAACTTTACCTGGCAACGTTTGTATGTCAGTTTGTAGATAATAAAAGTTGAATCTTCTCCTACGGAGTTGCTCATTTTCTATGTTGGTTCAGTTCCAAAGAAAATGCATTTTTATGGTAAGCATGGCGGCTATAACAATTCGAATGATATTTTGATTTTAGATAAGTTTTGCATTTTGAATCTATCAGATACAAAAATAAACGATTTTATATTTTACTCGGTTGCTCAAATACCTACTAATAATAATTAATATTTAAGAAATTTTATTATTTTTAATATTTATGTCTCCCTGCCTATTTAATGTGTCACAGTGTCTTTTTGTTCATGCAGCAACAAATTAGTATTTTTAGCTTTTTTAACAGTTTTAAACATAATATTGTCGGAAGATTACCTACGCGAATGTCACACAAATAAATCGCGATAGAATCCGTTAAAAAATTTATTTCAAAAAGTTTATTTAATTTTTTTTATTTCAAGTTTGATTTGATTGATTTGATTTATTTCATGAACAATTTACATTGTGTTTAAAATATATAAACATACATATTTATCCACTACAAAAAATTCAAACTTTAAAACACTCAAACATGCAAATGCATGCAATGCAGTTTTAAACATCATAAGAATTGTCACTTACGTGGTAATTCCTAATGCTAGTGAGCTATGCGCTAGCACTACGATATTATACCACAAATTTTATGTAACAGATACAGCGACAGAGATAAAATGTTTTTATCTGCACCGGTTTGACGACACTCTGCCTGTAAATTCCACCAGTTCTGCTGGCCTGAGCCTACAATGCATTAGCAGTTAATATTATTGCCATGTAATTCAATCGTAAAACGGTAATAAACTACCAATACTATATTTTTTTATCTGGCAAGAAAATGGAATGTACCGCATACTGCAAGACGCTGGGAAAACGCGCAGATAATGTGGTGCTTTCCCACAGTAAAAATCTACTGTTTGTCATGTTCTACGTCTAAAATGTGGGAGCAGGGGATTGTTTCGCCATCATGGACAGTCTCTTCTTTCTGAGGTTCCTTCTATGTAAAATATTGATCCTGTACCCCTGAATATAGTTTCAGGGGTACAGGATCAATATTATCTTATTCCCGGACTATAATCTATCTCTGTGCCAAGCTAGCTATTTTGCGTGAAAGATTTACAAACATTCATCCTTACAAACTTTCAAGGTTATAATTCAATAGTAGATAGAATAAGATATTCATTTTAGACATTATTCGAACTCTAGCCACATTATTACTAGGAATTCAGTGCAGGGTGCGACTGAAATAAATTGAGCTGAGCGAGCAGGACTCCTACTTGAAAAATAAGGCATCTTACTACGGTCGCGCCCATAGCTAAGGCCGCGCGCTCGTGAAACTGTTTTTCGATGATTATTCCTCAATGGTACATTGTATTTTAACAGTGGACCCCTCTAAACACTCAGCAGTGTCTACACTATCACCATGGCAAATTTGGTCAAGATCGGTATTGTGGTTCCGGAGGAGTACAGTCTCGACCAAACGGCTTAGCCACGTATAAGAGCTTCGCTTCGCTCAGCTCAACTAATGGTTATTTAGGACTTTCAGAGGTAACGCAAGGGATTGACAATCAATAAACATCGCGATACAATATTGTGATAACGGTGTCAATACTACAGGTACGAGTTGAATTTGCACAGCAATAACATCAATATATTTATTGACTGTCTAATCGCTGACCATGGACTTACGCGTTCCTGCGTACAGTGTACTACAACTTTGGCTCCCTCCATGCAACTTGGCTGCATATTAATGCACTGATCTTTCAAGGGCGCAGAGGAGCATAGGGTTAAAAAAATATAGTTGTGAATTTAGCGATGTGATTTTTGGATAAATTAATATGAAAATTCGAACCTCAACGATAAAATATGTGGGCCTTGTGGAACTTACTGTACCGTGGGCTACAAATATACCGAAGGACCACACAATAAAGAAAAATAAATACTATGAGATCATAGTAGTACAAATGAATTAACCAAAAACGGTTACGTGGTTAATTTGTATGCAGTGGAAGTGGGAGCGAGAGGCATACCAGCAAAATCGCTCTATAACCTCCTTAAAGATCAAGGCCTATCGAGGGCTACAATAAGCACATTACTAGGACGAATGTCTAAAGCAGCACTAGTAGGTTCGCATCAAATTTGGTTAGGCAGGGAGGGGAACTTGGGTAGTGAAGGTGACTGTTTGAAGGAGAAGTTGAGCTGAGCGAGCAGGACTCTTACTTGAAAATAAGGCATCTTACTACGGTCGCGCGCATAGCGAAGGTTGCGCGCTCGTGAAACTGTTTTTCGATGATTATTCCTCAATGGTACATTGTATTTGAACAGTTGACCCCTCTAAATACTCAGCGGTGTCTACACTATCACATGGCAAATTTGGTCAAGATCGGTATTGTGGTTCCGGAGGAGTACAGTCTCGACCAAACGGCTTAGCCACGTATATATCTACAAAAGGGGCCCCTTCTAAACCTACACTTGGGTCGCAAGCCCCAAGCAGTGTCCCGAGTTCCCAACTCAGCAACGCGATGGACCCGGCACCCGCACGGTGAATCCGTGGATTGCTAAGAATACCTCTGTGTTTCCTTCTGGATTTCACCCTAGCTTCTAACCATCCAGCGGGGTGAAGTCAAGTAACGGGCGAAATATAATATAAAATCCGGAAGTCATTAAGTCTAGAGTGAATGGGTTGTTTCTAGATAATGTTCCATCATTCCAACAGGTGAGATAGTGGTCAAACGCGGGCTTATTGTTTACAAAAAAAATATGTCGTTCTAGAATAATCTTGGCATCGAAATACCTGTTTAAATGTAATTAAGTCACAATTGTTTCGCTTCTTTTCTCTTCTGACACTTTTGCATTTCATGTACATATAACACATTCTTCTTCTTCTTCTTTTAGTTAATGGCTTCTGCAGAATCACCGCAATTTCGCCAATGTCAAGTAAAATATAGTAAATGTTTATAAAATTATATTAATCTAAGCATTTCAAATTAACGGCAACGTCGTCGTACGGTTTTCTCAAAGAGTATCAAAATATAATAAATGTATAAAAAATTATTAATGGCGAAGACGCCAATGTCAAGTCTTCAATATTATTAGCAATCATATAACACATTGTATTTATAAACAAATATAGCACTATGTGTCAAAGTTTTATTTTTTAAATAGTAACACAAAGAGTTTTACTATTATTATGTTGTTAAAACCAGTATTATTTTTTATTTTCGTGGCAAAAAAACTTACACATGTAGCCCTAAAATTAACCCTTGCGATGCAGTTGTGTTTTAAATCCATATTTCGTGCACGGATTCTCTGGCTCATTTGCATACACGTTTGTTAATATGACCCCACATTTTTTCAACCTACTTTGGGCTAACTAAGAAAAAACAATCACGGTAGGGTTGAGTTTTTCTTGAAATAAAAAAAAAATTGTCATTATACAAATGAAAGTATTTTTTGTTTTTTTTTTGTTTTGAGCACATCTGCTCTTTTTTTTAAGATTTTTTTTCTCGTTATGATTTCAGAGCGTTTTGTGTTCGTATAAGTAATTTGCATATAAACAACTAAACATTGTTATAGTTTTTATTCATCTATAATTGCTATAAAGCAATTTTTTGTGATCGCTGAAAAAAATTAGGCGTATATTTATGGATTCTTAAATATTATTAAATTCTGGATGTATGATGTTTATTATTCAAAATGCTTCATCAATTTGACAACTTCAACATTTATTGTATCCTATACTTAGAATTGGTTTCATAAAAAAGCAAAGTACTCCCGTTTTAACCCCTGCAGGTAATTGCTTGTGTTAGGAGTGGGTTTATGTCGATAATGCCAAATTAATGTGTAATAGCCAAAATTCGAACCGGGGACATCTCGATCGTAAGGTGCGGTCATCGCGGTGCATCGCATCCATCAATTGTTTAGTGAGACATAAAGATAAAATAATTAAAAACCTTAGCAGAAAGTAAATATTTTGCAAATATCTTGTTACACAATATTATATCGGTTTTCCTTTGAGTTTACTATACTCACTGAGAAAACAATATAGTATTTACTTACTTAAAATTTAGACTTATTTTTTCGAAAACATAAAATATTTTTTTATTGCTAGCAATATATTCTAGTTCGTAATTTCCTTGCATGCAAATTTATAATAACTACAAAGCAATAAAACTTATTCTAAATTCCAGATTCGTAATAAATGGGACTCATAAATGTCAATTTGTTCAATTTGACGTCCTGTGTGGCGTGGCGTTTCACTGCAGGCTACGTAACAGTCGAAGTTCGGGTTCGATTCCCGTTCAGTGCAAATATTGTTGGGTGTTGTTTCTGTACGTATGTTCACTCATTCTAGAACCTATTATTACAATTCATGTCAGTTTGGGTCTAGATGACTCTGATTAATATGTTTTAAAATATTTATTTATCATTTATTTTATTTCAAACAATTCTTCTGTGGTTGGAAGATTACAATAAAACTAGTCAATTTGTTTGAAATTTTGGAATAATAAAATGGGAGACCACAGAAAGTTCTGAGTTTAACATATTTAACTAACTCGACTGTGTGTTTCATTCGCACGTGCAACAATCCCACGTTGAAATCTTAATTCATTATGCATAAATAAATAATAAATAAATAAAACAACAACTACCATGAAATTAACGTCCAATACTTCGGGCTCATACGAAACACGAATGAGGAACGTAGCATTTAGGTGCCATGAAGTTACTGCGGATTTCTTTCGGTTGAGTATAGGCTGGAAGAAGTGTCACGTAGGATCTTTAAAAATACGTTTCATGGAATCAATGTCGCTCGAAATTTCGGACGTACGTTTCATGGTAGACCTAATGATTACATGTGAAGTAGAAACATATAAATTAAGCTTTATAATTTCAATTGTCGTCACTAAATTATAAGCCTACCTTATTTAGGCATACCGTAAATCAAACCTAGGTGTGTGCCATAGCTTAATTCACTATTGAAGAAATATGTGTGTTGTATTTTTTATATTGAAACTGATGAATATAATTTATTACATTCAAACATTTTAATATGTACCTTCTGTCTTCAAAAGACGGTAAGTTATTTTTATATATAGCCTTAAAAGAGGTAGGGCATACCGCATAACCAAATTTCACGTATAAATTAGTTATACATATAGATATAATATACTTATAGCTGTGGAATCGGAATACGATGGAGTAAGCCATGGTGGTACCCGGGGCTTTCATCTTGGAGCCCAGGGTTCACTTAATCCTTCTCCTCCTTTTGCTTTTGCTTGTAAAAAATTTACGAGGGCGACTGCCGTGTGACCCCCCATCCCCGGGAGGAAAGCCTGCATCAGAGGCTCGTCCGTCAATCAGCAGGTTTACCAGCTTGCAGATGAGGTTGATTTGGCCCCGTAGGTCTTGGTAGGATTCCATACACCCAAAAAGATTAACTTATAATGTTCAAACCATATAAACTTTAACATTACATTACATAACTTCACGCCTGTATCCCCGTAGGGGTAGGCAGAGGTGTATTACACACCCACGATTCGCCAGTTATGTTTAGGTCCCAATGTAATAGGGGGCGAGCCTATTGCCATCTACCGGGCACTTTACTAAGCGAGCGATAATGAACATTTTTAATACACACATAACTACGAAAAGTCAGAGGTGTGTGCCCGGGGCGACTGGGGATCGAACTCGAGACCTCGTCTCGGCAGTCCGTTACGTACACCACTAGGCTATCGCCGGTTTTTAAATTAACGTTTAAATCTATTCAATATTCGTATAAAATTATACTAACATGGAATTACTAGCGCAGTTACAAGCTATTTATGATATACCTACCCAATTTAGTTCCTATTAAAACCTTGTAATGCCACGTCGGTCGTATTAACCGCTATACGTTACTCCACTAAATGTATTAGCTATTACAACTGGTTAGAACCGGTCCAAACAGGTTTCACTGCCCGTCAACTTTTTCAAATTTAGAGAACACTGGTATTAAGAATATTGGATGTTGGACGTTGAGACCGGTCCCGCAGTCGACGGGTTAGCGAGTTACTTTCGACATAATAAAAATAGTTTTAAAGGTATAAAGACGTGGTTATTACTAATTAGTTTTTATGTTTTATCCCTCTTGTTATCTCGATTGGGAAGAGGGTTTATTTTCTCCCTCTCGCAATCTATTGATGGGTATGGAATTCTCAAGAGGATGAAGTAAGTGAATCGTTAAAATAGTACCTATTTTTTCCGTGCGGAAATCCCCTCGGATACCGCCGACCTACTATAATGTTCCACTTACTTTGAGCGAGGTTTCTCATCAAAGAAGACGTATTGATTTAGGAAATTTCATTAAGAAAAGTAAATGTCTATTACTAGCACTAGTATCCGCCTATATTCAGTCGAAATTCCACAATAATTACCTATTCAATGAAATTTTTGAAGCAATTAGATATTAACAGATTTGGATCGGAAAAGGAGAACATCTATGCTCTAACCAACTGAGCTACCTAGACATGTCCCAGATATTCCAAATTCTCTGATATATGTCTATAAATGAATATAATAAAATAATTAAAATTTAATATAATCAAAAAATTAAAGATCGAAAAGTTAAAAAAAAGACAACGGTTAAAAGAAATCAAAAAGAAAGAGACAAAAAAATCAATAGTTTCGCAAAGGTGAAAAAAAAACTAGTACCTAATTGCTTACATATTTTTATTAAAACCACTAAAACTCATCAACTACCTACCGAACTAACTACTGAATAAAAAATAATAACGGTTGACCAACAGAGGAGAAATTTAGGTAGCATAGATTTTTTTAATATTTGAAGACGTTTAATTTATTTATATTTTTCATACGATTTTATAGAGTAGACGATCTCTTTAGCGAGGCGGTAGTATATTTGACTGCACGGCATGGAGCGCGGGTTCGATTCCCATCAGTGCAAATATGTGTACGCATGAATTTGTCCATTTGCGTTGGTCTGTGTTACTATGTATAATATTTACCTATGTATTAACAAAAAAGAGTTTTTTTTTCTGAAACAACGTTTTTTTTATGTGAAACATAAGTATTTACAATCGAAGTTGGAGCCTCCTGTTAAGCAAATTATGCGTGTATTAGGAGGACCGATTTCACATGTTAGTGTAGTTATTGTGGTAAGTTTCTTATTTTGTGCCAATCATGAAATTTAAGATTTTTAAGTAATTTAAAATTAAAGTTTTAATCTAGATTGTGCTGCGTAAAACTTCGTGGAATAAATATTATAATATACTCGGGTCACAGGTAGCTGTATTCCCACTGACCCATATTAAGTTACTGTTATTACTTTTAACCCTTCTAACTAAAACTTGCTAATGCTAGGGTAGGGTCACACTGGCTGGGAATCGAACAACCTGGTGACATTGAAATGCCTTTTGTCTTCACTAAAATTATTAAATTCTATCCATGTAAGTGGGGATCAATGTAAAATATAAAATAACATGAAATAAATCGCGATAGAATCCGTTAAAAATAGTTTTATTTCAATTATTAAATTATATTTAAATCGATACCAAATTTTTTGTTCCATGCAGTCATTCTAGTAGTATAAATGAAGTCATTGGACCTTTGTCACATAAGCCAGAAGTCAAAAACCTCATGTCATCGGGGGGTTAAATGTTTCAAATTTAAAGTTAGAATGATTGAAGTTAATTGGTTATGGAAAAGAGTCAGTTTTCAATAGAAATATGCTTTATTATAGTATTAAATATTTATACAAGCGTGAGTGTATGAATATTTTTTAATAATACAACGACCAATGTATTTAAATTTATTACAAGTGTGTGGTTAGCTTCTGAATTAATATCATAATGTGATTTGAATTTTAAATTTGAGTCGTTAAATGGCGTTTCGCCCACATCCATGACGACTTAATATTGTCGTGGACAAACTGGTGGGTGTTTATAATCACTGTGCAGCTTTCCCCTTGTCAACTTAAATTGTAAAAGACTTATGTAATATGACAAAAACATAACATAACTTCACGCCTGTATCCCCGAAGGCGTAGGCAGAGGTGTATTGCACACCCACGATTCCCCAGTTATGTTAGGGTCCCAATGTAATAGGGGGCGAGCCTATTGCCATCTACCGGGCACATTACTAAGCGAGCGGTAATCAACATTTTTAATACACACATAACTACAAAAAGTCAAAGGTGTGTGCCCGGGGCGATAAGGGATCGAACTCGAGACCTCGTCTCGGCCGTCCGTTACGTACACCACTGGGCTATCGCCGCTTTTTTTTCAAGCGCCATGACAAAAATAATTAGTAAATATTTATTAGATTATATGTATTCATCATCATCACCTGGTTGAATCCAAAGCTTGCACTTTGTCCGGGCTCCCATCACTTACTTTTTCTCCTTCTTGCCATATTTGCTTCATGATGGCATGCAGAAGAAGAAAGAGAAGAAAGCCTGCGCCAGAGCCTCGTCCATCAATCAGCAGGCATGAATATACCGGCTTACAGATAAGGTTGGCTTGGGCCTTGAATTTTTTTTTTGAGTCCTGTATAATTGTCTAAATAAGTATCAATCAATCAATCAATCAATCATTTATTTTGCTAAACATGGGTAAATAGTAGGGTGTTAGAACTGTGGTTGTCCAATCCATGTTTTACCATGTTGGTGTGCAAAAGTGTTATGGTTAGTATGTTAATTATGGTTACTTATACAAGATTCATTATAATTATCATGCAAACCATTAGCATTAAGCCTACATTACAACACAATGGATATAAAATAAAGATTATTAGTTATTTTACAGTATTTATTCACCAGTACCATCTAAATTCAGAAAATTCAATAAAATCATGTAATTATATAAAAAAAGAAAGTTTAATGTCAATAAAAATGTGACAAAATTTTTGCAAGGGAAAGTAAAATTCAATGTAAGTAGTATAAAATAGTAGAAAAAAAAGTGATAATATGGAGGACAGAGTGTGATCTACTTCCGACACAAACGATTCTTCGTCCAGCTCATGTGATCAGATTAGGTCTGGCAGGCCGTTCTAACGGGTGAAAACATACGGAATCTCCTCATAGGTTTCAACTCACTGAAACTAACAGAGAAGTGTGTATGTCACCATTAGCTTCAGTGAGGTCAAGCCTAAAGGGGGGCTTCCGCACGAAACAAAAAATAGTACCTATATAATGTTAATCGTTGTAAGAACTTCCATAGCGCGATTTAGGATTAGTAGTCTCGTAGAAGTTCAGCTGGAATTCGCTAGATGGCACTAAATATACACGTGGTGTCGCCACACGGGTTTAAATAATTATTATGTACCTATATGAATGATATTGACATACCTACTATAGAATAATAATTATTATTGAGTCTACACCTAGATGTACACCTACCACAAACAGTGCACAATTTAACTGTTTCGGCCATTGCTGTTGTGAACATAGGTCTTTAGAAAACTTTCTAAGTGTCCAAAAGTGATAATCTTAATTTCGATTCTGTATCTTCATTAAGATCATGTTTATATGAGAATCGGGTTTCTCCTTTAAACATCAAATTTAATAATTTAATTATTTTGTCTTTTTTTTAAAGCTACTAACCGACATTACAAGTATTCCTCTTAAGCCCTCCATAATTTAAATTTATTGTGTTAGGAACGGGTTCACGTTGGTAGTGGTTTTGGATTGGATGTATTCGAACCTGGGACCTCTCGATCGTAAGTCTGATTCCTAAACTACCGACTAAGCTACCGACGTTTTCTTGACTTACCTATTTACAAATGTTTGAATCACTAGTATGTGTTCACTTCCCGCCCACATTATGACCCCATCCTCTAAGCTTGACAAGATTTACTATCGTTGATGAGGAAACCTCAACTTACAATTATAATTTACTTTATACTCAGACGATATTTTTTCAATAATTTATTGTTCGTAAAATGCGTCCGTTGCGTTGAGCTTCATTTAAATTTAAAAAAAATAGTTTAATTATAAACATGAATGATTAAAAAAAGTCTGGTTCGAAATTCGAACGCTTACGGCAATAGCCCCATGTATGTGGATCGGTATTATTAACTGTAAGTAATATGTAATCGAAATATGAATATTTGTACTACTGGGGCCTACCACGACGCGGTAGAAACAATTCAGTTTCGGGCCACTCAGATGAGGAAGAGAGAAAGAAAAATTTGATATCGTAAATCCCGTCAACCAACCATCAACTACGCGTAACTTTTTGTAGCTACCATACTGATGACATTACAAAAAGATTATGGTTGCTAAATTCAGAACACAAAAATATAACATAACATAACATAAAACATAACATAAACTCACGCCTATATCCCCTAAGGGGTAGGCAGAGGTGCTAGCACCCACATTTCGCCAGTTTATGTTTAGGTCCCAATGTAATAGGTGGCGAGCCTATTGCCATTAACCAGGCACTTATAAACCTGCGGTAAATACACACATAACTTCGAAAAGTAATTGGTGTGTGCCATGGTAAAACCTGGGATCGAACCCGAGACCTCATCTCAGCAGTCCATTACCCATACCACTAGGCTACCGCGGTTCTTTGTTATGGAATTCTTGTCTGTTTGTTCGCGATGAACGTAAAAACGATTGAACTGATTTTGATACGGTTCTTGAAATATCTTGTTCAGCCTTAAAAACTACAATTACTTAGTTAAGTAGGACCGGAGATATGACAACAAACCGATAACCGACCTCCGCGCGGGCGGAGCCGCGGGCATCAGCTAGTTACTTAAATATATGCATACTTGTATATAGTAATTAGTATTGGCATATTAACCGAAATAGGATATGCCGTGATCCATTCATAATTTTTTTACTGACTGACAAAATAATTTGCATCCAATACATTGATTTATTATATTTATATATATTTAATCACAAAAAACAAAGTGTTACACAGACACTCCTTTTAATTTAGGCAAGCTAAAGTGATACGTTAGATTTACTTGCTGTTGCCCGTGGCTCCACCCTCGTGGAATTCTGATGCCATTCCGGCATCCTATGGGAACCTTATTGTTAACCTTACAACTTTATATGATATTCCAGACTATATAATCTATCCCTTTTTTTTTACGTGCGGATATCCCTTCGGATACCCCCCCGCCGGCCAGCGGGGGTGGTTATGTCGTGTATCAACTAAAACCGCACGGTGTCCTCCCCAAGTGTCCGTTGCCGGGCACCCCGGGTAAGCCCTCGAAAGGATAACCCCAAGGTTGCCGGCTTACTTTGGCCGCCACCGCGGCCTCGCCTTATAATAATAATAACAAATCGTATGCACCACCCACGCTCGTCAGTAATGAGGTTGTATATCCCACGGAAGTGTGGGGGTCGTGGTTTTTTAAACTCCAAGACTCTCCACAACCGTGAGATATGCAACCTAAGGGAATATTTCCTAAACGTTCATGTGGGTGTGCACCGAGATGTAGTGGCAATAGACAACGGACTGACCCCTCTCGCTCTGGCTAAAGAGAACTGGCACAAACCGGTAATACTTAGCATCGCTGATCGCAAGGAAATATGGAAGAGCAAAGAGCTGCATGGACGTTTTTATCGGGCCTTAAATGGGCCCGACGTAGATATAAAAGTATCAGTGTTCTGGCTACGCTTCGGTGATCTCTTTGGAGAAACCGAAGGTTTTGTCTGTGCAATTACAGATGAAGTTGTCATGACGAATAATTATCGGAGGTATATCCTTAAGGACGGCACGATTGACATATGTCGGGCGTGTCACCGTCCCGGAGAATCCCTAAGGCATATTATCTCTGGTTGTTCTCGTCTTGCCAACGGGGAATATTTACATAGACACAACCAAGTGGCCAGAATAGTTCATTAACAACTTGCTCTAAAGTATGATCTTGTAGATTCGGAGGTACCGTATTATATATATATATATTAGTTCTTGAAAATGGTCGTGCCACGTTGTACTGGGATCGATCAATCATCACTGACAGGGCTATTGTTGCCAATAAGCCTGATATAGTGGTGATTGATTGATCAGAGCGTCTCGCAATAATTGTTGACATCACCATCCCCCATGATGACAATCTCGTGAAAGCCGAAAAACACAAACAAATAAAATATTTGGACTTGGCTCACGAGATTGTCGACATGTGGGATGTGGATTCAGCAATTATTGTTCCGATAGTCGTATCGGTTCACGGACTGATTGCCAAGAACCTCGATCAACATCTCCAGAGGCTCGCGTTAGGCAGTTGGGTCAAAGGCTTGATGCAGAAGGCAGTGCTCCTCGACACGGCACGTATTGTGAGGAGGTTCCTCTCCCTGAAGCCCTAACCACTGGTAGCTTGGTCCCTGTACCCGATGCCGGTGGGCCACTATTTTTTATATTTTTAAATATATTTGTTTTTTTTATATAGAATGTATTTAAAAATATAATTTATATGTATTTTAAGAGTAATAAAGAGAATAATAATAATAATATATATTCTGCGACATTCTACACAGCGCTTTCTAGACTCAAAGTAAGCATAGTTTAACTAGCTTCCAGAATGCGGATAAATATACTTATATACTTTTTTTTTTGTAAATACATACATATTATATATAGAAACACCCAGACCAATGCAAATAGACATATTCATGCATACAAATATTTGCACTGAGCGGGAATCGAACCCGCGCCCGTAGCAGTCGAATGCACTACCGCTACGCCACAGAGGCCGTCAAATCTATCCCTGTACTAATTTTCAGCCAGATCCGTTCAGCCGTTTTTGCGTAAAAGAGTAACAAACATTCATACATGCTTACAAACTTTTGGCGTTTATAATATTAATATGGTTATAAATATTCGTAGAATAATGCATCACGTCCCTACTATTGAAATACGATGAACGCGTTGGTGTCGAGAAAACAATCTTCTAGAACTACTAGACAAGCTGTTTAAAACACCAATTGTGTCGCGGTTCCGGGGGTGAGGAAGGAATTATAGAGGGGTATGGGACGTAGAGACTAAACTAATGAGTTAATGCATTTTGGCGTCTATCTGTATAGGCATAGTACGCCTTTTAGTAACGTCCTCAGTGTGACAGCTACAAAAAGTCGCGCGAAGTTGATGGTTATTTCATTGCCATTGCAATACCAAATTTTTGTAGGTCATTTTCTAGTAGTGTTAAATGATTGAGGTTGGATTTCACCACTGAACATAATCAGGATGCAATCTAAACAAACTAGATTATCATATTTTAATCAATAAATACATTGGATAAAATTAACTAAGTGATTTTTTAAACGTTTTTTTTTTACGAATTTTAGTTTTGTCTATGGTCGGAAAAAAAATGTGAACAGTACCGAGATTAGAGGTCACAGTCATAGAATACTTTTGTAGACAGAGAGCGTTGTGTGATGACAATATTAATTAAAATTAAAATCACATCACATCAGGTAATAAATACTTTTTAACACTCACATGTTTGA
Organism: Cybosia mesomella; assembly: GCA_946251805.1. NCBI lineage: Eukaryota > Metazoa > Arthropoda > Insecta > Lepidoptera > Erebidae > Cybosia > Cybosia mesomella. Next base: position 26,453,509 of record OX276401.1, read on the forward strand.
CTGCTGTATATCACTATTAATTTTAATTCTTAGCATTTTCACTTTGGTGATTAATTTTTGAATTATAAAAATTTCGCATCTGTTCACCTGTGTGATTTAAGGTGAACAATAAACATAAGTTGAAAAGTTTCCGATATGTGAATAAAAGGGTTTAAATTCAACTTTACTCACCCAGGTGAAAAACATTGAATAAACCGAACCTTTTTCTATCTACCAGGATGAATTTAGGCTCCATGTTACTACAAGAATAATTTTGAGAGAAAAAAACCAGCGATAAAAAAGTTTATAATTGTTTGATTTACGAATCCAACCCTTTTTTTTTTTTTTTTATCGTGCGGAAATCCCTTCGGATACCCCCCCGCGTGCCAGCGGGGGCGGTTATGTCGGGCTTGAACCGACTAAAACCGCACGCCGTCTCGGGTCTAAAGACGCCGGGGTGTAAGGTTGCCCATAGAGCATATACTACGAATCCAACCCTACTTTTTAAAAGCTTACCTGTTTGTAAAGAGATTTACAGAATATTTTACAATTCTACAAGAGTCTATACAGCGCTTTCTAGATCTAAAGTACCTACGTATAGTTTAACTAGCTGGAAAAGTTTTTTTTTGAAATACTTACATGTTTAGTATACATAAAAACAGCCAGACCAATGGAAATAGACATATTCATACTTACAAATATTTTCACTGAGCGGGAATCGAACTCGTGCCCCCACGCCACAGAGGCCGTTACAGTGCTTAGCTAAATTTATTGAAACTACTAAAAATGTTTCAAAAACTGTGGTAAGGGAAAATTGTAGGTATTCATAAACATAGATTAAAAAACCGGCTAAGTACGCGACGGACTCGCTTATGAAGGGTTACGTAACAGCAAGTAAAATTTATATATGTGAGTTAATGGAATTAAACGATTTATGACGTATTAAAAAAACTACTTACTAGATCTCGTTCAAACCAATTTTCAGTGGACGTTTACATGGTAATGTACCTACATCATATTTTTTTTTAATTTTATCATTCTCTTTTTTTAGGAGTTACAGGGGGGGGGGACACATTTTACCACTTTCTCGCGCAAACTATTCAGTATAGAAAATTATGAAAATAGAAACCTCAATGTCATTTTTGAAGACCTATTAATAGAAACCGCACACATATTTGAAAAAAAAATTTGAGTTTGGGTTAACCCCTACCTCCTCCTCCTCTTGTTTTTTTTTCTATTTTCTGTGAAATCTTAATGCGGTTCACAGAATGAAAAAAGAAACCAAGTTGCAACAGCATAGTTCTTATAGTTTCCGAAAAAAAGTGGCCGTGACATACGGACGGATAGATAGACAGACATGACGAATCTTTAAGGGTTCCGTTTTTAGCCATTTGGCTACGGAGCCCTAAAAATAATATAAAATATTCAATGTACTTTAATAAGGATTATATTTTTTCTTAGTACCTATTGTTTATGAAATTATTTATCTTCTGTCATCTTAGCTTTTCCTATCTTCAATCTTATCCATACAATAGGTACTATTCTTAAGAAATAATTTCGTACAAAACATATTCAAATGTAGGTTTGTGCAACTATAAAACATTATTTTTATACTAGCACCATCGTCTTGTAGAACAATTTGAATATCAAACACACTTTGCATACGCTATGCCACAACGTGAGAACGCCAGCTCAACAATAATACAAATATTGTGAATGAATTGATTGCTACTATATTTATGTAAATGTACACATTCCTTATGCAAAACTCAGTTCAATTCCCAACGGATTTCTTTATGTGGAAGACGTCCAACCCAAATATAAAAGCAGTATGTAAATTTTGACGGCACAGTTAGGTACAGTTGGCACAATAACTTTAATCAACAATGAGGTTGGTATCTCAAATGTGCGCGAAAAAAATATTCAATTTGTTCATTATTCAGAAGTTCTCACATGGGAAAAGATTTTAGATTCCTAGTTTTTTTTCTATTGCATTGCATTGCATATCGTAATATTTAATCTTTCGCAAGTTAATGTATTTTATTATATTCTTAAGCTGTACAGTTCTAAATATTGCAACGATACATTTTTTCTGTAGTTCTAATTTCTAATTTTTTTTTTCTAATTTTCGCTATGGCGCTCATTAGGGGAGATCTATGTCCAGCAGTGGACTAGAATAGGTTGATGATGATGATGATGATGATGAAACAAGCGTATTGCCCACCTCATGATATGTGGTTTTCGACATAATGAGCTTGCTTCACCCGACTATAAAACTGACTACATATTTAAATGATTAGGTACTAAGTTTGGGTTCTTAACAAAATATTTAGGCCTGAAACTGATGGCATTTTATTACATATACGTGCACGTCATTTAAATTTCAAAGTATGAGAAGATCTTTAAAAAAAAAAACAATTTCCTCTTCGATTGTACCCGGAAATGAAACTCAAATCAAACTAAACAAGCCCCTTTACATCTCAATAAACTGACACTTAAAATCCAATCTCAAATACCAACTAAAGCATGTCTATTAAAAAAGACAGAAAATATTATTTAATTGTCTCCAATAAGATTTTATATGTAACGGTAGCCAAGTTAAATCCATGTACACACTATACGCTTGCTGTCAAAGAACGTTGGATTTTTACGGCCGTGAAATCATTTTTACGATCGTATGCCTTTTTAAGGGGTTATAGGCATAAAGATTACACTTTATCCGTTGAGAAGAAAGTATACGAAAGCCTTGTGTTGAGGAGTTTTAGAGGCGGATTTTTTATAATAATATTATGTTTTATATTAATTTGTTCTCAACTATATATGACATATAATAAGATGATATAAGTAAAATCCGACTAATATTAAATGTGAAAGTTTGTAACTTTTAACACAAAGACTGCCGGACAATTTTCCTCAAATTTAAGCCCCAAATAGACCATGGCTCGGAGAAGGATTGAGAATACTTTCACACAGGTTATAGTCAATACATATAATATAACGAGCATGATGGCTGTTCTGCATGATATTGTTGGACGTTTACGCGAATGTCACATATTGAAATATATAATTGAATTAATCGGATGTTATTTTATTATTTACATTGAACCCGACGTTTTGGTTGCTTTTCAGCAGCCATGGTCACGGGGAGACTCCTGAATGATGGATGTGTTTATTGGACTTGAAATTGGGTGTAAGCTACATCTATTCTCTTATTGTACTCATTTGATTGATCAGTTCTGGCATATCTCCTTTTAGCTTCAGTGAAAACATATCCTAACACATTAGCTTCTTAACATTTAGCTTCTACTGAGAAGCTAAACCTAAACATGTATAATTTTACACAATAAGTACCTACATATTTTATAAATGTTCAGTAAATTTACGTTTATATCACATATTTATTTTAATAGCCAAACTATTAAATAAGCTTTTCCATTACATATGTAATCATAAAAATACCAGCTGTTACACATATAAAGATGAAAACTTAATTATTTCTTTTTTATTACCAATTAAGTATGTGCTATACATTTAATTTACATAAATAAAGGTAGAACTAATAAAATGACATTTTATTATTACCGTTATAATATTATTTCTAGTTAACAACCCTAGCAGATACTCAGATTTAATAATACGTCTATGTTTTCGGATAGCTATAACCTGAGAATCTTCTAATCTCCAGTGAATAGGTCCCTTTAGGCATGCGTGTTTCATCGTAGACCACAATCGTCACTGAGCAGGTGAGATAGTGGTCAAACGCTGACTTATCAATGGTAAAAAGAAAAACCAAAATAATGAATCTAAGGTAGTGTAACGTGAGTATATACTCGTATTTTTTGTTAAAAATAATAATAGAATCCTATGTATGACTTACAAGCTGTTCGGCACAAAAATAGTGTCACGATTCCTAATTTTGAATTTCGAATTTTGACGCAGCAACTAGTAATGAAGTTTCACACTTGTTTGTTTACACATAGCACGCCTATTTGTGATGTCATCTCTATGATAGCTACAAGAAGTTAGTGGTCAGGTTATGGTCTTGAATGGATACTATTTTTTTTTTTGTTCTTTACAACCACTCTAGTAGTATATACCTGCATACAACCAGAAGTCATTGATGGTAACCGAAAAGACTAATAGTAGTAGGTTAACTCCTTCAGCCAAGTTATTAGCCTTAGCATTATAATGTGTTTCTCTACCCCTGTTAAGCCGTTAGGGCTTGATTGTGTAACGAAGATCCAAACATCTTTTTTTTTAGCGTGTGGAAACCCCCACGAGCTTCACGGACGAAACTGTAAAGATCCAAACATCTGCACAAACTTTCACATTTACAATATTATATTAGGAAGTAGTATTGTACCTAGCTACTCATTTTCAATGCGACTTATAATCACAATTAATAAATCAACAGTCATACTACACAGAAATGCAATCACAGAATTCGCGTATTGGCAATAAAATGAGTCGAAATGCAGCGAAAATATTTACCTACACAACTCGCAGGCCCTCCCACATGTGGCAAAAAACTTCACCGCGCGCCCCCACACTATAGAACATTGCCAAATCGCCCTTTGCCAATCAATCGCGACATCGACTTACGATTGGTTACCCCACACGTCCCCTACACCACAACCATTATAACTCAACCCCTAAATCACAACCAATTTCTTATAATCACATTCGAAATCGCTAGGGTGCGAGAGCTCAACACAAAATGGTTATTCACATGCTTGATGCAATAAAAAAAATATTTTCCATGATTTTCCCCGTTTCGGGGATCCTCGGTTATCCTCGTGGGGATTCGACCAATCAAATTAAATTTGCGATTGACGTACCACCGTTTGAATTTCGAACGACGCGTGTCGAAATGTCAGAATGACTATTTAAATATTCAACATTGTGACTTTTTGAAATTATATTTACGATAGATTTTAATTTATTAATTATATTTATCGTATAAATATGTTGTTTAGAAAAATGAAATCTAGACTGAACTAAAAGTCTATGAATATTATTAGAAGATTAATAATAATTATGAAATATATTAAAATATCTTACATACTCTTGATATATATTTTAGAGTAGTTAAAACTGAAGGTATTTAGCTATTAAAACACAAACGGTTTTAATGACTCTATGTAGGTATCAAACGGTCAGTCCGATTTAAGTACGATAGAGAAAACGCTCTATTTAACCGAAGAAAGGCGATTAGCCGCGACTCTCACGCTTTTTCCCGATCCAAATCAAATGCTGAAAAAAAGGGTACAGTAGATATGGTAACTCAATACTGTACCAACGATGAGATGGGTGTGTCAGAATCGAACCGACTAAAACCACACGGTGTCCTCCCCAAATTTCCAATGCCGGGCACCCCGGGTAAGCCCTCGAAAGGATAACCCCAGGGTTACCGGCGGACTTTGGTCGCCATCGCGGCCTTGCCTATGGGGTCGGGTTTGATCCCGCTTCGGTGAGTTGGCAGGTGTGACTAGGACACACTCGACACGCCTACGTCTTGGCCTGCTTCTGTAAGGATGACGAGTCGGCGGAATGCCGTCGTCAGGCCCCTATCATGGAAGTCAGTAGTTCCGGCGGGCGTAGACGAGTCTGCGGTGAGAAATACTAAGACTTTATGTATCGAACAGACGTTTTTATTTAACTTCGGGAGTTTAAAAGCAGGCTAACCACGATGCGCTTATAATAATTCAGTTTTGGGCCAGTGCACTGAGGGAGAGAGATGCAGATATACACGGTATATAGCTCCATCTCTCTCCCTCAGTGCCGCTGAATTGAACTGAATTTGCTATGATTGCGTCGTGGTTAGCTCGCTGAAGATTTTTAAGCTTGTTTTTCATAACTTATGCATTGCGTATTGGTAATTTTTTTTATCATTGTTAGTCTCACGTTTGATCTCTATCTCATCTGCTGATAATTGTTGATGTGGTATACGATGAAACATTCACCTAGAAGGAACCTATTCACTTGAGACTTGAAGATATCCATGTTATAGCCTTCCGGAATGACAGGCAGGCTTAGGCAGGGTTTATCCTACATCAAACCGGAGGTGGTAGGTACTTTAATAGTTTACTGCAGTATTTCCGGTTAAGTTTATTCTATTTCACAAGACAATTATTGAAAAACCAAAATCACCCAACAGGGTAAGTGACAAATCAAAACAACATAACTGAACTAACAGTGTCACACCGTAAAAAACATTGGCACTCCTGGAGTGCTGACAGAAGTGAAAACTTGAACAATTACGTGTGTTTTTTAATCGGCATCATCCATCCCTCCCTCTCTACTTAAATCCCTCCCTCCCTCCGTCCCTACCTCCCTCCCTCAATCTATCTATCCATTTTTAAATGGAAAGCCGTAGCGTGACCGGACGTGACGATGACGATGACGATGACGCGAGTTTCATGATTTTTGGTCGCCCAAAAAGTGGTCAACGCGCCTAAAAAAGTTTTCACTTAAAAAAATATAGCTACATGACAACGTATCAAACAATAGAAAGATACTAAAAGCAATCATGGATCCCCTCAACTAGGCACCATATAATCGTTTCTTCTCTCACGTACTAGTAGTGGCTAAATTAAAGTGGCTATGGTATCAAAGGTTGGCTTTGATACCATAGCCACTTTAATTTAGCCACTACTAGAAGACTGAAAAATAAGTCACTATGACACATCTTACGAATGCGATAATTGCACAACAATCGCTTTAGTAACACATCATTTGCAAAATTGGTTTTACTTATTTTCTTCCTTTCGTGCTATCTTCGTCTTTGTCTCGATATAAAGAGAGATAACATATGGTTTATAGTACCTACTAGTTTCATATATGAGATTTAATTGTATTCGCAGTTGCGCTTCAACTAATAATAGATTTTCCTCGTCTTTGAAATTAATTAAGTGTATTATTAGTCAGTCGTGTAGCGCTGTAATGGTTTGATATTTTGAATTACATAGCGGTTAATTGTTGTTGCTATGGTTTTATCTACAGTTTATGGTGGGCATGTACATGCGTATAATACATGATCGTTATAGCATTCCAATTAAGCTATATAAGCTTGTTATTTTAGGAAATAAGAATGGGAAATGAATCTCACCGCAAAAGGTCATAACGAGGTAGTTATGACGGATTCTAAATGACAAAAAGAATAATGATCACACATACAAGCGCAGGCTTTCCTTTCAGGGTTAAGAGGTCAGACAGCAATTGCTCCCGAAACCTAACAAAGCAAACAAAAACAACAAACAGAACTCAGGCTCCAAAATACAAACTTTGAATGCAACTGAGAAATCGCTATGGGGATAATGAAGACTGGCCTCACACTGAAACCTACTTTTAAAACACAATAACATAACATAATTTCACGCCTGTATCCCCGGAGGGGTAGGCAGAGGTGTTTTACACACCCACGAACGGACTGCTGAGACCTCGTCTCAGCAGTCCGTTACGTATGCCACTAGACTATCGCCGCTAAAACACAATACCTTTGTATATCCAATTTCTCTATCAATCTAGTAAATTCAAATGCCAAGCAACTGGTCGCCCGATTTTTTTAAACAATAGAGCGGTCGCCGTTGCCAGATCACCTATGATTATGTAGGGCCTCGCCCCTATAATATTAACATGCTAACCCTTTCGATTCATTACTGGCGTACCTTCGTACCGGCATTCAAGTCAGCTTGATTTTTTTTATTTTGTTCCTATTATTTTATAGTGTGACGTCCGTTAGTTGTGCAATGGGACTAAACCATTTTGATCGCCGGCTGAGAAATTATTTACAATAGCTATGTACCTATATTATGAAGGCAGAAGAAATGAAAGGCATCTACCAGGATCGTAGCTAGTGGAAATATGTTATCTCTGCCAACCCTGAAAAGACGTGACTATATGTATGTACATACTTATATATTTTCGTCGTAGGTGATTAAGGTTTCATCACTAAGCACATTATTCGTTGAACATTTGGTTTAGAATAAGACTTTATATCTTACGGACTAAGTGTTTTAAATTTCAATATTATCTGTATTCAAATTAATGAGTGAGATTAAAGAGTCGCGGTAGCCTAGTGGTATGGGTAATGGACTGCTGAGACGAGGTCTCGGGTTCGATCCCAGGTTTCACCATGGCACACACCAATGACTTTTCGATGCTTTTCGAAGTTATGTGTGTATTTATCGCAGGCTTATAAGTGCCCGGTTAATGGCAATAGGCTCGCCACCTATTACATTGGGACCTAAACATAAACTGGGGAAATGTGGGTGCTAGCACCTCTGCCTACCCCTTCGGGGATATAGGCGTGAGTTTATGTATATGTATGTTATGTAAATTAATGACACAATAATTTAAAGTCAATTTAACGAGGCATTCCATTTATCGCACCAATTTTGAAGCGTACCAATCTTATTCCATGCAGCTATGGGATTCGAAGATGAACCATGCTTTCTGTAGATAATTGTATCGCTCAAGGGTAATTCGATGAAGCATGGGACTCATAATTTTGGTACATTTGAATTGATGCTATTCAAATTGGTGAGCTCAATGCACAGATTAATTAATATTCTATCTCAATGGCATGTACTTATTATACGTATACGTATATACCAGTTTAACTTTTACTTCTGACATTGTCATCGTCTTTTCCGCCGGACTCTTGACGAAGTAAGAGATCTTGTAATTTAACTTCAGTAGCCCTTTTTTTCGTTCAAAAATCTTCTCGTTACATCAGTGGCCTTGGGTATCCCGTTATGTGACTCCTTTTGGAATATACAGGCGTGAATATATAGGTATGAATTTTAGATTATTTAAGCTATCTCGGGCTCAACAGAAATAAAATAAAAAATATCAAAATCCTTTGAGCGCAGTACATAATAGTTCAACGTTACTATGACGTATCACCGTACGTTAATACACCATTTAATAGCATACAATGCCCTGCTCTTTGTTTTAAACCCCGTGGCCCGTTGAGCACAAAAAATACCGTTTTGTTGCCAGATACAATGCAAGGAATCCCTTTGAGACTGATTGTGTTTGAGTCGTATGTAAAATAGTAGTAACAGTCATGTGGGCTTATGCTACGAATTTTTGGGGTAACGCAATGCCTATAACTTTGTTCTGAATACACAAAAAAAAAAAAATTATATTTTTATTATCAAAAATTAAGTAATTTTCAAATTGAAAAGAAATCTGCTATACCTAATAAGTGTTAATATGCTCAATTTTCCTAAAAATTATATCGGAATAAGTCAACTTCCAGGACGGGACTCGAACCCACGACCAGTCACTTTCTAGTGGAAATACTCTGACCAACTGAGCTACCTGGGCACGTCCTTGGTATTTGAGATTCTCGTATGCCTACGTCTGGGGCGACGCTGGAGACCCGAACCGGTTTAGACATTATTATACAGAGTCTAAAAATCCTCGGGTCCGCGGGCTTTTGTTCCTCTACTTCGCATGGTCTCTGGCCAGTGAGACCATTGATACGCATGTCATCAATTAACGTCAAGCTAGAACTTCTTGGTTCTTCCCCGCCCAACGGGGCCCCGCGAAACCCGGTACTCTGAAATAGACCTAGAAATAAGTTCCACTTAATTAGATGTTTACAGTTTCCTAAAAATATGCATCTTCTCAGTTTCCTCATAAATAGCATATTGTTATTTTATAGTAATATAATATTACAGGAACTTAAATTGTATGAGTAACTAGCTGGTGCCCGCGGCTCCGCCCGCGCGGAGGTCGGCTATTGTTTTTTAGTCATATCTCCTGTTCTATTTAACCAGTTGCATTCAAATTTACGGCAGATTTTGAGTCTGACAAAGACCTCTCTAATAGAAAAAACCGCATCAAAACCCGTTCAGTAGTTTTTGCGTCTATCGCAAACAAACAGACAAGACAAGAATTCCAAATCAACAACAAATATGTTCAGAATCGTTCATTCAATATAACCTAAGTATTTTGTTTAAATATCTTCAATATACAGACAGACAGATCTTAGTTGACCGAGCTTTTAAGCCGAGATTTGAATTTGATGACATTAAGTAAACCTTTTTTTTCGAGCGAAAATCACCTCGAATCTTCCCCCCCCCCCCGCTTACTAGCGGGGGTGGTTATATCTGGCTTGAACCGACTAAAACCGCACGCTGTCTCGGGTCTTCAGACGCCGGGGTACATTAGGTATACCTATTATCCAACACAATCCTTCGTCATTCTGGTTTTTAAATTAAAATATTTTTATGTGTAAATAAATAAGTACTAATAAATAGTTATGATTCTAATTGGCCTTTCACGAAGAGGCCAATGGAAGGGAATAAATTGTGAGATTATGTTACAGTAACAGTCAAGATGGTTATAAAAATTATAGCTACATGAATACACATAAATAATTTATTATGATGATATTTTCTGTCGAATTTCCTGTTTACAGTAATTTGTACAATATCGTCGAGACATAAATAGAAATTAGACATCCTTATAAAGAGGTTACCGATAAGTAGGTTTAAAGTCATTAAGCAGAAACTTTTATATCCAAATCTCAATAAAGAAAAGAGAAATATGTGTGTCAAATTCTGAAAAATGAGTGACTAATGAAAAATTCCAAAAATAATGCAATAAAAACGTTTAAAATGCAAAATGTACCTATAAAAATAAGATGTTACAATGTTGGAAGTGAAATACATAATTAAATAGTGAAGTTCTGCAACGCAACCAAAGGATGTATGATATACCTGAAGACTGTTTGTTGGCATATGATCCTGATGATCTGGACTTACATTCAAACAGCACAGATTTCGAAGACACCCACATTCTAAGAGTAACCCCTAAAAATGGTAATCATAGCCTATTCAATAAAAAAAGAGTCTCCAAAAAGTTTAGCAAAGATAGGGCATCTGAAAGTTCACTGATATACAACAGTCACATTTCCAAAAGTAGTTCCAAGGTATTATACGAAACAGAAACTATTTACAATGATACTGATAAAGATTTTAAAGTGCACAAAAGCTACCAGAGCAGGAAATCTCAAATACTAAGCGGAACACAAATCGAAACAAAAACGTCAAAACGGCACAAAACAATACCGAGTTTATCCGGTATTTTCAAGTGGTCCAGTAACCATATTGCCTCGAGGTCACTAATAAAGGAAAAAAGAACAGAAAATGGTTGTCAAACGTGTCGTACCAATTATGAGCCTAGAGCAGACAAAATGTATAGAAGACAACAGTACTACGCTGTCGAACCAGTTTATGCCGTTGAAAGAAACATTTGTGCCCAGACTAATCCATTTGAACCAACGAAAAAGTTTCGTGGGACAACCAAAAAAACATCCAGAGACGAGTATTTTAAAACTGTGTGTAATTTAACCTCGTCATCCGAATTAGATCATCAAATGCATCAAATAGTTAAGACAAGGAGTAAATGGACAAAACGGATTGAAAATAACGTTCCGAAAAGTTCCAAAGAAAGTAATTTACAAAGAAAAAGCCAAAAGAAACAAAGGTCAGTGACTAACCTGGCAAAACAACGTCAAAAATTTCCATTTCAAGTATACACGAATCCTCAGCAATGTGCCAAAGGACCCCCACCTACTTGTGATATGAGTAGTAGTGCCAGTGCTGTACCTTCGACATGTTCGGGTTTCTGGGATTACCTGTTTAATAAAATTAATAATAAATACCAAAGAGTACAGGTATATAAGTCTTGCAAGTGTTGTGCCACTGATAAATCAAATAAAACCACCCCATGCTGTAATACTGCTTGTAACTTTGTTGAAGACTCTACCTGCTGCAGACCATTTTCACCACCATTGAAAATTACATGTTCTTGTAATACGACTCCAGCTTTAGCAAATTCTAGAGACCAGAAATCAGAGCCTCTACAGACTCAACCCGCAACTGAGCATTCAGCTAAAATTCATATAGCACCAAAATCACAAAGATCAAATAAAACAGGTGGTTCCAACCATAATTCCTTTATAGCTGGACTTCAAGCACCTTCGCAACGAGTGGAAGGCACATATGCTGACCAACCACATTGTCAAATGAGGCATAATGATTTGACAGCCGCTTTAAATCAAAAATATAATGGAGAAATCCTCTGCATCCACAATCCTCCATGCATAGTAATCAACGGATGTCTGAATTTACCACCCATTGAGCAAAATCGGACGCAGACAACGCCACTATGGCCAGTAAGAGAATGCACAAAACCCAGCTACCATAACATATTCAAGAATAAAAAAAATAAAAGGAAGAGCCAGAAATCTGAAGAATCAAATTGTGAAAAAGATCTTGTAAAAAAGGCAATTGAAGACAGGTGCCAATATAAAAATCACAATTTAAAGCAGCAAGCCGATAAGCCCATCAAAATGGAATGTACTATTGTCGATCGAAGTTGCCAGTATCTGGCCCAAACCGTGGATCAATTTCAAATCACTGAACAAATGACAGAAGAAAAAAACGTACAAAGCTATTGCAATCATGTGCCGCCTTGTGAAGTCCAGAGAAAATGCCACAAGCCTAAATATGACCCTATACTACATTACAACTGTTTTCATGTACCAATGTGTGATAACATACCGTTATGCTTGTTGGATTCGAAGGTCGCAGTTCAGGCCAAAATGGCATGCCGACACAGGCCTACATGTACCGAAGTACCAAAATGTAGTGTTGACTATATCGTGCAGAATGCGAAAGGGGAGATAGGTACTCAATTGCGGTCGAATACCAAGATGGTGTGCCGACACGATCCTCCATGCATCATGATATCAAAGTGTTTGGCGCGAATGTGCGCTGAAGGAAGCATGCCATACGACGCCATCCCAAGCTGTATGCATCAGCCCCCGTGCGAGATGATTCCTGCTTGTTGCAGGAAATCAGTCAAGGAAATGGTTTCTGTATGTGCCCAACACCCGAATTCGTGTCGTATTACGTAGGACACAAGGTTCAATTTTACTAGTACAGTTGCGTGATTATTTTAGTCATATCAAGGCGGTGCTAACGCAGCTAAATTGTTAGACAAATACAGTGTTTCACTGATTACATACGTCCCGTAGTGTATTAAAGTTTGAATTTTTTATGCTGTTATGGATGGGTCCGCCGCTCTTGTTTATTGGAAATGCAATTACCAAAACTTTCATTTTAGTCTCACGGTATTAACATGTTTTAGTTAACAGTACCATTCTAAATTAAGTGTACGTATATAGTGTACTAACTGTTGTCCGCGGCTCCGCCCGCGTAGAATTGTAATCCCGTTCCCGCAACCCATGGGAACCTATTCCCGGTATAAAAAGTAGCCTATATTCCGGACTATAATCTATCCCTGTGCCAAATTTCAGCCAGATCCGTTCAGCCGTTTTTGCGTGAAAGAGCAAAAAAGATACATACATACTCGCAAACTTTCGCGTTTATAATATTAGTAGGATTGTAACATTTCATTTTGAGAATCATAGTTTAGTTAATGTGTAGTATACGTTATTTATTTATTTCTATATCTTCATTCGCTTTGAGCTTCATCTTTAGATATATATGTTTCTAAAGTGATTTTCTTTAAAGGGAAACACGTTAGCATGTAACTTTCTCGTTAGAAAAGTAATATGAACTTGGTTATAATTATTCTCATTTACATTTCCATCACGACAGACAGGATGAGCGATGCTGTTAGTGGTGAGATGGCCCAGGGTCAGCCGGGGTGCGAGGGATATGCTCTATGGGTAACCTTACACCCCGGCGTCTGAAGACCCGAGACGGCGTGCGGTTTTAGTCGGTGCAAGCCCGACATAACCGCCCCCGCTGGCCGGCGGGGGGGTATCCGAAGGGATTTCCGCACGATAAAAAAAAAAAAAAAAAAAAAAAAAAAAAAAAAAAGATACCTACGTAACGGACTGCCGAGACCAGGTCTCGAGTTCGATCCCCAGTCGCCTCGGGCACACACCTCTAACTTTTCGTAGTTACATCTGTATTAAAAATGATGATTTTCGCTCGCTTAGTAATGTGCCCGGTATATGGCAATAGGCTCGCCCCCTCTTACATTGGGACCTAAACATAACTGACGAATCGTGGGTGTGTAATACACCTCTGCCTACCCCTTCTGGGATAGAGGCGTGAAGTTACGTATGTATGTATATACATAATATTGTCAAGATCCATAAGTCTAGGTCTAAGTATCAAAATCAAGTCTTATTAAAGTGTTTTTTTTAGTTATGTTAGCATGGTCAGTACTAGTAATATTGAACCTATCTTCTAGAACAAACCGTCGCTAAAATCTTGGATACCAGTGTTTTATCAAAGTAAACTGCTGAAACTAATGAATGTGAAACGTTCCTGGCCCTTGTGATTTGTGAAGTGTTTGGACGAAACAGTGCTATAATAAAAAGTTAAGTTAGTCAGTTAATTGTTGTTTAATTTTTAAAATAAATCGGAGAATTTCGAACATCTGGGACGTGTATAGGTAGCTCAGTTGAGCATTCCTCCTGTAAGGGTCTGGTCGCGGGTTCAAGTCAAAAAAAATTGCCTATTGCAGTCCACTGCTGGAGATAGTCCTGTTCTGTCCTAGATCTAGTGCTATGGGACGCCATTGCACCTGATCCTGCGCTCTCCCAGCTACCGTTTTCAGGTCGTCAGTCCATCTTAGCTGTATTCTGGTGCTCCACCAAGAACTTCGAGACCCAAGCCAACTACACCAGCAAACCGGCGCGCCTTCTGACTGTCGGACGAGGCCCTGGCGCAGGCTTTTCTTAAGGGGTTAGGGGTCGGTATAAAGTGTACCATCTACGATGATAGTGTATGTATATACGGGGAATAAACCTTCTACCCTACAGCTGACTACTTCATCATCATCCGAGCGTCGATATCAGCTGGGAATGGCGGTGGGGTACGGGACACAGACAAAATACATGAGTTAATGAATTTTGAAGCTTATGTGTATAAGCATAGCGCGCATTTTTATATGTCATCCGTATGATAGCTACAAAAAGTCGCGCGTAGTTAATGGCAATTTGACAGCAACTAAATGACTAAATTTTCGTGCCGTGCAGCCAGTCTAGCAGTACTCATAAAAGTCAACAGGACAAAATCTGTAATTTAATACTCTTGTGAATTAGTTGTGTCTGTACATTAGAGATAATATAGAAAAAAAAGCGGCCAAGTGTGAGTCGGACTCGCCCATGAAGGGTTCCGTAGCAGCAAGTAACATAAGAATGTTTTTTTTTTAAATTTTATATATGAGTTGATTGAATGAAAGGTAAATTGCGGTTTTACGATTTATGACGTATTAAAAAAACTACTTACTAGATCTCGTTCAAACCAATTTTCGTTGGAAGTTTACATGGTAATGCACATCATATCATATCATATCATAGAGAACTAAAACTAAAAAAAAATAGTTTTAGTTCTCTTAGTTCAGAAGTTACAGGGGGGTGTAAAAATATATTTATTTGGAACTCTTGGTCTGTTTGATCGCGCTGGACGCAAAAACCACTGAACGGATTTTGAAGCGGTTTTTTAGGTCTTGGTCAGACATAAAATGTGTCGTATGTTTGATTGCAGCTGGTTAAGTAGAACCGGATATATGACCAAAAAACGATAACCGACCTCCGCGCGGGCGTAGCCGGGGGCATCAGCTAGTTTGTAATATAATATTGTAAGATTTCAAAATAAGACCGAGACCCCATCTGTAGACCCGAGATGGCGTGCGGTTTTAGTCGGTTCAAGTCCGACATAACCGCCCCCGCTGGCCGGCGGAGGGGGTATCCGAAGGGATTTCCGCATAAAAAAAAAGGCATAGGAATAAAACAAACTAATTAGATGAATCTAGTTTTTGTGTTATTAATAGGTATATTAACTTATATTTAATAGTCTTGTCAGCATTTGGTTTTCCCCAAATCTATAGTTAGCCAGCATTCAGTGACCAAGCCGATCGTGATGTGTAATGAATTCCGATGATTTGTAAGGAGTACCATCTTGTGTACCCGTATCAGGCACATTTTTCTTAAAAGAATTTAGCTGTTGCTAGCAGCTCGATCACTAACAGATGTTTTAGGTATAGACTTCACTGGGTAAAGGAGATTATAGCGGGTGCTTCAATGTTTGCCTCAGCTATAATTTGACACACGGTACGGCCAAGCATAGGATTAGCCTCGTATATACATACATTCATGCCTCTTTCCTATTGGGATAGCCCAGTGGCGTACATAACAGACTGCTAAGACGAGGTCTCGGGTTCGATCCCCAGTCGCCCCGGGCACACACCTCTAACTTTTCGTAGTTATGTGTACATTAATAAATGTTAATTATCGCTCGCTTAATAATGTGCCCGGTAGGTGGCAATAGGCTCGCCCCCTATTACATTGGGAACTTAACATAACTGGCGAATCGTGGGTATGTAATATACCTCTGCCTACCTCTTCGGGGATACAGGCGTGAAGTTATGTTAAGTTATGTTCCTATTGGGATAGGCACAAACAATACGTTTCTACTTACTACGATCCCGGGATACACCATTCGCTTCTCCTTTCATAATTAAGCGTAGCGAGCCGAAGGCGAGTGAAGCGTCTTTGGTTTCAAAGTTGCATTTCAAACAAATGATACTCCTCCGAGACCGTTTGACCGATCTCGACTAAATTTGCCACGGTGATCAAGTAGACATGTGTCGTAAGGGGTCGAATGTCCAGATCGGTCTTACCATCGAGGAATAATCACCGAAAAACCAAATCAATGGAAAAAGTCGAGCGGTGACGTTGACCTATTGTTGGATAGACAAATCTCGCTATGCTTAAGTTTGGGTTGATTGCGAAGCTGGTAACCATCCTAGTTATTTTCATACATGCTTTTTGGTTGCGAGTATTCTTGACCTGGCCGTACGTACGCCTAAGTCGACCCTTACCGCTTCATAAATCTGTTTTGTCAATATTCTTTTGTCCAACCTCTCTACATGTCCGAACCATCTAAATATCCCTTTTCCGTCGCTACATCTTCGCGGAGATACTCGTTGCTCAAAATAAATGCATGATGAGCTGTGTACATTTTTAATTTAATTGTTTTACATTTGTTTTTCGAAATGACAGTTGTTTCAAAGTGACCTTTGAAAGTACCCGCCAAGTAAATCATCGTGCGTCAATCTTTTGCATCGCATGACTCATATTGCAATAACTTCCTTTCTAAACGTTCATTAGCAAACAAAGATACTCGTAAATTACCAAATTCAATTGTTTTCACTACAGAATATTTAATTTCAAATCAATTCAATGCAAATTAAGAAGAGTCAGACATTCCTCCACGTTATATACGATTCACGAATACCAAATACATTTAAATTGATGAAAAAACCGGCTCGGTGTCGTCCCTATAAAAATAACTAACTTATAGTTTAGAATTTTCTAATCTATAGGTGCTCGAAAGAGGAATTTTATCATTTCGGTCGTCTAAAAGAGAGAACCAGTCGAAACGAAGCCGGTACACAAAAAACGTTACGCAGTTTTCAATCAAAAAATAACTTTACCTGGTCGGATTTTAAGTTGCTTTTTCTAAGACTTTTGTTAGTGATATGTAACTTTTTGTAATATATGTGTATGTGATCAAAAACTAATGAGTAGAGACCGTTGAACTTGCGGCCAGTTTTGGTGACCACGTTATTGTAGGGTTCCGTTGTCATGATAATGAAACTTAGTTTCGTGGGGCAGTTGCGGAGGGTACAGTCAACGACAAAAGTTGGTTAATACAAAAATATTTACAAACCTTTTTTTTATATGGGAATACATGAACCAATAGTGGATGTTTAAGTAGTTTTATAATTCTTAGAATACAAAGTTAAAATTATCAAGCGTAGCGAGCCGAAGGCGAGCGAAGCGTATTTGGTTTCAAAGTTGCATTTCAAACAAATGATACTCCTCCGAGACCGTTTGACCGATCTCGACCAAATTTGCCACGGTGATCAAGTAGACATTACTGAGTGTCGTAAGGGGTCGAATGTCCAGATCGGTCTTACCATCGAGGAATAATCACCGAAAAACAAAATCAATGGAAAAATTCGACCGGTCACGTTGACCTATTGTTGGATAGGCAAATCTCGCTACGCTTAAGTTTGGGTTGATTGCGAAGCTGGTAACCGTCCTAGTTTATGTTTTATTTTTGTAGGACGCCCTCCGGCCAGGTGGGATGACGATCTGCGAAAGACTGCGGGCAGATGCTGGATGCGGCAAGCTGAAGACAGGGCGCTATGGCGCTCATTAGGGGAGACCTATGTCCAGCAGTGGACTAGCATAGGTAGATGATGGTGATGATGATGTTTTATTTATTGTTTTCAGTAGCTAAGAATTTGTTAAGCGACTTCTGTCGTTGACTGTACATATAACACGTTGCATATCGTTTTCCTTTTTAACGACGCTTAATGACGGAAAAATAGGGAAACGTATTGCATTTTAGCATTTTTTACCTAAAATTGTCCACTTTTTTATATCTGAGAGCCTATCACGGCTGCATCCAAAACTTGCACAGGCGAGGTTAGCCTGGCCCCATAGCTCTTGGTAAACTATACCGTGATCGTTTATAATGTTTAAGAGAGAACAAGCCTAGAAGTCATGTCAGTAAGTATTGAATTAGGTTGAACATATTGAGGTAGGTACAATATTGTGTGGGGTGCTTGGTTGGGGACCTCCACGCGGTGCACCCTGGGCAACGGAGGCGGCAGCGCCTCTCTCCTAGGGCGGGAGAGACGCTGCCGCCTACGGCCAACTCCGACCGAGGCGAGGACGGCCCTGTTGAGGGCTGTTCGGAAGCTTTCCACGTGTCCCCCTGATTATCAGAGGGCACAGTGGAGAGCAAGTAAGGGGGCCATCTCGAAACCGGAGATGGCCCAGGGTCAGTCGGGGTGCGAAGGATATGCTCTATGGGTAACCTTACACCCCGGCGTCTTAAGACCCGAGACGGCGTGCGGTTTTAGTCGGTGCAAGCCCGACATAACCGCCCCCGCTGGAGACCCCCGCTCTCCTGCGGGGGCGGTATCCGAAGGGATTTCCGCACGAAAAAAAAAAAAAAAAAAGGTACAACATTGTGTGGGGTGCTTGGTTGGGGACCTCCACGCGGTGCACCCTGGGCAACGGAGACGGCAGCGCCTCTCTCCTAGGGCGGGAGAGACGCTGCCGCCTACGGCCAACTCCTACCGAGGCGAGGACGGCCCTGTTGAGGGCTGTTTGGAAGCTTTCCACGTGTCCCTCTGATTAGCAGATGGCACAGTGGAGAGCAAGTAAGGGGGCCATCTCGAAACCGGAGATGGCCCAGGGTCAGTCGGGGTGCGAGGGATATGCTCTATGGGTAATCTTACACCCGTCTTAAGACCCGAGACGGCGTGCGGTTTTAATCGGTTCAAGCCCGACATAACCGCCCCCGCTGGAGACCCCCCGCTCTCCAACGGGGGCGGTATCCGAAGGGATTTCCGCACGAAAAAAAAAAAAAAAAAAGGTACAACATTGTGGTACGCAAGCAACAGCTAAGGAGAAATTCCTATTCCGTGTATAGTTAAGAAATATTAAAATACATGCGTATCTACATATCTAAAATCACGGCTCTTTCACACTGGGGTAGGCAGAGACAACATCTTTACACTTACTATGATGCTGGAATTTTAGGATCGTCAGCATCTGGAGTGGCTACCTACAGATTTAGGCATATATATATATATATATATGCCTAAATCTGTAGCCTAGTGGTATGGGTAATGGACTGCTGAGACGAGGTCTCGGGTTCGATCCCAGGTTTTACCGGCACACACCAATGACTTTTCGATGCTTTTCGAAGTTATGTGTGTATTTATCGCAGGTTTATAAGCGCCCGGTTAATGGCAATAGGCTCGCCACCTATTACTTTGGGACCTAAACATAAACTGGCGAAATGTGGGTGCTACCCCTTCGGGGATATAGGCGTGAGTTTAGGTTATGTTATGTTATATATATATATAAATATATATCTAACTAATCTGTATTTCGGAAACGGCTCCAATGATTTTCATGAAACTTAGTAAACAGGGGGTTTCGGGGTCAATAAATAGATCTACATAGGTTTCATTTTCAGAAAACGCCGAAAAACAAAGCCTATATATATTTACTAATTACTACACAATAATGGGCGTTGAAGCATTTTAACTCATATCCGAACGGCCTATTAAAAATGCTCATTTATTATACTGTATCCTGACCAATGCGTGACCTGACCAATACACATGCTCCACTCTCCTCCTTTCCATCCTCCATTTTGGCTTTTTTCATTTACGGAAGCGACTTCGATCCCTAGAGGAACGCCTGCGCCCGAGTCTCACCCATCAATCACTCTCATGACAGGTTGGCTTGGACCCGGAAGATCTTCGTGGCGCTTACACCTCTTACAAAATATCGACGGTTGAAAGGTTAAAGCGTGTAAGTGACAATAACTGTCGACAAAAAAAACACTTTTCAGTGTAAAGTATTTAGGATCTTTTCCTCATTTGAATATTACCATGTCGTTTACACCCCTTTGCCTTTCAACCGTCGATATGACACTACATAGATATGACATTCTACGACATTCTACACAGTGCTATCTAGACTCAAAGTAAGCATAGCTTAACTAACTTATGTTATGGGTTCTAGAATGCGGATATACATGCTTAGATACCTACTTTTTTTTGTAAATGCATACATATTATACATAGAAACACCCAGACCAATGCAAATATTCATATTCATGCATTCAAATATTTGCACTGAGCGGGAATCGAACCCACCACCCCCCACTTAGCAGTCGAACGCTCTACGGCTACGCCACCGAGCTCGTAGATACTTTTGGAAAAGGAAGTTCTACATATAAATCCAGTATGCGCCATAGCACCTGATTCGCCGCCTTCTGCATTTAGTCTATCCCAATTTTTGCACGTTATCAACTCATCTGATTAGGCGTGCCATCTTCCATTTGCCGTTCCACTCCACTCTAGACACTTTATAAACAGAAACAAAAGAATATTAATAATAGGCCTGCATTTGACCACTATCTCACATATTGGTAAGCGATGAACTGGTTGATGGTAGAACACGCTTACCTAGAGCAACCTATTCACTCTTATCATCATCATCCTCATAGCTTGGCACTTTGGAGCATGAGCACCGCTTATTGTTTTTGATTGGTATGTCGGCTTTTCCGGGAGCTACTGCCATCTGACCTCCCAACCTTAAGATAAAAGACTGCACTAGAGTCTCTTCCATGGTTTAGTAAGTGCACCGACTTGCAGGTGAGGTTGGTTTGAGCCTGAACGATGTTGTTAGGACCCTATTCACTAAAGACCTGAAAACTCTTAGGTTATAGCTGCCTTTTTTTGGAGTAAGGTTGACCATAGAGCATATCCCTCGCACCCCGACTAACCCTGGGCCATCTCCGGTTTGGAGATGGCTCCAGGTTATAGCTCTCTGGAAAAACTGATACATACAAGGAGGTCTTCAGTAGTACGCACAATGAACTTATTGCCATAAAGTCGTTGCCGTTTTGCTCGGGGACGCACCTAAATTTCATTCGCTAATTTACATTACACGATATACCTGCAGGTATTAATTATAAAAGATACGATGAATACATACAACCGGGGCAATAGAAAATGATAAAAGTGTAGGCAAACCCCGTATTTAAAAACCCGTAGACACTAAAGTAACTAGTGTTGTAACCAGTCATTTAAGTATGTAAGGTAAGGAAGATTATTTTTTTATTAATTGAAAAAGTTTATTTTAGAGTCTTTATTATTAACGAAAACATGTGTCTATAATTCTCATGTGGAATAAATTTAACTAAGATATATTTTATAGTAAGTTAACGAGTAATTACAGGTGAAACCATTATCTATCTGGTGTCAAAGAACTGCTCCCACCAAAACGAGGAAAGAACCAAATAGCCGAGCACTATCTACTTTTCTCGATAACATGGTGACGCAGGTGACAATCAAATTATAATAGATATAATTTAATATATTTTTAAATGTATATGTCAGTCTCCAATTCATTTCTGATTAATATTGTTGCGGGTTCCAAGACAGTTTAATTTGTCCTGGGACTTCTCGAGTGTCATTTCTGAGTGGGCTCGTGGGTTGCTGCTGTTGATCTTGGTGTACAGAATTTACAGTAGTGGGCTTAATTGTGGGCAGGAATTAATTTCCAAAACTTATCTCTCAATTTAGGGAATCTTAGATACTTTTAGCATTGTTCATTGTTCTAGAGTACTGCTCCACAATCCCATGTCCAATCCACAATCTATGCAGTCGACGGTAGGTACGGACGGTAGGTCGAAGGTATAGGATTTGTCAAGGATTTGGGTACCGTTTGATAGAATATTATAATCCCTACTTTCGGGAAGAAACATAAGGCAGATTCTTTTTTACTTGTCTTTCGTAACACGAATACTACCTCTCATTACTAATATGTACTGGAACTCACCCAACGATAACTTAATAAGTTACCCGAGACCACATACTGACTTTTATCTATTAGATAATTCAAAAAAAGTATATCCATTACCATCTTATAAACATTAACTCAATACTTCGAAAACTTCTAGAGATTCTTTTTGTAACGGTGCTTTACCTATTGGGATAAAGAGTGCGTACTACGCATTAATTAAGCGAGAAATATCAAAACTAATTCGGGAAGTAAGGAAACTTCTATAAATAGAGACAATTTTTTTTGCCAGTTTTATGGTATTTGAATCGTAATTAATTTTTTTCAAGGAGAAGGCTATAATTTTTTTTTACACTTTAGTTGAAGTATTCAATTTAATAAATAATTTAGCCGTTGAAAGACATTTATTGGAGTCCTATAATACTGGGCTGACCTGTTTGAAGTCAGGGTTTACTACACCTTTATATATTGAAATTGTATCACAAATGACCATATTGAAGATTATTGTATCCATTACTATATTCTAATCTACAAAATTTTGAATTTCACTGACGGACGGTCAGAATTATTATATTTCATAGCAGAACCGAATAGAGTTAAACATCATGTCAAAAACTTTTTCGTTTTTTAGTTTTAACTCTAGTAGATATAGGTCCCATCACTATACCCACTGAACGATAACACAATAAATTACACCAGACCACATACCGACTTTTATCTGTTGAACACTAATGTAAGTAAACTACTTTCCAACAACATTAATCCAAAGCTAAAATGAGACGTGAAATGTTTTGGTAACATGGTTTTGATGACGGTATTCTTTAAATAGACATATTACTATAGATAGAGGGAGAAAACACTTAAACGAAACGCGTATGATAGAGACGAAATAGTTTAATTGCATTGGCGGCCAATTTTATTGGAGCCAAGAAACAATTTCGGAAGGGACCCAAAACGTCCAGCCATAAGCCACGTTGATAGAACACTGGAAGAATTTAAATTGGCTGCTGCTGAAAGCTGCTGAAGAGCAGCCAAAACGTTGGGATCAGTGTCTGTGTATCTATGTTATTATAAAATAAAAATTATTTGTGTCTGTACATTGGAGATATTTTAAAACAATATTTAGGTAATGTCAAATGATGGTTTCTGTTTATCTGTTTGTTCTCGATGGACACAAAAGTACTTAATTTTTTTACGATTTTTTTTTCTATTAGAGAGGTCTTGGTCAGACTTACAATCTGCGAGCCAGTAATGCTCGAGAAAGAGGCAGCGGCAGATCACGCGCGGGGCTCATGCACCCTTTTTTTTTTTTTTTTTCGTGCGGAAATCCCTTCGGATACCCCCCCGCCGACCAACGGGGGCGGTTATGTCGGGCTATGCACCCTATATGTTAAAATTATTATTTACTATATTTATTTATATTATTGAATTTTTTTTCTATTAGAGAGTCTGGGTCAAACTTACAATCTGCAGAATTTAATTTTTATTTAAACATTTATTCTGAAAAGTCTGAATTATGTCCATTGTAAGCAAGTTGTAAAGAATGCCCTCAAAAATATGTCTTACGTAGAGACAGGGGACTTAATAACTCAGTATAAATTAAGACAGACGCTTAGATCACAATATCGATCCACTTTACATTGTATTATTCTTGGTAAACTGTTATAACTACAATATGGGGCTCTTCAAGAAGGGCATTAGAAGGTTTTTACAGGGTCGGCAGTGCGAGTGTGATGCTCCTGGTGTTGCACGCGTCCATAGGCCACGGTAACCGCTTACCATCAGGTGGGCCGTGAGCTTGTCTGCCACCTGAGTGGTATAAAAAAATAATATAAAATTGATCATTTTAGATTTATCATTATTAGACTGCATTTGAAGCCGCAAATTACGTAATATATTTTACACTAAATTTCAAGCAAAGTCTTTAATCGATATTTTTTCGACGGAAGAAAATCACCGAGCACTTCAAACAGATGTAACTTTTATATTCTGCTGCTATATTCTTAAAACTGTGAACACGTATATTTGTGACGAGTGTATTAACACAAAAATAAAAAATCGAATGTACGTAGCCTGGGAAATTCGAAAAATCACCTTATTGAACACACCTCTAATTTATGAGTAGAATTTAATAACGCACGATAGGCTAAGTAACTATGTAAATAAAAATAAATAAATATTCTATGACATTCTATACAGCGCTTTCTAGACCCAAGGTAAGCATAGTTTAACTAGCTTGTGTTATGGGTTCCAGAATGCAGATAAACATACTTATATACTTTGAAATAAAACTATTTCAATGTGTAACATTCGCGTAAACTTCCGACAATATCATACTTATATACTTTTTTTTTGTAAATACATACACATTATACATAGAAACACCCAGACCAATGCAAATAGACATATGCATGCATACAAATATTTTCACTGAGCGGGAATTAAACCCGCGCCGTAGCATTCGAATGCACTACCGCTACGCCACAGAGGTAATGTACTATAGGTAATGTTAATGTACTATGATTACTGAAATAAAATTTATTTATTTATTCGAATGCGATACATAAAAAAAATAAGGAGTCCATGCTGACTAGTTGGACGAACCTGTTGGCTCATCATGTACTCTCATGTAACTAGATCCTATTACTCTTAAAATGGTCACATGATCAGTAATACATGTTAGTTCATTTGTTATTATCCTTTTTTTACATCCTTATAGAGTACACACCTAGAGAACAGACGTTAACAAGCAGACTCCAGTTGTCTTTAAAAAAAAATCATTGCATTGGACAGAACACTATGTACACTGAACGTTTATGAAATACTAGAAACCCACCCTCGCTTTGCTTCGGTTTATATTAGTTTTTTTAACACAAGCCATCGTAATTGAGCTGAAAGTGAGACGAAGTCGAGCGAAAAGCTCTCTATACTCCACTCTGTGTATTTTGGTTGAGACGCTACTCCTCCTAAACTAAACGAATAATTTTGACCAAACTTGGCATGTAAATACAACTTGATACCCGAATAAATAAAATTGAAAATCGAACATAAATATCATGGAGAAATAATCACCCTTCAAAAATTACAAAATCTGATTTCTCCAAAATGATCAATGTTAAGACCGCGATTTTTTCGTCAAAATGTGCAACTTAAGACAAAAAGGAAAATTGAAAATCGGTCTAGCAATGGAGGAATAATCACCGAAAAAACAATTCAATGGAATGAAATCAATGAAAAAAAATTGAATACCATTAAATTGTAGGTAATCATGTGGTGCACTCTCAGCTCAACATTGCAACAGCAGAATGCATTGCGCCCCTAGTTTACATATATAGCCTATAGCCAATAGCCTTTGTCCATCGGGGATAATATACCTTTCAAATAGTAAAATATTTTTTTAAATAAGTGCAGTGGTTCTGAAGATTACCGCCGATATATAAACAAACCCACAAAGTTCGGCCTTTATCATTATAATATTATTATAGATAGTATAGAAGTATAGAGGCATGCACCAATATCCTTGATGCCCAATACTAACTTAAATGCAAGTCGGTGTACAACAACGGACGAGACTCCTGCGCAAGTTTTTATCTCAGGGTTGGGAGGTCAGACGGCAGTCGCTCCTGGAAAAGCCGCCGACATGAAAACTAGATCCGCAAGGCAGTAGCTCTTGCAATGTTGAGCTGAGAGTGCCCATCTTTAATACCATTCAGGTTTTGCAAATTGTACTTTTTGAGAAATCAGCTTTTGAATTTTTTGTTCGGTGATTATTCCTCCGTGGTACTTCATAATTTAAATTTGTATAGCCTATGTCCGTCACATCACTATCATCTATGATTATGCTAAAAATCATTAAAATCGGTCGAATGATCTAGGCGCTAGAGGGACACAAACGAAATACATCGAGTGGAGTGAAAGGAGTTTTCGCTCGACTTCGTCTTACTCTCAGCTCAACAATAAGCAAACCTCGGGCTCTAAATTGCAATCTCTGGACACAACTGAGAAATCGCTATCAGGTTGATGAGAAGTATAGACATAAAAAAAAAAAAAAAAAAAAAAACGCAAACTCGCTATTTTCTCTGCAATGGCGTCATGTAAATGAACTAGAGCATCCATGACACACTTGTCACTATTATCACACCAGCCGTCACATACATCTGTATAATTTCCCAGTGCCATTGAATACTTGCTGGTTTGCATTTAAAATCTTGACAATATACCTTAGATATGCAGAACTAGTTTTGAGGTCTTTTTGGTGAGGAACCAATAATTTATATATAAAACTAATCACGGGTTTAAAGTCATTGGTTAATCAGTCCTTTTAATGGTTTTTTGGTTCGCCAGTTTTCGACGTTTGTTCAACATTTTTGCCTCGATGTAGGTATGTATCTAGAAGTATATCTATAAAAAATGCCCATCGGTACGTAAACATCTTATAAGCATATTCAATAGGATCTGGTCGAGTAAAGAAGTCCCAGCGGCCTTCGGCAAGGCTAATTTTGTGCTCATTCCAAAGAAAGAAATAGTAACTAGTCCAAAAGACGCTAGACCAATAGCATTAACCAATACAATTTCTAAAATTTTCTTCTCATGGCTTCAATTTAAAATGACAAATTTCATGATCAATAATAACTATTTCAGACCAAACCACCAAAAAGGGTTCCTACCCGGAATTTCAGGATGTCTGGAACACAATTCTTTACTGGCGGAAAGTTTAAAAGATGCCAGATCAAATGAAAAGCAAATAACAGTTTGTTGGATAGACCTAGAAAACGCTTTTGGCTCAGTACAACACGAGCTTATGTTGTTTGCATTAAAATGGTATCACTTTCCGTCCATCATTTGGGAAATAATATCCTCTTATTATGGTAAATTAAAGATTGTGATTAATACCAAAGATGGATACACGCAACCTTATATTATAATGTGGGTTTGTTCCAAGGTTGCTGTTTATCACCTATAGTTTTCAATATAGTAATAAATATTTTAATAGACAACATTTCCACACACGACAAGAAGTGGGGCTATCGGTTTAAGCTAAACGGTAAATATACGGAGTCTATCCTCGCTTTCGCGGACGATTTGGCAATACTGACTCGTAACCCAAAGCAGTGCCAGGACCTACTGCGTAGAGTAGACGATTTCTGTACATGGACAGATGGAATGAGAGCAAAACCTAGCAAATGCTACTGTCTATGTCTGGGTAGGCGGGGTACCAGGTATACTTCATATGACCCAGGGCTTAGTATAGGCGGGGAAAACGTTTCAACTATATCTGAAACCGTGCCTTTTAAATTCCTCGGAAGAAAGATTGACAACAGAGGTTGCACTCCAGCTTTGGACGAATTAATTGATAGTTTCATTATCGATTTAAAAAAGGTAGACCAACAACCAATAAGTAATGTTAAAAAAGCTTGGATCTATGACAATTATTTAACCTCGCGTCTTAACTGGCCGTTTCTTATATATGATATAAACCAGAGCCTCCTCAAAAAACTAGATGCGAGTGTCACGAAGACACTGAAGTCGTGGCTAGGGCTAGCTCAGTCGGCCGACCCGTCGGTACTATATAGATCCGCGAATAATTTTGGAATGACGCTTAAGAAGCCATCAGAACTCTATAAACACCTAAGAGTAACTAAAATGCACGTCTTATCGGAATCTAAAGACGAAATAGTAAAAGTCCTTCCAAAAGATAAAAATGCATCGGAGCTCGAATCACGCCTCCAGTTCCATAAAAGATTCATGATAGGCTCGCAGACTGGTAGAGTAGGTCTAGGTAATATTCAGAGACAAACAGATAAAGAAATAACAAAATCTTTTCTTCAAGCAGACGAAAACAACACCTATAAGGTGCACGCAATGAACCTAGAAATGCAAAACGAATGGTTGACTCTAGGTGAATTTTGTATTCCCATAGCCTTAAAATGGCGTACCATAATATACGACTGGTCACCGGCCTTACTTAAATTTTACCTGAATGCATTCCAGTTGACCCTCCTCGACCAAAGCAATCTGGTCAGATGGGGAAAAGCCACAGATAAAACATGTAACTCATGTGGTGAAGCAACTGGTACGGCTAGGCACCTACTAGTGGGTTGTAAAACGCTATTAGACCGGGGTCATTACTCGCGCCGTCATGATAAGGTATTAGAAATCATACGTGAGGCTGTAAGTTTGGCGGTAGCTAGAGCGAAAAAAGGATTAACCACAAACCAAAGAAATGACATTGCGTTTGTAAAGGAAGGCTGCTCAAAGAAATCACTTCAAAAGCCTTATTCAATTTTGATAGCTGCCGTTGACTGGACAATACTCGTAGACACGTATGAGAAGCACTATAGGATACCGGAGGATATCTGTGCCTCATCATCGAGACCCGACATATTCCTTTTTTCACGAACTCACAGTACCGTGGGAAACTAATATACCTAAAGACCACGCTATAAAGACAAACAAATACTTTGATTTGACTAACGAGTTAACCAAAAACGGCTACGTGGTTAAACTCTATGCCGTAGAAGTAGGAGCAAGGGGAATTCCAGCTAAATCCCTGTACAACTTACTTAAAGACCTCGGATTGCCAAGAGCTTCAGTAAGCTCTTTATTAAAACGTATATCAAAAGCGGCATTGTTAGGATCTTACCAAATTTGGATAGGTAGGGATAGGAACACTACTGACGGTGGAGGTGAGCGCTGATGCATCACAAGGTGGCCACCCTAAACCTACATCTGGGTCGCAAGTCCCAGTCGCCGTCATGGTGTTCCTCTCTGTACCACGCTATGGACCCGGCGACCGCACGGTGAATCCATGGAGTGCTGAGAATCGGATCTCATCAAATGCAAACTCGCTATTTTCTCTGGAATAGTGTTCTGGGAATGAACCAATGCAGCTGTAAGTTGGCTTCTACCTAGCATCCTTGACACACTCGTCACCATTATCATAGTAACCATGATATACTGTACAAACTTTCCCAGCGCCATTGAAGCCTGGGGGCCAACTCTATTTATGAGAACACCTTTTTTGACAAATGGGCGATCGACAAGAGATTGAGACTAAATTGAGACTGAATTTAAAACATCTTTTTATTACGAGACACTTCCCAGCCCTACTGACTTGAATTAACAATTACAGATGCCTGTCTCCTCTCAGCTATTAAAAGGGAATTCACCTGTCTCCTCTCAGGTATCGCAAGTGCCCTGCGATTACGGGGTCCAATCGCAGTCCATGTCGAACGTGCTCTCTTTTCCACTGTACCCCTCCACCTGTACTACCAATGACCTGTGTAGGACAACGAAAAAAGCTGTGGCTGTGGTCAAGTTTTTTGCTGACAGAATTTAAAAATCTGCCCATTATTTACCATTGACTCGATGAAAAATAAGAAGCTATCAAAAGATAACGAGCATGTTCATCGTAATGCGTCGTCGGGTCGTTCATCTCGCATGGGTTCGAGCATTTGGATTCAGATGTAGCGGCTGACCCTTAGGTTCATGTTTTGATTGGACATGGCATGCAAACAGTTTGCTGGGTGTCTGATGGCACGTGTAAGTTTGGATAAATAACTGACCTTAGAACCTTATTTTATTATGTGTATTGGGCCCTGAATACACTTAAGGCCTAAGCCAACTGGCCCCCTCGGGTCATTTCATAGTACCTTAAGTAAAAAAATCGATACTGTAGAAGTTAGTCATTATTCATATAATCTTTTCTAATACAACACGCCGGTCTGAATCCGAAACCATAATGTGTAAAGAACCATTAGGTTTTTTTTTACTGAAAACAATTTTGGCATACCAAAATATTTTTGTCAAGAGCGAGTTCTCCATAAAAACTAGTGGGGCTGAAATCACACACTGATTGTCAAACTTCGGGCCAAACTTAGATATTTTTGTTGCAGTATTTTTATTCAAAATTACAGACCTTAGGCTTTATGCATATTATTCGACGCGTCTTTATATATTGAGCAATAAATATGAAGAAAATCAAATCAAATCAAACGTCTTCGACGTCAAAAACACAAAAAAAATATTTTTTAGGAACAATTTGTATGGTAGGTACCCGAAACCTTGAACGTACAAACCCCAAAATCGAATCAGTTCTTCCCATTAATCAAACAAAATGATTGGCGAAAGAATTTTTAAATCGGATAAGTGGTTCTTGAGTTATTGCGTAAACAGACATTCAGACCAACAGACAGACCGACACAAAATTTTTTTTTGCTTAATTAGACTTAGAATCATGTGAAACGTCGAGAAAAGTGATAAAAAGTGGGTGTAAGATCTGTTTTTTTTTTTTTGCGTGATTTTAAGACTTCGGTGTCCACCCGGTTGGTGGCCCGAAGTAAATGAATTTATTTTTAATGCAGATTGTCTTAGTTTCAGGTAAGACTCATTTCATTGTACTTACCGAAAAACCGAATAGTAGAAATTACTCTAATTTAACAAAATGTCTTATTAATTGAATATATATTGAAATCATCAAAAACATTTTGTTAATTTCGAAATGTTTTTGATAATTTGCTTAGCACTATTTCCTTGTATCATCATCCACCGAACATTTTCCTAACTCAGTTGGGATCGGCTTTAAGTCTAACTACATAGCGGCCGAACGTCGGTATGTTCCCTGTAGTGACCGCCATCATACCTCCACAAATAATGCTCAAAATAATCTACTGGGAGATTGCAACACGTATGCTCGACGCTTCTCGTGACCAGAAGGGTGGTTTCTTTTAAGCACAAAGAATAAGTATTGCCATACAACGTGGCAATGCTGCCAGTATTCTGGGCGCGTTACCACAGGAGGCATGCGATGCGGAGGAATTCCACGATGCATTTTAGGTTTAAGTTTCTTTTAATTATTTATTTTATTTTAGTTTTATTTAGTTAAGTTTAGTTAGATTTATAAAAGAATAACTAATAAAATAAATGTCAACATTATAAAGAAAAAACTAAAAAATAACACGATATTCAGTATGATCTACTGTCTATACTTATATACTTACTTGTTTCTTATAAACGTAAGAGTCGTATGCTTTATACTCACTTGCATATAATATTACTTTGCGGACATTGGTGCGGGTTATGCGTTTACCTAACAGACACATTTACTGTACATACATACATACATAACTTCACGCCTGTATCCCCGAAGGGGTAGGTAGAGATGTGTATTACACACCCACGATTCGTCAGTTATGTTAAAAGGTCCCAATATAATAGGGCGTGAGCCTATTGCCATTTACTGTAAACTTCTAATATCAATGTATAACGCATAACTGTTGAATGATCCAATAAATAAACAAATAAAATAAATGAAATAAATAAAATAAATAAAATAAATAGAATAAATAAAATAAATAAAATAAATAAAATAAATAAAATAAATAAAGTAAATAAAATAAATAAAATAAAATAAATAAAATAAATAAAATAAATAAAATAAATAAAATAAATAAAATAAAATAAAATAAATAAAATAAATAAAATAAATAAAATAAATAAAATAAATAAAATAAATATATAAAATAAATAAATGACTATATCGATGTTCTGTAAACATCGGGGATTTCAAAGTCGCTCAGCGAGCTATGGAAAGAGCTATGCTCGGAGTTTCTCTGAAGGATAGGATTCGTAACGACATCCGACAGAGAACCAAGGTTATCGACATAGGTCAAAGAATAAGCAAGCTGAAGTGGCAGTGGGCCGGCCATATCTCGCGAAGAACCGACAACCGCTGGGGTAAACGTGTTCTTGAGTGGAGACCGCGACTCGGCAAACGTAGTGTAGGACGCCCTCCGGCCAGGTGGGATGACGATCTGCGAAAGACTGCGGGCAGATGCTGGATGCGGCAAGCTGAAGACAGGGCGCCATGGCGCTCATTAGGGGAGACCTATGTCCAGCAGTGGACTAGAATAGGTTGATGATGATGATGATCGATGTTCTGTAGTTAGACCAGTTGTTGGACTTTTTGGGGATCCAACTACCCATAACGATTGGAATATATGTTCATATGACAGCCTATGTTACTCAGGGCATTAATGTAGCATTTTTAAACCGGTGCAGTAGTTTCAGAGTTTATCTATTACAAACAAAGTACATAATCTCTTCTCTGTATAATATTAGTATAGATAGATAAACATACATACATACATTTTATATTATTAAATATCTAGGTAGATACCTAGAGATATAATAATATAAAATGTAAGAGGTTATCAATTTGATAGATAACATATCAAATGGTATGTTTGAGATTGATAAACTCTGACACCGTTTGACAAATCACCTTGAAAGTTGGCATATCTAACTGACTTTGGCGCAAGACTACGTGGTGTAAGGGGGGTATCTGTTTCAGCACACCAATGATATTTAAAAGAAAGATGAGTTCTTTCTTACCGAGTGGTGTTCAGTTATTATGCAGTTATGACAAGACGTAGGTAACTATGTGCAGGTGTATACGTCGCAACCTCCTTAGTCAGCCAATTAATTGGACGCCTGGGCCGTTGATGAAACGCTATCGAACGAAACGGTTAACCCGATGGCTGAAAGTCATTTAGTCATTTAATTAAATTGGACTACCTTCGCGACTTCGCTCAACGATTATTGGATTACTTAGTTAGTTCTGTATCAAGTGACTTGAAGAGCAATGTCGACGGCTCCTATTTATTCGTACAAGTAACAGAAAAGCCAGAACTAAACTTGAACCACTCGTCTGTCTTGATCAGCAATCACTTACCTGAGTTTTAGTCAGCCATCTTCAAATTGCTGACTTTGAATACCCCAAGTTGTTATACATTGATTGTAGTTCAATTACCTACACACTACACACATAAATCACACATCATCACTGTACAAAATCATGCATGCACACTACTGAAAATTAAGATGTGTTTAAATGTAATATGTAGTTTCATTTTTGCAGTCTTGTGCTGTAATACCACTTAAAACAAATAAATACAGGCAAGTGCTCTGATACCTATATCACAGGTTTCGACCTAGTTCAGGATCAGTCTTATCTTCCGAGTTCTTGTCATAATTAATGTTAATCTGCAAATCTTGTAAGTTAGATAGATAGATGATTCTTTATTGTACACCAAAATCATTACAGATACAAATTTGGAACATTTGCAGAGTTCAATGCACAATGGGCGTTAATTTTATTTTGTCCTTAAGTTTGTAACCTTGAATAAATCAATTATCTCTCTTATACGTGGCTAAGCCGTTTGGAGGTCTGACGGCAGTCGCTCCATTGGGGCCCAATGACAATGATGGGGCCCACCAAGATCTTCGGGGCCCAAGTCACTCACCTGTGAGCCGATACACCTGCATATAACGGATGATGTTCTAGCGCAGGCTTAAATCAGCAGGCATAAATCACACCAATAGGAAGAGGAGTAAGCAGATCGTGGAATCCTCGATTTATTCCAATTGTAAACAACCGGGAACTTCGCTCAGAGGATAATGATGATATCGATTCCAATCATTGGTGAAAGCTGCACGTTCACACGCAAATATAAACGCCAACTTGTCTTGGGGTCAACAAGGTCTAATATAATAAAGTATAAGTATTTAAATGAATACCGTTACCAAGTAGATAACCTATAGCTTCGTGATATACGAGTAACATTTATTATATTCATATTTACATTTCCATAAATGAGTAATTTAAATACTAGTTTTATAGCAGCAGGTAGGGTTACATATAACAGAATTTTGTGTTGAAATAGTGGGCTGTCGCGGCTTCCCGCGAGAAAATTTCTTATTTTACGCATTGAATTTGGTATCGCGAAAGACAATTATTTGACCAATGCGCAACTTTTTAAAGGTAACTTACAGAAGACATTACAAAAAGTACGTTGTAGCTATACCGGGAGGTGTTAAAATGAATTTATCCCGTATCAAATTCCAGGAACCGTGACCCAATTTTTGTTCGAAACAGCGTTCCTAGGGGATCCTTAGAGGATGCTTATAATCTATAGTTGGCGGCCAACTGCTAAGTCTGAGTTCGCGGTTACGATTCCCGCTTTGTTCAAATCTTTGTTTTAGGATTTTATTGATTGATTAATCCTATAATAGGATCGGATTAGGTCTTACACATAACTTCACGCCTGTAGCCCCGAAGGGGTAGGCAGAGGTGTATTACACACCCACGATTCGCCGGTTATGTTTAGATCCCAATGTAGGGGGCGAGCCTATTGCCATTTAAGTCTTTTATTTAGTCATTTAGTCAATAAGTGAAAGTTTCTGGGTTGGATTCCTAGGGTCGTATACCATACACGACCCAAGAATCATCTCATATACAAATGTATGCATAAACTTGCGTAAAAAGCTATAACAACAACGTGGCAGACAATACAATACGTAAAATACACAAATACATTTTCAAATAGGAATACAATTTACATCTTTCTTCTTATCGCTTCTGCTGTCTTCTCTTTTCTTTCTTCTTTTTTCAAACTTTGGAGAAGATTGGCAAACCCAAGAGCACGGTATGAAGTTCCTACAGTGGGATATACGTAGGAACTCTATACCTCGCTAGTGGCAATCACCAGTACGACGAACTTCTTTTCTTCTTAATATATTCTTCGTCTTCTGTGTTTCTTGAGGTTCTGTTGTATTCTACTTATTTTAGAAAACAATGAAATAATATTGCACATGAAAAGAAAAAAAAATGTTATAAATGTTACGTTAGATTTTTCTGATTTCTATGATTTTGACACAAAACAATATCTGTATAAAACAATTATTTTTTTAAATAACATTTAGGAATTGAAATAAAACTAATTTCAATGGATTCTATTGCGATGAATTCTATGATTGACGAATTATTTAGATTTTTTTTAATTAGTTTTATTTCAATATATAGATAATATTTGCGTAAACATTCAACAATATCCACATTAAGTACATGATTAAAAAATATAAATAATGAAAAAAAAAAAATTTGTAGAGAAAATGAAAATAATAGTCATGCTTTTCTCTTGTGATGAAGTACTCTTTCACTTAATGCCAACATGCATAACAATAGGATTGTACAGTTAGCCTTTCATGAAAGGTACGTCCGAAGTTATGGACCGAAATTTCGGACGGAGGTACTATGAAACGAATTTATCCCGCAGTCAAGCCCGAGTACAGCCCGTGACTGACGTGACACTTCACTCGTTAAATCAGAAGTAACTTCATAGTTCCTAAATACTACGTCTTTCGTTTCAGATGTACATTTTATATATACGGATGAGAGGTCATTCGGCCCTCTATGGAACTGGAATAGTGGGACAAGTAACTGTAGTCCCTTTTGAAAATTGATAATGGTAACCTGGGCCCACATGTGTTAATCTTTCAATTCAGTGAAATGTGCTTTAAAGCATATATTGTGTATATTACAAGAGGAAGAAAAAATACTATAACAAAACAGCAATATAGAAAAATTCATCTATCCAATAAATCAAACGAATATTCTTCAAATCAATGTATTAAAAATATATTTGCCCACCTGATTCGGGTGCGGTATTAACATCAGAATAAAAAAACAGCAGCTGTCAAATCGCGCATAATTACTTAAGGCATTTAAAGATTTGCATATTTTGTGCTAAACTCACTTTTAGGGGTCTTCACCTCTCAACCCTTTGTGTATGCAAATTATTCGCCCGTGGGAAGCCGGTCATTTGCATTTCTGAAGGTCGTTTAATACTTTTAAGGCCTTGGGAACTAGAAAAATGTTTGGTTCCTTGTAGTCCAATTTTAGGGAGTCTGTGAATACCGATATAATGTTACTTGTAGTGAATTTTGATGAGTTAAGTAACAGACGGGTATCGGGTAAGCACACAAATTGCAAAAAAAAAGACGTGGGAAAGTAAATTTTACGATATTTTCTATTCTGTTACTAATATCCAAATCATTAAACATACTCAAGCTTTTTGTCTTGTAGACACAGGCCTTATATACTTGAATCATTATGTTTAATGTATTATATTTAATTGTGAACAAGTAACTAATTGTTTGTTTTTTGTACTTGTTATGTTTTTGTTGTGTTAGTATGAATTACATTTAGACATATTGCAATAACTTAACCACGCTATCGCATTAGGTGCATAATATTCTGTAATGATAGTGTTACGGTTAAAATAAATAAATAAATTGTAAGAAATATGATGTTTGTAAAAGCGGAAATTTTCTAATATTCGGAGACATTAAGGTTATGATCGTGATTTTTGCCAAATTGAGGTAGCCAAGAATCATAATTTATCTAATCGTAACTGCACCAAATATTTGTAACGTATCTGTGTCTAGAATTCCGGTTATTAATCTAGAAGAATCAGCACACGATTAGTTAAAAATATTTTGAGGACTTATGAATAAATTTTAGAACCGTTACACTAAAAGGTTACAAACGACACAAACACATTACACTATAATTTTAATGTCACTAACTAAGACATGAAGAAGAAAAAAGCACATTCCGGCGCAAAATAATTTATTTGTGCTAGAGGATATCAAATGTGGTTATACTTTTAATAGTGCTAAAAGACGTATACTCCTATAATAATGGCCCAGTGGCCTCAAGCAACACGACATGCCTGTACTTTAAAGTTCAAATTTAAATGAGCCCTATAATAAACTGTCTGCACTCTATGTTATAATTAGTACAACAAAGGGTGGTGAAAATGCTAGTATAAATTGAGCTCTCTTAACCTTTAATTATAATGTTAAGTTGTTCATATTGGTAGATCTTATTACAGTAGATATTGATGCTATCTGTATTGTCTTATTTATTACGATTATTAACTTACAGTGCCTTCAGCAAGTGATGTATTAAGTTAGGCCACATGTTGTGTGATAAAGGAATATGTATTATTCCCCTTCGATCGGTTTTTGTTCGATATGTACCTTCATTATCGAGTAATTACTCACGTATTACTTTTACATTTATTAATATTGTGACCTAAATGTATTGAAATTATAATTCAAATTATCAGTATTATTTTAGTTAAATATCTACGTAACAGTACTTTTCTTTACTACCAGATAAAGCGCGAAATTCGAATTCAGAATGAAATGTCCTTTGTTTTTTTTTTCATGCAAGCTGTCAGGGAGCTTGCAACGAAAACGCTACCTCTGAGATATAACAAAATGAGGTATGGTGGAATTCTGTATCTTATTTAGGTTATCGTGGTGGAATAGCTCATGGGTAGCGGGTATGGGATTAGAGTTCCATGCGGGTGAAGCCGCGAGGAACAGCTAGTATCGTATTATACATGTAAAACTGTTCAGGCATTTAAAATTTATGGTAGAATAAAAAAACTCATATATACACACACCACCTTTTTGGAAGTCGCAAAAATATATGAAAAATATATTAATCGTATACGTTCTTTTTATTGTCATATTTTTCTTGCATTCCAACCCCATTTTTACGACCGAAATAGAATATTCACACAGCAATAAAAGATGACAATATGGCAAGGCAAATCCAAGGTTATTTATCTGTATGTCCCATCAACATCCGTAACAGGGGTGGTATCCGTAAGCCAGAGATTTGCGAACTAATTTCAACTGCAAATCCTTGAAATGAGAGGGATTTTCGCACCCAACACCTTTATAATTCTCTCGATTTAGTTATCAAGCTTGTATTCCGGTATGTCTAAGAGTTTCATTCTTGTTCCAATGTAAAATAAGTAAGCGTTTCAAAGTGCGTAAATTGTTGTTCATTTTGTGTCTGTGTTATTATTTTTCTAGCAAAATTAGAAAAAAATGGGATACTTGGAATACACCATAGCATCTTCAAAGATGTAGTAGCTGTGTGGTAGCTGGTTAAAGAGTCGACCTTACGATCGAGAGGTCCCGGTTTCGAATCCTGGCCATTGGACTATCCACGTGAATCCATTCCTAACACAAGCAATTCGGTCACCAATGTAATAATAAAAAAAAAAAACTTGAAGATAGGAAACTACATGAGTGATTAAAAAACAATAACTTGTGGCGTCCCTCAGGGAAGCATATTAAGCTCTACACTCTTCCAAAACTACATTAACGACTCCTGCACCATGACCATAATACACACAAATATCTACAGCTACGCTGACGACACAGCAATCCTGGTATCAGGTCCTAACTGACGGTAACCATAACACACAAACACTCAGAAATACAAGCGCGCCCACACTGCACACACGCACTTACACACAAAAACACACCTTTATATGCATTACATTGGTGCACGTAATAGTTAGGTACTTTATTATTTTATTTATTATACTTTATTTTAGTCTGTTCAAGCCCGACATAACCACCCCCGCTGGCCGGCGGGAGGTAGCCGATGGGTTTTCCGCACGAAAAAAAAAAGGTACTTTATTCTGTACATTTCTTATATAACTCTTACCTGGGAAGAGACCAAACTCCACGACACAGGGTATCCTAGTGTGGGATTTAGAGAATCATTGGCTTGTACTGAAATTTTTTTTCTATGTTTTCTGTATGCATCAAACACCGTTATATATATGTTCATTGGAAACCAATAAATTAAATTATTATTATTATACTATTATTACAAACACACCCTCTCACATATAAACACACACTCACACACATCCTCAAACACATTCATACACATAAGCACGTCTGCATAAATTAAACATAAAAGCCGACAACATTACACATAGCTTACTTTAAATATATCTAATACCAGCGACCTCTAGTATATCTAGTAAATCCCACTTCAAACGCTGTCTCCCATGTTTGGGGAACAGTTATCATCATCCAGAGACAGTTATGTACCACACGTAGTATTTATGTTATGCATTTTCTTTTGTATGCTACCTGTTTCATTTTTGTGCGACAATATACTATTATAATTATTTCAAGATTATTATTATTACAGGCTAAAAATAATAATTTATAATAATAAAAAATAAAAAAAATTTACTCCATTCAGTGCATATTAATATAATTTAACCTAACCCTTCACTGTTCAAT
This sequence comes from Cybosia mesomella, assembly GCA_946251805.1. NCBI lineage: Eukaryota > Metazoa > Arthropoda > Insecta > Lepidoptera > Erebidae > Cybosia > Cybosia mesomella. The sequence continues at coordinate 26,492,861 of OX276401.1, forward strand.
GAGTAAAATAATTGTAGACGTATTTAAATAATAAAAGTATGTCAATGTCATATATTATATTATTTTGGTCCTGTAAAACAGAAATTTTGTGATCAAACTGTTCTTATCTTTCTTGTACTGTTACACAATGGTTTAAAATATTTTAGAGTTCATATTCCACGCACCTCCACAGATATCGTTTTTATCTCAGCGATAAGAGATTGTAAATGTATATTTATGTGTTTGTAGATATGCCAAGATACGCCAATGTATGTATTATGTAAAATTTTAAATTACGTAAATTTCGTTCATAATCATAAATACGTTGGTGTGCAAATAATATAATTACTCACTCATATCGTTAAAAAGATAAGGATAGTCTACATAAATAAAGGAGTGTAGTTGCACACAATATGTCTTTTTTTCGTGCGGAAATCCCCTCGGTTACCTCCCGCCGGCAAGGTTATGTCGGACATGAACCGACTAAAACCGCACACCGTCTCGGGTCTTCAGACGCCAGTGTGTAAGATTGCCCATAAGGCATTTCCCTCGCACCCCGACTGACCCTGGGAGTTGGGCTAGTAGCTTTTTTTTTATATAGTTATAAATCACAACTGTTTAAAAAAATATGAAAATATTGCTGAATTTAGTAAAAAAATAATGAAAAATTATAGCTCACCGATTGCACTATCTCGCAACACAACAAACAACAAAGTAACACATCTCACGTTTACTCACATTAACGTAAAATGAACGTGAAAGTTATGTTTTATCGGTATTTAATCCTATTTGACGAAATTAATACCATCTAAATATGTATGAACGGCTCAATTGTGACTCCGTGCGATGTACATAAGTGCCTCTACACACGACAACGCAATGTATAACTCAAGTAGCGAACGGAATCCGGCGAAACTTGATACAAAGTACTTAATGTTCGCGTGTCAGTTGGCAGTTTAACTCCGTATCTTCGCCTGACGCACCGCTGCGAATGTCCAATAAATACGCGTTTGACGCCCGTTGCGTACACACCGTCCATTTTAACCCGATCCCTGAAAGCGTGTAACGGAACACGTCGTCTAATATGCACCACTGATATGGAAGACTGTGTAAGGCTCTCGCCAATTTGGTCGAGTCACACAGTGGAACGACAGTGGAGCCAACACAGACGTGTCGAGCAACCGGCCATTGTCGCATCTAAATATGAGCGCTAATAAATATTTCAATTCGTGTAACGCAAGTAACTCCATAATGAATAGATAGTATTGTAATTTTGTAAAAATAATTGCTGGAATTTTAGACATCGCATCGTTTCGAACGGGTACATGATGCTTGTGGAGTTTGAAGCAAAAAGAAGAAAATTGTCCTGTGTTTAATGCCGATGCATCTATACATTGGCTCCAAAATTTACAAGCTTTCTATAATTAATTATCAATTTAAAATGAAAATAAACAAAAGCTAAATTATTTACCGCAATAATGTAGTCGCCTTTAATGTTCTTTGCACACTTGGCACGTTGCTTTGTATAGTAATTTTATTGCGTTGGCCGCAGACACTATTAACCCTAAAACGTTTACAAGGGAACATTCTGTACATTAGTTTAATTAAGTATGAACTAACATTTTCGTATTTTGTTTCGCCCTACTTTATAACATTTGAATATACTTTCCTCGAGGACTCATTTGATTTTATTATAAGAATAACCTACAAAACGTAACTTTTTAAGGTTATTCTACAGAATACACACACCTATGGTTTGTTTTAGATATTTTATTTACAGTAATATTTTACTGGAAATTAGAAAAAGAATTTCAGAAATTTATAACAAGATTTAAAAATTTAAATTATTTATTGTTTATGTTCAACTATAGAACATAACATATTTATTTTTTTAACTTTAGTTTATAAAATAAACCCTACCGTCGCTGTATTTTTATTTCACATAATGCATAATTGCTTATTCAAAAAGATTTAGTTCAATATTTACACAATTTCATACCTATTTTCAGAATAAACATTAAGTTAATTACCAGTATTGACCGTTGAGTAAAATAATGGAGAATAAATTTATGGAATAGACATCAATACACAAATTAGTTAAGTAATACTACGCAAAAATACATTAGATAGGTAGGTATGTGTATTCTGAGTAAAAGATATTTGTGTATTAAATGTATTAGTATTTATAACTGAAAGACAGAGATCAAAATATTGTATACACATGTACAAAACAAACCCATGAAATGCATTCATCTGCCGCTAAAAGACAAACAGTTGCTTTCGGGTTATTTCAAGGATGGCTTAATGGCTGCATTTTAACGACCATTTTGGCAGTTATATGTTACGTTTATAGGTCCAATAAAATTTAAAAATGTTACCAAATGATATTTTGGTACAATGTTCAACTGTGAAATTACATTTTTATTGCGTGAACTATAAACACCAAATATTTAAAGTATTAGTACCTATCTACATGTGGTACTAAAAGTATATTAAATGTATGAATGTAGTCAGCAGATGTTTAAAGTGATGTGATAATTTCGACGAATTTCGATCGACGGCCTCTGTGGCGTAGCGGTAGTGCATTCGACTGCTACGACAGGAGGCGCGGGTTCGATTCCCGCTCAGTGCAAATATTTGTATGCATGAATATGTCTATTTGCATTGGTCTGGGTGTTTCTACGTATAATATGTATGTATTTACAAAAAAAAAGTATATAAGTATGTTTATCCCCATTCTGGATCCCATAACACAAGCTAGTTAAACTATGCTTACTTTGGGACTAGAAAGCGCTGTGTAGAATGTCGTAGAATATTTATTTATTATTTATTTAATTTATCATCAATTATATAGTATTCGGCATATGTTATACATTTTTTAACATTTTAATATCATATGTATACTATATGCTACTTATAATGTATACTACTTATTCGAATACTGCGTGTATAATATACCATGTAATATACCAATCTGTGATTCTGCATTACCTAAGATTTAGTGGTACTAGGTACTGTAATCCTAGAAGCTTGGCTTAGGCATGTACACAGGTAAAGCAGACCTTCAATGCGGCATTGTACTGTACTGTTTTTAAAGGCAAAAAAAGAAGAAAATAACTACCTACATGTTATATTTTTTGTCGCATTGAACTACCAAAATCATCTATTTTTTTAAGTGCGTGCAATGCAAAATTTCACATTAGTAAAACCGTGGGGTACGCAGGAAATATGCCATTATCATACCCTCCTCCACACATAAACACACACCACTACATAGGGTGTTTACCCGCGGGGGTAATTTTTACCCCATCATCGAACGTCGCCACCCACTCTACTCATCATTCGTTATTTGAATAACGCGTAGCAATTTAGTTTTATTTTTAGTGCTTCATGGAATTACTTTTAATAAAAAAATGTAATAGAGAAAGTTTTAGGGTTAGGTTTACTAAGTTTACCCTTTTGGTAGTCTCTCTGTGTCACCAATAAGTGTCGAAATATTTTCCATTTTAGAATGTGAATTATGTAAACGAATTGAATTGCCTGCGTTAGTAATTATCATGCATTTAAAATTTCAAACATTTAAATAAGTACGTATAAAATGTGTATCGGTAAAAGCGTCTGATAACTGCTATTACGCGTTTTATTCGATTTACAAAACGCGTTTCGTTAGCCATTTTAGGGGTGCGTGACGCGTTGATTTGTGGTGGAAGTTTCATTATGTTGAAGATTTGAACCAATTTATGTAACTGTTCTTGTGGGAATTACAACAAATGTGCCGCTCGACCGAAACAATTTGTTTTCGTGTTTATTTAACGTAAAATTGTTCCATTTTAGTTTCTATCGTAAAATTAGTCCAACTAAACTGAGTTCTCACGTTTTATTCGATGAAATTCATTAAGTAATATTGTATAACACAGTTTAGTTCGACTTCATCGTAGTTTCTGTTCTTGGTCTTATGAAAATGGCTTCTAAAAATAATACGTGTATTCATCAAAATAAAATAAAACAGCTTAAAAATTCCTTATTCATTGCCCACACATCAATAAACGCCGAAAAGGGGAAACTGCTAATAAATTATATTCAATATTCACATATTTCTTCCTTTTCTTACGTATGAGACGAGAGCGAGATAAAATGGTATACTTATACATACATACATACCGTACCCATACCGCTAATTTGTTTTGACATATCTGAACGTACGACCACTTTGCCCGCCTACAAGTTGCCTACTCGAAAGGGGATGAATTTAGAATGTTCTCATTTCAAAAAAATGTTTCGTATTGCGAATAAATAAAGGTCAGAATCCATTGCCCGTAATACAAACTTAGCTCATTGGATTTTATTGTTATCGGCAAACGCGATTCAGTTTTCTCATATCTATTATACTGGACGGGACCCCCTTTAACGTTCCTTTTTTTGACCCTCAAAGCGCTAGGGCGAGCCCCTAAACGCGTGCCGGGTGAGATATTGCATTTCATATGATATAAAAACTTTTACGCAGTCGATCTATATTGATGCAAGACTTTATTAAAATTTAGAAAGTAGGCCCATGAGTAATTATCATTTGTGAGTCAAATAGAAGTTGACTAATTATTACAAAATACGTAACATCAGGGTCCCCGGGGCACAATGCACAAAGACATCTATTGTGTAACCCAACAATGGCGTGACTCACTCATGACGGACAGAAAGACAATGAGACGGCCGACACTCTTCTAGGGCCCGTATAAGGCCGATATGCATAACGGATATCGGGGGCGTCGAATAAACTACAATTTCTTTCTCTTATCTTCGTTACAAAAAACAAAATAATTAAAAAAAAAGTGTTATTTTTTTCTTAGTCATAAAAAGGACCTGGCCAATAACCAGTTAATTATGCCTTCTTAATACCCAAAAAAATAACTTACAATTTGAGAGTCGATACACCCTGGTTTTGAATGTACCTGCAACAATAGATTCAAAAATGAGTACAAATTGATTATAATTTTATACAGCTCTTGAACGACAATGCAGTGTGAATGGAACATCCGAAAAAATAAAACAAAATGAATCAATCGTGTGGCGTGAAAAAATATATCCCATCAATCAGCCGCACCGAATGCAATATTCAAATGTGGAATTATTTTTTGTTCGAAGTTCAAAATCCGTGTGACCTTGCTACGGTCAACTTGTGACTGTTTATCCTAGCCACATTTGATGGCTGAACTTTTTGCATGCCTATACTTTTTGTTTAAACCAATATTGTGCTGAGAATGACGTATTATTTCATTGACATACGAAAAAAGATCATTTTATAGTGTACAGAAAATATACTTCACACCATTAATATACTTATCGCACTTTTTTATAGTTCCTTTCAAGGTCGTGAGATAAACAATATCTATCCACCTGTGGCCGTCGTAAGTGTTCCATAGATTATTAATTCAAAGTGAAAATTACACTATTTATTATTTTTTACGTGATGCTAATGGCCTCTGTGTCACAGTAAATGCTCGGTCACCATTGGATTCACGAAAAGTGACAAATGACAGCTAATCATTGTATGCCAAACGACCGACATACTTGTTAGTGGCGGACAAATTTCCTTTATTAGTCGTTCCGTAAAGGTATAACGAAATGAGTCACGGACTTGGTGTTTTAGCACTCGCGATGATTTTGCGTTATTTTTTACATTCGTGCAACGCCCGCCACGACCTGCATGACCTAACTCTTTGTTAGGCTTGTCCTTTATTATTTTTTGCCTGTATAGGATCGGTCAATCTTTGTGTGTATTTTATGTAGAAGCTAAAAACAATCGTCTGGATAGGCTTGATAGTATTTAAAAAAAACTGGTATGAATGCCAGTGAGGAAAACGAAAAGAATATTCTATAGGTAGTTACTCGTATTTGAAATTAGAATATGACGAAGTTGTGGCGGCGTGGCCAGCGGCACCAAACATCTAGTAAAGTAACCGGTTGCGATAAATACTGAATGAATCAACGGAATATTTTATAGTTAAAGTAATTTAGTAAAATATATATTTTAACTACATAACTAGGTTTGGTAACTTCCAAATAGGTATTTTATCTGAAACATGCGGCTAATGGGGCCGTGGAATGACAGATAAACTAATAGGGAAGGCAGTTGGATAATAATTAAAGATATAAAATTACCTTATATCTTTTAATGCATCATTACTCTGAGGTATTTATCTGTACAAATGTGGTACAGCTCAGTGGCAGCAATTGAAATACCTTGCATTCTTGGCTATCATAAATACTGCAAGTTAGCGTTAAATACATATATGATAATACTGTTATTTATAAGAATATCAGGTTTATAAGTATGAAGGGCAAGACTTTGGATTGTATTCCCTGTAATATTGCAGAAAGCTAATAGTTGTTATCTTTGATTTTAAAAAATACTCGTACGCAGCTATTTAATCAGTTCTTATAACGAGATAAATACCTGAATACAGAATTTATAATGTATAAACGAATATTAATCCAATGTAAGTTTCGTTTAGGAATATTGATAAAATATTGATATATACCTAATTTATTATGCTAATTGAAAACATAGATAATAATCTAATTCCTATCAAAATAATCAATTATCAACAAAACCTTCTCAACATTTATACTTTTGGAATAAATTAAGTTTTACATTTTAAACGTTTGACATTATTGTTGTTTTGACGTTTCATATTTATAATTTTGACATGCAAAATATGTCAGTGTTATAAATTTCAAGTTGTCCATTAATATTACATAGAATCAATAATGTGTCAAAAATAATATCTCTCCGATTTTTATTTTTAAAGTGTGACGTCATACTTCTTTAGAATAAAGCACGATAATAATAATGATCGTCTTATACTATCAGATATAATCACTATTGTACTGAAACACAGAAAACAATATTTATTATTATATATTATTATTTTATTAATAAATAATAAATAACAATAATAAATATTTATTTTAAAATACTAAATCAAGCTACATATCTCGAAAACATTCGTGGTAATATTTAAATAATACTGGCTGTTCATTACCTTTTAGTCTAGCAATCAATCTATATTTCTTTGATAAATAGATGTAAGTTAAAAACGGCCTTTAGTTAATAATTAGTTGTATATTATCCACACCATCACTTACCAACAGGTGATATAGTGGTCAAACGCGAGTCTATAATAAATTAAAAAAGTATTAAGCAGTTAAGTTCAACTTGAAGGTAATAAAATAATGAATAATGAAGTTCAATGAGTATTAATTAATTTGCAAGTTTCGAATAAAAAACATGAACGTCACAAATAAATGAAAAAAAAAATACAATAAAAATAACATGAAAGGAAGGGTTAAGTCCCCTGGATGGAGACTCCTTAAGTTTAACTGAAAAACTCGTTTTTACCTACTTCAGAAAACGTAATAATTCTGTTTTATATGTTTATAGAAGCTGTATGCTGCTCATCCAAGATCTACGGGGCTCATGCCAAGATAACCTGCTAGGCGGTATACACCTATTGATTTAAGGACTAGGCCTTGGCGCAGACTTTCTTTTCGGGATTGGGGAGTCAGATGGCAGTTGCTGTGGTAAGACCAAGATAAGGTTAGTCAAAAGTAACGGACGCCGGGCAACAAAATCCAAGCTTTGGATGCAACCAGGACTGATACTGTGCTGATGATGATAGAAGTTTATTTTACATCCACGACGCGCTTCATTCAGTTTTGACCAACGCAGCTGAGGGAGAGAGATAGAGCTATACACGGTGTATAACTTCATCACTCTCCCCCAGGGGAGCCCAACTGTACTGAATTCTATAAAGGCTCCAGATTTCTATAAAGTAAATGCACTGACTGCAATCGACAGTTTACAATATTGCATATCATGCATCGGTAACGCAAAATCATCCTTTGTTGACGTTACAGTAAATTGTTGGGTGCATAAGTCATTTATGTAGACATTTTATTTATTATTCCACAAGCTCCACCAGACAATTCCGTCAACAAAACCTAATTTTAAGAATTGATGCATGGTTTAGTTAAACATTTTGTCATCACTAATGATTTAGTATAAACACATACCTAGACTGTAAATAAATAGGATCCCACGGTCGAGCATTTAAAAAAATGTTGTTTTTAAAATGAAAAAGATTATTTTTTTACCTCCCAACTCGACCGGTCTCGCGAGAGCAGGTGCCGGGAGGGTGCAATGTTCGAAGGAGCAAAGACAGGTTAGTAATTTACCATTAAACGTATGTGAGTAATGAATCATTATTTTTTGTGTAAATATCAACTAGCTTTCAACTTTTAAAAGTTTTTGGGCCGGAAACCGCCTACTATGAAGGTTACATAGGTATTCGTTTGCCGCCATTATTGTTAGTTATATGTTGGTACCAGAGCCTTATTCTGACTATTAAAAGATTAACTAGACGCATGTATTTCGATTTTACTGATTACATTTACTGAAAACGTGCCTACGAATGTATTTGCATAGGTGTCTTACGGTATAGCTAACCCATTTCCCCATTGGGTTCCATAATATAGTTTTCTCAAAATATAAGGTATATTTTTAACCGTTTACTTTCATGAATACCAATCACTGACGTTATTATTTTATCGATTGAACTGTAATGTGTCATTTCTACATAAAGCCGTCCACAACTTCTCAACTCAGAGCAGGTAGAGCATTCACATTATATTTCTTTGAAACGTTGTCTGTGTATTTAATAATTCAAACGAAAACGAACTTAATTAACATTATAAGTAAAACACAATTTCCAATGAATGGACAGCAATGGATAGCAAAATAGCAAGAATAACAGCACTATATAATTTAAAACATATCAACAGGTCAGTATGTTTGTAAAGACAAAAACTAAATAAATTAACAATAATTGAGGTAGATTCAAAGAAAACGCTTAATTTACTTTTGTTAAAAAATGTTAATGTTTATAAAATTGCAAGTGTCAATTTAAAACAGGGTTGGATCAAATTTTTAAACACGCCATTTTGGTTTCGCGCGATTTCGGGGCCTTGACCGTTTTAATGGCTATAAAGACAGAATGATTCATTATAATTGTTGGAAGATGAGCCGTATAAAACATGGGACGTGGCGTATTTACTACTCTTTTGAACGCATATGATGATATTTCTCAGACGAAAACGAATAAGTTTAAGGTTAGGATTTTGAATAAACACAACACCACCAACACACAACGTATTTATTCAAAATCAAAGTTGTCACAGATTATTATTTACAATCATAGAGTTTAAAATCGCTTGCACGATAAATTGTTATTTCCCTATTTTGTTATGTATATCGTAAAAATAAAAATAAAAAACTAACGGGCGGATGCCTTCAGCAATAGTAAATCAATAATTAAGTATTTTAAAATATTTAAGTTTCATATATTTCATGTTTTGTTATTTAAAAAAAAATATTATTAATTTTTTAAATTTAAATTAATTAAAAAAAAAAGGTTTAGGACCTAAATCTACTTCTGAGGGCGACTGTGGACACAAAAAAGAAACAAATTATGAAAGGACAAAAAACGAGATTACGCTCTTATAACCTCTGACAGGTGAAAAGTAAGAGAGCATGTCACAGATCCTATTCAGCACAATCGGACAAAAATCGGCGAAAGTATAAGACAATACATCAATTAAATTAACTTATCACTATTCACTCTACTAATTAATAAATGAAACCACATTAATAGCGTGATTGACATAACCATGTCAATCAGTGTCAGAAAATATATTGTCATGCGATTTTCGACTTGAAGGCCTTTCAAACTATAATAGATACTGTTTACGATGAGCCACCATTGTGACTTGTGACCTATGAATGGAATAATGATCATTTTGTTGAATAGGTAGGATACAAGTAACGATTGTTTGTCAATAGTGTCTGATAGTGTCGAGACATTACTAGCATGAAGCTTGTTGATTTCTACGAAAGAAATGCGATATCTGTGTGTTTAACTCAATAATATTAATAGTTATGTATTAAAACGCGATTATATATGCATTGCAATCTATTACAATCAGTATTTGAGTGATACTAAAAGTAGTAACAAAATGTTAATTTCTATAAGAGTTCTATAAGATTCTGTACAGTAGATGGGTATACATTATCAAATAATAATAAGTATGGTTATTTACGATAATATTTACACAGAAGAGGTTGTAGTAAAAAATAAAATTACTTAGAAGGTTACTGCCCTAGCTACGGTAAGATTCAACTTGAGTTATGGGTGCAAAACAAAGCAAACTTAGTACGTTAGTCGATAGACTTTTCAGAGTAAGAACAGATGGTATAGGTAGGTCAACTCGTTACATCAGGTCATATAGCCATAAGTTCGATGATTTAAAAAAAATGCTGCTTTTTTAATGCTTCCTACAAAGTTCATAAACTAATCTCCAAAAAACGGCCAAATGACGACTAACAACTGTTTCTTCGAACCTTCGAACATACTACGATGTTAATTCGGGTATTATTCAAAAAAACTTTAACCCTTCAAACCAAATCGAAATAAATCTCCTAACCCCAATTTCGAAAGCAAAATAAATAGCTTATAACTATTTCCGAAGACTCTTGAAAAAAAAAGTTTAAAAAAGTCTACGATACCTGCACTTAACCTCAAGTCGAGTGGTCCTGTCTGTTCAAATATGTAAAGGTAGAGGCACACTGACACTCATCTAAGGTTTTATTAAATAACTAGGCCTGTCCACCGCAACAGACAATGTGATATTCTAAAAATCCTTCTTTAGTGGCTACTTACAACATAATACGTATGAATTGCCAAAATCCTAAGTTTTTAGCCCCAGCTGTTTAGGCTCATTCAGGATCAAGACAAGTTATTATTTATATTATTATAATAATATATGGATGTTAATACAGTAATAATATTTAATCGCATTAATCTACCTAGTTAACGTATTAAAGTATACCGAACAGCATAAATCATTAAGATTATATCAAAACTGTTTTAAATTTACTCCTTGTTTTAATTGTTCTATAATTAAGTGTATGTACTTTTTCCGCCTAAAATACCTACATTAGAATGGGTAAAAATGGTTTATAAATTTTATATTACTATTTGCAAGTCATACTATTACTTGGCAGTGTATAAAACAAAGACTTTGTACGCAGTCTGACAAGTGTCGTCCGGTGGGCTTGATAAGATATTGCTCTTTTTAATATGGGTATATAATTATTTACTAGTGTACTCTTTCTGAGATAGATGGGATATTATATACTAGATAGTTTGAAACAATGCAACTTATTCTGCCCTTCTTTATCTTTTATGATTTAATCAGCAGACAGCGAGTTTATATAATATAAACTTAGGCTTCCATTTAGAGTAATATGAATGATAAGGTCAATAACACCTTATTATGTAGATGTAGATAATTATGTATTCACAAGCGACAATTTGCTTCACTTGCGTGCAACAAAAAAAGTAGAACCATTCAATTCTTAATTTAAACTAATGAAATCTGTTAAATTAAACTGTTAAATTAATTACGTTAGTTTTTTTTTTTTTTTTTTTATCATGCGGAAATCCCTTCGGATACTCCCCCGCCGGCCAGCGGGGGCGGTTATGTCGGGCTTGCACCGACTAAAACCGCACGCCGTCTCGGGTCTTCAGACGCCGGGGTGTAAGGTTACCCATAGAGCATATCCCTCGCACCCCGGCTGACCCTGGGCCATCTCACCACTAACAGCATCGCTCATCTTGTCTCCTCTGACAGCAGAGGAGTACGGAGAGCGATGTGTTCCCGCCACGTTGGGTATTGGCCGACGATCAATGCCAACCCTATGAAGGGGTGAAGGGGAAGCCATTGACCGCCGCCCAGGGTGTACCGGCCGCTCTGATTCCGTTCCCCCCGGGCTGCAGCGGGATCGGAATCGGAGCGACACTCGAGGAGGTTACCCAACACACACCCCATTAATTACGTACCTAATAAAAACTATTTACAAAAAAAAAAGTATATAAGTATGTTTATCAGCATTCTGGAACCTATAACACAAGCTAGTTAAACTATGCTTACTTTGGGTCTAGAAAGCGCTGTGTAGAATGTCGTAGAATATTTATTATTTTTGCAATAATAGATATAAATCTAAACACTCGGTGCATCACGAACTTCAACTCACTCGTATCTCGGTTTCAAAGGATCGTATTATTTACATTTTTTACAGAAAAAAAACGGACAGAAAGGGATAAAGAATAATATGGAGCGCTCACCAAATGTCCCCGAACACACAACAGGTTGAGTGCGATGGTATTCAACCTTTTTTATAACTTTTTTTAACTCTCGTGTTTCCGACACATCTGAGACGCAAGAATTTTTTGGGTAATCGAGAATTTGTAATTTAAATTTATGGGCTAAATATAGGTATGCAAGATTAAGATGGTTTCTTATATCAATCAAATATTATAATATAAATATGATGATGAATTAGTGGGTGATTTTTATATTACATACAAGTAATACAAATAACATAACTTCACGCCTGTATCCCCGAAGGTGTAGGGGCAGAGGTGTATTACATACATAACATAACAATAGGTCGCAAATTTTTCTTTACTTTTTTATTTACATTGGCATATTATCATAATTAATTACTTATGTATGATAAATACTTTTTCAAAATTTAATTAATACATAAAGTACCTACACAAAATATTTTAATTAGTTAAAACCTCAAAATAGAAGTTTATAAAATACAATTCATGAGTAGGTAACATTCCAGACAACGTAAGTAAATGTATAAAATAGGTAATTAAACTTTATGTAGTTAGAAAAACATGGCGTTCTTGTAACTAATAATATCACAAGTAAACAAGTTATTTATAGTAATTCCCTAGTACTATAAATATAATCACAATATTCACCCGTTTGTACCAACACCTCTATATCTGTATCCTATTAAATAGAAGAAGAAATAAATTTATAAACAATACACTGAGTAATTAATATTAATGCAGTACAAACATCACATTACAGTTATATTTCCATTAAAATTGAGTTTTTTTATTATACCTTATAATATACCCACAGTTATTATATTATTGAAATTTATCTTTTAATATGATTTATAAATATAATAAATAAGTTGTTTTTTCAATAAAATGCCAATGCAAGTGAATTACAATGGTTGTTATTTCCATTAAAATAATAACATGCATTCATATCAGGTGCCTACGTTCTGCGTTTTCAATACCTTTTTTTTTTTTTTTTTTTTTTTTTATCGTGCGGAAATCCCTTCGGATACCCCCCCGCGTGCCAGCGGGGGCGGTTATGTCGGGCTTGAACCGACTAAAACCGCACGCCGTCTCGGGTCTACAGACGCCGGGGTGTAAGGTTGCCCATAGAGCATATCCCTCGCACCCCGACTGACCCTGGGCCATCTCCGGTTTGGAGATGGCCCCCTCGGATTTGGGAACCACGGTGTCCCCGTCTTGCCCCGGTTTGGGGGAGGGGCGCTAGTCGCCCCACCGTCCCGGCCTGCTTCTGCTGGGGTGACAGGTGGCCTCACCCGCCACCCCCAGGCCTGCTGCGTTTTCAATACCTACTTGCCTATTTATACCTACAAAAGAAAAAGAATTAATCAAATTCTCAATTCAAAAATGTTTCTTTTTCACAAAAATATTTTTTTTATAATGTCACATCTCAACCTTATTTTCAAAAATGTACTGTAGCGCGTAAAAAACATAGTAACTGACTAAATGCGATGCCGCTTTGCGATACCCTGTTGCACGCTCTACATTTTTATACAGGTTTTATCGTGGTGTATCGTGAAAAATAACGCGAGAAAGAGGTCGAAAGCGAAACTTTGGAAAGCCGACCGCCAAGCAATCTGATTGCCAGATCTAAATCTAGAACTTAAACTGCGCAACGATTTCATTGGAAAATTAATGCCGTCATTATTTTTATCAATGAAATTGCTCGTTTCTCCTATTAACAATTTTATTAACTACACGCATATTTGTAGGGCACAACCCAATAATTTAGTGTACTAAATTATGTGAGAGTAGTGACGTGAGCGCACGATATTTATTATAAAAGTAATACAAAAATAACAACATTGAAAATTACGGTTATATTTGAAAATGAATAAAGGATTCGTGCAAGCGATCCATAAAATCAAAGACAGAATGCGCTGGCGCTCATCAAACGAAAGGATTTTAAATAAATGCACTAGCAAGATGGCGTCCGTACTATGGCGGGGGCGATTAGTCTGATAACCACGTCTGTGCAATGAATGGATTGCAAGGGTTGGTTATGCTGAGTTAGTAGCCACTATTTTAATGTTTTACACGCAATTTTATTACAGGATTATGAGAAGTATACCGCCTTTTTTAAATAAAAAGGGCTAAATGTTTTAATAATCATAATAAATGATAAATAATGATGACAATGTACATAATAAGATAATATCACAAAATCTTCTTACATACATCATACACATTTTGCAGATATTGTAAGTTGCTTCTGCTAGGTTGCCAATTTGTGCATGTTTCCTAACAAAAGAACCTAATAGCCCAACTCAAACAGAGAAACGAACTTAGAACCTAGCGATCGCACTACCGTGCCGCGGTTCCAATGAGACAGTCATATGCAAATCTATTTGTGCCTTATGCCGTTTCACGGATATTTTTCGACGTCCGTTACAAGTAGTCGTTAATTAAGCTAATAAGGTACAATGACCTAATGATATTTATTACCTGTCAACGGTAAAGCCACTTTATATAATGTCACGATATTGTGGCATTCCGGGTAACTGGCTGTTAGAAAAAAATGTGAGCCGTCGTGCGACGGCTGGCAGATGTCATTATTTACTCATATTTATACATTGAAATATTTTGGAATGAAACGAACCGAATGAAAAAATAACATCCAAATAGGAACGGCTACAATAAAATATTCATTTTTTATTAATAAGTATTTAAATGAATAAGTAATGTGTAGTCCTGTACTAATTCTACTATTAGTTATTTATTCATTATTTTAATAGAGAGCGCTTATCAAGTTATCACTGTCGCCATTTTGTTAAATTGGACGGCTTGTCATTTGACATTATAAAATTAACTCTACTCGGTAGGTTCAAGGTGCATTGAAACATTAAATTTAAATATTTTTCGTTGTTTTCTATTAAATTATTTTATGCTATTTGCTATATTGCTATTTTGTGACTTAAGAAACTATATTAATGTGGAGCGCTATAACAACGCTGTGTATGTTGGTCATTTTACAAAAATCCAACTAATATTTAAAAACCGTAACCTTAAAACTGCAAGGCATAGGACAATAAATTTTAGTGTTTCTGTTAGATAATACCCTCATCTGTCATTCACAACTCATTTATCCATTACTCACTTGGCACCCTGTATAATTATGACACTTTTAATAGTAAAATAATTATACAGGATGATGAGAAAAGTAAATTCATTTGATATATCGTCTTTAAGATATTTTACATAGACTATAAATCGTATCAATGTCCTATTTTAATTTAGCGAAGCAACAATGTGAAACAAAACTAATCTCTAAACAAACGCCCACGTAGCGTCTCGCCTCTATCAGTCGTTTCAAACAAACAACATGACAGACAAGATTATATTATTAGTATATTACGATTAATTTCCTGAATTTCTGAATGTTCTTCTACTTATTACTCACTACTAACATACTAGTGCTCGCCCATTTATGTCTAAATCCGACAAATTTCTAAAAAGCACGAATCAAAGTGGGAAAAAACCTAATTAACATTATATGTGAAGCTCGTCAATGGCTAGGTATTAGAGAAAAAAAACAGTACATATTTATTTATTTCTGAAAGATACGCTTACAGATTACTGCTATTGCATGACAGGAAACATATGAAGACAGTTACATAATTATTAAGTATAGACAAACAAAGGTAGACAAACATAGAAGAAAAAGGGAAGCCGAAGTTTTTGCTTAGCGTATTAAGTATATATAGGTACATTAGATAACATTTGTACATATCAACAAATTTATAAATTTATTATATACCAAATACCTAATAATTTTTATTTTGTACCTGTTAATTATTTTTCAAGAATTGTGTGGGAAAAGTAACCGATAACTTTTTTATTATTCTGATGAATATAGTGTACAGAGACTTAATTTTACTGTTCTTCCTGATGGAAGAACAAACAAATTAAATGACAAAATACCGGACTGTAATAACAGAACATGTATCCAATACTCAATTGTGATGGAACGAGTTGCGTACTTCAGAAACATAATAAAATGACAATAAATTAAACTTGCTTATAGGCAGTTGACGACAAATTTCTTATATCTTAAGGCTGAGGCTACATTGTACTGCGATGCGAATAGTGACAAGCGACACAACAAATATAGCTAAGAGACGAATATTAAAGCTAACTGAACCACGTTAAGGAAGTAAAAGTAATGAAAGTAATTTTAGAAACTTATAATAAACCTGAAGAGTTTGTTTAAATGCGCTAACCTTGTAACTGCTAGTGCGATTTGAAAATGTATTTTTGTATCTGATAGCCCAGTTCTTGGGGAAGGCTACGGAATATTTCTTTTTT
Organism: Cybosia mesomella; assembly: GCA_946251805.1. Classification (NCBI taxonomy): domain Eukaryota; kingdom Metazoa; phylum Arthropoda; class Insecta; order Lepidoptera; family Erebidae; genus Cybosia; species Cybosia mesomella. The sequence goes on from OX276401.1 coordinate 26,509,423, forward strand.
TTTAATTCAAGGGCGGTTGCAACTGTGGGTCAAATCTAATTACGTGGCTATATTGTAACGTAATCGCAACGTAACGTAGCCGTGGTAGGTACATAAATATTAATATCTAAACACGTTATTACTAGATTTTCATATTATATTTACATAATTTCGCTTCATTCATTGTAATGCAAATCGCTGTCTAGTGTAGTCTCTGCCTTAGGATTAATTTGCCAAATACTCACCCTACCATGTCAGTAATACTTGTACTATGTGGTGAAAGAAAATATCGTAATAATACCGTGAAAAAAAAAAGTATAATTCGATAAAAAAATAAACGTTCCATTTACGAATATAAAATATTTTCAGTTTAAATTTATTCCAATGTTAAAATAATAGTGACTGATGTTTTTTTTTGTGACGTAAGAGTAGTAGTCTAAGTTATACTAATAATAATAAATTTATATCTACTTAATAGAAAATAACGATAAATACGTTATTAGCGTGACCATGACCACCCTAATTTCACAAGCGTATAAAAATAGCACTGAATAAATTAGCAATTTGAATAAGATTAAAGCATTAACATCTTAATAAACTTATTGCATGCTTATTAATGAGCAAAAAATTTCAGTTGATAAAGAAAGATATATGAAAGAATTTGAAGTTAATTAAAATTAATAATCTTGTGCACATTTATGATTCTTGGTGTTTGAGTCATACTGAGTCATACATACGTACTCATACAATACGAATATATTAATCATAAAATCTTAATTAACTGCTGAACAGTGTAACTGGTGTGCATGAGGTTCCGGATTCGATTGTTGGGTCAGGTAAACTGTTGTTGGGTTTTCTCATGGAAAATTCTCTGTAGCAGGACGGAATCTACGTCTGGACGTGAGGAATTTTGAGTTTTAATACATCTCTGCCTACCCCTTCAGGGATATGATATGTGAGTAATTGAGTATATAATTACCATTATATTTTTAACTAGCTGTGCCCGCGACTTCGTCCGCGTTGATTAAGATTTTTAGGGTTTTGGTTTTTTAGCGCGGTACCCTAATTATTTTTCCTAAAATAAAAGTAGCCTATGTTACTCCTTGTTATATTACCTTTCTGCCATTGAAAGTCCCGTCAAAGTCAGTCCAGCCATTTCAGAGATTAGCCGGAACAAAAAGACAGTCAGACAGATGGACAGACAGACAAAAATTGTAAAAAAAAATATTTTGGTGTATGTACCATATATATATTCATATAAATGTAGTAAAAAACGGTTATTTCAATATTACAAACAGACACTCTAATTTTATTTATATGTAAGATGTAAGATATGTAAGATTATGTATAGATGAACTACTCTATTTATTATTTAATTTATTGTATTTTATGTTAAGCCAATATTAAACCAATACTACATAGAACATGAACTGTGCCGCAAACCGCCTTTTTTAACGGAAGATAATATTTACATCTATATATAAACAGCCAATTGTTTGTCTCATTAGGGTTAAAGGTAATTTTTGACCATAAATAACTTGACTATTTCTGGCTCAAGACCTTGAAAAATATAGCTTATTTAGATAGCCAGCTTTTTGATAGTCATATTTTTCCACAACTAATCAACTTCGGCAACACGAACGAGTTCCATGGCACTGGATATTTTTTAAGACCATGTGTTTCATAGAACTAGAGGTACTGGTTATAAACAATTTGTTTTTTTTTTCTTGTGGATAATTGCGTTTCTATTTTTAAAATGAATATAATGGTCGAAAATATTTCGTGTTCAATGAAAAATAGTTTTGGGAGAATCGTGAGCGGATAGCGCTACAAAAGTGGACCGCAAGTAGGTATTCTATTTTCAAATTTGAATCACCATACACACGTGAAAACATATAAGAACGTAAAGTAATAGTTTTTGGACATATTGTACACGAGGTTGTTCACATAATATCTAGCTATAAATTAACTGAAAACATTTGCCTGTTGAAAGAGTATGGGTAATGAAGACGGCCACCATAACAGCATACTCGTAAATTATTTATGCCGCCATAAAAGTTCATGTTTCTTCACACAAGTGTTTGTTAACGTTAACAGTAAGAAAGTTACTTCACGTCTAATTAATAATATACACAAGTATGTGAAGTGGTTTGAAATTAGAATGATGTCTCATTTTCTGTATTTTTTTTAATTAATTTAAAATAATGATTGACCCTATCGATTGATGCCATAAAAGAACAGGATGTTATTTTTTCGGAATTTAGCCGGTTCGATTTTCGAAAAACTGCTACACTCGGTGTGTGGCAGTTTTTCGAAAATCATTGAATGCAGTTTGAATTGTTTTTAAAATTGAAATGAAGTCGTCTTTAAGTAAAATTGTCTATCTATATATAATTTAAGATACTTTGCCTCCATATGGCAAAGCCATAGAACGCCCTGTATATACACGATTTAAGCTTGACGGAGACATTTTTAAAAACTAATTAAGTAGGTAGGTAGCTACCTAACAAATTAAAATATCTAGCGAATACCTAAGTAATGTCTTTTACAAATTCCTTATCTATCATCATTAAATAATATTAAATAATAAAGTCACAAAAAAGTATTCAAGAGTAATTAACGTCTAATTTAAACTTGGAACTAGAATGTATTTTTTAAATATTCATGGCCAGACTTCAGAGTACACCCCGCTTTAATCTTTTTTAATTAAGGCGAACTACAAATATTGAGGTTAAAAGCAAGGAGTGACAACTCGCAGAGGTTTTGAAATAAAAAACTGTCCACTGTGATACGTTGATTGGTTAAAATTTCAAGAGACTTACCTAATGAGTGTCCAATTAACAATTATAATAATATTAAGTAATAATGGTGTACCTACGTAGCTTTTCTCTGTTATTGTGAGTTTAGAATACTTAGTAGACTCTTCAAAATGGGATGAACTGAACAGAAAATAAGTAAAAAATTAAATGAGTCAAGATATTTCGAAACGGGTTGAGATTTCGTGGGATGAATATGGAATAACCCATCATAATTTCACAAATTTTCTTGAATAAGATCTTTTTATCGGTCTGTCGGTCTTCGTTGGCTTCTACCCGCCCGCCATGACAAAACTATAATCGGAGTTTTATTTCATCTATTTTTCATTTTAGAACACAGTACCAAAGGTCTTTGAACTGCCAGTATGTTTGTACACGTGCATTTCATATCAGTGATGAAAAAAAAATGTTTTCCGTACACCATCTTCTCCATGTGTTGAGTACAGACAGACTACTGGTTATTACTAGTACAATGGATAAAACGAAATACTGCTTTGCATAAGAATAGTAAAAGGAACAGCTGTGTACGGCCATATGTGCATATTAACATACGTTTTGTGAGTAGGTACGTGAGTTCAAGCTATCGTTTTGAATTTCGAACAGTGAAGATCAAGAATTTAAATTATAATGTACCTAGGTAATAAAAGATTATTCGGTACGTGTTCGTTTAAAAATTAAGAGATGATAAAAATGTATGATTCTAAAAAAGTTACCTACATCGATGTATTTACGTTTTAGAATAACAAATTATCAATAAAATTATATTATATTATTATTATTTATGGGCAATAAACAATAATGGTAACCACATCCTTCCTGAATAGCATTAATTATGACACGAAGTCGTCTAATATGAAAAGTTATAACCTACACAAACTTACTATTAATAATAGAATTATGATTTTGTTTTCATTATCTTATTAATTATTGTATGTCCCTTTTATGTCCAGTAATATAGACCTATAAACATAGAGACAAAACAATAATGGACATTGTTTCAATGATGACCATAGTCATTAAATTATTCTGTCATGTATGTATACGATGAATAATGAGTGTACATTAAGTAATAAAAATAATTTATAATGGAGTTAATCTAACCTTCGGACAAGTGTATTTTTAAACTTTAATTCCTCGTACAATGAACTTTGTTAGTGATTATACTGCATTTGGTTGTAGGGATAGTGTGGTAAAGCGATCACTGTTGCCAACTGTCGTTGTGGCAGCATCGGATAGAATAATTATTTGTGTTATTCACCAATTTTGCATTAAATTTGTGTCAGACACTAAACGTTAAGTGTCTAACACTTTTTTTTTTCCCGACACCTATATCATACCAATAACCACATGATCACATTCAAACATAAGATTTAATCATTTGACAAACGTAACAATCTTTACTACAATATCAAATTGCAACAATTACACAAATTACACAATTTGAAATAATACGTGACTTTTTTGGTGCCATCGCCTGGCTGGTTCCGACAACAATCACACAATTTTAATTTTAAATTTTAACTGCAGTGACGGGCGTGGCGTTTGAGCTATTACCATTATATATTTAATATGTAAGGTCAGTTTCTTAACTAACATAATGTTTGATAGCTTTAATTCTTATCTAGTTAATTATAAAGGCAAGGAACATTAACGTAGAGTCCGACTTATCTCTCTTAGGCTTAGTCGCAGCCGCTTAAAACCTCTTTCAAACGGAACATTTTTGAAGTGACATTTTGATAAAAGGGGATATTGCGATCTATAGACATTTTGAGATGTGAACGTTTTGCGACAGAGCTCTTGTTAGTTTGGGAAAGGGTATAACTATTAACCTATGCGATGTAGCCATGCACGACATTGCTTGTCAGTCAGGGTGAGCCTGCACGAGCTTACATAAATTTTAATTATTAAATACTTTGATTTACAAACTTATGAAAATTCACGTTAAGGAGGAAAACTAATACCATCTCACTTATTTGGTGAATGAGGCTGTCGGAGGTGTTGTATTTTTGACGTAACAACGTCTTATAAATCGATGGAGCCGGCTGCACGCACGAAAAAACATGACGTATGCGGCGTTACCTCGCATTCTTATGACGTTGTCACGTTCAACTATCGTCAGTAAACCGACTTTACGGACAACCGATTTTTTTCCTACCATTGTAAGTAGTAATACGGCAAGTGACACCCCTGCTAATGAAATCTTTCATAGGTTACTGTAACCGCTAACCACCAAAAGGGTCGTACGCTGGTATGCTACCTCATTAGTATCAAAATTAATAACTGTATTCTTTCTCGATCATCAAATACTTCGTTCCGCTTTCAATAGAAAATTAATCCATAAATTAATGAGCAATGAAGCGTCTTCGATCACATTCATATGCCAACATGCGTGGACGCATTAGAATAAGAACGCAAACATATCAATAGCATTTCTCACATAAATTATTAAGCATGCATGCATGGGAATAAGATGGTAGACAATGGAATAAATCTTAATAAATGATCGAGCACGGTTGCCAGATTTCCCCTTTAACCCTTTCAATGCGACACCTGGTCACAACGCTCAAGTCAAAGTTTCCTTTATCGTATTAGCATAATATTTATAATATTTACAATAGGATGTTTTATTCAAAGTAGCTTACATTTTAATGTACGGTAGTTTATTGTTATAGATAAGGGATGGGACAATGACGCACTTTGTGGTGGTTTGTAAGACGAGGTTGAAAGAGATATGGTGAGAAGTTAACGAGGTAGTCAGTCGGGCATTGTAGTATATTTTTATATCTGTAGTGATTTTTTATTTATGCATAACAAGGTGTGGTTGTATAAAATTTATAACGTATATGATGTCTGAAGTCGAAAGATATGCGATTATAATGATAATTAATGTAGGTTTGCAATTTAGTTTTCATTATTTCGTAATTCCATATTTTCATTATCATTATTTTTATACATATTTTTTCATATTATATAAAGAACAAAGGAGTGTATACACAAGTGACATCGTGGCATTCTGTAGAACAAAGGATCCAAGTTTAAAATCTACTAACCGATTTCTAGAACAATTTAAACAAAGTTCGTTTGCAATCATTAAATTAAAACCGAAAGTAATATTCATTCATAACGAACAAACTATCAGTTGCATCTTCCGATCCAATTTCGAAGACGACAAAAAATCCTTTTAACTCGACAATAGACAGCGGGCTTTTGTCTAGAGACCGTCAAATGATACGCATTAGTTTTTTGCGTTATGAATACATTTAAAACAGGAAGGATGTGAAAGTCGAGGCATTGAAGACACCGTATGCCGAGAAGGGTTAGGAGGGGTATTTTAGAGCGGTTGTGCCATACAAAGAAATAGGGATAATGGGTGAAACATTATATTAACGAATGAATTATTACCGCTATTTTGTTGTGGTTTATCATTTTTTTGAATGGGTTAAGTTAAAAATTATTTTGACGAGTAAAAAACGGATGTAAATTATTTTAAATTGATATCAACGTAAATGCAATTATAAAGAGAACAATAAAGTTACTCAGCAAAACCAATTTTATCTTGCATGAGTCTAATTATTTTGTCCTAAAATTGCTACTGTTTTTTGGTATCTTTTACAATTAAGGAGGCAAAAAATGGTGAGTTATAAAAACATTAGGTTTCGGGTTCATGTCAATATCAATACAATGTAACCTTGGATGACTTTAGACGACCTGAGGTGAAATTATTTCGGTATTAGGTGTCGGATTTAATAAGTGCTATGTTTAAATCTAGCTATCAATCAATTTACTATCTAACTTTCTCTTGAAAGTTAGAGCAAATACGTGTTATCTTAATATAAGATCAAGGTACAATGTTCAAGTAGTAAGCATTTTTTTCTTTAGATATACAAAAAAAAACAGTTAAAAAAACGTTATAACCTATAAAAATACGTTTTCCTTTTTATTACGATAATTATTAGTTTGCGTTAAACTTGTAATTAGATTTATTATGATAAATAATATTGGCTTTGTCATTATAGAAAAAAAAGATATATAATATAAAAAGTAAAAAAAAAGACAAAAAAAAAGAAACTAAAGAGAGTAAATACATGATTTTAGATTGACATGGTCATTTACATTAAAATTAGAATTATAAACGGGATATTTACCATGTTTAGTATCTTTTTCGAGAATCCGATATTTCGGCACTGTTACAAGTACCCCGAGTACATCCGTGATCATGGTACTTGTAACAGTGCCGAAATATCGGATTCTCGAAAAAGATACTAAACATGGTAAATATCCCGTTTATAATTCTAATTTTAGAGTAAATTTAATATGAAAAATATTTGATTGAATCAATGACGCGGCTAAAATGATTTTTTTTAATGATGGTGATAAAGTCACTCTTAAATTACAATAGGAATCAAACATTAATCTAATTAATGAAAAAAATGTAGATCCCGTCGGTAATACGTTGAAGATACATCCATCTAAAGCGCGACCGTTATAGGGATCATTTTTTATTGGCCTTTCATTGACTAACATACTCTTTGAAACAAATATGTAGCTTCGATAAAGGCCTAAAAGTCACAACGCGCACCAGCGAGGCTTGATCCCACGACGCGACGAGTTAACAATTCAAGATGACTGTCGTAACCGCTGGGCTGTGGCTAGCTCTCGGTACTATAGCGAAAATGTTGACCATATTTTGAGTCAATTATTTTAGCGCATAATAATTTTTAAACAATTTAAACAATAGTACATTAGAAGTATTAATTACCTAGTGCATCTCGTACGAAGCATATCTGAAACAATAAAAAGAAAAATAAATAAAAAGTATTCAACGCTTATCTTGAGGACGTCCTCTAACTTCAGGTAGCTGGATTTGTTTAATCTTTAGTAGATAAACATGGACTTAAAAGTGGTATGATAATATTAAAGTAAGTGAATTTATCTAAACTGTTTAAAAAAAATAGTTAAGTAGTTCTTACTTTAGTTTAAACGGTATGTTGAAATTAAAAAAAAAAGTAAAACCCTCTAATGGTTTAATTTTAACTAATATCAACATCGACAGGGTACGTAAAGGCTGTACCGGACCCTGAACGATAATAAATAAATATAATATAAAATTAACATACAATAAATGTTCAATTTTATTATGTGCCTACCCAGAGATAAATTATAGCATTTTTTATTTGTGCAATTTAGCAATTAACATTTATGCTCACTGTCAGAAGTAAAACTAGCAACCTAGGCATGCTTATTACAGCAGTAAAAAAAGATAAAAATTGAAATTAGAACAGTTATGTTTCACGTCATTCAACAGGCTGATATCGTGTCATGTTCGAGACTCACAAATGCTCACAATAACCATTCAAGACAGTCAAACGGAAGTATGATTATGATTTCATGCGTCCGTGAATGTAGCTTTATTTTCGTTTTATATGTTTCAAGTAATTATTAGCTGCATAGAAATGGATGGATTTTGATGATTTATAGCTAGAATAGCGTTTTAGAAGTGTTCACTTATCGTAATGAAATTAACAATAAAATGGACTTAGATCGGCAGCATAAAACAAAATCTGAATGTTCAACTATAATACTTTTTTATTTTAAAATGTATGTGCGCTCAACATACATATCGGCCTCTGTGGCATAGCGGTAGTGCATTCAGCTGCTACGAATGGGGGCGAAGGTTCGATTCCCGCTCAGTACAAATATTTATTATTAGTGTCTATTTGCATTGGTCTGGGTGTTTCTACGTATAATATGTATGTATTTACAAAAAAAAAGTATATAAGTATGCTTATCCTCATTCTGGAACCCATAACACCAGTTAGTTTAACTATGTTTCCTTTGGGTCTAGAAAGCGTTAGAATATTTATATCATACTATTCGTGGAAGAAGAGCATAATTGAACTTGCGTCGATTTAGTTTTTTTTTCATATTCGTTACATATTTTAAACAAAATCGGTTGTAAGTATATATCTGATAGCAAAAAAAATTGGCTATGTACTGTAAAATTTATACGCATTTAGCTTTCGTAGGACGGTATTAGGGCCGTTTTTTCGCTCTCCTGATAATCATGCAATTTTAACATGACGCTTTTCTTCAACAAATAGTGCGATATAATAATATCTAAGTCCAATTACGCGTATAAATAATCCAAACGTAAAGAATGATTTATTGAAATCTTTATCGCGTGAAAGTGTCAACAAATCTTATTTGATCATCCATCTTTGTCTTACTAGAGTTATCGCTCGCTTATATCTGTGTGCGAGGCCCATACATTATTTATGTATGCTTAAATTTGCATCAACTTTTCAAGGGTTAACCCGTACCGATGTTCGCGCATCGTAATCGTGTTGCATGCGTAAACAGACGCGCCATTTAAATTTTTAATACTAAGTAGGTATATTTTTGTTTTTTATTTATAATTTTGCAAATTTTTTTTTCACATTTAGCAATTGATTTGATTCTAAATATACATTTTATAGGTTAGAAATAAAAAAATAAAAAAATGATATAATATTACTTTTTTTTATATTTAGGACACGTCAATTTGACTTCACCTCGCCTGCTGGTAAGCTGAAGGTAAAGTCTCAGGAAAGAGGGTCATCATTACATACACGTATCATGTTAACAATGGTGGCACTCAGCTTGGCGGCCTCATCAGAAGAGGATTGTCGTCGCAGCACCACGTGACACCCACCGGTCCCACTAGTGCTGCGACCACAATCCCCCTGCCCGGGGCACCACAATCCCGTCCTAGATGTTCTCTTTGAAGCCCAAATTAATCAAATCACCTGCAAGCTGGCACACCTATCGATTCTGCGCCAGAGGGTCATGGCTCTGGCGCAGGTTCTCCTCTCGAGGTTCTCACTCCCATATGAACCAAAAGAAGACAAATAAAAATGGATGAAAGATGAAAGTGGACCAGGGGCTCAGAAGTGAAAGCCTTGGATAGAACAGGGAGCACCACTTAGAGGATGGTGATGATGATGATGATATAAATACTAAGAATTTTAAATTGAGAAACCTCATCAACAACACATCATACATACACAACATTAACACTAAACAAGAAGTTTTTTTAAATAATCATCACATAAGATTTTGTAGTGTGTAATGTGATGCCGTTTGCCTTGAACTTAAGCGCAACATTGTAGCTTTAATATAATATCAAGTTTCTAAACGTGACTTCGTAGAAAGGTCCGCAATATGGCAATAGTTCGAACTTGTAAATTAATATTTAAGTAATAAGATGAACAAGTATCACGAAGTTTTTTGAAGGGAACATACATCAGAGGGCCAATTCTCGTAATAAAATGTTCAAAATTCAGTCTCAATTTAGTCTCGATCTCATGTTGATCTCCCAAATGTCAAAAAGGTGATCTCGTAACAAAACTTTCAATATTTTCAATAAAATTTTGTTACGAGAATACCTTTTCCTATAAAAAAGGAATTTTCGAAACAAAATTTTCAATATTTTCAACAAAAATGTATTATACGAACACCTTTTTTGACATATGGGGGATCGACATGAGATCGAGCGTAGATTGAAAATGAATTTTGAACATCTTTTTATTACGAGAATTGGCCCTCAGGACTTATAAAACGTAGGTACTTAAGTAACTAAGGTTGGATTTGATCAGTGAAAATCCGGTAAACTATACTGGGTTCTCACGTTTCACTCGAACACTGAGTAAAATTTATTAACACAGTGTAGTTTAATCGAATATATAAGAAACCAACAATACAAAAATATCAAATATTAACAAAAAAAAAACAAATAAACGACACGTACCCATTTCAAATAAAGAACACTCGAAGACGCGCCTCAAGTCGGAAATTACATTACAATAGTTTACAAGTTGGAGTCTAATAAAAAGGCGGTACGTACTTAATGTGATTGTATCCTATTGTGAGGCCGTGGGCTATGGATTTCTTTCTATTGTGGTGCATTTTACAACGAAGACAGTAATGAATTGCTTGTTACTTTATGTCAAGCAAAATGTTTTGACAGCCAACGTAATCAGAGAAAGTTGAACGGCTCTCATTGACCAAATGTCTTTTATTTTTTCTATGATTTCAATATTTGATTTTGTAACTATAGTCTATCCTTGTTTATTCGATATTTGACCATCATTAATTAGCTATATTTAAAGATGCTAAAATACACTTAAGTATAAAATATAAAAATGGACGATCTGAAGAAGGAAACTGGGATAGACTGGACGCGGAAGGCTAAAGACCGGGTGCTATGGCGTATTGCGAGAGGCCCATGTCCAGTAGGACTGAAATAAGCTAATTGATTGATTTGATTTGAAGAATTACAAATAAAAAAAGTCCTAAAATACCGGTCTTAAAATAAATACATAATGAATGTTAATCTTTAAAATTTTAAAGTTCAAAAATGTGCATCCAAAACATCAACTTCAATATTGTTGAATGGGGCAGGTCAAAAAACATTAAAATATAATTTATTATGTGTCATGCTATAGCCTTGAAAGTTCTCAAAGCAATAAATATTAAATGAAATATTTTTTTGGACAATGCACTTGAAATATAGCTTGTTTTTGTTTAATTACCTGTCAAAAAGATACATCTAACCTTATAGAAGTGGGCGAAAAAAATGCTCTTTTAGAGAATAGAGCTCTTCAGAATGAGGTCATGTTCTTTTTTCAATTTGAAACTTTTGATATCAACTTTGTTTTTTTTTTCGTTTGCAGTCGTATTCTTTAGAAGTTTATCGATTTCCGGTTCTTTAGATTGTCTATTTATTGATTGTTATTTTTTATTGTTAGTTGGGCAACGGCAATTTGAAAAGGAAGTTTTATAATTAATAATTAATAACAATAGTTACTGCCACAAGGGGTGAATCTGTTCTTAAGCGTTTTTTTTTGTGATTAATACGCCTTCGAGTAATTAATTCTTCAGTTGATGTAAACGTTATTCATTTTCTATTTCCCGTTAGACTGCCTTTAAATTATAAATAAGTACTATAATTCAAGCTAGTACTATTATGCCTTAAACAGCATGTCTACCAAAATAATGGTTGCTCATGATTTGGTAAGGTAATTACGACGACAGATCACATTTAAACCGTTAGCCCTATTAGCCGGTAAGAGGTACAACATTGTTGTTGTCAAAGTAATTGCAATTTATTACCAGTTTACGTCAATTATTGAATTTAAAGATACATATAGATATTCTTTTAGTATGTACTGGACAATTATGTGTATACCTATTTTAATACTACCTATTTTAATAATGCTTTTGTCGACTTGTTTATGTACGAATAACTCCATAGTTGCATGGTACATTCCTCTGTGTTGATTAAGATGTAGGTAAGTAATAATAACTACTGACTAACGCTGTTTATACAGAGCAGTTAGTACTAACTGTTATTTATGAAACTTCAGTCGCGTGGAATTCACGTTTGATCGACTTATTTCTTTCCTATAACCTATATGTTAGAAAGGTTCAAAGTGTGAATGTGGAGGGCTCATGGCAGATGAGGATGGTGAACTTATTACATATTAAAAAAAAACCGTATTCCTAGAAAATTTAAAAATAATTTAGACAATATGTTGGCAAGAAAAATTACAAAATATGTCAAGAAATTATAAAAGGTTTTTGTTTAGGAGGAAGTATTGATGAAACTTTACATAGGTTAGTAGGTACAATATACATGAAAATATTATGTTCATGTATAGATCATGGTTTGTCTGTGTACCAAATTTAGCAGCCAAATCAGTCCAGCCGTTTACTGTATAAGAATATACACACTGAAATAATAAAGCATATACTGAAACAAAGTATAGTTTCATTTATTTCCATATCTGTTTGTTAGTTCATTCTCTTGCATCGTGACAATATAGGTACTATATTAAAATGAGTTTTCAATCGCAGTTTCCTGTTATTATCAAGTTATTATTACCAGCCCGAGTCGTATGAACTAATTTGAAATGCAAATGCTTTTTGTGTTAAATGATCAACTGCAGTTTATTAAATAAATACCATGTTAGAACAATCTCGTTTCGTTCTAACTAATAAAGATGCGAGATCAAATATAGACTGTGTATTCTACAAGACCTGCCATACGGAACCAAAAAAATGTCCAGTAAGTTACGGTCGGTTCATTGGTTTTGGTTATAACTTGTTTTGTCGACCGTGAGCGAATGACAGATGCTATCGTCTATTTTAAAACAAATATTTCTATCGTTATTTTTACACAAAGTTAACTAACCAATTACGTGTTTATACAATTATAAAATTGTAAATTAGTTGTGTCTGTAAATTGTAAATATAAAAAAAAAACTTGGGTTGTGTTAAATGAACGATTCTGAACACAAAAATTTATTTTTTTGGAATTCTTGCCTTTTTGTTCGCGATGGACGCAAAAGCTACTGAACTGATTTTGATGCGGTTTTCTATAAGAAAGTTCTTGGTCAGACTTAATATCTGCCGTATGTTTGATTGCAACTGATTAAGTAGAACCGGAGATGTGACCAAAAAACGATAACCGACATCCACACGGGCGGAGTCGCGGGCATCAGCTAGTATGATATAATGTTACTTACTGTTATTCTTTCGCATTTTTTGTGATCATTTATTGTGATTTGTAATGTTATAAGTTTTTGCATTACACGAAGGAAATGGGTAAAATTAAGGCGTTTTTGATATCTTGGTAGCATGTAATCTACACCCAAGGTTTTAATAATTAAAGCATAAGGCAAGGGTTACATTATATGGATAGATGTTTGTCACTCAGTCACAGCAGAACGGCTGAACGGACCTCATGATGTTGAATATACTGCTTCCGGGCTGTTTGGCCGTGGTCCATTATGATAGGAAACTTGTGTTCCAAACGTTTCGTCGATCACATCGGTCGACATCTTCAGTGGTACAGGTCCGGGCGCCGACCTATGGACCACGGCCAAACAGCCCGGAAGCAGTATATTCAACATGCAACGCCAGCCGTGAAAGCCTTAAGATTTATATATGGATGATATTTACTTAGATTAGTCTGAACCTATCCCCAGAATGAAAAGTAGTATGTATGCTACTTTTCATTTCGGGAATAGGATTCAGGCGGTCGTGGGATGCCGATCAGTATTTCATGAGAAGTCAGGGACCATAGTTAGTCCTAAATAACTTTTGAAAACGGAAATACAAACTGAACCCGTGTGAAGCGACCAAGTCCGCTAGTAAAAAAATATTCAACAATTTTCACCAGTTACTTCACATTTCAACAATTGCCTAATACAATTTTGCTTGTCTGTGTATGTATCATTAATTCTATTCTTGGCCGTGACCACACATGAGTCACAGTGTAGGCAACATGTTTTCATGTTATTGGACAAATGTTGAATATTGGTGTATAAAGCGTTGTTATTGATTAATGTGTGTTCAAAATTTTGGCAAACATTGTTGGTAAATGGATTAAAAAACAAATTATTATTTATATATTATTGGAACTTAGGATCCTCAGTATTTGTTCCTATCATATCAGGTCATAGGTCAGGTCATCGTCGGGGCAAAACGGTGACATCGGGGTTCCCAAACTCGTGGGGGCCATCTCGAAACCGGAGATGGCCCAGGGTCAGTCGGGGTGCGAGGGATATGCTCTATGGGCAACCTTACACCCCGGCGTCTGTAGACCCCAGACGGCGTGCGGCTTTAGTCGGTTCAAGCCCGACATAACCACCCCCGCTGGCCGGCGGGGGGTCACCGAGGGGATTTCCGCATGAAAAAATAAATGTCAGGTCATCGTCATTATCTTCACACCGTTAGCCTCGGTAGCATCTCAATCTTGCACTTTGGAGTCCAGGGTTCTCCTCTCCACAATGTGAATTATTATAACTTTATAAATATTTTAACGTATGTATTACTTCAGACATCGTTTTTGAAAACTTTTGCAAAAAATACAATCATTAAACATGTAGGATACATATAGTATAAAGAATGTTCTATTTTTAAAATCTCAATTTAAACTTGGAATTCGTTGACAAATGTTTTAATATTTAGTCAGAGCTTGACGCCATGCATAATAAAATATTTTGCAAAGCAAAATGGCGATCAACAAGAATTACCGAAGTCGGTAGTCGGTAACCACTACCCGCACCGTAATATCATAGAGCAGCATATTATTATGGTGTTATTGGTCATCACAGACCGATACTTTGTGGTCATTTGACGTCGGTGGACGCGATGGCAATACTGTTGTAGGTTTATTGCTATTTTGTGATCAACTGGACGCGTTCTGAGAAAAGGTGATTTATAAAATGTTTTATTTATTTCTATACACGAAGAAATGGTTGAACTGTTATGTTATTCGCTGCGGCAAATTGCCTGCGATCGATTAGTTAGATTGCAATCTTTTTTTATTCTTCTCTTTTACTTTGCTACATTATTATAAATTTAAAGTAGATTATCTATTCTTTATAGAGTTATTCTTGTATCTTAAATATTTATTTACCTACTTATACAGCATCTACGCTCTCGGCTACAGCTCTAAAGATTTTGATGAAATATTGTATTTTAATATGATGTTTTTACAAAAAAAGAATTATATTAAAACTAGATTTCTTCGTTATACATAATGTATAACTCGATCTCGTAAATCTTTACGGTAAGTAGGTATAAAATGCATTTTTGGTATTGATGTTAGCATGCTAAGCTCGAAACTACGAGATGTTGTTAAAAAAACAATCGTAGTTAGGTGGCCTAGGTACTTTATATTCATAACTGCCCCCGCTGGCCGGCGGGGGGGGGTATCCGAAGGGATTTCCGCACGAAAAAAAATAAAAAAAGGTACTTTATATTATATACTTATTGGGCCACCTTACACCCCGGGATCTGAAAACCCGGGACGGCGTGCGGTTTTAGTCGGTTCAAACCCGACATAACCTCCTCCGCCTGCCGGCGAGGTGGTATCCGAGGGGATTACCGCACGAAAAAAAAAAGGTACTTAAATGTGTGGTGGGTTTCGAAGTTAGACCCCTTTGATCGCACCAAACTTAAGTGTTCTACTTATAATAAATAAATAATAATATTTATTTATTTACTTACTTATTTTTAAATAAAGGTAGCTACTTAATTCATATTTGAATGAAAACATGCATACAAAATGCTTAAAAATTTAATTGAATTATACCTAACTATTTAATAGTTAAGTAGGCGTAACAAAAATTTAAGTTAAAATATTTTTATTCACTTATTTTTAATTAAAAGTAATTAATCTTGAAATATTTTTATTATTATACCTAACTAACTACTTAATAGTTAAGTAGGCGTAACAAAAAATTAAGTTACAATATTTTTATTCACTTTTTTAATTAAAAGTAATTAATCTTTCAAATATTTTTATTATTATACCTAACTATTTATAGTTAAGTAGGCGTAACAAAAATTTAAGTTAAAATATTTTTTGTTCACTTATTTTTATGCTAATATCTAGTAAATAATTATTTAAAAAAATACAAGTCAACTTAAGGATGTACATTCTGTTTGTTAGTTTTATTTATGGCCCATTTACTGGCAAATTTATTCACCATGACTAATATTAAAGACAATCTACGTAACAATATATATATACCTATTTTAGAAAATATTAAACTGGAAGGTATACTATAAAATAAACTGATAAAAACTAATATTATCTTTCTATATAAATGGAAAAGTTTGCATGGATTAATGTTACTCAATCACGCCAGAACGGCTGAACGAAAGTGGATGAAATTTAGCACAGAAATAGATTATAGCCTGAAATAGCACGTAAGCTTCTTGTTATCCCGCCTGGGTTCCTATGGGCTGCTATCGGCTCAGTATTTCACGAAGGCGGAGTCGCGAGCAATATTATTATAAAGGATCAATAGCAAATGATGATTAATAGTTATGCCAACACTCTTGATTTGGTAGAATGTGCGCATGTGAGCACATCTTTATATTTCTAACTAGCTGATGCCCGCAGCTCCGCCCGCGCGGCGGTCGGTTATCGTTTTTTAGTCATATCGCCCGTTCTACTCAACCAATTGCAATCAAACATACGGTAGATTTTAAGCCTGACCAAGACCAAGAATAGAAAAACCCCCATTAAACTCCGTTCAGTACTTTTTGCATCCATCGCGAACAAACAACAAGAATATTAAAAAAAAATATGTTTGTCTTTAGAATCTTTCATTTAACATACACCCAAGTTTTTTGTGGTAAATATCTCCAATGTACAGGCACAACTAATTTACAATTTTGTAAAAGAAACAGATAAATACCGACAATACCATTTTCGTAGATGACAGAATAAATTGATTTCTAGAATCGATGGCACACGTCATATTTTCATATAAATGTTAAATACGTCTTTCTTTAAATGACTGGTTTTATTACATGCTTTTCTGTAAGCTTATATGTTCATCATCATCAGAGCGTACCTATCGAGCGACACAGACTAATACATACATACAAATATTTGCACTGAGCGGGAATCGAACCCGTAATCTCTGACGTAGCAGTCGAACAGACTACCGCCACGCGACACGGGTCGTCAGGCTACGCAAAAATGTATTAGGTACAGTCCCTCTGTCGGGGTGCGAGGGATATGCTCTATGGGCAACCTTACACCCCGGCGTCTGTAGACCCGAGACGGCGTGCGGTTTTAGTCGGTTCAAGCCCGACATAACCGCCCCCGCTGGCACGCGGGGGGGTATCAGAAGGGATTTCCGCACGATGAAAAAAAAAAAAAAAAAAAGGTACAGTCCCTCTGAAAATACAAATTTACACACGATCTTTACATTGAAATAAATCAATTGGAAATTAATTACATTGAAAAAAAAATTGAAGTACAAAGTGTAATCTTCAGAGGGTTGGTAAATCATCTATATTATTATTTTTTGTGTAAATATTTAGAGCTATGGTGTCAGTAATTTGGAATGTTTTAAGCGAATACCAATGGCGACTCTACATCTTTTTCTCTCGGTATTTTCTCTCATGTTGTGTGGAACCAGCCGATTGCCACCTACCGGAGACGTAGGTATCCAGTTTCCTTCTAAGAATTTCCTAACAGAAACACCCAAATACATTTTGTTCAACCCGGGAATCGAGCGTTAGACCCACAAGATCGCACGTAAACTTATGCAAAGGGACCAAATTTTTATGAGAATCTTATTTTGTAGTTTTACTTCATTTTTACCATTGGTTTACTTTATTTTGGTTAGTGTACTGTCAACGAGACAGTAGCTTAACAAATTCCAATCTATTGATCACCTTAGCTCTTAACCCTTTTTTTTTTTCGTTTCTTTAACTTTGTCCTCTGGAGAATATAAAACTACTTAATTCATGTATTCCTGGGTAAAAAAAGTTTGTAAAGATTTTATTGTTAACCAACTTTTGTCGTTATCTGTACAATATATAAATATTCTGCAATATTCTACACAGCGCTATCTAGACTCAAAGTGAGCTTGGTTTAAATAGCTTGTGTTATGGATTCTAGAATGCGGATAAACCTACTTAGATATTTTTTATTTTTTATTTTTCCAGATCAATGCGAATATAAATATTCATGTATACAAGTATATACACTGATCGGGAATTGAACCCGCGACCGCGACGCGAGAGGTCGTCAATAAAGAGTTTATCTATCTAGTATGAAAAAGGAATTTGACCTGAAAACAATGTGTCAGATTATACAATACATACAAACACATGTTGGTTGGAAAGCAAAATGCGCGCACGCATAAAATAAACATATTGCGAGCACATGAAGTGTTGCTGTCATTTTTGTATGTACATGTATTAAGGTGTATGTGGGCAACAAACAATGTTGTCGGAACAGGGTTACCGCTGCAAGTTAAGCTACTGACGTAACGTGTTATATATGTAATGAATATGAATGTACTGAAAAATGAAATAAACTACTTCAAGCGTCGGTAGTTTAGTGGTTAAGGAGTCCACCTTGACCGGTCCCGGCTACAAACCCTAGCCTTTACACTACCGACATACAGCCACTTCTAACCCAAGCAATTAATGATGTTACTCATTGAATGAATGTCACACATTGAA
Organism: Cybosia mesomella; assembly: GCA_946251805.1. Lineage (NCBI taxonomy): Eukaryota > Metazoa > Arthropoda > Insecta > Lepidoptera > Erebidae > Cybosia > Cybosia mesomella. The sequence goes on from OX276401.1 coordinate 26,528,259, forward strand.
ATAAAACTATTATTAACGGATTCTATCGCGATTGATCCCGAAGTTTCGGTTGCTTTTCAGCAGCCATGGTCCCCGTGACCAAAAAGTTAGCTAGCTAGAAAAGTTAGCTTCCTTATAATTGCTACTAATTACATCAAACGTCACCCGGTGGATGGATGCAGCAGTAACCTGATATCACTTATATGTTATTGACTCTGCCCAACTCCCTAAAAAGCTCGCGTTATATCTTTTGGTTTCTGGCTGTATGTACTCTGGTGACATAACATAACATAACATAAACTCACGCCTGTATCCCCGAAGGGGTAGGCAGAGGTGCTAGCACCCACATTTCGCCAGTTTATGTTTAGGTCCCAATGTAATAGGTGGCGAGCCTATTGCCATTAACCGGGCACTTATAAACCTGCGATAAATACACACATAACTTCGAAAAGCATCGACAAGTCATTGGTGTGTGCCATGGTAAAACCTGGGATCGAACCCGAGACCTCGTCTCAGCAGTCCATTACCCATACCACTAGGCTACCGCGGTACTTAGTACGCGCGGTACTGAGTATGTATATACAATACAACTCATCACCAGAAGCCAAATATTAGGTAACTATAATTATATTGCAGTTTATATATTGTGTTGTAGTTCTAGTAGAGAGGTTCCAAAATCAAACAGGAAATTACTTTTTTTCTGATTCTAGCGCTGAGCTCGAATACATTTGTCTTATCTGGGTGTAATTTGAATTTCACGTGCGAACTTTGTTTCAATAAAATCCGGTTGAAATTAATATGAACAATAAAAAAGTTAAATTTACGATTCTGTATTATCCCTTTCACCGTTCTGGGTCGCTAAAAGATAATTTTGTAGCTTACCTTTTTAAATGACAATGTAATAAGGTTTCATATTTATTTAAACGTACTTAAAATAAAATTTTTTTTTTCGTAACTTTGACCCACACTTTTCGTTTAAGAATTAGGTTAATACATTAATTGTATGTCTCTATATTAATTATATTGTCGGAAGTTCACGCGAATTTTAGAAACTGAAATAAAACTATTTTTAACGGATTTTATCCCAACCTCGATAATTAACGGATTTTTTTAACTACAACATCGGAAAAAGTGTAAAATAATAATAGTCTGCACTATTGAACTGCATAAATACATATACACACTTTAAAAATCAGACTTCAAAAGAAATCAATATAATGCGTTTCTGGTGGCGAGCGGGCCGCTAGATCCCTAGAGGTTGATTCGATAACACGTGAATGTCACCTCTGGTATTGCAAGCACTCATAGCCACTCATAGGCTCTAGTGACCGTTTACCATCAGGCAAGCCGTATGCCTGGCCTTAGCAGTAATGTCTAAGACAAAATAGCCGAAACTGTGTAGGTAATCTGTGTATGTCAAGATTTAATTTCAAAAATGAATGCTCGTAACTACACTTTTACGGTTTCAGGTTTTTAACATTGTTGTAGGTACTCCCCTGACGATTTACGGAGTCCACCCCTCTCTCTACCTTCCATTATTTACTAACAATTGAAGCGTTATTGGTTCAAACTACAGATAAAATCACTCGCAAACATACACACGAAGTGACAGTTTAACAACTTTGCAACTACTTAGTACCAGCGTAATTACAAACAGCCATTATAAATAAGCATACAGACACACAAACACGATAAATACACATTTACGAAATGGCCAAAATTACATTTAATTGTAGCTAAAATGGCTGACGGCCAAACTTTAACACAAATAAAAATTGTTAACGAGTGAAATTGATGTGACCGGTTGAAAATTTACTCAGTTTATGAAGTGACTAAGAAAATACATTAAGTGATGAAAGGAGGGCGTGTTGGTAATGAATGCTTTACAGACGTTAATTACAAATTACAGGACGGAATTAAAAACAGGATATGATTATGTACACAGTACCTACCTATATAAAATAAAGTCACTATTACACGCGTCTGTCTGTTTTTCTGCTCACTTCTTATGAACCACACGATGAATTTTGATACTGTTTCCACTGTGATTTTTTTTCTACGTAAGGTTGATTATTACAATAGAAGGTATGAAATAGTTTATCTAGTAAATTCATCTAAACTACTCAACATATTTTGATACTTTAATTGCCATTTAGATTTTTTGAAGTAGTTTTGACAGTTTTCAACAGATTTATTCGTCCTAAATAAGGTTTGGAAGAATGAGTAAACAAATTCCTGCCATACGAAGGGGGCGGGTCGCAAGTAAAATAAAAAACAAACTATTAAATGAATGTATTTATTGTAAGTACAGTCTATTTTTTTTCCGTCAATACGGTATGAATGTACTACAGGAAATAATTTATCAAACTTTAATTATTTTTTTGAAAATGGCTTAAGTATTGTATTAAGGAATTGTGGTAACGACAGCTGACCAATATGATAGACCTGAATTATTGGATTGATCTCACTAATTATAGTGTTAACTATTAAATATAGTTTTTATACATATTAAGCAGTTTCCAATTAGTAGAGCTTTATAACATTAATAATTCAAATGCGCGTGTGTCTGTGTATACTCACATTCGTCAGTAGTCTGTATTTATACCTACACATATAATCAGCCTTTGGCTAGAATAAGATGTGCTTATGAACAATAATTAGCGACCGGGACTCAAACCTGGGCTGTATTTGTGACTAACGATCTGGTTTGTCCCCGCAGGCGTTTAGTTATTAATAATTACGACAAACAACCAACTGCAAAGCAACATTAAATGTTTATACATGATTCGATTAGTGAGTATACTAATTTCTCCGTCTGACATAAAAAAAAAGTATAATTAACGATTGCAAAAATAAGCAAAAAATCTACAAAAACAGACACGTTTAAATATTTTAGTCGTGTTAACTACAAGTAGCGTTATTATTCAACAATCACGTATTTATGAGTGCTTTACCGTAGGAAATGCACTACAGATTTAGCACAGAGACCATTAGCGTGCTTCCATCAATCATATACTGTCTAACCAAAAAAATCTATCCGTGTTCTTAAAACAAAAGTCGATCAAATTAAAAAAATCGCCCAAAGCTCCAAGATAAAGTCCAAAACGAAGTCACGACAAGCCTTAAGGCCACAGAAAATAAAAGGTTGCCCAGGGCCGAACTAAATTAATAATTCCACGCTTACAATCGTATATTTCGTGCAACACACCCAAATTATTTCGAGATAAAATATATAATATATAGCTCTACATGCGATTGCATATCTCGAAGTGATACATTGAGTACGTACATGGAATTTAAAAAAAAACTAGTAATTATTATTACGTCTCGTTTCTCCTTACATTGGAACCAAAACTAATATTTATATTCATTTGTATTTCATGAATCTGTAAATTTTTTAAATTAAAAAATCAAATTGCAGCTTATGCAATCGGCTTTTAGGTCTGTTAATTTTCAATTTAAAGGAATGTACGAGGACTAAAATAATTGGAAGTGGTAGCCTTATTGTTGATGACGTTTAATAACAGGTTATAATAAAATAGTTATTTTCTTTAAGTTGCCACAAACCGCTTTATACACGTTATAGAAACAGGACTTAAATGGTGAAATGAAAAACTAATTATAAAAGGAGAAATAATATACCTAAATTAAAAGGGGTCTCGACATATGGCATCGTATCCGAACCGTTAAAACATTACTTACGTCTTTATTAGGCATATAAGTACAATCATACGTTCTTTTGCTGTTCATACCTTAGCTGTAGCATGGCAACATAGATAAGGCACGACAGTATGTTGTAGGTATAATACATTTGACAAAACATAACTTGTCGTGTCTGTAATAAACTAGGTGACGTGTTTAAATTTAATATCTGAAGAACATAATATACAAAGTAAGTACCTATTTACTCTCTTCAAAGATAAGGAATAGAATAATGAAATATTACCTCTGGAAAGATCAACAACTGAATGGCAAATTAGATTATTCATCAGAAATGTCCAATTAAACTTCATTTGCTTTTTCATTTCTGTTTCGAAACACTTTTATTTCATGCTTTTCATATATGATAGAGCTCGACTCTATAAATGAATTAAGTCTGTCTCTATGTGGTAAGGAACTATTTTTTTCATTTGTAACATTCAGTAATATATAAAATCAATGATTTATAAAAAAAAATAAGATTTTTCTATAAGCACTAAGCCAAGAAAATACACATAGGAGAAATGTATTAAACTCTTTCTACTGTTATTTTTGTTAGGAAATACTTTTATTTCATACTGCTCTAGAATGATAGAACTCGACTCTATAAATCACTTAAGTCTTGGTCTTTATGTCGTAAGGAACTTACTTTTGTAACATTAACTAATATATTGTAAATAATTTATAATATATATTTTGAAGATTTTTTTTTACACTAAACCATAAAATGCTCTTAATACTTAGATGCCTACCGAAATTGCTGAAGATTTATAATATCAAATTTTCTGAATATACCTATTTTGTCCTTTATTTGAACATGATAAGGGCACTGGTTGGTATGTTAAATTATAGTAGCGTGATAAAAACATGTGACTGCTTTTTATCACCAAGTCTCGCTGTTGCTAAGCGTATGATAACTTGCTATGTAGGTATGAATTTGAATTATTTCAAAAGTTAGTAGAATTCCACAAAATGATGTTGTTTATTAATTTTCAATGTTGGTAAGAAATAAAACCGAATAAATAATAAAAAAGTTATTCTTATTATTTTTAACAACCTGCTAAAACGTCAAGTTAACTATTAGATAACTGTTTTTACGGTCGACGTAATTCATTTACAAAAACATCGGTCCTTTTTTTTGTTCATTGGGTAACAAAAAGTTTACACAAAAACACGCAGCGTGCGGCGACGATTAAAGTGAACGTCTTTTTTATTGTGTCACTTTTTTTAGAAGTTTATCTTTTATTAAGTAGATACTTATCATTTCATTTAATAAAAAGATTGCGATTTTTTCCGCCCTAAAATTTTTATTTTTAATTTTGTATGTTTATACGGTCTTGCGTATGTAATTCCGCCGGTCAAGGTAACTTAGGAGAATAAACATATGATATAGGATGAAAAAATTCAAAACACTTACCTCTTTTAAGATTATCATTTATTTTGCTCTTTTTTAATAATGACACTAAATTTAGCGCCTCTTGCTCCATGAACACTGTACCACTAATCGTCACAATGAAATTATTCTTTCACAATCATTTTAGATCTTAAAATTTTTTTGTTTCTAATTTACAAAAAAAAGAAACCTCAGTTTATTCTAACATTCCCAAATAAAAAAGTATTTATCTTCTGCTTTCAAATCACTTTAGCGGCCGCACTGAAATATATACCTATCTAAATATCATGAGTAGTTAAACCTTTATTCCAATATAATAATGGAACGTGAATTCATGCAAGAAGTTTCAAACCGCTTAGGGCGCGCTATACTTGCATGAGTTTCAAGATGTTATAAAAAACAATTGACGATACGTGTTCGCGCGTCGATCGTCGTCACAAGAAGACGCCACGCGTCCAACGTGAGTGTCGCCCGCGCTCCGAACCAACGGATTGTGTAAACGCGCGCCACTTGCTCGGCTGGCGTCGTCGACGAGCGGGGGCGGCGGTGCGGGGGAGGGTCGCTGGCTCTCTCGCGCGCACACATCCACCCCACCGTACACCAGTACACCACTCCATTACTAACGTTCCTATTTGGAATACGCGACGCGGCAATCTAGCTCCTATGCAATAGGTATACGAGCCGAGGGACGTGACGAACGAACCGCGACGTGCGACCGACATCAGATCGTGCGTTTAGACAGAGAGCGCAATGTTATGACCGTGTGGTGAAGAAAGACGGAAAATCATCGGTAGTTGAGCCGCGTAACGCATGTGTGTCTATGCGATGGGCGATGCATAGTGGCGTAGTGTCAGACTTCGTAAGTACACGTAGATGGGAACTGTTATGTTAAATATTTTATAAAGGAGGCTCTGTTCCATCCTCATTCATTGAACCAAATGGGATTCATCACATGTGCGTACAAATGGTTCGTCTCTTCTAACATTGAAAATTATTAATTGACAAGTATTCATGGATCACTGAACATCACCCGGTTATATTTACAGCATATATGTCGACATCGAAGTTCACATTTCTAACAAAGCTGTAAATATAAGCCATTGCCAGTGTTCAAATTCAATTTCGTACTTGTATTTTTTATTTAATATATTTTTTAGGTTGCAGTTTCAATATTTTCTACCACTTAAGTATTGGCAAGAGACAAAAGTTAAAAAGGACGTTATCAAAAATTGTCTCACTGAGCAATTTTAGCTTTATGAGCAAGAGAGATATAATGAGTTTAAAGCCCTTTTTCGTGTAAACATGGATGTTGTGACTAATAAAATGTGATCGTTGAATTGAGAGAGAAAATCGTTTACGCAGTAATGGGAGAATGGACGCGCGGTCGCCCACACACAGTCCCACGTTTGCAATTCAAAATTCAAATTTACGAATTTCTATTGGTTAGTTAGGGGGCTTACGGCAACTACTCGGATCCAACCAGTCAGTTTATGTTTATTCGACTGGTTTTTATTAAGAAGTTCTAAGAAACCTGATTTTTATTGTACCGGCGAATGATGAAATACCTAATACGTATTTATTATGGCCTATATGCAAGCTTTCAGCTATCACATAGATAGTCACATTTTAAAGATAAATCTTTGAAAAATCTGTATATGTTTATTCGTGCCAAACGCCTTACTCAAAACTAGAAAAATAGGCAATTTGTTGTATTTTTTACATACTACCAAAAATAAATTTTAGGTGTTTAATAGCAATCAGTAGCATGTTATATCTATCGTCCTTTACTGTATCGGCACAATAAACTTAATTAGGAACTCGTAAATATGCTGATGAGAAGCTTTTGAAAGTTGACTAAACAAGCCTATTAAACCATCTGTTTGGCTTAAATTTTATAACCAAACATGTTTTAAGATAGTCGCCTTAAAAATTCACCGCCATCAAGTCAAGCAAGTAAAGAGTTTTACAGTTTCAAAGATTTATAAACGCACGTATAAAGCTACGTTGCTCTAACCGGGAAATGTGGTATTTTTTAATAACCTAATTAATGGATAGAGAAACATTCATCTGCAATTTATAATTCAAAAAACACCCATCATTGTTCATAATCAGTAGTATAAATTAATGATAGTCTTTTTATCTAGCCTACCACCAACAGGAAAACAGTTTGCCTACCAATCCGTTAATTGAAATGAATGTAAGAATTTAATTAAGTAATAATATAAATATTTAAATAAACCCAGAAAACGGTGAAGATAGAGATACTGAAAAATTTATTCAAATTTCATATTACCACAAATGGGTAACTCGAATTTTTAAGTTGAACTTTCTGAGATTTAAAGTTGAGCAAAGAATTTACTTGTGATAAAAAAGATATGTTTAAAAATCCTGACACCCTGGTTATCACCATAGGATACTTAAACTCACACTGGACTGATTGATTAACAATACACCCTTTATATTAAGTAAAATGGTCTGCAAAAATCAACGATGTGCAAATGATTACCCATGCTACTCTATCTATGTATTTGTAATTTAATGGGTACTTACATGAACAATAAATTATAAAAGCCTTTGTTACAAGGCATTTTGATAGCACGTAAAAAGATCTACGGATTGATATATTTTTAATCGAAATAAGTTAGCGACTTTCTTTGCCCGACATAATATATATTTTGCATTACACGTAGTTTAATCGAATATTGTACATAAGAATATAAAACATTTATTAGAAATTCCATTTCAACCATAACAGGAACAAGGTGGGTATGCTTAGCACCAAACTCATACATGAAGTCAGAAAAAATGCTGTCAAGGAAGTACATCTCGCGTAGTCGAAGGTTAACCAATCTTTCCCCGTGAGTATCAGACAAGGCAATTAAGAGTTACTCTCTATCTGATAGTAAACCCACACCCTATGAAAAAGTGCCTGGTTTACGGCAATAGGCTCACTTTCTATTACATGGAACTGAACTTATTAGTGTGCTGGTATTCGATTGAATACAGGTAGTTAATTTTGGGCAACTCATCAGGTATCAGCCATCACTGTATCAAAATATATTAAAGTTATTCCACCTGTTCTCATATAGCCTCATGCTATACAGGCACCCTGAAGTATCCTTCATAGCAATTTTTCTGACTTGGTCTTTGAGTTTGCTACCAAGCATTTTAACCATAAAAGGAACTGCTAAGGTAGGGTAGTTCTTTTTATGGGTAAAATGAAAGCTATAACAAATATTTTTTGTATGTAAATTATAAATATATCATTTGATTAAACAGCAACAACAGGGCTTGTTATGTATTTCAAAATGTCTAGTTACAAAGACTTTAATAATTTATTTTTCATGTTAAGATTCATGTAGACAGTGGCATGGGCACTTTTTTGCAAATCGGCGACTTTTTGCAGACCATTATACTTAATATAAAGAGTGTATTGCTAAACAATTAGCCCAGTGTGAGTTTGGACATCCTATGGTGATAACAAGTGTGTGAAGATTTTAATCATATCTTTTATTTTTAGATTTGTTTATATTCATAAGCAATTTCTTAACTATAAAAAAAAATTTTGGAACTTATTTCAGCTTGAAAAAAATACAAATTAGGTAACACCTACATAATATTTGTGTAATTATAAAATTTAGATTAATTCTTCAGTATTTTCTAAGAATACATACCCAAAATATTAGCCTATTGAAATTGAAGTTTGTTCTACAATTTAAAAAGCGAAATCCTATCTCCCTGCAGTAATTTTAATTAAATAAACGGCCCAAATATAAATGAAATTTAATCACAGTTCGATCATGCATCTGTGAAATGAATTTCCATAATTAGCTTCAATAACGTCACTAAACTTTTTGACACAATATTTTCCACTTTCTAAGACACCGAAATTGTATATAATTTATAGTGTTATTTACTTTTTTTACATAAATCCACACGAAAGTTTTAAGACACTGATAAAATATACACCTCACATGACATGATATCAGCAAGATATGAGATGACACCACACCACTATTCGTGATAAACATTTTTTATTTTCATTTTTTCGTATAGTGTCACATTTTATTAATAACAAAAACGACTTTCTATTTAACTTTCTGTTACATTACTTTTGATTTTAACGGTACAATAACCGTTACTACAACAGCTATTTTTGTATTTTAACATAATTAGCATAAACGTTGCTTTTTTGGTTTTGTTTTCTTTTTTTGTATACTGTGCCAGTGTGCTTGTACCCACGTAGAATATTGATTTCCTTACACCTGTTTCTTTTGTAAATGTTATATTTTATACTGTTTGAACAAGGTAGGTACACACTGCACAGGTGATAAGATATACATATATTTATCTTATATCTGGCAGCTAGGAAAATATACAACTTCATCGAAATAATATTATATATTATTTCTACCAGTTTATTTAGCTACCTTATCACCTCTAATAATAGCTTAAGTGTATAATTTTAATACAAAAAATATTCTGCCAAAAATAATGGAATTTACAACATTAGGAAGTCAACATGTTTGAAACATAGAGTTCATAAACTTAACACATAGCGTAAAATGTAGAGTTTATCTATGCAACTCTTTGGTTGGAAACTTTTTAATTACCTAGCTTAAATACCTTATAACTTTCTGCCTTTAAATGTTACGAAAACTTCTTTCTCTTTCATCAATTTTCATTATTTTTTTTTCGTTTTATCTAAACAATTTTCACAGTTAGGAACTTTATTCGTCATATTTCACTCAAAAAATGGTCACACGTAAACACGTTTGTGAATTTGATCATTACCAGTTTAAGCGGGAAAACGGCATAGTCATGGACCGCAGTCCATATCGAACAAACAACGGCACGTCGACACACGTCGCCCTCACTTCTACTGATTTAGCTTTAGAGGTTATTTTCAAAAATTTAGACTCAATTTTACCTCAATAAAAAATTGTACAACACAGCACAACAGAACTATGAAAAATTTTTACGATTAGGATCGATCGGTCATCACTAGAGTTGCCGCACACAAGAATCGGTATTCGTTTATTAATCGCAATAATTAGCAGTTTTTGTTTTTGTTGTACGCAAGTGGCAACCGCGCGCGGCGCACCACTCCACTGCAACTCGTCACATACTGCCCACTAACAACGTCTCTTTCCCCCTTTACTTCCGTACCGGCTTTTTACCGAGGGCGCAGGCGCCCCTGGCATTTTTTAAACCGCGCCCATGTTTCTGTAATTTCTATCGCGATGCGCACTTTTGTGAAAACAGCTTTTTTCGGTCATTTTTTTCGCGACATCTCTGTCTGTTGACCACGTTCGCTAATTCGCCATCCCCCTCTTTCTAACGGTTGTCGGTCTTCCCCGCTCCGCTGCGACGCTAGTTGCGTTATATCCTCTCTTTCTAGTGACGCCGCGACGCCGTTGACGCCAATTATTTTAGTTATATGCTAGAGTCAAAACGATATTTCAACAATTTTTTTTTTTAATTATCAACCTTATACCTCAGGTATAAAGCTCAACCTATGAAGCATCTAATGTAGATGCGCCTTTATAGTCTAATGCGAAAAGTGTAAAGGTCCGGCCATTTTTGCGATAAAAAAAATGCTTGCATGCACGTAACCACGCCTTTGAATACACACATATTGCTGTCTATTTTACTCCTTTTTTATTTTTCACTCGCGTTCTCGCTCTTTCACGCACACATGCATACTCAGTAACGCGAATGCTTCGGGACGTAACGAAAATTATTATCGCCACCTAGCGGAGAATAGCGGAACTTTTTGGAACGGTGACGCTTTCTACTAAACTTTCTCTTTTAGGGTGGCAGCACTGAGAGAAAGGGGTTGATTTGAATTTAATTCAGCTTTTCACCAATGTGTGGCGCTGTGCGCCAACTAAAAATTCTCCATATACGATTTTAATAAACAGTTTTTATAGTGTACTACTGGTACTACATACTAGGAATTCATTGATTAATGTAATGCGAATCTATTACAGAACCGGCTTGTCTACTTATAATTTAATCAAAACAGATTTACTGGTGAATTTGCATTTTATTTGCCCAAATAGGCGCGTTAGCCAGCAGGGGGCGCTGTGAGCCGGTCGGAGCAGTACGATCAGGGATTATACAGGATTCGTTCAGGATTTATTCTAGTTATTTTTGTGATTCGAGACAATATTGACAGCATTTTAGTGGAAATTAACAGCTTTCCTATGTGTCGAAATATTTCGTCAGCAATAATAACAGGTTGGGGAAAAAGAAATCCATTATTTTTTCGGTAGATGGCTGTAGTGATCGATATCTCGTAAATTATCGATCAAACAATTTCAAATTTATGCTCGTTGTCAAGGTAACAGTTCGCACTAAAAGAATTCGTTTGCAGTTTTTTGTTTTGTCCATTCAGTTCTGAGTTACACGGCGTTAAAGATGGAAGTCAACAAAGAGAAAATTCGGTACATTTTACAGTTTTTCTTTGATAAGGGCGAAAATGCAAGTCAGGCGGCTGAAAATGTGAATAGTGTTTATGGTCCCGATACTGTAACAGCTAATTACGCGCAATTTTGGTTTCGTCGATTCCGTTCGGGTATTTTTGACGTTAAGGATGCCCCTCGCACAGGCAGGCCCGTCGTCGAAAATGTCGACAAAGTCACTGAAATCATCGAAGTGGACCGGCATGTTAGTAGTCGTAGCATCGCCCAGGAGTTAAAGATCGACCACAAAACAGTTTTAAATAAAGTCTTGAAGTTCACGTAAAAATAATGGATTTCTTTTTCCCCAACCTAATATTTTGTCACTAATTAAATTACCATATAGAAATTATGGATTCCCAGTCACAGTCCATTTTGACGTAGTATATATATCGTAGTAGATAATAGGACTAATTTCACCTATTTTTCGTGTGGAAATCCCCCCGGACACCCGCACCGGACAACTGGGGTTGGTTATGTCGAACTTGAACCAACTAAAACCCCCTACCGTCTCGGGTCTTTAGGGTATTTCCCTCGCACCCGAGGACTAATTCCACCCTCATTTCCACCAGGTACTGTAACTCTTGTACACCAGGGTTAACTGGGCAAGTTAAACAAACTTGGAACCCGCATCGAAATTAATCAGAAATAAATTGATGGAGTTAAAAACATAATAAAGCCACGTATGTGATAATAAAGTTGTTAATTGGTGGGTATATGATATTAAATAGTTAGCTGGGATAGCTTAGATGCAGAAGCGGCTGTTATGAAGCACTTTGGTAGAAGCATATGTTCAGTATTGGACTACAATAGGCTAATTAATTGATTAACATGATATTATCGAAAGTTTAGCATCGCCACGCGAATTCACTCGCATCAGTCCTGATCCCGTGTGAATATCGAGATAAAAACTATGTTACTATTTACTTGCCTATGTTGTTTGTAGCATTCTAATGGTAAAAGAATTTTTTAAATCGATTTAGTACTTTCGGTGTTTACCGATTACTAACAAACAAATCTTTCCTGTTTATAATATCATCACAGTTTAGATAGTCGATTAAATATAATTTTATATTTTTGTAGGTTGGCAACTTTTGCATTTAATTGTTTCTTTTTTTGTCGATCCAGCCATCAATCAAGTTTTATTTCTAAGCCCAATCATCATCACTGCAGCTCAAACATCACCATCCTCCGCTCGGTATGTCGGCTTTTCTGGGAGTGATTGCCGTCTAACCTCCTAACCCTGAGAGGAAAGCCTCCGCCAGAGCCTGATTCGGTGTTTACCTGATACACCGAGTAGCAGTAGAGGTTAGTTTAGGGCACAAAGGTGTCGGTGTCGAGGGGCTCGTGGCTCACTTGTAACCGAGTAGGTTAACACATTGCAAAGTCAAGTAACAGTAGCCAAGGCAGTCTTAGGATGGGTGACCATTCTTAACACATTGAGACCCCTCCGTGCATCGGAGAGCACGTCCAGCCGTCGGTCCCGGCTGCCATACGAACATCTATTTATTTATTTATGTACAATTTAAACTTAACCTATATACAGTACAGTTCTGGTCTATGAAAAATATTGATGTTAACACGTATAAGGCGAAAGCGAGATGCAAATGCGCTTAAACTAAGAAGGACTCCTGTATTATAAGCACAGCTATCCGTTCCGATATTATATTATTATAGATATTTCAAAATTATTACTAAGTAAGTACTTCATTGTGAATTACATACATACATACATACATAAAATCACGCCTGTTTCCCACAGGGGTAGGCAGAGATCACGGATCTCCATTTGCCACGATCCTGACACACTTCTCTCGCCTCATTCACTCTCATAACATTCTTCATGCATGCTCGTCGGTTTAGGGTACTCCTGACCTGCCCCTTTTCTAAAACTTCCCCGATTTGGTCCAGGTATGTGCGCCTAGGTCTTCCCCTTCCGACGGTACCATCCACACTCGCCTCATACACCTGTTTCGTTAGTCTTCTTTCATTCATTCTCTCAACATGACCGAACCATCTTAACATACCTTTCTCAATTGTGAATTGTTTAAAGGAAAAACAATAATGATTTATAATAACAGTAAAAATAAAATATGGCAGTCGTTACAGGTCAATCACCAGATGTACCGGTTTGCAGGTTAGTTTGGCCTGGACTTCGAATGCAAACAAGACCAAGGCTAGGTATTGGAGATCTTAAGCAAGAGAATGCTACTTCTTCGTTTAAGTTGGCCCACGCTGGAAAAGTGGCTAGCCGATGTTAGGGGGCCATCTCGAAACTAGAGATGGCCCCCTAACACCAAGGTCAGTCGGGGTGCGAGAGATATGCTGTATGGGCAACCTTACACCCCGGCGTTTGTTGACCAGAGACGGCGTGCGGTTTTAGTCGGTTCAAGTCCGACATAACCGGCCCCGCTGGCGAGCGGGGGGGTTTCCGAGGGGACTTCCGCACGAAAAAAAAAAGGGCCACTTGTCCGAATTGACACATTTTAGTTTTAATATTGTTTTACTGACAATTCGGACAACATCAAAATATTAAAGCTATTTTGTACTATGCTAATCGTACAAAATGGTATTAATATTTAGATGGTGTATGTACGTATTGTGAGTAAAAAATATTTAAATTAACACTAAAAGTTTCAGTTCGGACAAGAGTCCCTAAAAATAAATACCTATATTGATAGGTATCATAATTCATTAACTCATTTACCAGTCAATCAACCGCAGTAGCCTAGTGGTATGGGTAATGGACTACTGAGACGAGGTCTCGGGTTCGATCCCAGGTTTTACCATGGCACACACCAATGACTTTTCGATGCTTTTCGAAGTTATGTGTGTATTTATCGCAGGTTTATAAGTGCCCGGTTAATGGCAATAGGCTCGCCACCTATTACATTGGGACCTAAACATAAACTGGCAAAATGTGGGTGCTAGCACCTCTGCCTACCCCTTCTGGGATATAGGCGTGAGTTTATGTTATGTTATGTTATTTACTAGTCCCGTTAGAAATATAAAATTCACAATTCATTCTCGCCTCTACCAGTGCGAAGTGACAAATTTGATTAACACATTGTTTTCTAGTAATATTACTAGACAACAATGATTTCTATGTAGGTATACACCTATATGGAAATCATTGAAATTAACATGATTTATCAAAATATTTAATTATAATCTATATAGATTAATAATCTGCACTCAAATCTTGCTGACTTCCTATTTGAAAATGTCCACTTCGCGCTCGCGCACGGTGAGCAAGCGGTATAAACCAATTTACTAAATTTATAAATTCTCTATCAATTTCAACAAATACGTACCTTAATATATTCATAGAAACGATTGAAGCAGTTAATAGAACAGAAATAACACAATAGTAATTTAACGGACAAGATTCTGCGCGAGCGCCGTGGTCCAAAACTGATAAATATTTAATACGTTGTGTTGTTGGATAAATGAACAAATTGGTTTACTAATTTTAATCCACTCACAAAGACTCTAGAAGACTAGAAGTACATTAAAGAATTTAGAATGAGAATAATAAAAGTACCTTTTTTTTTTTCGTGCGGAAATCCCTTCGGATACCCCCCCGCCGGTCAGCGGGGGCGGTTATGTCGGGCTTGAACCGACTAAAACCGCACGCCGTCTCGGGTCTGCAGACGACGATACGAGGAGATATTACTTATTAATGTACCCGGTAGATGGCAATAGGCTCGCCCCCTATTACATTGGGACCTTTACATAACTGTTGAATCGTGGGTGTGTAATACACCTCTGCCTACCCCTTCGGGGATACAGGCGTGAAGTTATGTATGTATATATAATTATTATTTCAAGCCTTAGTATAAACCTAAGTTTATGTAATTACCTCTCTTATCTTGAACAGGGCCCTACTAACATTGTCGGGACCAAACCAACCTCACCCGCTGATTGACGGACGAGGCTCTGGCACAGGCTCTCCTCTCGGGGTTGGGAGGTCAGACCGCAGTTGCTCCCATAAAAGCTGTGCAAGCCTTATCGTAAAGGAGGAGGAATAAGCAGAGTATGGGCTCGCTCCGAACTCGCTGTATGTAACCGGAAACAACGCTCAGATGATGATCGATTTTTCATAACGCTCCGCTTAAAATGTGGAGGAAAGAGGTGCGACGGTCCTGCAACCTAAAATGATTCCCTAAAAGGTGAACACGCCTGGCGGGCCGCGACCCTACGGTTGTTGCTGGGATGTTGTATATATCTTATACCAGTGCGCGAACTTCAGTTTCGCGATTCAGGATTGGTAATGACGTAGTAGTATCGAAGTAGTTCAACTTGTTGTCGCTAGATGGCGCTGGGTATATGTGGTATCGCCACAAAAAGACCCTTAAAGGGACGGTGGAAAGACCACTTGAAGCATTCGAAGTTCTTATAGTGCAGCAAAAAGGGGTGTAAATATACTTACGTGATAGGAGTTCCAAACCAGAAATGTTGCAGGATACTCTTGAATGCATTGTACCTGGAACAAATGAACCGTTTAATTAGCTTGACATTTATTATATTGAAATGTGTCTGAAAGTTAACAAAGTGCAAATCGGTAAAATGTAAATGTGAGTGTAAAATTTTGTATGTTAAATTACATGTCAAGTTTGACATTTAATGCGATCGTCATAATATATGACTAAACTGAGTTTATATATTGAGACTAGCTGCGCGCCCTGACTTCGCCCCGCTGCAGTAATAGCAAATTTTTCTTTCATACAAACCTTGTCCTAACAATAACGAACACATAAAATCAGAATTGTCCAATTTGGTGCAGTCTTTCAGGAATTATGCGCGTACATACATTGCGGCGATTCATTTTTATTTATAAGATTATATTATAAATATACCAAAACGAGATTGTATTTTTAATCTTTATTTTCAGTCAATTCATAATTCAATTCACTTTTCGTTCTGCGATGGTTCAAGATTACGAGAATTGCCTTCTGGCCTACCTCTGTTTGAGACACTAAGCCTCGTCGACTCCAATAAGTTCAACCATCTGTGCAACCAATTGAACATATTGTAAGTTTTTGTTAAATATTTTTCAACTTTTAAACACCTACAACAACTTTAGCTGCTCACCCAGTAGGTCAAACTTTACCGGCTTCCCCATCCACACTTTCTTTATAAATCTATTTTGTCGTAATCCTTTCACACTATTCCTTTTCCTACGTGTTTGGACCTGAGCCATCTAAGCATTTCTTTCTCCATCTTGGTCACTAAATTTTCTTCTACATCTTCCAATCAAACAATTTGAACAAAGCGGGCAGTGTGAGACTATCTTATTTATTTATATCTTTATTGTAAAGTGCTACAAATATAGATTATCGGACCAGATATAAATCGAGATTAACTTAGATCTAGATAAGACGGCTTTATCCGTTATACCTTGATGCATGGCAAGGCTGAATGAAAGTCGAATGGCACCAAATACTTTAAATAATTGATTATATTTGTTGCTATGTAGTTACTAGTTAGGTACTGTAATTAATTTTGCTAGGTCATTAGTTTAACTGGGTACTTAAACATTAGCTACACTATGCATACGCCTTTCCTTTTTGTGAACACGAGACGGGACACCTTGGTTCCCTAAACCCGAGGGGGCCATCTCGGAGATGGCCCTGGGTGCGAGGGAAATGCCTTATTACACCACGGCGTCTGAAGACCCGAGACGGCGTGCGGTTTTATTCGGTTCAAGTCCCACATAAACACCCCTGCTGGCCGGCGACGAGGTATAAGAAGGGATTTCCGCACGGAAAAAAGAATAGGTACACTATACATGCCGGGGTGCGAGGGATATGCGCTATGGGCTACCTTACACCCCGGCGTCTGTAGACCCGAGACGGCGTGCGGTTTTAGTCGGTTCAAGCCCGACATAACCGCCCCCGCTGGCACGCGGGGGGGTATCCGAAGGGATTTCCGCACGATAAAAAAAAAAAAAGGGTACACTATACATGCATATTATATACCTAGATATTAGGCCGTCATGCTGAGGGCCGCCATTGTAACATTATCAGTGTATGCAATGGTGAACGTAATTCCTGAGACTTTCTTTACCTTTAGCTTGCCATCAATCGAGATGAAGTAATATTGACGTAACCATTATGAAAAAATAATATACAGTCCTCGAAAAAGTGCCCGGTAACCGACAGTAAACTCTCCTATTTTACTTGGGTTAGTATTTTTTCTATGTCAGTCGCAATTGCATCCAAAGCTTGTCCTTTCGATCTTGAGGTTGACTCTGCTGCTCCTCCCTCTCTTAATTTAGTTATCTGGGCTTCTACGGGAGCGGCTGCCTTCTAACTTCTCAACCCCGAGAGGAAAGCCTGCAGCAGGGCGAACAGGTGTGTACCGGCTTGCAGGTGATGTTGGCTTGGGCTCCGAGGATCTTGCAAATCATCAGTATCATATAATCTATTTACAAAAAAAATAACTGAAATATACTTTTGTAATATTAAAATAACAGGCTTTAAATGACAAAACGCAATTCTAAAAATTTTTTGTCTGTCTTTCTGTCTGTTTCAATTAGGTAATCTCAGGAACGGCTAGGCCGATTATGACGGGACTTTCACTGGCAAGTAGGTAATATTATAAGGCATCACATAGACTACTTTTATTTAAGGTTTTGGAGGTGGTAGAGTCAAGCAACCATCATTTTGGCCGTTGCATGAATGGGCCGACTCGACCGGGGAAGCACCACCCTCTCACAGAATATCGACGCCAAGTAACAGTATTTGAACTGTTGCTTCCGTTTGGTGAGTGAGAGTGCCGGAGCCCAAACTCCTTTCCCATCCCCTCCCAAACTCCTTTCCCATCCCCTTTTCTTTACAGGGTGGCAGCGCGAGTGTGACGCCACTGGTTTTGCACACGTACCCGCTTCCCATCAGGTGGGCCGTGTGCTTGTCTGACACCTTAGTGGTATAAAAAAAAAAAGTAAGCTTCTGCGCGAAAAAATTAAAACCTTAAATATCTAAATCTAATACTTCTATGTATACTGCTAAACAGGCTGTTGAGGACAAAATATGTGTTCCTAGGTGAGGCGGGAATGGATTTTGAATTTAAAACATGGTTCGGAACGCAAAAACTAGATAAATGAGTTATTCAATTTTGACACCTAACTAAACTAAATGCCATCTATATGCCAGCTACGAAAAGTTGCTCATTGTTGCTAGTCTTTCGCGATAGCAAATTAATTTGTTCTGTAAAGCCAGTAGATATATATAGCCAGTACAGATAACAAGTCATTATATACATATAATATTCATAATCGCAAGTAAAATACCTAGTTATGTTCATTAAAGTGGTTTGTATTGCGTATTATATTATTTGTCATACATTACATATTCAGTTAGGTACACAAAGGAACTAGGTACTAGATATAAATTGTTATTTGTATTTCATTATATATACTGCGTGTAACATTGGCGCCGTTATAAACGTGTATGTCAGTCATTGTCTTTGTCTCATCAATATGTTCTGACGTCACCATATTGAATAAATTAATAATATAAAAACTATTTTAAAATGAAGCATTTAAAACGAGTACACAAGAAGTTGTTTTAGTTGCAACTAACCCTGAATGTAGAACCAGATTCAAATGTTTTAAATACTCATTAAGCATGACCTATTAAACTATGGAACCCTCAAAATTGGAATGTGAATTGAACAATTTGTAACTATACCCAAAATCCAGTTCATGTTTTTTATAATCCCGGGTTTTAATTGTTATATTTATGAATCCGGGATTTTAGAGGAGGTAGAATCAACTTTGTTACTTACTTCTTCGAACTTTAGGTAAATATACTCTACCTATTGCGATCTCTGTTAATGACCTTGACACCCGAAAGTTAAAATCACTAGAGTATAGGTTTTTCTTGGGTCTTTAGTCATCACCTCAACGTTGAGTCCTAGTCGCACCTCGGAGCTCTAAAGTCCGTTTTCGACTTTTCCAATTCCACTCCAGGAGGTCTTGGACATCCCTGTCTGTAAGAGCCTTTACACACATGTCATTTTTTACGCTGAGCCAGCACTTTTTTGGCCGACCCCTCGTGCCTCGGGCTTGCGGAGACGGCTTGACCAGATATTTACGACCCACGTAGCCTGGCAGGTCGACGCAAAACGAAGCCGTACCACTACTTACCTCAATTTCCGTCTATTAGAGTACTAGCTTTTGCCCGTGGCTTCGCCCGCGTGGCATTCTGTTTCCGTTCCCGCTATCTATGGGAACCTATTCCTATATGTTATTCCAGACTATAATCTTTTACTGCCTGCATTCTTTACCTGTACGAAATTTCAGCCAGATCTGTTCAGCCGTTTTTGGCGTGAAAGAGTAACAAACATCCATACATCCATCCAGACTGTCACATTTATCGTTAGTGGGATTTTTAGGATTTAAATCTTCATCATCAAAGGTTCAGCATCAATAAAACATATCTATAAATGTACAAGTTTTAATTGAAAATAGATGAATAAGAAGGAATAAACTTGAACATACAATTTGTATCTTTGATTACACACAGTATAAATAAGCGGCGATAGCCTAGTGGTGTACGTAACGGATTGCCGAGACGAGATCTCGAGTTCGATCCCCAGTCGCCCCGGGCACACACCTCTGACTTTTCGTAGTTATGTGTGTATTAAAAATGTTGATTATCGCTCGCTTAGTAATGTGCCCGGTAGATCGCAATAGGCTCGCCTCCTATTACATTGGGACCTAAAAAACATAACTTGCGAATCGTGGGTGTGTAATACACCTCTGCCTACCCCTTCGGGGATACAGGCGTGAAGTTATGTTATGTTATGTTGATTACACATAGTATACTTTCAACCTGGTAAAGTCCACCTAAACAGAGTCACAGTTAGAAGCTAGTATTTCATAAATATAATCTTCAAATACACGAAGGCCATGATTGTTGATAAACATCGCAAAAGCTGTGTCAAATGGGCTTAAACTTTATCCTTTCACTGGAATCTGAGCTTGTCATTTCTTAGGCAACCTATATACACCATTATAATAAATCGATTAGACTGTGTCGATGCATACGGTTGCGCTTAAATAAATATATAAATATTCTACGCCATTCCTCACAGCGCTTTCTAGACCCAAAGTAAGCCTAGCTTAACTGACTTGTGTTATAGGTTCTAGAATGCAGATAATCGTAATTATATACATTTCTTTTGTAAATACATACATATTATGCATAGAAATATTCAAATACCAATGCGAAAATTCATATTCATGCATACAAATATTTGCACGGAGCGGAAATCGAACACGCGACCTCTGACTTAGCAGTCGAACGTCTCCGTTTCCACGCTAGGGATTCTAGGGTCGATACCTAGGTTGGATTTCTGTTAGAAAATTGTCACTAAAAATCTATAAATTCTATTTGTACGTTTGTTAATTTATGAAATGCTATTTCATCAGAACGGAGATCTAACAATTTAATGGTGAATGATTGTTTGGATGGATGGGAGGATATTTGTTATTGTATCCCGCAAAAATGGCTGAAGGGATTTGGATAAAATTCTGCACAGAGATAGATTAAACTTTTTACCCCGGGCTTAGATTCCGATCAGTTTTTCACACGGGTTGAACCGTGGATAAGCATTAGGAAATATACTAGCTGTATGGTAGATACAAAAATACTCACCTCACTTCGATTTTAGGGCCTTATCATATACTGTGCTGCAACAAACAAACATACAAACTATCGCATTCAAAATCTTAGTAGCATAACAAAACTCGTAAAGAGCAACATTGTAATACAATTTCAACATCAGGATTTTCTACAATGCGGATTAATACAATTTCAACATCAGGATTTTCTACAATGCGGATTAAATTAATATCACAATTTAGCGGTACCTTAAAACTTAAGCGTACCCTTGCTCAATCAAGTGGTATACAATCTATTATTGTGAGCCGATACTATCGTAAGGGCACTGTCAGACTTTAGCAGTTGCATTCCGTCGCCGCGCGCGAGTCATCATAACTCAATCGACCAGGGATCTTGATTGCGCTGCTGCCGTGAAGCTGGTAGTGGCAGCAGAAAAATTTATATACGTAATCGTGATAGTATGTATGACATACGCCTTTTGCGTCTTCAACTTTCGTAATTATTTTTATACTGTTCGCCGATCACGGGTACTCTTGATTTGGCCTGTCTTTAAAACGGCTTCGATCTGATTGGTCGACCTTTACCCGGGTTGCAAGTTAGCCCTCACCTCATAAATCTGTTTTTTAGGGTTCCGTTGCCAAATGGCAAAAAACGGAACCCTTATAGATTCGTCATGTCTGTCTGTCTGTCCGTCCGTATGTCACAGCCACTTTTTTCCGAAACTATAAGAACTATGCTGTTGAAACTTAGTAAGTAGATGTATTCTGTGAACCGCATTAAAATTTTCACACAAAAATAAAAAAATACATTAAATTATGGGGGCTCCCCATACTTATAAGGGTGTGGTATCTACGGATAGGTCTTCAAAAATGATATTGAGGTTTCTAATATCATTTTTTTCTAAACTGAATAGTTTGCAAGAGAGACATTTCCAAAGTAGTAAAATGTGTGTCCCCCCCCTGTAACTTCTAAAATAAGAGAATGATAAAACTATAAAAAATATATGATGTACATTACCATGTAAACTTCCACCGATAATTGGTTTGAACGAGATCTAGTAAGTAGTTTTTTTTTTAATACGTCATAAATCGTAAACCGCCTTTCATTCAATCAACTCAAATATAAAAATTTTACTTGCTGCTACGGAACCCTTCATCGGCGAGTCCGACTCGCACTTGGCCACTTTTTTCTATCTCCTTTCGTCCATCCTCTCTATACATATTTGTAAATAGACCAAAAAGAAAGCCCAGCGAGTGTTTTACCGGAGTCTTCTCAAGACGGGGCCGCGTTTTGAACCGGTGGTGATCCATTTGCTAAACATTAGACTAGTTTTTTATCTTTGAAGTTTTGTAAGTGCCGTTTTAGTGGTCTATACGGAATAAATTATTTTTTACTTTGACTTTGATTCTCTTTGTCAGCTTTCACGAGATTTGTCATATACTTTCTCTGCGATTTTTGTCTGTTTGTTCGCGATGGGCAGTTGGTTCTTGTCAGTTTATTCCATAATATTTATTCTTTTTGATTTTTATACAGACCTTACTTTAGTTGTAAACTAAACGAGTCGCATGCCTTTCCGGATTCTATCTGCGCGCTCAAATCTCGGAAACTAACTTACCTAGAACAAATTTTCATGCTACTTAGTAATTGCCGCTTGACTTGGTCAACAAGCTCGTCATCCTGGCTTGGCCTATAACTTTTATTGTTTCCTTCCAAGTCTTTGTGTTGATTGGCAAGTACACCGCTGAAATATAGATGTGATTCAGCTGATTCTAATAAACTTATTTGATATTGTGGATTTACGTTCAGCAAAAATTGTTGTTTCGTATTAAGCTCTTCCAGGTTGGTCTATCGTGAAGAAATTTCATAAAAACTCTTGTAGGAAAAATGTGCTTTTCAATAAACCTTACACATGTTTGTCAAATTATATATTTATTATTATAGAGATGTTTTTTACTTTTATAATTATAATAGCCGCGGTAGCCTAGTGGTATGGGTAATGGACTGCTGAGACGAGGTCTCGGGTTCCATCCCAGGTTTGCACACACCAATGACTTTTCGATGCTTTTCGAAGTTATGTGTGTATTTATTGCAGGTTTATAAGTGCCCGGTTGATGGCAATAGGCTCGCCACCTATTACATTGGGACCTAAACATAAACTGGCGAAATGTGGGTGCTAGCACCTCTGCCTACCCCTTCGGGGATATAGGCGTGAGTTTATGTTATGTTATGTAATTATAATTACACTATGAAAAGACAAACAAAGATGCACATTGGAAAAAGAAAATATCCAGAACGGGACTTCAATTCACAACCAGTCCTATTTTCCGATTCTCTTTTTCCGATATAATTCTATAGGAAAATTTAGCATACTAATTGCTTCAAAATTTTACGGAACAGACAAATTTAAGTAAAACTTGTGAAAAATAGCAATTTTTGGTGCTTTATCCTGAATTTGTTTCTCCAAATTTTGATTTATTGCTACTATTGAAATCTAAAAATAGGGCAAAAGAATTAGTTTAATTAATTACCACAACGCCATGGTCACGTGAATACGCGGTACGACGTATTGGGTGAAAATTAACACGGATTGGCCGCTCTCAAATCAAATTCAGTCATTTATTTGCTATGAATATTAAACAAATGAATACTAAGTGAATGACACACCATGCAGGTACCTTTTTTTTTCGTACGGAAATCCCCTCGGATAACCCCCCCGCCGCCGGCTTGAACCGATTAAAACCGCACGCCGCCGTCTCGGGTCTTCAGACGCCGGGGTGGCACGTTTAAGTGGGGCCCTCAGGGGCGTCTCACTCGCGCTGCCGACCCTGTAATGACAGTAGATGAAGCTCGTGAAGGGTGAATGGGTAGTAGCAGATAGCAGGCCGTTCTCTGTCTACTCTAGAGGGAGGAAGTCGCAAGTATAAGTATATAAGAGAGTGGTTAAAGGCGGGCTTGTTAATATTTGAATAAAAAATGTACGTTTTCATTCATACCTACACACATACAAAAGTATAAACGACGGCCTCTGAGGCGTAGCGATAGTGCGTTCGACTGCTACGTCAGGGGGCGCGGGTTCGATTCCCGCTCAGTGCTAATATTTGTATGCATGAATATGTATATTTGCATTGGTCTGGGTATTTCAATGTACCTTTTTGTTTTTTTTGTGCGGAAATTCCTTCGGATACCCCCACGCCGGCCAGCGGGGGCGGTTATGTCGGGCATGAACCGACTAAAACCGCACGCCGTCTCGGGTCTACAGACGCCGGGGTGTAATGTTACCCATAGAGCATATCCCTGGCACTCCGACTGACCCTGGGCCATTCGCAGTGTCCCCTTTGATAACAGCATGGGGTCAGCTGGCCCTGAAAAGGGCCGGTTGGTCAGATTCTTGGCCGTTGACGTTGACGCCAGCTACTCCAGAGGAGCAATCAATAATGCGTCATCGCCCACGTTGCCCAGGGTGCACCAAACTTGGAGGTGATCCAACCAGTCGCACCCCTGTTTCAATGTATCTATAATATGTATTTACAAAAAAAGAAAAGTATCTAAGAATATACTATATATATACTTTACTTTATTTATATATATATATACTATATATATATATTTCATTTCATTTATTTATTTCATAAACAATTTACATTGTATTGAAAATTACAAACTTAAGATAAAAACACAATAAAAATCATAAGCTAAAAAAAAATAAAACAAATCAAATAAAATTAAAATATTAAATAATACATTATTAATTATGATGTCAAGAATTAATTGATAAAATTATATTGCATCAAAAAAATAAATAAAAATGATAAAAATTAAATTAAATTAGAGAAGTGAACATGTCAAAAGTTGTGCATATAGAGAACCATGTACCCATCATTGCAAATATTATTTACAAAAACATAATATAATACCAATTACAAATATTCATAAAAAAGAAAAATTTCATTGCATGCATCCTCTATGTCATTTTACAAATTCGTCAAGTGAGTAGAAACAACTCTCCAGAAGAAAACCCTTAAGTACGGCTTCAAACTCCTTTTTATATACAGCGCTTCTTATTTCTAGGGGAAGACTGTTAAATAGTTTGACTGCACTATAAGACACGCTATGTTTAACTACATTAAGAGTGGGTGCAATCAATAAAGGCATATGTTTCCTTCTCGTACTTTCACGTTCCCGTCTACCTTCTTCACTTTCAAAATTATGTAAGTTCTTGGCAAAAAAAGTCAATAAAACCAGAATATACAGACAAGGAACTGTTAAGATTTTTAGTTCCCTAAAATATTCTACACAGGACTGCTGCTGGTCTATGCGTACCATGGTTCTAATGGCCCTCTTCTGTGCAACGAAAGCTTTGTGAATATTGTACTCATAACTACCCCCCCAGAAAATAATACTATACCTCAATTTTGATTCTACTAAGGCGAAGTACACACCTCTTAGCTGTTCCATGTGCACAACATCTCTAAGGCTTCTCAATACATAACAGGCCGAATGAATACCAGCCTCTATGCTTGCCAATTCACATTTCCACTTCAAAGAACAGTCGATACGAGGGTCAAACTGAAAGTTCTTAGAACTGGCCACTTATAAACAATATAATAAAAAAATAATTCTAAAATTTGAAAATAGAACTCTTTGCCAATATTACTGAGTATATATTTCATTCATTTATCATTTGTTTTACGATTTGGCGGCAAATTGAAAATTGTCTGTGTCACGTTAACATGAATTTAACACGAGAAAATTTTCGTGCAATGATTTTTTATGACTTTCGATGTCATTTAAGTCAACAAGAAAGTTATGATAGACTACGATTGGCCTTTCACGATGAAGCCCCATCTCGTGCGACTGTTTACAACTGGTTTAATGAGTATAAAGGTGGTCGCACTAATCTCACTGATGATTTACGTGAGGGACGGCCTTCTACGGCGACGACTGAAAATAACATCTGTGTTGTGCGGCGTATGATAGAGACTGACAAAAGAGTGACCTATCAGCAGATTCGGACAAGCTTAGGCATCGGTATGAGTCAAGTGCACAAAATCCTCCACGAACATTTAGCGGTCAGGAAGCTTTGCGCCCGGTGGATACCTCATAATTTGACTGAGGCTCAAAAACTCCATCGTGTGGATTGGTGCCGTAAAATGATTGAAAGATTTAACGGAGGTGACTCTAATGCTGTGTTCGACATACTAACAGGTGACGAAAGCTGGATTTACTGTTATGATCCTGAAACCAAAAGACAATCTGCTCAGTGGGTGTTTCCTTTCGAGGAGTTGCCAACTAAAGTGAAGAGAGATCGAAGTGCGGGAAAAAAAATGGTGGCCTCGTTCTTTGAAAGGATAGGTCATTTCGTAACAATTGTGTTAGAGGATCAAAAAACAGTTTCTGCAGAATGGTACACTACCAATTGTTTGCCACTTGTCTTGGAAAAAGTTCGAGAGAAACGACCTCGCAGTAGGATCCTCCTTCACCACGACAACGCCTCGTCGCACACCGCCAAGCGAACGATCGACTATTTGGCGACATCAAACGTTGAATTACTAGGTCACCCGCCGTATAGCCCCGACCTCGCGCCTTGTGATTTTTATTTATTTCCAAAAATTAAAGAAAAAATTAAAGGAAAGCGGTTTATGAATGCTGAAGAAGCGGTGGCTGCGTATCGCGATGCCATTGAAGAGACCCCTAAGGACGAGTGGGCAAAGTGCTTTTCCCAGTGGTTCCATCGCATGCAGCGGTGTATTGACGTGAATGGACAATATTTTGAAAAGATATAATAAAACTAATAACTGGCTAATGTAATCAGTTTTTGATTTTCTAAGAACTTTCAGTTTGACCCTCGTATATACACCCAAGAATTTTACTTCATTAACTGTGACTATCCTGTCACCCTTAAGTTCACAAGCCAGTACATCTGACGTTTTACTAGTGGATTTAAATAATATGATATTGGATTTGCTGCTGTTTATTTTCAGGCAGTTTAATGTAAACCATTCATTGAGATGCCCCAGTGCCAAATTTACTCTTTTATTTAAATCTATAATGTTATTCGCCGATACAATTGCGTTGGTATCGTCGGCAAATACGGTAAGTTTCACCTGTTCTGGTAACTTATTCATCACAGTATTGATCAGGTCATTGATAAAAATAATGAAAAATATAGGACCTAGTATCGATCCTTGAGGAACCCCTGTTTTTATTTTGACAAGCCTGGATTTAAAAGTTTTAGCAAATTTAGTTCGAATCGTTCCAGATTGCTCGTAACTGTTGGACTTGATCTCTACGAACATTTGTCTGTTGCTCAGATATGAGCTAAAGAGATGCCTAGCTGCGCCCCTCACGCCGTAGTGCTCTAACTTTTCAATCAGTAGATCATGTCTAACTGCATCGAAAGCAGAGCTCATGTCAAGAAAAATGCCTGCAACTTTTTGCTTATCGTTTAGCCTAGTTAGAGCATCATTTACTAACGTGTTTATAGCATCTGCTGTGCCCACTTTTTTAAGATAAGCAAACTGTCTAGGATTAATTATATTATTTCTACCAAGATGCCTAAGTAACCTAGTTTTTAGTAAGACTTCGAGTATTTTAGATATTGTGGGCAAGACGGAGATCGGGCGGTACATTTTTGGATCTTGTTTTGAGCCCTTTTTATGTATAGGTACTACTTTAGCAATTTTTAACTGATCCGGAAAGATACTACCCCGAATGCATCGATTGAAAAAGTTACTCAATGGTTCAGCTAACAAGTCTATATTATTCTTGATTACAGTAATGGGCACACCATCATAACCACACGAATGTTTATCCACATTCTAGAACTCATAACACAAGCTAGTTAAGCTATGCTTACTTTGGGTCTAGATAGCGCTGTGTAGAATGTTGTAGAATTTAATATTGTTTTTAAACAAGCAATTATGGGTATATAGTTTCCTACCAAGATTTTTGGGGTCTCATCTGCAAACCCGCTGATCGATAGAGTAGACTCTGGTGCAGGCTTTCTTTCTGGCCAGGCAGAAAGGGTCAGATGGCAGTTGCTCTCGTAAAAGCCAAGTGAGAATCTCTGACCGCCAGGACTGTAGCGAATGAAAACATATGGTCTCTCTGCCTACCTCACTGGGCAAGAAGCAGAAGTTTTGATGAGCAAGCTTCTTACTAGTCTTGTAAGTATGTTTAATGGCGACATTCTCTTTTAAAACATATATTTATATTAACTCAACATACAAACAAACAACTGAATCGTATTTCAAAACATGCATCCCAGTCATCGTGCATTTCAAATCTCAATCTCAGGCGCATCCGCGTGCACTCGAATGAATATAAATGATCCCTTATACTCACTGCCTGGGCAGCCAAGGAGTGGCTCTAAGAAATCTAGCTTAAGTCTAGACAGGTAAATGTCTAGACTAGGCTTGACATTTCCATTAATAAGTTTCAGTTGTAATTATAAATATGTATTTCCATAATGAGCGTTTATATATGTATGTAAACTAACTGATGCTTGCGGCTCCGCCCGCACGGAGCGGTTATCGTTTTTGGTCATTGTTCACATATTCGGCAGATTTTAAGTCTGACCATGACCTTTCTAATACAAAAAGCTGCATCAAAATCCTTTCAGTAGTTTTGGCGTCCATCACTAACAACAGACAAAAAAATTAGTGTTTTCAGAATCGTGCATTTAACATACCAGGCCACTCAGAAAGTATTGCGAAAAAAAGTTTTTATATATGAGAGACTGGTCAGTTATAATCTATTTCTAAAATATGATTATTTATGAGTAAAAATAAGTACGTTCCAATTTCAAAATTTCTCTCTGGATTTTTTGCAAGATAATTTCAATTATTGTGTCTCATTGAAAAATGGATCTGCGTCGGGAACATTTTCGCGCTATGATTTTCTACGATTTCAAGTGTCGCCTGAAACCAGACGAATCGTACGATAGACTTCAAATGGCATTCATGGATGAAGGCCCTTCCAAGGCGACCGTGTATCGTTGGTATAACGAATTCAAGGGCGGTCGACTGACTTTGGAGGATGAAGAAAGAAGTGGTCGCCCTTTGACGGCTGTTACGGAAGAAAACGTGCTAGCAGTGAAAAATTTAATCCAAGATAATAGACGAGTCACATATCAAAAGATTCAGCACATTCTTCAGATTGGATCGGGAAGCCTTCACGAGATTCTACACGTGCATCTTCGTGTGAGAAGGATAGTTTCACGCTGGGTGCCGCACAATCTCACCGATGCTCAGAAGCAGGCCCGGGTGGAATGGTGTCCTGATATGATAAACAAGTTTGAAGCAGGCGCGTCTGGGCGTGTTTATGACATCATTACAGGTGATGAGTCGTGGATTTATCAGTATGATCCAGAAACAAAACGCCAGTCGACGGTTTGGGTGTTACAAAACGAATCAACACCTACCAAAGTGAAGCGATCTAGAAGCGGAGGGAAGATTTTGATCGCGAGTTTTTTCAATTTGTCTGGCTACTTGTTATCAATCCCTTTACAAAATCAAAGAAGCATCAACGCTGAATGGTACACTACCAAATACTTGGCAGAAGTTTTCTCTGTAGTGAGCTACAAGCGACCAAACACGCGGGATACTACTCCACCATGACAACGCGCCCGCACACACCGCGCTTAAAACGAGGGACTTCCTGGACAGCACTCCGGTTAAACTCCTAGATCACCCTCCTTACAGCCCTGACCTTGCACCGTGCGACTTCTTTTTATTCCCGAAAATAAAAAATCAGCTCAAAGGGATACAATTTTCGTCGCCGGAAGATGCGCTGTCAACGTTTGAGCAGGCTGTAAACGAGGTATCTGCGGCGGATTGGAAAAAGTGTTTTGAAAACTGGATCAAACGCATGAAACTTTGTATAGAGGCTGGTGGAGAGTACTTTGAAAAGATTTAATAAAAAAATATTTACCTATAGAACACTTTTTTTTATTTTCGCAAAACTTTCTGAGTGTCCCACGTCTTTTTTTTTAAATATCTCCAAAGTATAGACCCAACTAATTTACAATTTTATAATAGTATAGATATTTAGTTCTACGAACGAGAAGGTTCTACTTTGCACACATTTAAGATTTAAACTATGCTTACTTTGGGTCTAGAAAGTGCTGTGTAGAATGTCGTAGAATATTTATTTATTTATTTATCTGTGTACTGTGGTTTTACCCACGATTCTTGATACTATTCGTGTGTTTGTTTTTCTAATGTTATTGCTTGACTTCTAATAGCCGTGGCGTGATGTTTTAGCCTATAACCTTCCCCTAGAAATGGGCTATCAAACAGGAGTTCATGGAGTTCGCTCTCGTCTGCTTCCTCCTTCAGAACTAAGCTTTGACTACTGTCTGACCCCTCAACCCCGAGAGGCTGATCCGTCAATCAACAGGTGTACTCGCAGTTGAGATTATCTTGGGCTCCGACGATCTTGGTACTTGTTATACCTTTTTTTCCTGCGGAAATCCCTTCGGATACCTGCCCCAGCTGACCAGCGGGGGAGGTTATGTCGGACTTGAACCGCCTAAAACCGCACACCACCTCGGGTCTTCAGACGCCAGGGTGTTAGGTGGCCCATAAGGCATTACCCTCGCACCCCTTAGAGGACCACCTCGGGTTTGGGAACCACGGTGTCCCTATATTGCCCCCGGTTACCCAATCTATAAGAAATCTTTGAAAGTATAATAATACTGAAACCATTATGTCATACAAAGTATTTCGTAACTCATGTCTGTAAATAGATTGATAACAAAATCTTATCAATACAGATCTTGTTGAATTTAATCAAATGGTAGAGTACCTAAGTGGTTTTGTCCCTGAATTATATCTCTGCCAGATAACCTTTGGATGGATGAACGATGTATTCGATTGTACTATCAAAGATATGCCTATCTTCCAATATACCTTGAGGCAAAAATCTTGAACAAACGTCAAGAAGTTCGCGCATGTGCACTAACTGGCCAACCAAAAGGCAATAAAAGAACTTATTAACCAATGACGTTTGAGCTTGTGTTTAGTTTTATTTTTATACAGGGTGAAAATGTTATATGTGTGCAGCCGCATTGTTACGTCATTTTTACTTATTTTATTTATTTCTTTATTGAACTTGAATTAGTAGGTGCATTATTGAGAGCAATTTTTATTGATTAAATACTACTACAAATATGGGAATACTGTATGGGAATATCATATCTACACTACAGTAAGTATGTATCCGTACCTTTTTTTTTTTTTTTTTTTTTTTCGTGCGGAAATCCCCTCGGATACCCCCCCGCCGGCCAGCGGGGGCGGTTATGTCGGGCTCGAACCGACTAAAACCGCACGCCGTCTTGGGTCTGCAGACGCCGGGGTGTAAGGTTGCCCATAGAGCATATCCCTCGCACCCCGACTGACCCTGGGCCATCTCCGGTTTCGAGATGGCCCCCTCGGGTTTGGGAACCACGGTGTCCCCGTCTTGCCCCGGTTTGGGGGAGGGGCGCTAGTCGCCCCACCGTCCCGGCCTGCTTCTGCTGGGGTGACAGGCGGCCTCACCTGCCACCCCCAGGCCTGCGCTCATGGAGGACGGAGGTCGTTAAGCGACCTCCGGCGCCTGAGTCGCCTGCGACGCGAGGCGAGCGTGTTGCGGGCTCGGCGGGCCGGGAGGGTTCTGAATCTCTCCCGGGCGCGCTCCGCCATCTCCTTCGCGAGCATCACATGCTCGCAGAAGGAGGTGGCGGCGGCCCACGCGCTCGCGCTCCGCACCATTGCCGCGATCATGCTGCCGAGCGAGAGGACTCCCACCCCGATGGCTGCCACGAGGTCACGCCTCGGCACCTCCCACGCCGGGCAGTCCGCCAGCGTGTGCAGCCCTGAGTCCTCGCTCGCGTCACAGTGATGACACTCAGGCGTTGGCTCCTTCCTGATCCGATGCAGGTGGTCCCCGAAGCACCCCTTCCCGGAGATCACCTGCGTCAGTCGGTACGAGAGGCTTCCGTGTCGCCTCTCTAGCCAATCCTCCATGATGGGCCTTACCGCCGCTATTGCGGCGTGCCCTGCGCTTGGTCGCCCAAGTCGTTCCTTCCACTCCACCACGATGGCCTGGCGGAGCTGGGACTGTACGGCCTCGATTTCTCGATGCTCGGGGTTCAGTCCCTGCTCCCGCGCCTCCTTTCGCCACTGGTACAGTTGCGAAAGGGCTCTCGCCTCCAGGTCCCATGGCGGAGTTCCGGCAAGGAGACTCGCCGCCTCGAAGGAGATCGTGCGGTACCCGCGGATGACCCTGATGGCCATCACTCGCTGCGGAGCGCGCAGCATCCGCACACTTCCGGCCTTCAGGGCCTCCGCCCATATTGGGCACCCATACAAGGCCATGGACCGCACGATCCCCGCGTAGAGTCTCCTGCAGGAGTCATCGGGCCCCTTCATGTTGGGCAGCAGCCGCGCCAGAGCGAGAGCTGTGCCCTTCAGTTTGGGGGCCAGACTTCGGATGTGCTCTCCGAAGTCCCATCGGCCGTCGAGCACGAGCCCCAAATATTTCATTTGGGGCTTGATGCCGATGCGATTACCTCCCACGATGAGACTGGATCCCTCAGGTGGCTTGCTCCTAGGCCCATGAAAGAACAGGGCCTCGGTTTTATGCAAAGCCACCTCGAGACCCAGCCGCCGGATCCGCTCCACGACTTGGGCAACCGCGGTCGTGGCCTTCAGGGTCGCTTCGCGGTACGTCGCTCCGCACGCCGTCACGAGCGTGTCGTCCGCGTAACACGTGACGGCGGCACCGTCTGCGAGCTCACCGCGAAGCACCCAGTCGTATCCGATGTTCCACAGGAGCGGCCCCAGGACCGATCCCTGCGGAACACCGCACGACATCTCACGCCGGCCGAGACCGGTCACGGTTGGGTAGATGACGGCTCTCTCCGTCAAATACGCCCCGACTATGCGGCGGAGGTAGAGAGGCACTTCGTGATACACGAGCGCCTCCCTAATGCAACTCCAGGGCAAGGTGTTGAACGCGTTAGCGATGTCCAGAGACACCGCCAACATCACCTCACCCCGGGCTACTGCATCCTCCGCCAGAGCCCTCACGCGCATGATGGCATCCACGGTGGAGCGCCTCTGGCGGAAGCCATATTGGCCATCCGCCAGGTCCGGCCCCACTATTGAGAGGTGCTCGACGAGGCGCTTCGCAATTACTCTTTCAAAGAGCTTGCACACCTCGTCGAGCAACACTATGGGCCGGTAGGCGGACGGTGAGTCCGCCGGGCGCCCCTCCTTTCGGATGAGGACCAGTTTCCCCGTCTTCCACAATTTCGGAAACTGGCCCCGCTCCAAACATGCGCTGAGAAGCCCTCTCAGTCGGGGCTCGAGAGCGTCGTCGACTAGAGCTAGGACCCACGCTCGGCCTGGAATGCCGTCGGGTCCCGGGGCGGTGCGTTTGGCTCTCAGCCTTCTCACCGCCAGCTCTAGTTCTACCCAAGTGACCTCGGGCACGTCGTCGTCAACCACGTCGGGCACCATTGGCAACCGAGGCGGAGTCATCTGCGGTGGAACATGTTCCACCGCCCGCGCTGGGAACAGGGAGCTAACAACTCCTCCGAGCAGCTCCGGCTGGAGACACTGGGTCAACGGCGGGGCCTTGGGGCGCAGTTTTCCCCTTACCATTAGGTAGGGCCGCCCCCAAGGGTCCCGCTCCAGTGTCTCCAGCAGTTCGCAGCGGGCCTCCTTTTTGGCCCGCCTTATCTCTGCTCGGAGGGCACCTCTGGCCTCCCTGTATCCCTGGTACAACTCCGCCTCTCGGGCCTCCGCATCTGCGGGGCGGCGACGCCTCCTACGGAATCGGGCCCACCGGCGGTGCGTGATCACGCAGGCCCGTCTGAGCCTCGCGATCTCCGACGACCACCAGTAGACCTGACCCCTCGGATTATAGGGCGGAGCCCTAGGCATCGCCGCGTCGCAGACACGGGTCATGGCCTCCCGGAACCACTCCGCCTCATCGTCTACGTTGACAGGCCTGTCCGGCGCAGAGGCCCAGGCCTGTACGATGGCGGCTTCCAGGAGGAGCTCCCGATCTAGTCGCTTAAGTGCCCAACGTGGCTCGGGTGGAGCCGGTGTGGCCGGCGCATCGCTCGCGGGGGCGGAGACGTCAAACCGAATATATCGGTGATCCGAACTTGTCTCCTCCCCCAAAACGACACGCCAGCCCTGAACACGTCGCGTCAACGAGGGACTCGCGAACGAGATGTCCACGATTGAGCTGGCCCTCGAGGTCACGAACGTGTCCACGGCTCCCCGATTTAGGAGGTCTAGGCCGAGTCCTTCGGCCCAGTCCTCCAGTGCCCTGCCTCTATCCCCCGCCGGGCCCCTATCGTGACGGGAACCCCACGCCAACGACCAGGCGTTGAAGTCCCCGAGCACAAGGACCGGGCGGGGGTGGCAGGCATTGACGACGACTGCCAGCTGACGGAGCCATTGCTCATACGAGTCGTCAGCTATGTCTCGGCTCGGCGTGAAGTAAGCAGCCACGACCGCTATGTCGCCAACCGCCGCCGCCACGCAGCCGGGTCCCCTTACAACGACGGCAAGAGGGGGGCTGCCGGCGGCAGGGTTGTGCACCAGTGCCGCCGACCCATCCAGCGCGGTTTCCCAGGCAGGCCCGAGGAACCGGTAGGTGTATGGGTCGGCGACAGCGGCGACATTTATGGCCCACTGTGCCATGCTCTGGAGCAGAAGGTCCTGAGCATGGGCACCGTGGCCAACATTCACCTGCAGGATGCGGAGTTGAGGATCCATTATGGAGAACCCCCATCTCCGCATCCCGCTGTGAACTGGAGGCGGAAGGCCGGCCTCCCGGCTTCGGCTCCCCTCCGGCGCAGGCCTTGCTTCCAACCCTGTGGTCGGCCGGCTTGCCTCCCGCTGCACACCTAAAACAGTGCAGCGGGGCGTCGCAAGTGCCGGCCTTGTGACCGGGTTGGCCACAGCGGAAGCAACGGTCACCCGCCGTCACTTCCGCCGTGCAGTGCACCCCCACATGGCCCACCGACAGGCACCTGAAGCACCTGGCCGGTCGGGACTGCAGGAGCCTTGCCTGCGCCCTCAGGAAGCCTCCTACCAGGAGGCTCCGCCCGTCTGCAACCTTTTGGGCCGCCGCGATAGGGCAGCCGACAACTGCTGCCCCCTGTCCACCACGGCCGAAGCGTATCGCTCCGGCCTTAACTGTGTCCGGGGAGCAGCCCCCGGCCTCCGCAACGGCGAGCCTGAGCTCTTCCGCCGTGACGGAGTCGTCCAGGCCCGTAATGCGCATTTCTGCGCATTTAATGGGCCTGGACACCCGGACGTCGGCTGCATCCAGCGACTCCCTTAGCCGAGCCGCTAGGGCGTCGGCCTTGGGGCCACTGGCGGCGCCGGGGACCTCGAGAAACCGGGCTCCCGTCCGTGTGCTCTTGCACCGGACACCCGGGATCTCGAGGGCCTTCAGGTCGACGTTGGCCTTTACTTTGGCCAACACCTCGGCATACCCCACGCCCCTCGACGCTGCCTCCGCCGTCAGAGTGACGACGACGGCAGTAGTGCGAGGGGCGCGGAGTTTCCCCGGCGCTGCCTTCGCGGCGGCCGCGGCCTTCCTGGCCTTCTTGGCAGCCTTCCGCCTCTTCTTACTGGCTCCAGCCACCTCCCAGCTCCCTTCCAACGGGGTGGAGGTAGCCGGAGCCACGGCTGGGGCTGGGGCTGGGGCCAGGGCTGGGGACGTCTTCCCCTTGCCCTTCCCCTTGCCTTTGCCTTTCCCCTTCCCCTGGGTGGGAGGGAGACGAGGAGCCGGTTCCGGCAGGGATGCACCTGCAGCCGGGCGGGCGGGGCCCCTCCGGGCTACAGCCACATAGCTGGCCACCGGCGACGCCAGAGGCGGACGACGGATGGAGTCCACTAAGGCCTCCATCCGACTCATTATCCGCTCCTCCAGCGCACGAGTAGCCGTCACCCAGGGCT
The DNA here is from genome assembly GCA_946251805.1 of Cybosia mesomella. Taxonomy (NCBI): domain Eukaryota; kingdom Metazoa; phylum Arthropoda; class Insecta; order Lepidoptera; family Erebidae; genus Cybosia; species Cybosia mesomella. The sequence goes on from OX276401.1 coordinate 26,564,392, forward strand.
CCTCCGGTGATTGGGCCGGCAGCCGCACCGATCGCGCCGGCTGCTCCGCCTGCGACGCCTGCGCTGACTGTGACGGCTGCGTCGACCGTGTCGACCGCGTCACCCGCGCCGGCTGCTCCGGCTGCGCCAATTGCGCTGGTGGCACCGGCTGCGCCGAACTCGCCACCACCCTCTTTAACTCCTCGAGGGCTGCAGCAAGCCGGGCCGTCTCCCGACGGGACTCGGCCAGCTGTTCCGCGAGGGCCTCATTCTCGGAGGCGATGTTGAACACTATATTCAACATCGCCTCCTGTTCGGGGCTTGGGGACCCCCGGAACGACGCGGTCACCCTCTGGAGTTTCTCCAAGAGAGACCGCGTCCCACCGCTCGGCTCCGGCACCGCCGAGGTGGAAGGCCTCGACGGTGACTCTCGCACAGCCCTACCAGGGGCTGAGGGCGCTCGGGTGGATGGTCCAGCTCTCGTTCCCCCTCGCGCCCCTCGGCGGCCTGCAGCGACCTTGGACGCCGGCTTCGACGTCTCGTCACTGCTGGAGGAGGAGGAGGTCGTCCCGGTGAGGGTATAATCCTCATCCGAGACGTTCTCCCCCGCCCGAGCCTTTGCTCGCCTCCTGCGTTTTCGGGTCCTCTGTACCCCAAGACCCAGCGGGCTACTCGCCCGGCTTCGCTCGTTGGCGGTGTCGAAACTTTCCGACACCGCCGAGGTATTTAGCGTCACCTCCACGCTTGCCTGCTGCGCGAGCTCCGCGCAGACTTCGTCATTTCCATTGTTCGTTGCCTGTTTGTCGTTAGAAGTATGTATCCGTACCTATACATATTGATAAATAAATATACCATATATATATATATATATATATATATATATATATATATATTTATTTATTTTTTATTTAAACTTTATTGCACAAATAAATGTACAAAGGCGGACTTAATGCCATGGGCATTTTCTACCAGTCAACCTTAGGGTGATGCAGAGATATTGTTAAGGTAGGTGCTAGTAAGTTATTAAGAGAGTGTGTGATCTAGTATGATATAATTTTTGGTGAACATATTATAACCGATAAACATATTAATACATATATAAAATGTATATATTCAAATATAAATAAGTTAGCAAAGAATATACTTAAGTATAATAATATATATAGACATAAACGTACACATATACTTACATTAAATAAACATATACATACGGGAAAAATCTTATGAACGTTATTCTGCCTATGGTTCGTTATAGAGCTGGCGTACTCTGTTTTTGAATATAGTGCGATTTAGAGACATCCTGACTTCCAGAGGAAGGGCATTCCAAAGGAGAATGGATTGTACAGAGAAAGAGGAATGGACGAGGCTTGAAGTGTGAGTGGGACAGTGAAGAAGAAGATTGTTAGAGGAGCGTAGATTTTTATTATGATTAGAACCGAGTAAATGGAGATGGGATTTTAAGTAGGTAGGAGCGTTAGGAGAATTTAATAGGGTATACACTAATGTGACAGCCCGTAGACTGCGTCGCCGTCGTATGGGTAGCCAACCCAGCTCCGCACGACAAGCCGAAACGTGGTCGTACTTCCTAAGGTTGTAGACGAATCGAATGCAATTGTTGAGAAGTCGGTCCAGTTTATTGAGTAGATCTGCATTCAGGTCGAAATAGCACACATCACCATAGTCGAAGATAGGAAAGATTAAAGACTGCATAAGCATTGTCTTGGTTTTATGAGGCAGAAAATTTTTAAGTCGGTAAAGAGCCCTCAGTGTCCCAGTTACCCTCTGGCAGACGTTAGAAACTTGAACCCGTCAACTTAAGGTTGAGTCAAGATTTAAGCCCAGGTTCTTGACACTATCTGTGACAGGGATAATCTTGCCATCGAATTTAATCAATGGCAAGGTCACGTTCTGCAACCTTCTCATCATATGACTACTTCCTATTATGATACTCTGGCATTTGTCAGGGTTAACGGCTAGACCGAACCTGTCACACCAGCCACGCAAAAAACCCAAGTCTGCGTTTACTTTATCAATAGCCTCCGAGATGTTATCCACGGGGGCTTGGCTATACAATTGCAGATCATCAGCATACAGGTGATACGCACATTGAAGGTCGGAGGTTAAGAAGTTGATAAATATAGAGAAAAGAAGAGGAGAAAGTATGCCGCCTTGAGGGACCCCTGAGTCAAGGTTGCACCAACTCGATGACATCTCTGACTGACTGACTGACTGTTGGCGCCCCTGAAGATATGACGAGAACCAATCCAGGTCATCGGATGAGATTTTAATATGGGCAAGGATGGACAAAAGTATGTCGTGATTGATACAGTTAAAAGCGTTGGAAAAGTCTACTAAGACCATCACAGTCACCATAGACTTCTCCATCCCATCTCTGATGTCACCCGTCACTTTGAGGAGAGCAGAAGTAGTGCTATGTCCCGGCCTGAATCCTGATTGCAGTGGGCTTAATATGTCATTGCGATGTATAAAGTTGGACAGCTGTCTATGCACACAGGCCTCCAGCACTTTGGACAGAAAGGGAAGGATTGAGATCGGACGAAAGTGGCTAGGAAGTGAGGGATTAGAAATTTTGGGTAGGGGACGGACAAATGCTTTCCGCCAAGACGTAGGGAACTGACCAGAATCCAAGGAAAAGTTTATAATGTGTGAGATAGCTGGGAGAAGGTGGTCCAGGATCAATGTAATCATTCGACGACTAATATTGTCACAGCCTACTACCTTAGATTTGATGGACAAGATGATTTTTTTAATCTCATCCGTCGTGACTGGAGAAAACTGAAAGGGAGTATAACTGGGACTGGCTAGTCCGGCTATGAAGTCTACCGTTTGACGCTTGGTTAGGCCATCAATTGCAAGAGAGGTGGAGAAATGACGGTTAATGGCATCTAACTCAATTGTCTTGGGTAGCTCCTGCTGCCTTTGCTTACCAATTCCCAATGTCCCAAGAAACTTCCAGACATCAGCTGGTGATGAACTGGTTATGTTATCGAAAAAGTGTCGGCGTTTAGCGTTCCGTATCACCTGGTTACACCGATTTCTGACAGTCTTGTAAGCGTCCCAATTCATATCCAAACGATTTTTTTTAAATTTAGAATATGCCCGGTCCCTGCGTCTCATAGCCATTCGGACCTCGTTTGTAAGCCATGGTGCCGGGGGATGCTTCAGCTTCACCCTCCTAACAGGGGCATGTATGTCGTAAAGGCTGTTTACCGTTTTGTTAAAGAACAGAACTTTATCATCAACTGTGGTAACCTCTGCTAAAGGCGTCCAGTCGACCTCAGCAGCATCTGTAATATGTATCACTTATTCTATAAACATAACATAACATAACATAAACTCACGCCTATATCCCCGAAGGGGTAGGCAGAGGTGCTAGCACCCACATTTCGCCAGTTTATGTTTAGGTCCCAATGTAATAGGTGGCGAGCCTATTGCCATTAACCGGGCACTTATAAACCTGCGATAAATACACACATAACTTCGAAAAGCATCGAAAAGTCATTGGTGTGTGCCATGGTAAAACCTGGGATCGAACCCGAGACCTCGTCTCAGCAGCCCATTACCCATACCACTAGGCTACCGCGGTACCTATATAAAAAATATATATTTTTTTTTTAAATATCATCATGTGTTTACAATTTGTACTTTTGCAGTACCCATACATTTAATATAGCACGGTTCATTCAATAGTCAGATAAGGTACAAACGTAAAAAGAATCATGTTTTCACAATTTGTACCTTTGCGGCTCCCATACATTTACGATGGTTTGGTTTATTCACTAGTTTGATACTTAGATGGAGTCTACTAATCTTTTAGGACATTTATTTTGAAGTGAAACTTCTTTAGAATCGTTGTGATTTCAAACTCGATGAAACGAAAAAATAAGTCCATAGTTTTTTTTTAAATCAGGGACTTTTCAGAAGTTTCACTTCTACCGTGTGTGACTTGCACACACACACACACCCACTATAAAAGGGTAAAAAGGGGTATTGTGTAAAGGGCACAGTTCGCTTCTTGCCAAGCTCCCGGCCTACGGTCTGCCATCTCGACTGTGCAGCTGGGTTGCCAGTTTTCTGCATGAGCGCAGCATCCGAGTCCTTTGTGACGGCCGGGCTTCTGAGTTCATGCAGGTTAATGCTGGTGTGCCTCAGGGGTCCGTCTTATCGCCCACTCTCTTTCTTCTGCATATCAATGATATGCTGTCCGTGGGCAGCATACATTGCTATGCAGATGACAGTACTTTGCATGGGCGTTATCTCGGACATTCAGCGGCCAAGCAGACTGACATCGAGGAGAGAATACGGCAACTTGTCATTGAGCTCGATCAGGACCTAGACCACATTTCCCAATGGGGATCTGAGAACCTGGTCGAGATCAATGCCAAGAAAACACAGGCAAGCGCGTTTACAGCAAAGGTATCTCCTTTCCTTCCCCTCCCAACTCTTCGGAACACACCACTACCACTGTAGGACAGTATCAACATGCTCGGTATGGATGTTCGCTGCAAACTTAATAATAAAAATTACATTGAGAGCGTTATTAAAACAGTTTCTCGTAAACTCGGAGTGTTGAACAGGGTGTGGCGGTTTTTCACGCCGGGGTAGCGGTGTCTTTTATGTAAGACTCAAATTCGTCCCTGCGTGGAATACTGTTCTCACCTGTGGGATGGCTCCGCTCAGTACTTACTAGACGCTCTCGATAGATTGCAGCGACGGGCAGTCCGGATCATTGATAGTCCTGAGGTCACCAGTTCTCTAGAGCCTCTGCAGCTGCGTAGAGATATAGCCTCCTTGGCAGCATTCTATCGCATATACCATGGTGAATGTTCCGATGAGTTATTCCAATTGATTCCTCCTTCTCCCTTCTTGTCCCGAACAACACGTGTAGGACTTAGGTGTCATCCTCATACAGTGCAATCGATACCATCGCGAACCAAGCGGTTTGGTGACTCCTTTTTTGTCGGACCATAAAGCACTGGAACGCTTTACCCACTCACGTGTTCCCTTCTACCTACAATCCTTGGCTCTTTAAGCGGGGCGTGCAAAAACATCTGTTGAGGCCGTCTAGGTAGGGGCCACTATTCTAGGGGCAATCTCTAGAAATGGTGGCCACTACTATTTGGACTTCACCTCAGCTTACCATCAGGCGGGGTGCAGTCAATTGGACGGACTAAATATAAAAATAAATAAAAAAAAGGGTAAAAAGGGGAAATGTGGCAAGGGTAAAAACGGGAGATGTGGAAAGCGTAAAAAGGGGAAAAGTGGCATGGGTATTTTTGTTATTCACAATGGACCATTAATTTCATTATGTTCTGATAGACTTTCCTTACTAAACTAAATTTCACATTTTTCTCAATGAAATTAATGCAACATGTGCTTATACAGTTTACATGAAATTAAACGCGTTTATCGGTGCCCTCCAGCCTTACTGAAGAAAATTAATTGAATAAAACATGGTACTGAACACGTAATTAACCCTGGGGTGATGATTATATTATTGAGCTGAGAGTGAGACGAAGTCGAGCGAAAAGCTCTCTATACTCCACTCGGTGTATTTCGGTTGTGACGCTACTGCTCCTAAACTATTCGACCAATTTACTGGTGGTAAAAATTTACTGGTGGTAGAAATTTGAAGACACAAATTGGTTACAAAATTCGGCCGGGTGGGTACCACCGTGCACGATTGCGAAAAACCCTCCATAGTAATCCAATTTCGGTTTGATTGCGTTCAGGGGTCAGCAAGTGCATAGCCGGGCAGGGGGATTGAGGTCGCAGCGCTAGTGGGACCGGTGGGTGTCACGCGGTGCTGCGACGACAATCCTCTTTTGATGAGGCCGTCGAGCTGGGTGACCCTGAGACTTTACCTTCAGCTTACCATCAGGCGAGGTGAAGTCAAATTGACGTGTCCTAAATATAAAATAAATAAAAAATTGACCAAACTTAGCATGTAAATACAACCTGATACTCGGAAGGTGTAGAAAAAATAAAATTGAAAATCGATCATACCATGGAGGAATAATCACACTTTAAAAAAAAATCCTAATTTAATTTACGCTAAAATGATCAATGTTGAGACCACGATTTTGGCGCCAAAATGTGCAACTTAACTAATAATTGGCTTAAGACAGAAAAAGAAAATTGAAAATCGATCTAGCAACGGAGGAATAATCACCGAAAAAACAATTCAATGGTATTCAATTGAAAAAAAAATTGCGCGTGAATTGTAGGTAATCATGTAGTGCACTCTCAGCTCAACATTGCAAGAGCAGAATGCATTGCCCCGTTGGTGCACTTTCTTCCTTTATCTACGTCACATCGCAGATAAACTGCTAGAGAATCGCCTTCACTGGTGTGACTACGTTTTGCGGCTAAAGCCAGGTCACAAAAATGTTGACTGCCGGTTCCACTCTTACACGCAAAAACAGTTGAACGGATCTAGATGAAATTTGGCACAGAGATATAATAAATCTGGAGTAGCACATAGGTGTGTCGCGGTCAGTGGTCCGCAGTAATGAGATCAGTATTTTCGCGAATGAATCCGCGGGTATTGGCTAGTTTTGTATATATATTTGTTTCCTTTCAACCAGCACTTAGTCATATACCTCAGAGCCTCATACAACATTTGTGATAACGATGTCAGTAATTAAGGTTAAGTGCTTTGTAACTGCGGTAAATAGCTCCTTAACTGGATATACCTGTGTGTTATCTGTTTGTTTCGTTTGGACAAGTTCATAAACAAAGTAAGTTGTACAGACCTGACTACTTAGAGTCAGTTATAGGCTACAATCTTCTTCTATATATATATAAAACAAACTCGTGTTAGTAATGACCGGAATAAACTCAAGAACGGGGGACCTATTTTCATAATCTTTGATTTTTTAGATTCTTCGCCAATACTGTGTCTTGTGGTGTTTTTTTTGCGAAATCAATAATTAAATTGATATTTTTTTTTAAATTGTAATCTTCAGAGCATAAATTTTGTACTTTTCATTTTATATTTATTATTTTATGTAAAGTTTAAGCGCTAATAGGGTCGGTACCTTGTGGGGTGCTTGGTTGGGGACCTCCACGCGGTGCACCCTGGGTAACGGAGACAGCAGCGCCTCTCTCCTAGGACGGGAGAGACGCTGCCGCCTACGGCCAACTCCGACCGAGGCGAGGACGGTCCTGTTGAGGGCTGTTCGGAAGCTTTCCACGTGTCCCTCTGATTCACAGATGGCACAGTGCAGAGCAAGTAAGGGGGCCATCTCAAAACCGGAGATGGCCCGGGGTCAGTCGGGGTGCGAGGGATATGCTCTATGGGTAGGTAACCTTACACCCCGGCGTCTTAAGACCCGTGACGGCGTGCGGTTTTAGTCGGTTCAAGCCCGACATAACCTCCCCCGCTGACCGGCGGGGGGGTATCTGAAGGGATTTCCGCACGAAAAAAAAAAAATAAGGGTCGGTACCTTGTAACGATAAGCTACTTCGGGATAGGCAGAGACAACAATCCGCCATCTGCTTCTGTGAGTACATACTAGTACAGTTTCAATAAAATGACATATAGGTACATATCGAATTGATTATCTCCTTCTGTTTCGAAGTCGATTAAAAAGTATAATACTCCGGTATGGATCACGAGTTTTAAACGTGGCCTATTAAAATTCAACACTAAATGTAATCAGCGTTCAGGATCGGCAACGCAAAGCGCCTGATCACGGTGACCCTAATGTACAATAAAGTGTTTATTTTAAGCTTCGGCTCAATGGATATGACCTCAATTAGCACTTACTCACTAATTATAACATCCTAGCTACTGTTTGTTGTTTGGCCATGTGTGCGAGCGCACTGTGTACGTTTATATGTTAAGCTTTCAGGATTTAGTTCAAGAATGTAAAGTCAACGACAAAAGTGAAATTCACACTTAAATATTTACAAACTTTTTTTTTACATTGGAATATGAATATCGTATAATGAATATATATGTGGTTTTATAATCCCCAGAGGATAAAGTTAATATATTTCATGTTTTGCTTATTTTTTTATGAAAGGTTTAAGAGAGTGATTTATAAATTTAGAGTTTGTTAAGCCACTTTTGTCGTTGACTGTATGAGATGGGGCTTGAAAGAGAATATACTGACGAGAATAGAAACACCTAATTGAAATAAAACTATTTTTAATGGAAATTAGAAAATTGACGTGTCCTAAATATATAAAAAAAAAAAAAAGAATCTATCGGGATTGATTTCTTGTTTAGTTCCACTTTTCAGTAGCCATGGTCACAGGAATTTGAATGTCTAACATTCTAGTAAACTTTCGGAAATAACATAACATAACATAACATAACTTCACGCCTGTATCCCCGAAGGGGTAGGCAGAGGTGTATTACACACCCACGATTCGCTAGTTATGTTAAGGTTCCAATGTAACAGGGGGCGAGCCTATTGCCATCTACCGGGCACATTATTAAGCGAGCGATAATTAACATTTATTAACGCACACATAACTACGAAAATACCATGTAAAAACACATAAGTTGAGGTTGATTTGGACACATGAGTGTATGGGGCCTCCATAAACCTCTTGCTTCTGTTAGGAGTGGGTTCAGGTCCGTAGTGCAATCGCCAAGATTCGAACTCGGGACATCTCGATCTTAAGACCAACTCATTAAACACAAACCTTTCGTGTGGAGTAATAAAAGATGTTTAACATGTTTTGATAGAATGTACCCTTTTTTTTTTCTTTTTTTCGTGCGGAAATCCCTTCGGATACCCCCCCGCCGGCCAGCGGGGGCGGTTATGTCGGGCTTGAACCGACTAAAACCGCACGCTGTCTCGGGTCTTAAGACGCCGAAGTGTAAGGTTACCCATAGAGCATATCCCTCGCACCCCGACTGACCCTGGGCCATCTCCGGTTTCGAGATAGCCCCCTTACTTGCTCTCCACTGTGCCATCTGCTAATCAGAGGGACACGTGGAAAGCTTCCGAACAGTCCTCAACAGGACCGTCCTCGCCTCGGTCGGAGTTGGCCGTAGGCGGCAGCGCCTCTCCCGCCCTAGGCGAGAGGCGCTGCTGTCTCCGTTGCCCAGGGTGCACCGCGTGGAGGTCCCCAACCAAGCACCCCTGATAGAATGTACCCACACTCAAAGGGAGCGCAAAACTGATGGGGAAGTTTTATATTAATGAAAATAGCGTAAGCAACCTCCTGAAGTAGCTTCGGCAGTTGGCTTGTCAGGGCTAGCCGGCACCCTAGCAGAAGCACGCCCAGTGTTTCCGCGCGCGCTTCTTTTTAGGGAAGGGGGGATTAGAACCCCAACAAGGCGTCGGTGTCGGCGTCGGTGTCCGGTGGGGTGAAGCCCGTGGAGAGTTCCGTACGTTAACAAAAAAAGGTATCTTACGAAGTATCCTAGCACACCCAAAAGCAGAAATGGCTGGAGACTTATGTCGGATGGTCAAGAAGCCCCCGCAGTGACTCTCTTTCTCTTTTGATTATAAAGGCTTATGATTTTTAGGGATTTTCTTTAGAAAAGCCCTATTGCTATCGAGTTGTCGTCGTTGCCAATTTTCTGTCACGGTTTTGGGTATGAAGGAGATGAGCTATCGAGTTGCTGTTTTCGGTAATAGATTCGTGCTGGGGTGAACCATTGCAAGATAAAAAAAAATCGAAAAAAAAAAAATCGCAAAATCGAAAATCCCTTGTATTCGGCTGAGCTCGTCTCAGGAATTCAACTTGTTATTGTTTAGTGTAGTGTGTGTAATGCAATTACTTCTATACATATATACTAGACTGGCAGTTCGGAGCAATAAAATTAGAATATTAGATTGAAATAAAACTATTTTTAGGGTTCCGTACCTCAAAAGGAAAAAACGGCACCCTTATAGGATCACTTCGTTGTCCGTAAGTCCGTCAGTCCGTCCGTCCGTCCGTCTGTCAAGACCGTTTTTCTCAGGAACGTATGGCGGTATCAAACTGAAACTTATATCTAATACTCAGGTTTAGGTTTACATTTTATACGATTTTATATGAGGTCATCACCTGACAACTGTAAAGTAGAGTGAAGGGTGCCAAAATTATGAATTTATGGTGAGGCGTCCCGTACCCCTCCCCTGATCCCGCCTCACCCCCGAAGTGTGACACACTTTTTGTTCTGATCTGCTGGTCAAGTTTACATAGAGACATTGGTTTAATTAGTTAAACTAATAGATGAATAAGGGTACAATGGCGTTAGCAGATTCCGTCATTTTCCTTTCGAACTTTGAAAGCATTATTCTCTTTTTTTGGGTAGTCGTGTAATTTAATAGCAATTACATTTAAAATTTGCTTTTTTACAAGAAATCTATCTATCTATATATTATTATAAAATTGTAAATTACTTGTGTACATTGGAGATATTAAAAAGAAAATACTTGGGCTATGTCAAAGGAACGATTCTGAACACAAAAAAAAATTTTTTTTGAGTCTTTGTCTGTTCATCTGTTTGTTCGCGATGGACGCAAAAATTACTGGACAGATTTCGATGTGTTTTTATTTCTATTAGAAAGGTCTTGGTCAGACTTAAATGCCATTGGTTAAGTAGAACCGGAGACATGACCAAAAACGATAATCGACCTCCGTGCAGGCGGACCCGCGGGCTATAGCTAGTTACTAATAAATCTAATAATAGAAGCTCCTAGAGACTGGCACATTATTTCAAGTGGCTACATGGCTACATGGACTGATAAACTCATTAGTTTGGCGCCCAGTACAGAGGCTTGTTCAGCGCCACTTGTGATGAAGTTATAACTGGTGTTGGGTTACTGTGGAGCTGGACTATTGGATGTTTAGGGCTGTCTGTGACTTAATCCTATTTCTACTAATATTCTAAATGTGAAACTTTGTAAAGATATTTGAGTGTTCTTTCTCAATGACGCTTAAACTCCTATGGTGACAGAAATTTGGTACATGGATAGATTTATAGTCTGGATTAACACTTAAGCTATATTTTATCCGTGGAATAGGTTCCCAAGGGTTGCGGAAACGGGATCAGATTCCCACGCGGGTGAAACTGCGGACAGCCACTAGTAAAGACTAATTGGTACCTACTTGCGAGGACTTTGGTTTTGAAGTATACGCAAAGCAAGCAAATAATTTTTGCATACTTAAAATCTAATAAGAATTTTAAATCCAGGGGCCCGATTCAGTTAACTTTCGATTTTAAAACGTGTGATTTCATAACTTATGAAAACTTTTAAAATAAAAATGCCAAAATCTATTTGGAAACGAATCAAACTAATTCAGAAGGTTTAATAACCTCACGAAACGTAGGTTTTGTTTTGATAGATAGATAGTTTCTCATATATTTTGCATTCTGGAGTACAGGACTTTACCAATGCCTTTGGGGCCCTAGCCAACCTCTTCTGCCTGCTAGTCGGAACACCTGCCAAGCAACAGATGAGGCTCTGGCGTAGGCTGTCTTCTCGGAGTTGGGAGGTCAGACGGCAGTTTCTCCCGAAAAAACGGACAAGCCAATCAAAATCTCCACAGTATTAACTTTGGACGCAGCTGGGAAATCGCTGAGGGTGATGATGATATCCGCCTCCTTCTGCAAGTAAGTAATGCTCGAGGAGGGGGCGGCAAAGCGGGCCTAGGAGAGACCGAGGTCTCTCCCGGTCCGCAGAGCCAGAGGTGTGCCGCCCTTTCACCCTAGCAGAAGCAGACCGAGGCGGTGGTGCGCTGTGCGCTTCCTTTTTTTTCGGGAGTAGGACGGGCACACCGTGGATCCTAAACCCGAGGGAGCGATCTCGAAAGCGATCTCGGAGCGAAAATGGAGGGGCAGCCAGGGTGCAACGCTTACACCGCGGCATCTGAAGACCCGAGACGGCGTGCGGTTTCAGTCAGTTTGAATCCAACATAACCACCCGCTGGGGGGGTGACAATGATATATTTAAAAGGGTGATAATACTGATAATGATATATATAAAAAAGCCGCGGTAGCCTAGTGGTATGGGTAATGGACTGCTGAGACGAGGTCTCGGGTTCGATCCCAGGTTTTACCATGGTACACACCAATGACTTATCGATGCTTTTCGAAGTTATGTGTGTATTTATCGCAGGTTTATAAGTGCCCGGTTAATGGCAATAGGCTCGCCACCTATTACATTGGGACCTAAACATAAACTGGCGAAATGTGGGTGCTTAGCACCTCTGCCTACCCCTTCGGGGATATAGGCGTGAGTTTATGTTATGTTGTTATGATATATTTTTAATTCTTGTACAAAATAAGTTAAACATGTAATAGATAGTTGTAAACCCTAAGATTATTTTATTTGGTTAAATGTCCGAACACTCAAGCCGTTAGTTTATTAGCCATCTGACAAGGAATGAGTTAGAACGTGATAATCATCATGTTTCATCATCATCCGCATCAAAGTTTGTATTTATGAGCGCGTGGTTCGCTCTTCAACTCGTACTTTTAATTCGTGTTTTTAATTGAAATATTTCTTGCTAATTCCTTATGTTACACCAACTATTACCACCTTCTTTGTGAAAATATTCCAGTCCATCCTTAGGTTGCCTTTTTTTTTTCGTGCGGAAATCCCTTCGAATACCCCCCGCCGGCCAGCGGGGGCGGTTATGTCGGACTTGAACCGACTAAAACCGCACGACCTCTCGGGTCTTCAGACGCCGGGGTGTAAGGTTGCCCATAGAGCATATCCCTCGCACCCCGACTGACCCTGGGCCATCTCCGGTTTCGAGATGGCCCCCTCGGGTATACCCAACATACCTAAATCGAATATATCCAATATACAGATGCAACTAATTTGCAATTTTATAAAAGTATAGTTATATTATGGTATAATGCGAACAAGTAACTACCTAATAAGAGTCATGTTTGTATTGTTGAAATCCAATTAGAATATTAAAGCGTCAATATAAAAAAGTAAGTACCTTTTTTTTTCGTGCGGAAATCCCTTGGGATACCCCTCCGCCGGCCAGCGGGGGCGGTTATTTCGGGCTTGAACCGACTAAAACCGCACGCCGTCTCGGGTCTTCAGACGCCGGGTGATTTGAAATATAAGCGAAATTGTAAATATAAAAATGATAAGTAAAAAACAAGTTTTATTAATCTTCTATATATATAAAATCTTCTATATATATAAAAATGAAACCCGTTTTCCGTTGTCACGACATAGCATGAAAACGGCTTTACCGATTTGGCTGTTTTTTTTTTTGTAGTTTTCTAATACTCTGTACAAGGTTCTTACGGAAAAAAATATTAAGAAAATCTCTCAGATTATTTTTTTTCGTGCGCACACCGTACGGTTTTAGTCGATACACGACATAACCACCCCCGCTGGCCGGTGGGGGGTATCCGAAGGGATTGATCCTCCCCAAGTGTCCGTTGCCGGGCACCCCGGGTAAGCCCTTGAATTCAATACATGGCGGATCATTTTGACGTAGCGAAGCACGTACCGGGCCGCTAGTAAAATAATAAATGTTATTCCATTCAAAGTCCAGATCAGACCTATAGCCTGGAATAAACACATAATGCGCTTTAGATCCCGAGAATAGGTGCTAGTGGGTCGCCGGGATGGGTGGGTTTGTATATCACGTGGGCGGAACCGCGTGCAATAGTTCCGTATATTATAATAATTACTAAAAAAATAGGCAACTTAACACAAAAAATATAATAATGAACGTTTGTATATTTTTTATTACCATATGTTACTGAAAAACAGCTGGACAAATTTGAATAAAACTAACATTACAATTTCATTACAGATGATGAAATCACAATTAATTCTAAGAAATCTGTTATCTAATATGACTATAAAAATTCTATGAAAACTATCAACCAAACAATTTATAAAGTTAACTTTAATTACTCAAACATTGTCTTTGGTTTTATTAAAAATGTTGCCATTGTTTTAATAAGTACCTATGTGGTTAGATGATTCATTTACAATATAAAGTGGCAAGAAATGAATCACCTATCACACGGTTATAATCCTTTGTGACGTTGCTGAGAATTATCTTTTGTTGAAGTTCCAAGATGGATGCCAATTTTTTTACGTATAAATAAGTTTATCGCACTTTGTTTATCAGTTGAATTTAATCACTAGATATCGGGTGGGAGGTACTATCTACTATCACACCTCTTGCCATAAGCAGCAAGTTCATTCTAGCAAATTAAAATCATCGCTCGGTTAGAAATGACCTCCTGCAGATGTTTAAATATGAATTTCAGGAGGAATTTTAACGGAATTTGCATGTAAGTTTTTAAAGAATTTATGGTGCAGCAAACAACAGAGGTACTGAATCATTGGACGGCGGGGCGCCTAGCGCCCCCGCCCCCAAACCGGGGCAAGACGGGGACACCGTGGTTCCCAAACCCAAGAGGGCCATCTCGAAACCGAAGATGACCCAGGGTCAGTCGGGGTGCGAGGGAAATGCTTTATGGGCAGTTGCCCATACATACATACATACACCCCGGTGTCTGAAGATCCGAGACGGCGTGCGGTTTTAGTCGGTTCAAGCCCGACATAACCGCCCCCACTGGCTGACGCGCGTGTCTTTCATCATCATCACGAAGTCTTCGCGGATTCGTGGTTAAGTGGACACGAATAAGATTAGTTAATTGTAAATTTAAGTAATATTAGCCAGGTCTATCTTAGGATGGATCACCATTCTTAACACATTGAGACCCCTTCGTACTGTGGTGTGCGACCTCGTTCGATACACCACGGTTCGTTTACCTGGCCATCATGTGTCAGAGTTTAAAAATAATTACTTATTTGATTTAAATAGAGCGTAGGGAAGAAAAAACATTGCTGCGTGGAGCTGCATTCGGCTGTGCGGCTGACAGCGGGCGACTAGACGCGCCGCCCGGGTCCGCCGGCCGAAGAGAAGATATAAGTGTATTAAATTTAGGCTCAGCTCAGTCCTTGAGCGGAGTTCGCGATTCCCTAGTACGCATTAATATAAATATATACGCGTAAAAACCTCCCTAAACCCGATATAGGAAGCTTTGTTGATATAATAAATGCCCATTTAAATTTCTTCCTCTGTGTTTATCTTATTATCAACACGAGGTATTGTGGCGTCCAACCCCCGGACGCTACAACTGGTGGAGGAGCGCCGGTTTCCATACAGCTGGTGGTTGCTACAGCTACAATTGGTGGAGGAACGCCGGTTTCCATACAACTGGTAGAGGTGCTGGTTTCCACAGGAGCTAGTGGTTGCTACAGCTGGTGAAGCGCTAGTTTCAGCAGAAGTCGGAAACGCCAACATTCTGCAGTTGGCAGTGAATGGATCGATCCCGTACCGTTTGAAGAAAGACGTCGTGCGACAATTGGAGCGACGCAACTATCAGTATCGTTGTTTATTTTGCTTTTATGTGCTTTTATGTGATATTATGTGCTCAACGAGAAGATGGCTATGATGGTGGCTTGTTCCAGAATGTTTCAAGAGCATTGACAGTTGCCTGCGGGTCAATAGGGCCAATAAGGACTATAAGTCTTAGTAGAATTATAATTCACGTAGTGAATAACGTGTTATGTGTAATATTTTATTATTAATATGTGTTCTCTGTTTATTCCATATTGCTGCGCTGCTGAAGATAAATAGATTTGTTTTGTTATGTTCGTGATGTTCTAGCGTAGGTGTTAGGCAATTATTTTTTTGTCCAATATTGAGAGTTGTGATCTAAACTTTGTAAGAGAGTCAAATCGTTATGGACATAAGCGCCGACGATGATTGAAAGTTAGTTTTCGATCAGACTCTTCTTTATTGAGTTAAGTTCTTTCTCTTTAATGTTGATTTAAAAATAATTTAGTAATGTGTAGGCGACATAAATAACTTTATGTCATCTTTAGTTTTTAGTTAGGTAGGTCTTAAAAGTACTGTGTTACTAAGTCCCTTCAGGGCAAACCTTAAAATGTATCGGCAAGTGATACCAATAACTTTTCTTTAATCAGGTGTGGTGTGGGTGGATCTTTTGCTGACGTTTTGCCCGTCCAAGAATGAAGCAATTTTTCTTTGTTCGTGTTTTTCAGTATTTATTACAGTTTAATTACTATAATTTGAAATTCTAATAACGATTATTAATTATTACAAAGATTGCTTCGTTATTCCCATTGTAAGGGACACCATACGTAAATTTTTTTTTTTTGTTGCGTCAGATGTAGAAGGCCTAGGGCTCCAGCTGTCACATGAGGCCTTGGGCGTAGCTGGTTGTGGTGTGCGACCTCGTTCGATACACCACGGTTCGTTTACCTGGCCATCATGTGTCAGAGTTTAAAAATAATTACTTATTTGATTTAAATAGAGCGTAGGGAAGAAAAAACAATTGCTGCGTGGAGCTGCATTCGGCTGTGCGGCTGACAGCGGGCGACTAGACGCGCCGCCCGGGTCCGCCGGCCGAAGAGAAGATATAAGTGTATTAAATTTAGGCTCAGTCCTTGAGCGGAGTTCGCGATTCCCTAGTACGCATTAATATACGCGTAAAAACCTCCCTAAACCCGATATAGGAAGCTTTGTTGATATAATAAATGCCCATTTAAATTTCTTCCTCTGTGTTTATCTTATTATCAACACGAGGTATTGTGGCGTCCAACCCCCGGACGCTACAGTACCTTGGAGAGCACCTTTCCCCGGAGAGCATCGTACCTCGGAGAGCACCGTACCTCGGAGAGCACATTAATCCCGGTAGCCATACAAACAAACCATGGCATTTGTTACAGGTAGTTACAGCCCTAAAAAGTCGACAACCTGGTCTAACTACAGGATTTCAATATCACCAGTAGGTTATAGAGGTCAGGTTCAGGTAGTCGCTTCACGGAAAATATCGAAGTTCGGCGGTTAGTTAGACAGGAAGCCGACCCCAACTGATTTGGGAAAAAGCTCAAAAGATGATGACGTGTCGTCATGGGCAAGAAAGGACAGGATGGGATTTATTAAAAAAGCTTAGTGACACTCACCATATTACCTTGAAGATATAGACAGATGTGTATTAACATACCTTTTTTAGGGTTATAAATACTAAATACAGAATAAAATAAATATTTATGGGGGGCGCCCATACAAGAAACGTGTTTTCTTTTTTTGTTGTTAATTATTTCTCGATATTAATAACGGCAACAGGTAGAACCAGGTTTGGTGATGGCCCAGCGTCAGTCGGTTGGCCCAGGGTCAGTCGGGGTGCGAGGGATATGCTCTATGGGCAACCTTACACCCCGGCGTCTGTAGACCCGAGACGGCGTGCGGTTTTAGTCGGTTCAAGCCCGACATAACCGCCCCCGCTGGCACGCGGGGGGGTATCCGAAGGGATTTCCGCACGAAAAAAAAAAAAAAAAAGGTAGAACCAGGTTGAAATATTCACAGAATATCTAGTTGAATGTTCAGTTAAAAATAAATAATTAAATTAAGATACATTCGCATTGTACTGTAATGGTACGGAAACTTTCGTGCGCGAGTCTGACTTGCATTTCGCCGGTGTTTTTACCAATAAAATTTAGGTTCCAGGTTATAAGGGGCTTGTCCCTTAGTCGTATTGTACGACACCTACGAGAATAGATTATCCTATCAAACCCCGCTGGCCGGCGGGGGGGGGGGGGGGTATCCGAAGGGATTTCCGCACGTAAAAAAAATCCTATCAAAAACATTTTCATGTAAAGTCTTGCTAAGATGAGTACAAATGGATCTTCTGGAGAGCCAAGCTCCTAACTCACCTT
Organism: Cybosia mesomella; assembly: GCA_946251805.1. Lineage (NCBI taxonomy): Eukaryota > Metazoa > Arthropoda > Insecta > Lepidoptera > Erebidae > Cybosia > Cybosia mesomella. Next base: position 26,582,082 of record OX276401.1, read on the forward strand.
AATCTAATACTCTCTAATTCTTATCATAGCGTATGGCGTTCTGAGTAAATTCTTTATGTTTTATGGTCTCTACAAACCCTAAACCATAGTCAAAATGTGAGGCCTGGCCGTTTCGCAAGTTTGGCGTAAACGCTCCTAATAGGCTTATTAACAGAATGTAATTCACTAGCTAACCATCAATTTTGTGCCAATAGGTCGTTGAATAACGAACTGGCTAAGTCCCACATTGTGACTAAGGTGTTGTGTTTGCTACCTCGCGCGGGAACCATAAAATACAATAGATATAATTTCCAAAGGATACCGTTACCAATTAGTTGGTACATACAAATCCAACAGCACAAACTATTAACTTCCTTTCATATTCTGCGAAGACTTACATGAGGCTGACACACAAAGCACAATTAATATCTGTGTGAGTACCTTCGAGTAACCTTGAGAAGTGAGGGAGTTCACGTCAAAGTCTACTGGAATGTCATTAATGCTAGCCGCAGTTCAACTAACCACCTTATTGTGCCTCCAACAGCCCGGCCTATCACTCCTATTACTGCGTGATAAAGATTAAAATCAAATAGTACATTTGTTAAGGAGGGTATATTTAAATTGGTTGAGCTATAATAGTGCAAATCAGTTGTCGTGATCGTAATATTACAATGTCGTGCATTGAATACGTATGCATTAAGTGCAGTTATAAACTGGGTTTTATAAGTATTGGTAGAAATGATTTATTAAATAATATGTCTATTATTGTTATAATCAGTAGATTCTAAGATCTACGTTTAATACATGTAAGGAGAATCGCATGGGCGCACAAAGCCCTACTAACACCTAAAACTTATTGCGCAACTGATCGCTATGAGGATAAGCACTACGATTTAGCGAAAATCGCAACCTTTTTAGGAATATTTCACGCAATAGGTGTGTGGGATTTGCCGTATTCATAGGTTACTAGATGTAGCCCGCGGCTTCGACCGCGTGAAATTCTGATCCCGTTCCCGCAACCCATGGGAACCTATGCCTGGGATAGAGTTCACTGAATCGGATCCCCCTGGATCGAATTTGATCACATTGCCATTTTGTAACTCTTATTGGATTTTGAGTAGATATATAAAAGAATATGATTGTTTTCTTATAAGTAATTCAAAACCATAGTGCTCGCAAACGTAGTCGCGGGTACCAATTAGTATTCCCTAACAGCTGCCCGAAGCTGCGCACGCGTGGAATTCCGAACCCGTTCTCCTAATTTTTGGGAATCTATTCAAGGGATCAAAAGAAGCTTATACGTTATTCTAGACTTTAATCCAGTCCTGTACCAAATTTCAGCCAGATCCGTTCAGCCGTTAGAGCGTGATTGAGTAGCAAACATCCATACATCTTTTTTCTAAAGATTTAGATCGGAAAAAGAGAACATCTAGGACGGGACTTGAAAAAAATCTTTAGAAAAAAGTAAGCATACAAAATGCTTAAAATTTAATTGAATCCAAACATCTTCTCAAACTTTCACGTTTATAATATTATATAGTAGGAAGTAGTATATGAACAAGAAGAGCCTACACCCGTATGGGCCTCCGCGAAGATCTTCGGTCCAAGCCAACCTCACTTGCAAGAATGTTGGTGAGAATGAATGGATGTATTTGTGTTTGGATGCTTGCTACTTTTACATGCAAAAACAGCTGAACTGATCTGGATGAAATTTGACTCAGAGATAGCAAATTGGTTGTCTTTTATCCTGGAAAGAGATTCCGTGGATCGCTGAAACGGGATCCGTAACTCACGCGGGTGACCAAGAGCATATAAGTCATTTTTTATCTCATGAATATCGTGTAGTGGGTTCTGAAAGCGAGATCTGTATTTTGAGCAGGCAGAGCCGCAGGCAACAGCCAGTAATAATAAAAAAGAAAAATAATGGATAGTCATCCAATCAATGTTGTATTGGTACCTATTAAAAATTCTGTCATCCTACGTATTCTGAACATAATTGAATCTTAGTCCTTAAAAAGGCCTTGACAGAATCCAAGGCATGTAGGTATCTAGGTCTTATAGCCGTAACTAATCTCTGAATAGATTACCTGCATTAAATCACAGGTTCAAAAGAACCGGCGCGTGGGCCGATTTAATTATGCCCCTGATGCAAACTGGTCCTTTATTGTGGGTTAATGTGGATATAATAAATTGATGGCACCCATGAAGCAGTTATTGAGGAAGTCACGTAGCCAATTAGTGGTGTTTTTTTTACTATAAAGTGACTTTTACACAGAGGTTAGAAATGAGAAAAACCAGGCGAGGCCGCGGTGGCGGTCAAAGTTCGCCGGCAACCCTGGGGTTATCCTTTCGAGGGCTTACCCGGGGTGCCCGGCAACGGACACTTGGGGAGGACACCGTGCGGTTTTAGTCGAGACACGACATAACCACCCCCGCTGTCCGGCGGGGGGGTATCCGAAGGGATTTCCGCAATTAAAAAAAAAAAAAAAGAGGTTAGAAATATTAATTAATGTATGTATTTATAAACGTGTAATATACTTCTCGAAGAACCGACAACTGTTCTTGAGTGGAGACCGCGACTAGGCAAACGTAGTGTAGGACGGCCCGGCCAGGTGGGATGACGATCTGCGAAAGACTGCGGGCAGATGCTGGATGCGGCAAGCTGAAGACAGGGCGCTATGGCGCTCATTAGGGGAGACCTATGTCCAGCAGTGGACTAATAGAGGTGCATGATGAATATACTTCTGATTAATTTCGTTGCGGGTTCCAAGACAGTTTGCCTTTCCCAGCGACTGCCCGAGTGTCATTACTCGGTGTGTTTGTGGGTCACTACTGTTGGTCCTGGTGTACAGGAGTTACAGTAGTGAGAATGAGAGCCCACTTTTGGGACTAATCCCAATTAGTCCCAAAAAATGATGAGAAGCAATGATGATTTGGGTGTATGGGATCCAATCAAGACTTATGGGGCCAAGACAACCTCGCAATAAGAATTACCGGCTTCCAAAGCCGGTAGTTCTGCCGTTTGACGGACGAGGCTCTGGCGCAATCTTTCCTTTTAGGGTTGAGAGGTTCCATATAAGCCGTTTAAGCCAAACCAAACAATGCTAATTCTTTGTGCAAGATGAAGTCCAGCCTTCTGGTCACGTGTAGCGTCGATCAGCCGCTTTGTCAAGTTTTTGTAGACAAAACGGGCACTTGGACCCCATGACCCCAACGTCTCAAACCTAAACGGCTCAAAAACATAATCTAAATAAATTACTACCTAATTAGTTAGTTAACATTTATGTAACATTTTTCAACACGCAAGCTTTTTTATACATTCAGTAACATTTTTAAATGTTGTGAAATGTTTTACCATATAGTAACAAAAAAAAATGTTACTTATAATTTTCTTTTTCGCCTTCACTAACAATTTTTAAACCATTTGTGGAAGCACCTTAAGTAAGCAGACAAGCACGCGTTGGTAAGCGCTTATCGTGGCCTATGTACGCTTGCAATGTATGCGGTCATGCCTGTAATGACTATCGACATAGAAACAGCTAATTGTCTTTGGCAAGTTAATTTTAAATGCATAACATGCTTCTATGACAGAAGGGAACGTTAACCATCTTATACTTAATGAAGATCCTTAGATATTTCATTATAGTCTATATCTATGCACTCAGGCGCATACGGAACCGCGCCACCATTATGCGCAGGAGCATGTTACTCGTAATGGGAACACGTAGCATACCAAGTGGTGATTATAAGAGATGGCGCGTTTCCATTTCTGGACAGTATACTTTCACGCTAGGAAATAGCCGAGGGGGTGACAACAGAATCGTATTAACACCTACATCGCTACTGCGAACCTCTAAACCAAAAAAACCAATTACGCATTTTGTCCGAGCGGGATATCGAATCCAAGACCTTAAGCGTCCATTAATTACGTGAGGTAATTTTGGCGATATTTCAACCCTCCTCTCCTCTTGTGTAGTGAGATTTTGCTCCACGTGAGATTGGGTGATGTTTTAGTTGACGGCGACTTGAAGCGCTGACAGGGAGGGGCTGTCAGCGCATCAAGTAATTAATGGACGCCCCCTAATTAGCAGTCGCCTTGAAGACCTATCCATAGAGCCCACAAGTATGAGTTTGACGAAAAAAAAAATTTAGAATTTCTGTTCTAAGTATGGGGAACCCCCAAAATTTATTGCTTATGTCTATTTTTGTGGGAAAATCTAAATACGGTTCACAAAATACATCTACTTACCAAGTTAAAACAGCATAGTTCTTATACTCGTAGTTTCGGAAAAAGTGGCTGTGACATACGGACGGACAGACAGGCAGAAATGAAGAATCTAAAAGTGTGCCAATTTTTTAAAAATAGTCGCTTTTCCCGTCTGTCTGTCCCTATATATGCTAGATCTTTAAAACTACGCCATGGATTTGGATGCGGTGTTTTTTATAGATAGAGTGATTCAAGGGAAAGGTTTATATGTATATGTTATATTTGTTATATATGTTGTTATATGTACTTGCAGGATATCACGCGGGCGAAGCCACTAGCGTCCGCTAGTTATATGTAGTATCAATATTGGAAAAAGCTGAACTTACAGTGAATATAGAGCCTAGACCAGATTTTACGTAATTTTCGACCGTTTCACTTTCAACTAGATGTGCCTGTGACCTCATTCGCGTGAACTTACCAGAGCAGGGATAACTTTCACTTCACAGACACTTCAATTTTTTTGTGTAGATTTCGTGAAGTAGGGCGAGAATATTAGAAATCGTGCAACAATGGACACCTGCATTGTGCAGTTACCAAGTAAAATGCAAAATTGCAACTGTCAACAATTGTGATTCACTGGTGATTTTATTCAAAAGATATTCATAAGGCTTGACCTTTACTGAATGCAAATGTACGGTGTTATGTGTTTGTCTAGCTTTAGCTTACACGTGGACTTGATTAAGCTGCGTTGGTCCTGTTCCGTCAATATCATACACGGAAATCCTTAGAACATTATATATTATTAGTTGTTTCTGTACATTGTGAATATTAAAAAACCCTTGAGTTATATTACATGAGAGATACTGAACACCAAAATATTTTAGGAATTCTTGTCTGTTTGTTCGCGATGGGTGCAAAAACCACTAAACGGATTTTGATGCGGATTTCTATTAGAAAGATTTTAGTCAGTCTTAAAATGTGCCGTATGATCGCAATTGGTTAAGCAGAACCGGAAGTATAACCAAAAAACGATAACCGACCTCCGCGCGGGCGGAGCCGCGGGCATTAGATAGTAGCGTAGTGCATTCGACTGCTACGACAGGGGCGCGGGTTCGATTCCCGCTCAGTGCAAATATTTGTATGCATGAATATGTCTATTTGCATTGGTCTGGGTGTTTCTATGTATAATATGTATGTATTTACAAAAAAAAAGTATATAAGTATGTTTATCCGCATTCTGGAACCCATAACACAAGCTAGTTAAACTATGCTTACCTTGGGTCTTGAAAGCGCTGTGTAGAATGTCGTAGGATATTTATTATTATATTTATTATCTTACTAATATTAAAATGTGAAAGTTTTGGAGGATGAATGGATAAATGATTATTTGTTAATCTTTTACGCAAAAACGGCAGAATGGAGTAAGATGAAATTTGACATACAAATAGCTTGCAATAGCAAATTTATAATACTTTTCATCCGGAAATATTATTATGTTTCTGGTGGGTCGTGGGAGCGAGATCATAATTTCACTCGGGCAGACCCGAGGGCAAGTGCTAATATATATATGGCAACAACCATATTACGTTACTTATGTTTTTCTGGTCCTATACCAGACGAGTTTATGCCTTAGTAGGGCACTTTTCCAAGGTTTTCCAAGGTGGTTGTTGATATTTACTTTCGAATGGAGAACAGCCCCTTAGTTGCTTTGTGCAGAGATATAAAAAGACACGCAAAAGAAATGCAAATACCATATTGACATAACACATGTTGAAAAATATCAGGCTGTCTCATATTATATATCCTTTCGAGGGCTTACCCGGGGTGCCCGGCAACGGACACTTGGGGAGGACACCGTGCGGTTTTTGTCGAGACACGACATAATCACCCCCTCTGGCCGGCGGGGGGGTATCCGAAGGGATTTCCGCACGTTAATAAAAAAAGTGCGGAAATCCCTTCGGATACCCCCCCGCCGGCCAGCGGGGGCGGTTATGTCGGGCTTGCACCGACTAAAACCGCACGCCGTCTCGGGTCTTCAGACGCCGGGGTGTAATGCCTAATTCCGAAAACATGTTACACCATCTCTCGTAAACACCGATAAAAAATAATAACGAGCACAAACTATACTATAATGACTAAATAGCCATATTCTAGATTCTACTGCATATCATTACCTACTAATAAACAATACGACGTCCTTCCAAAGACAAGCGGAACGGCAACTATCCATAAACAAAAGTACATAGAGCATGCTGCAGTTATTAGCATTATAACTATCTGCAGCTCCAAATATGGCGACATTAGCAACTAAACCTATCGACTGGTTACAGAGGCCATTGTAAAACGCAATATACGGCACCGGTAGGGCGACCAGCCTATTATGATATATTAGGATAAATAATCACGACATAACTTTGTTTATAAGAAATATCATAAAAGGGAAGAATGGGTGTACAAGGCAATATCAACACCTTCGGGGCACAAGTCAACTTAACTGCTGGTTGGTAGACCTGCTAAACAATGGACTAGGCTCTGCCGCAGGTTTATCTCTTGGGGTTGGGAGGTCAGATAGCAATCGCTCTTCGAAAACGCTACAAACCAATCAAAAATGATAAGCCAACATCAGGCTCTATATATAAACTTTAGACGCAACTGAGAAATAGCTAGGATGATGATGATGATGATATAGAAGGGAAGATTGAAGGAAAAAGAAGAAGAAGAGACAGGCCAAGAAGAACATATAAATGTAAAAAGATTGGAAGAAGAAAGAGTACAGTGGCGATTACTATATCGACAAGTGCATTTCTCTTGAGTTGAAAGATCGAGTTTTATTTTCTTTTGCTCCTAAACTAAACTAAAGCATAGATACAACTCTTTTGCCATAGAATAGCACTGAATATGTGAGAATATCATTCAACAGATTTTCTTTATTGTGTTTCGATCGAAATTCCTATTTAATAAAACTCTTGCAGTCCTTCTTCAATTCAATCTTTATGTTGAACAATCGGAAATTTTCAAATTTGAACTACCTTGTTTGTAGGGTGAGTGGTCACCCTACAAACAAGGTAGTTCAATACTGAGTGAAATTATCCTTAGATATTTATTGTGGCCAAAACGGATGGTAAAATTAAGGTATCGTTACGGTCTATTCCTTACCGGGGGGTGAGCAGATATCGAATCGAAAATTAATGGATTTAATTATCCTATTTATAATTTGTAGTACCGAGAACTCAGTAGCTTCTAAGTCAAGACAGAGCCTAGTTGGTGTGGTGTAGGTTTGTGTGCATATTGGCATAAGATCATGAGTTACTAGGATCAAATCCCTGGTTTTTTTACGTGCGATAATCCCTTCGGATACCCCCCCGCCGGCCAGCGCGGGTGGTTATGTCGGGCATGAACCGACTAAAACCGCATGGTGTCCTCCCCAAGTGTCCGTTGCCGGGCACTCCGGGTAAGCCCTCGAATGAATAATCCCTGGTCTAGCGTATGATATACATCATTACCTACATTCATTCTACACAACACTATCTAGACGCAAAAAGTAAGCATGGCTTAACTAGCTTGTGTTAAGGGTTCTTACCTTATGTCGGGCTTGAACCGACTAAAACCGCACGCCGTCTCGGGTCTACAGACGCCGGGGTGTAAGGTTGCCCATAGAGCATATCCCTCGCACCCCGACTGACCCTGGGCCATCTCCGGTTCGAGATGGCCCCCTCGGTTTTGGGAACCACGGTGTCCCCGTCTTGCCCCGGTTTGGGGGAGGGGCGCTAGTCGCCCCACCGCTTACCTACGGATAAACATACTTAAATACATATTCATGCATACAATATTTGCACTGAGCGGGAATCTATCCCGCGACCTTCAACGTAGCAGTCGAACGTTGTACCGTGTTGTATTGTGGGAGTGACTGACGTCTGACTTCCCAACCTCGAAAACGGCACCCTCGTCAAAGCCTCGTCTGTCAGTCAGCAGTTTCATCAGCTAGCATGTATAGTCAACTTGGTCGTCTCTTCTCTGGTTGGGGTCCATTTCACAGTCTGCAACTGTGAGGCAGTTCAGATCAAAACCGAAGTTAAATCCAGCAAATAAATAAGTAAACACAATTATTGTAAATATTTCTACAAAATTATCAACAGATATAATTCATATCAAACGTTGCAGGCGCTCTAAGACTCAGCACCAACTTTTGCACAGCTCACCAATCAGATTTCTATCAGACGGGCAACTAAAATAGCAAATACATTTAACCATCGTCACTTGACCTCCCGACCCTCTCACTGACAAAGCAATTTTAATTGAAATCTAGGTTACACTATCACTGTTCGCGGATCTAACTTAACTTGGTAAGTTAACTGATTTCCTGTCAAATATAATCAAGTTATTTGTGTCGCTGTTTGCGACAAGGCCCTTAACGGGTTCTATTCCTGTTTTGGTCATAACCAAATGCCGTTTGTTTGGGTTAAACTGTTTGCAGTTATGTAAAAGATAGCCATACAATTTAACTGATAATAATTAGTTCTTACTTGAGTTATAGACGTTATTAATGATAATTACAAGATATTTAGGATTGTTAATAATTCTTTTTTTGTGTTCATCATTGTCAGGATAAGATTTGTATTTGTGTCTATGTATAATATGTATGTATTTACAAAAAAAAAAAAAAATGTATATAAGTAGGTATGTTTATCCGCATTCTGGAACCCATAACACAAGCTAGTTAAACTATGCTTGCTTTGGGTCTAGAAGGCGCTGTGTAGAATGTCGTAGAATATTTATTTATTTATTTATTTGTATAAAAGAAATTTTAAAAAAAAGTTCAGAATGTTGCAGGGAGAGGATCAGAATTCCACTCGGGCAGAGCCGCGCGAAATAGCTGGTATATAAAATTTTAAGTGTATATTGAAGATATAAAAAAAAAGTTGGGTTATGTTAAATGAACGATTCTGAACACCAATTTTTTTCTTGTTGGTCTGCTTGTTCGCGATGGACGAAAAAACTACTGAACGGATTTTGATGCGGCTATTTCTATTAGAAAGGTCTTTGAAAGGATAACTGAAATGGATGTAACGGGTCCCGCTACCCCCGGGATCCTATTCCGCCCCCACAACCTATATAACATAACATAACATAACATAACATAAACTCACGCTTATAACCCCGAAGGGGTAGGCAGAGGTGCTAGCACCCACGTTTCGCCAGTTTATGTTTTAGGTCACAATGTAATAGGTGGCGAGCCTATTGCCATTAACCGGGCACTTATAAACCTGCGATAAATACACACATAACTTCGAAAAGCATCGAAAAGTCATTGGTGTGTGCCATGGTAATACCTGGGATCGAACCCGAGACCTCGTCTCAGCAGTCCTTTACCCATACCACTAGGCTACCGCGGTTATCTATATATATATATATATATATTATATATACGTTATATAGACCCGAGACAGCGTGCGGTTTTAGTCGGTTCAAGCCCGACATAACCGCCCCCGCTGGCCGGCGGGAGGCTATCCGAGGGCATTTCCGCACGAAAAAAAAAAAAACAAAAGGTTTACCTATATATTATATCTGTTATATCTCAAAGGGCAGCGTTATCTTTGCAAGCTCCAACAAATATCAATATAATTTAGATAATGTACACAAAAAATTGACAAATTAAATACTAAAACCTTCCTCGAGATACATTTTATCCATTAGTGAAAACAGCTTGAAAATATGTTATGTTGTGACATAGGTAATAAGGTTAAATAATAGTCGTGGAAGCTTGTGAAGTGTGCAAGGATAAAAGCAGATGGCGACCTGTTTACTCTGCCTGCCCCTCAGGGAAAAAGGCGTGAGTATGTATATGATATAACAAAACAAATGTATTATATCTTACTTCTGATTTATAAACTCTTATTGACTATATATTAGATGTAATAAACTGAGCGTGCACTGTCAGCTGACGTGATCGATGGCGGCCGGTCCTGACACATTGAACCGCGCCACGATGACACACCGTTCAATCGCTTCGTTATGAACCACCATATTTGTCACAGTCGAGGTGTAATAAAACATCGAGACAAGACAATCCTTTTAAGATTTATAAGCTACCTGTATTACCGGTTATCTGTTTATTTCATTGTAGCGAAAATATGTAATTAAGGTGAATACGACTGTCACCATCTAGCGAGTATAGGGTGCACTACTTGAATTGATGGCAATACCACTTGTACCCAGCGCCATCTAGTAAACTGGAGTTGTTCTATTACAGGTATCGATGCTGCATCGCGCAAGTGAAGTACACTGTGCACTGGATACAGTGACTTCTATGTATTGTATACCACTAGACTGACTAACCACAAAACATGGTATCAATTTAAGACCACTACTTGCAATAAGCCCGATTTTTTTAAGCTGTCATACAGATGATATTGCAGAAAGCCGCTTCATGCCTATACAGATATGGTCAAAATTCAAAAACTCCTTTATCTAGTTTCTGCGTCCCGCTCCAAATTTGAAAATCAAATAATCAAATATTCACATGATGGCTGCTTTTTTGCACAAGTTTTTGTAAAATTCAAAAGGGTCATCTTTTTCCAAGACTAGGCGCGCGCGTCCGCACGTCCTTAGTAAGGTTATGTGTTTGCCTGTTTATCTAGAGTATTTACGTAGATATAGCTCTTTAGATACTGAAATGATTGTCACGAATGAGGCGTCAATTCACGCAGTATCATGCTCTGGATGCCTTAGGCTACATTTTATACGAATAAAATCAACATAACAGTTATTAGATCAAAAAATGTGGGGCCTCGTGTTTTTTTTTTGCTATCGTGTCGAATGTTATATCAAATGATAGGGGAGGATATATTATATTGAGTTCAAAAATATAAATGTAGTAATATAATGGAATATTTCAAGAGATAAAAACACTATTATATAGTATATTTCAGCGATTTAAAATACTACTAACACTATCTATCAGTGGAGAGTTAGGACTATAATTTACTATTCTTAAAAACACCTCTTTCACGTCTCTATTCTTAACCCTACCGTTGTCTGGTTACAGTTTTTTAGGGATTTTCTTTAGAAAAGCCCTATTGCTAAGGAGTTGTCGTCGACGTCGTCGTCGTTGCCAATTTTCTGTCACGGTTTTGGGAATGAAGGAGATGAGCTATCGAGTTGCTGTTTTCGGTAATAGATTTGTGCTGGGGTGAACCATTGCAAGATAAAAAAATCCCAAAAAAAAATCGCAAAATCGAAAATCCTTTGTATTCGGCTGAGCTCGTCTCAGGAATTCAACTTGTTAAACTTTATACTTGTTAACTTCTGTTTTTTGTAGGATACCTATATTTAGGAATACACTAACCATCATATTACGCACATATACGTACGCATAAGCATTGCGTGCCAATTGTGGACTAGGTAATAATACGCTCGGCAGCATGATTGCGGCAATGGTGCGGAACGCGAGCGTGAGTATGAGCGCCGGCCTGGGGATGGCAGGTGAGGCCGCCTGTCACTCCCCCAAACCGGACCAAGACGGGGACACCTTGGTTCCCAAACCCGAGAGGGCCATCTCGAAACCGGAGATGGCCCATTGTCAGTCGGGGTTCGAGGGATACCTATGCTCTATGGGCAACCTTACACCCCGGCGTGTTAAGACCCGAGACGGCGTGCGGTTTTAGTCGGTTCAAGTCCGACATAACCGCCCCCGCTGGGATTTCCACCGACTGAATGCTAATGCATCTACACCACGTCAATCAATATCATTATCCTCATAGCGATTGCCCAGTTGTGTCCAAAGTTTACACTTTAGAGCCCGAGGTCCACTTGTTGTTTTTGATTGGTATGTTGGCTTTACCGGGATCGACTGCCGTCTAATCTCCCAACACTGAAAGGAAAGCCGGCGCCAGAGCCTCGCCCGTTGTTTAGCCGGTGCACCGACTTGCAGGCGACTTGGCCTAGGCCTCAAAGGCCCTGTAAGCCCAAGATCAGACATTTAAATGATAAAGAACATATAAATTCATTTAACTAGGTAGGTCGACCGCAAGTGTTAAAACGTTACATTTGAATATATTACAACATTCGAATATATTACAACAGATTGCTTTTTTACGAGGTCCATTTGACGTGGACAGCCGTCTCGAGCTCAATGGGATAATTGAATTGGAAGACATAAGGAAGGTAAAGTTTTGGCCCGTTCAGTGGAGGGAGAGAGCTATACACTGTGTATAGTTCCATCTCTCTCCCTGAGCTGAGCGGCCCGAAACTGAATTATTGTTTTTAGCACGTCGTGGTAAGACTCGGTTTGGGTTTTCAATCTAATCAATACAAGTAAATAAAATTGAAGTGTCTGTTTGCAATGTTCATTTATAGCATTATTTAAATAATAATGCTTGTACGTACGAGTATGTATGTACGATACTTATAAAAAAAACCTGTTTTTAATTTTTTTGTTTACCTGTGTGTCTGTGTTTGTTCCGAGTCATCTAAAAAGTGGCTGGATCGATGTTGACGTGATTTTTACTGCAAATATGCTGCTAAAAAAAACAAATATATTAGTCCACATGAACGAAGTCGCGGGCACAGCTAGTTGGTTATAAAGGTAGAAATGTATATTTGAACTTTACAAACACACCTCTGAAAAGGTTGATCCTTTTCTGACGTGTCTTCATCTATAAAGGTTCTAAGCCGATCTATAGATCATCAAAACATCCACTTTGTATCATTCAAAGTATAAAATAAAGGATAAAACATCACGTCGTTTCAATAAAACTTTGTCTTGCGTCATATCGAGAACTAAAGCAATACAATCAAGGCTCGTCGTTAAGATGTTAATGAACGCATGCGCAAACAATCTTGCAGTTCATGCAATCATGCGGCATCATAAATTGTTTCAAACCTTTTAAGGTGCACACTCACCGCGAGCATTCGCCTGTTACGTTACATATTTGAACATTACATCAGTGAGGTATTACAGTGCGCAACATGTGATGATAGAATTAAAACATTACCTACATAAGTGAGGGATAAGAACCGAGCATTAAAGCAAATGCTCGTCGGTCAGGGAGGCGTATTGTAACACAATGCTCAAATCCGAACCTGGAATGTTACATTACAGTAAGGGAGCACCTTTAGATGCAGCGAAGTCTAATCAGAAAACATTTGTATGCCTCGCGGTTTTGTCTGCTTGAATGGATTACAGTATCCATCACGAGTCTTTCTCATAAATGTCATTTAAAATTACAATTTTTCACCGAGGTATGTTTATAAATGTACAGTATGCTTTGCAATGCTTTAGGTTCTGTCAATAAAATTTCAATGTAATTGGTCGTTTAAAATAGTATCGCATGCCTTAGAGATAATCGAATAAACAAATAAGCTTACATTATTAAGACATACAGTACACCAGCTGATTGACGAGAGGCGAGAGGTCTGGGGCAGGCTTTCGTCTCGAGATTGGGGGGTCAGTCGGCAGTAGCTTCTGATGAAACAAAAAAGATTTGCTAAAGAAAGAGTGAGAAAGAGTGATTTGATTTGCAAAAGAAAGAGTGAGAAAGAGTGATTTGATTTGCAAAAGAAAGAGTGTTAAATGCAACTGGGACTAACGTTGTGATGATTGGGAATTCAACTGGGACTAATTTACTAGTTGTGATGATAATGACATAACATAACATAACTTAACGCCTGTATCCCCAAAGGGGTAGGCAGAGGTGTATTACACACCCACGATTCGCCAACTATGTTTAGGTCCCAATGTAATAGGGGGCGAGCCTATGGGATAACAAAAAAAAAAACAAAAAAAACATTCAATTTTTAATTTTAAGATATGGTTCTGGGTAGCCTCCCCCCTACAATCCCAATCCCTTGGCTACAAGGCAGTAAGATGCCTACCTTGAAATTTTCATTCGTAACCTTAGGCACGTACGAGACACAAATGAAAGGCCTCATTTAATACTACAACGTTATTTCAATCCCTAGTAACTTCACTTCATAAGTACACGTGCTTGTTTGCTACCGTGTAAAAAATAATTGCAGTAAACACTAGTTTCAACCTAGAAAACATAATTATAAAATGACAGAGTTGTTTGTTGTCCATAGCAATCAAAGAAACAATACACAATTTATAGATATGGCAACTAAAATGGAAACTAAAACGGTATAGCATTATTTCATCATCCCACTACTGATATAAATATAAATTGCAACACCTTAGCAAATTTATTATCTAATATTTTATGATTATATCGATTTGAATTTATTTAACTAAACTCCATAATATCTCACTGATACATAAACCTTAGTTACGATATCGGCACTTACAGTTTTGGTTGTGGACTTATTGGTCTCTATACGTCTCTTAGGTAAGAATTTATAGTCGACTTATCGAAAATTAATGTCTATACATAAATCTTCATATTAAATTAGTATCCCAAAAATTCGACAATAACAGTATAGATATTTAAGAATTATGAATTTTATATTTACTGTTTAATATACCCATTAGTCACACACGAACCACGTGGTCCAATAATCGAGCCCTGAGGGAGTCCATTCAAGGCAAATTTCAGATGCTAAACAGCAAGACCTGTTCTTGCGTCTTATTTGTTTATTAAACACTATACACGTGTCGATTTATCTGTTACACTAATGAGTTACAAGGTTCTTATTGCAATTTATTACCTATTCAACTGTATCAAAGGCTTCTGTTAAATAGACGCTATTGCGTGAGACAATAGGAACAAAGTAATTGTTTTCACTAATTAGGTTAGCGTGACTAAACTAGATTCAATAGAAATCTGTTGTTGATTCTTCATACTTGACACAGTAGACAGCTATTAGATTACTATTGAATCCAGATCAATGTATTAGGATGTTCCTGGTACCATCAATATGTGCCACATAACATTTATAATCATTATGGTAATTACTACTATCGTTACTGAATAAATAGCAGAAATAATGGTTGCATCCAAATCTTGCACTTTGCAGCCTGTGGTCCGCTCTCCTTCTCCTGATTGGTTTATTCTGGCTTTTACGAAAGTGACCGTCGTCTAACTTCTCAAAGAAAGGAAATCCAGGCACAGGGTGTACCTACTAACATCCTTGAGGCTCAAGCCAACCCCACCTGCAAGTTGATGCACCTGCTAAAAAATGGACGAGGCTCAGGCAGACGGCAATCACTCCCGGGGAAGCCGACACACCAATCAAAAACAATTAGCGAACCCAGGGGTTGCAAATGAGAAACCGTGCTCCGGTGACATATGTTTAAGGGGCCCCTTTAGTATATGAGATCATCCCCATCAAGATCTTGCATCTTGGAGCCCGGTCTCCATATTGGTTTAATTATTATAAGCTTTAATACCTTTATCTAAAGTACTACTAGAAGATCTTAAATAATAGTTGCATCATTATTGAATTGGTGTTCACACCACAATATCTTAAGTTAACCTACGTTATTTTTCTTTATGTTGGCGTGAAATACTAGACGCGAACCGCCAGCGCAGCGCGTCGCTACCGCGTAAAGTGATAACTTTGCTATGCCAAAAATACCTAAAGCCGTCGAATACCCTCACTTTAAAATCCCATTGATACATGTCTTTGTCTAATTGTAAAAACTGCGAGAGGCGTGACTGTGAGACTGTGAGGGACTATTAATTATAAAATATCAATTGTAAGGTTTTTAGCTGTAAATTATCTACTAAACAATGGATGAGAAAAACTAATGAACCTATAAATCATTATCATTCGCTGTTGAAGTTTCATTATCCTCATATACCCACCTTTTTTTACGTGCGGAAATAACCTCGGCCTTCACCTCAGCGGAGCTAACGATAAGGTGGGTGTGTCAGACTAGAAACGACTAAAACGGCACGGTGTTTATTCACATCGGCCCGTTTGGCCGAGGAATCTGGTATGCCCTAAAAACCCCGATCTGCCATGGCCACTAATATAGGGGGCCCCGACGACCTAAGTAAGTAGATACCAGCCTACCTATCTATCGCCATTCAAAATACCCTAATATCATCATCCTTTTAAGCGTTTTTCCTATTGTACGTTCAAAGTCTACATTTTGGTTTACAATTGGTTGAGTAGAACCGGAGATAGGATATAATTTTGATAAATTATATATTGTTACTATATTGAAATATAAAACAAGATAAACACAAAATAATTCTGTAGTTCCTTGTCTACAGGAACGTAATTCTTATATTTCACCACTAGATGTCAGTAGCATGAAATTACAGATACGACAAAGTATCTACAGTATCTGTGCGGCAAAATGAGGAAACTTTCACTCGAAATGGGTTCTTATAAGAAACAAGGATACACTTACCGTGCTCGATAGATGGCGCTGGAAGGTTTCGTATCATAAAACTCTGCAACAAGTTGAAAATATAACACGTTATTTCTGATTTGAATTTGAAATAGCTGTTAAATTTTTCGTTATATGCGAGAATGCTATTCTGATCAAGTTTTTGTACAACTGCAAGAACTTCTCTGGGAAATAAAATACTTGTGCTGACACTAATGCGAATATCTCTTGATGAATATGTTACGATTTTCAGGAATATAGTAAAAATGTACTTATATTATTATTTGATATAAATAGATATGCCGTTGAAATAAAACTATTTTCACGGATTTTATCACATTTATTGGTATTATTTTATTATTTACACTGATCCCGACATCGCGTTTTAAATCACAATTAAATTCGTTAAAAATAGTTTTATTTCAAAGTGCAATATTTGCGTAAAGTTTCGACAATATCACAGATTAAATTGTGCCGTATTTGTTGATGCTTAATATTTTTTTATCTACACCCATGCTATAAATCCTCTATAAAAGATTCTGAAACAGTTAGCTTATTGCCAACATTAATACATCCAATGTCATAATAACCATAATATCATCCGAACGGGTGTTATAATGTTGTATGAAATTTCATAATAACACTCCTTTCGCTTTTTCAATCTCTTCCGCGCAAAGGGTTACTCATCAGACAGCCAAATTCTTACCGCCCGATGCGTGGAATCTGTATGAGTTTCAAAAAAAGAACTGTCATTCACGCGCGTTGCATTGCACCACCACAGCGGCGGCGGCGCGCCGTAAAAAAAATTTAAAGCTTATTCGTTCGAATTCGAATTCCCGCTATTTTTCTTCGCTATTATTTTTGCAAATTGTTTTGTTTACTTACTATTTTATAGAGGACACATCATGGGTGTAGATAAAGTCTTGTATGCAACTGTATAATTAGGTATTAAAACACTCATGTGATACTATTATCACACTCAGCTTCGCTTCGTGTGATAAACCCACATTCATGTTTTAATACCCCTCATTATACCACAGTTGCATAAATAACTAATTTTAAGACGCTGAGCATAAGCTTTATGGCAATAATGATAGTGGGTAGAGTATTTTCAGCTTATTTTGGGATTTTCCTGTTTTTTTTAAAGCCCGCTTTTCAATTTTGTGGTTTACCGTCTATGATTTTGAATTTGTTGTTAGTGACAATAATGATTTAAAATTTCCAATAATTTTTAAACTGACTTACTGGCTGTACACGGTGTACAGTTGCCTTCAGAATTTGCTGAACACTAGATAACAGATTTACACACGATCTTTACATTGAAATAAATCAATTAAATTGATTAATATAAAATAATTTTTATAGTCTTCCATTATTGTTTATTATATTATCTTTTATATAGTTTTGGAGCTAAGGTGGTCTACTTGTAATGTGTGACACTAATAGGTGTCGATATCCTGATACATGAAGAGGTATTTAGAATAGAATAGAATAGAAAGCGGCGATAGCCCAGTGGCGTACGTATCGGACTGCCAAGACAAGGTCTCGAGTTCGAGTCCCAGTCGCCCCGGGCACACACCGCTGACATTTTTTAGTTATGTGTGTATTAAACTTGTAATTGGCCTTGTCCTAACTATTTTTGTATCTAGCTGTAAGTTTTCGAAAATAATAAATAAAATAAAAATGTTAACTATCGCTCGCTTAGTAATGTGCCCGATAGATGGCAATAGGCTCGCTCCCTATTACATTGGGACCTAACTATAACAGGCGAATCGTGGGTGTGAAGTACACCTCTGCCTACCACTTCGGGGATACAGGCTTGAAGTTATGTGTGTGCATGTGTGTATTTAGAATACGTTACCTACCTATTCTCCTTAGATGATAAATTAGAGTAAAATATATATTTTAGGCCTATTCAAACTTATTTTACCCACCTTCAACCCAAAACCTTTCTTTTAAGTAATACTTACTTATTATAAGTAATATGTGTAAGTACAAGTAAGTAATACGTATTTTATCTTTGAAATATTACAAAATTTTGTTGATAATACTTATTGTAAGACACTTTTAACAACGTTTAGGAACATTCCTTACCTACTGTAGAGGTTTTTTAGGAGCAAAATTACTGAATAAACACATTAAATATAAATTAACACACTTCATTAAACTTTTTTAACTACAATATATTATTTAATCTGTGATACGAGTAAGTAAAAAATGTCTATAATTCTTTATCCAAATTCTAGTTAATATTTTCTGTCATGATTAAATTGATTATTTAGGTATATTCATTGAACTACTGGTGTGCAATGCTAAAAATTGTTTAATAGGGCATTTTAATAATATGAGACCTTAATACTGTTAAATGATATGGTAAGATCTGTCCGACAATATCGATATAATCGATCTTATCGACTGATCGACTCATGCTCTTTCCTAACCCTCCCCCCCCCCCTCCCCCGTGCGTTCCTAGGAAGCGGTATAGCGTAACCGGTCGCACTATAATAAAATATCTATTTAGCATATTTTACTAAATAAGTAATAAATGAAGAAATAATACACCTATAAACATGCAGAATATGAAAATATATGTGTAAAGTAGTGAGTATGTAAATACATTTAACTATATAACCTCTACTAAAGGTCTTATAAAAATACATCGTCCAGAACCGAACTCGTAACCACTTGAGCGTCTATTATATTTTCTAATAAAATAGAAAAAAAAAACTTATAAGAAATATACAGCTGTTACCCCAACTATCGGGGGGTTGAACCCCCACTATAAAAAAATCGATGGGCGTCACTCTGGGGTGGCGGCCCCCGTCATACATCGCGTACGCATCACGCGATGCAATTTAAAATTATGGGGTGGCCGAGTAAAGTGTGTGTTAGGTACGTTTTAAAAAAGTGATTTTCCTGTTTTCGGTTTTTTTTCCTGGCTTTTTTTGAGTGGTGCATTTTTAAATTTTGTGGTTTACCGGTCTTGATAGGCAATTTAGATGTAATTATACTTTTTTATGTTCAAATTTTGTTTTTTTTTTTTGCTGTGTATTATAGTGGGGTGTTTGAGTGTATGTTATGTGTATTGGGACTTATGGTGAGTTAAAGGAGTGAAAAATTAAGAACAGAGTTTTACTGTGGATATATTGATCTAAATATTAGGCTGGATTTCACCAACGATAGGAACTGCCACTAAGTGGAAC
Source organism: Cybosia mesomella (assembly GCA_946251805.1). Taxonomy (NCBI): domain Eukaryota; kingdom Metazoa; phylum Arthropoda; class Insecta; order Lepidoptera; family Erebidae; genus Cybosia; species Cybosia mesomella. The sequence continues at coordinate 26,601,766 of OX276401.1, forward strand.
TAAACTACATCCCCATATTTTACTTACTGAATTACATTAAGTGAAACGTTCGAATTCAGTTTTGTCAAAGTCAAAGTCAAAAACCATTTATTTTGTATAGACCATTAATACGGAACTTACAAAACGTCAAAAAAAATCGAATGTTTGGCAAATGGACCACCGATTCGAAACGCGGCCCTGTCCTGAGAAGACTCCGGCAAGAAACTCAGCGGGCTGTTTTTTTTTGGTCTATTTACAAACATATTTACTTAACCTAAGTACAATATTTCGTTTGAGTAGCATAGAGAGAGAGCAAACAGTTCATATCCAAGCTTGTTTGTCCTCTAAATAGTCTTGAAATTTATAATTGCCTTTTTGGCAGAGTTTACTTTTAATTTGGCTTTTAAATTTATGAAGAGGTAGATTCTTCATTTCACTAGGAAGCTTGAACGGCTGAACGGATCTAAATGAAATTTGGTATAGATAGAATAAGTATAATCTGTAATTAAATACTTTTTATCCCGGGATTAGGTTCCTGTGAGTAGACCTAGAGGGCATGACAGTACCTCACACGAGTGGAACCGCAGGTAACAGAGAGGCATATAGTGGTTTTCACGTGAAAAGAACGTAAACGGACAGATAGACAAAGAGACGGTAAGTTCCATAATATCAGACTTCTATATGTACAATCGTACATATAGAAGTCGCTGAACACTAACAATGTTATAATAGTTATTTATGCAACTGTGGTATAATAAGGGGTATTAAAACATGAATGTGGGTTTATCACACGAAGCGAAGCTGAGTGTGATAATAGTATCACATGAGTGTTTTAATACCTAATTATACAGTTGCATACAAGACTTTATCTACACCCATGATGTGTCCTTTCGTAAGTAAACCAAACAATTTGCAAAAATAATAGCGAAGAAAAATAGCGGGATTTCGAATTCGAACGAATAAGCTTTAATTTTTTTTACGGCACGCCGCCGCTGTGATAGTGCAATGCAACACGCGTGAATGACAGTTCTTTTTTTGAAACTCATACAGATTCCACGCATCGAGCGGTAAGAATTTGGCTGTCTGATGAGTAACCCTTTGCGCGGAAGAGATTGAGAAAGCAAAAGGAGTGTTATTATGAAATTTCATAGAACATAATAACACCCGTTCGGATGATATTATGGTTATTAGGACATTGGATGTATTAATGTTGGCAATAAGCTAACTGTTTCAGAATCTTTTATAGAGGATTTAAAGCATGGGTGTAGACAAACGATCTTTACATTGACATAAATGAATGAATAAAAAAAAAAACTTAAATCTAGTGAGTATATTTATTTTTCTAATGTTCAGAGGACAAATTTAACATTATAAAATTTTTGATTATTATTTTATGTAAAGTTTTGGGCTACGGTGGTGGGTAACCTGGAATGTGTTAAGCTAATACCGATGGCGACTGTACTAGGTACTAGATCGGCTCTACGGACCAAAACATTTGTTCACTGTCGTTTTCATAATTAACCTCATTTCAGTTTGTTTCGCTGTCATCTTTTCCATGTAGTGACTGTTTTATGTCATCCACCTAATACATCTAAGTCAATCAATCAGTCTAAGGTATACCTACAATACCTACAAATCTTAGTACAAATGTCTGTACATTGAAAAAATATAAATAAAACTTAAGTTATGTATGAATTCTGATAATTTTTTTTTTGGAGTTCTTGTCTGTTTATCTGTTTGCTTGTTTGTTCACGATGGACGCAAAAACTACTGAACGGTTTTTGATGCGAATTTTTCTGTTATAAAAGTCTTGATCAGACTTAAAATCTGTCGTATGTTTGATTAGAACCGTAGATATGACGAAAAAATGATAATCGGCTTCCGCGCTGCCTCAGCTGGTGAAAAATAAAAGAAAACAGTTGGAGGTATAAAGTACAATATGGAGTACTGGAGAATATAGCTATCCACTTATTTTCTCATAACTGGCGAATCGTTGGTGTGTAATACACCCCTGCTTACCCCTTCGGGGATACAGGGGTGAAGTTATGTTATGTTTTAAATGCGAAAAACATACATTTTTATAAGCAAGCACTAAATATGCACATGCGAAAACACATAAATGGTTTACAGTTGTTTTAACAGTTGTCAATTAGTTGTAATGTTGTTATACTGTTTGTTTTCCTAATAAAATAAAATAAAATAATAAAAATAAATCCATCAGGAGATCTACACATCTGTAAAAACTTGAAAATTATCATTTAACTAGCTGTTACCCGTGAGTGGGAACCATGGGAACCTATTCCAGGGATATATGTATAGCCTATATGTTATTCCAGATTATAATCTATCCCTGTACCAAATTTCATCCAGATCCGTTCTGCCGTTTTTGCGTGAAAGAGTAACAAACATCTATCCATCTATTCAACCAAACTTTTACATTTATAATATTAGTGGGACGAATCTTATTAAATTTACACGTAATTTGTGCAAAGCGAGTTATAATAGTTTTTGAAAATTCATAACACTTTTTTACTGTTTCCTATAGATTCAGATCGGAAAAAGAGAACATCTAAGACGGGACTTGAACCCGCGACCAGTCCCTTACAGGGGGAGTGCTCTGACCAGCTGAGCCACCTAGACACCGATTATCCGATCTGAATATATAAGAAAAAGTAAGCATACAAAATGCTTAAAAATTTAATTGAACTTTTTTACTGTTTTTCGAGCCTCTTACCCCACTGTGCACTGTGACACATTTTATGTTAAAAACTGCTTATGTAATAGTTACATAGAATTCTTTGCATAATATGTATATGTAGATGAAGATAGATTATAGGTAAACAGTCTTAACATTTAATAAAGCGACGCTAACGCAGTTAGTGACGTCATCAATCAATTTGTCCGATAAACCGCCCTAATGACAGATTAGGGGAGTGTAGTGAGCGAATCTTGTTAACAACCGGATTGATTCAGTGATTGACATTGGATTGTTAATATAGTCACCAAGATCTTTCGGCCTCAAGGTAACTTCACATGGAACACAGAACTAAAGTTTATACTTCAGAGACCGGGGTCCACTTCTTAATTTGATTAGTTTGTTGACTTTTACGAGAGCGACTGCCATCTGACCTCCCAACCTTGAGAGCATGCCTGCGCTAGAGTCTTGTCGTTGTTTAGTGCACCGACTAACAGGTGAGGTTGACTTAAGCCCCGAAGGTTGGGGCCCAAGTCAAATCACTGTTAGGAGGTCAAACTATCTCTAGAACATTTAAGTGGATTCCGAGATACTGTTCTAGGTTATATAAGTATTATTTATGCAGTATTGGTATTAGTTACATCACTATTGCGTGGTATTTTCCTCCCGTTGTCTGCCGATCCCACGCGGAATGTTTAATGGTAATAAATATTTATACTTTTGTAGTTCATACCTCTTATTATTTTATAGTTAATTCAATGCATTCCTAACTTTATTGAGTAGTTCTTTACGACTTTATTCTAGTCAGGGATAAATTACGTAAGTACAAAGGTGCTATTGAGTTCTTTTATATGTTGTGTAATTTTTGTATGTCTTCAGTTGTGTTATAGGTGGTAAAGTGTCACTTTTACAAGCACAACTAGGCGACTTGACCGGTGCTGTCCGTGGTACTCTGCCCCCACTGTAGAAAACCGCCTTCACAAGAAACATTATATTAGCAAGACGTGAATTATACAGAAAAGGCGTACGCATATTCGAAGCATAATCGCTAACGCGTAAGGCAAGGCGATAAACATGAGTAGATTTTATGCCTTAGTTACGTTTAGTCCACGAGCTAGCTAGTGAGCTATGCTTGGGGTTTCTTTGAAGGATGAGATTCGTACTGAGGTCATCCGACAAAGGAATAAAGTTACGACAAAGGACATAGTTCGCAGAATAAGCAAGCTGAAGTGGCAATGGGTGGCCACATCTGCCGATGGTCGACGGAGCAAACGAGTCCTAGAATGGAGACCGCAGACGGAAGATGGGATGCCTGTAGCAAGACTGGAACTGCAACTGCAAGGCTGGACGACCTAAAAAAGGTAGCTGGGATAGACTGGATGCGCAAGGCGGAGGATCGGGTGCTATGGCGTACATTGGGAGAGGCCTATGTTCAGCAGCGGACTACAATAGGTTAATTGATTGATTTGCCTTACGTCTTATGCCTTTCGCTCCAACAACCATCGGTCGGTAATTCTGTTTAATAGCATAAAAATCCCCTAATTTTTTGTTGCTTCCAATTATACGGTGTATATCACAATCGTGGGTGCATATTTTCAAACTTTTATGCGATAGCCAATCGTCCTTTAGCGGAGGGTTAACACAATGGGTGTGGGCAGGGTCAAATTTGGGGTAAAACCGTCCAAATGTGGGGTTCGGTCAGTTGGAAAATAAACTTTTTTTTACACATGTTTGTGTTATGGGAACTTTTGATTAGCTGTTTATTTATTGTATGTATACAGGGTGCACATACGGTGTGCCAGTGTTCTTCAGTATTAGGTGTCATCATCTTTAGTCCTCATCCCATATTTTTTGTGGACAGCGCACCATATATGTTATTTCCATTGAGGAGTTAGATCATCCTGTCTGTAAAATCAGATCAACTCGATAGTATCAAATCAATGTGTTGTCATCCGTATATCACATACTGACAAAATTTCAAATCGATACTTTTACTAACACACCTCTTTCTTAATGTGGTAGGCAGAGACCATTTGGTTTCCACTTGCTACGATTCTGATATACAACTTTCGCTTATTCTACTTTCTTAATTGTTTTCATACATGCTCGCCAGTTGAGTCACTCTTGACCTGGCCTTTCTTTAAAATGTCCTCGATCTAATTGACATACGTCTGCCCGCTTCATAAATCTGTTTCTTCAATCTCCTTCCGTCCATCCTCTCTACGTGGTCAAACCATCTAAGCATCCCTTTCTCTATTTTGGTCACTACTTCTTTTACCGTACCCATAACACGCTGTTCCTTGGTCCATCAACGTCACTCCAGCTATAGGTATAATAATAAATTTATTTCAGGAAGCCTAATATAATCATAATATCGACTAGTAAATTCATTTGCTTTCACATAAATATGGCATTGGCCCACAATTTTTTCCATTACACATACATAATTTAATTTGAAGATGCCTAATAAATCGGTTTACTAATGTTTGGCAAAAAATGTTCCCCAAAGTGTCACATGCCAAAGTATGTTACCCAAATTTTCATTTGGCAAAAAAACATTTGGCAAAACAACTTTTTGCAATTTTACAGTTAGCAATACTATTTTTGGCAATTTATTGTTTAACAAATAATTACATGGCAAAGTCTCATTTTACCAAGTATTAGGTAGTCAAATATGGTTTTTTGTTATTTTGGATTTCGAAAAATGCTAGTATTTCAAGTTTAAGATGGGTGTTTGTTTCATCTTAGACGAATAATTTACAGGTAAGAACTTCTATAATAATTATATGGCTATTACACAAATCAATTTCGGCGGCTCTGTTGGGGCCACAGTTCTAACCTAACCTAACCCACTTTTCTGGCAGTTCCGATCTAGCCTACGTAGCTTATATGAAAAAATTTGAACGAACTTACTTTTGGAATATATTTTTTTATTAAATAAAGCATTTGCTTGCATTTTGCTTAATGTATATTTGATTTAATAAAAATTGAGCAAGTTAAAAGTTGCCAAATGAATATTTGACGAAGTGATTAAAATGCGAAATATAAATTTGCTAAAAATTATTTTGGGAAATGAAACTTTGCAATAAGTTTTTAGGGAAGTGAAATTTGACGAAACATATTTTGCTAAACGGCAGGATCCCTAATAAATCATAATATTAAAAGAATACTTATTTTTTTACATGTAATATTATTAAAAATTGTGTGAATTACCACACATTTTTTTTATCTATGACACCTAAACTAAGAGTCCTGTATCTTAGGTAGTTAATAATTAAACACAAATTTGACCATGTCAATTTAAGCAGGGTACTAATTACAATAAAATCGCTCGTATAAACTCAATAAACATCTCATCATCAGTTGGTCAGAGCATTTTCCCTGTAAGGGACTGGTCGCGGGTTCAAGTCCCGTCCTACATGTTCTCTTTTTCCGATCTAAAATCAATAAACATGTCAAAAAATTACTTATTTATATTTAAATAGACAATTATTTTATTTATAATTCAAGTTATGTACTTAATTTGTTAATAATTTAAGATTATTTAAATTTATAATGATACAAAGAAAAAAAAAGGATTTCTTTGAATTTTAAATGAAACTAACATACTAGAAATGGGATTCCATTGGTAATTAATAACAAAAGTACGCATTATATGCTGGTGAGGAAAATATTACTTCAAGAATAATTTGGTCTGTTAAGCAGTAATCCTGTGTCATCGTATGAGAGCGTTTTCAGATATTCTCAGACTTTCATTTTGCAAAGTATTGTTGCGAATGAATATATATTTAAAATACAGTTTAATTTGTTGAAAAGGATAGGGCCCAGGAAATTTATAAACCTTGTGTAAAGGTAATGGTACTTCTTAGATTCTTGACCCGATACAAAAATGACTAATTAAGTTAAATTAGAGTTACAAAATATATTTACCCACATAAGTTGAGCTAATAAAAGCAATTTACAAAATGATATTACCGCTCAAACTTCATGACAACTTCCACAAAAAAACTGAAAGCCGTTACAAAAACTCTATAAGCCAATAAATCACTCGAAGGATCAAAAACCGTATTGATCGGATTCAAAGGATCCATCCCCACCGCCATAGATGTAAGTCGTTAGAGCATTATTTTGTCGATAGGAAATTTGCATGGCAATAGACCATATTTGCATATTGAGTTACCGTCGTACTTTTTTGCATAACAAAATGTACCTTTTGTACGTACCTGGTTGCACATGGCGTTTCGTAGTAACAATACTTATCCGACAATAGTTTTTGAGATGAAAGAGTCCGACGGATTTGATTTTTACTGCACCCGTTTTCAATTGTTTACGCGATCATAGTATCCTAGTAATATTATAAATGTGAAAGTTTGTGAAGATTTCTATATATTTGGAAACATCCAATGGTGGCACTGTCTTATGTCACCCAAATAGTTATAATATGTGAGAGTACGCCCGGGACTACCGATCTCCATGATCGGGGCCTGAGGACGGCAGTTGGCCGGCTTGCCGTCCTTACAGAAGCAGGCCGTGGCGGAGGCGTGTCGTGTGTGTCCTACACACACCTGCCAACTCACCGACGCGGGATAAAACCCGACCCCACGCGGCCTCGCCTGGTGGGGTCGGGTTTTATCCCGCGTCAGCGGCCAAAGTCCGCCGGCAACCCTGGGGTTATCCTTTCGAGGTGCCCAGCAATACACACTTGGACATCGTGTGGTTTTAGTCGGTCCGATTCCGACACGCCCACCCCATCGTCGGCACCGATCGGGTGAAGCCCGTGGGGGTTTCCACACGTACAAAAAAAAAGTGGGGTTTGGCGCCACTAGCTGGATGAACATAGAAACTCCTCCTTTTTGAAGTCGGTTAACTAAGGAACAATAGTGCAAGCCAAAGACCGAATTTATTTCAACTATATCAAATTAAAATAACACAAATATCGAACAAAAACTAACCCATTCACAAAAAATTAAGAAACAAAATGACGCTCGTCATGTTGCATTATAATTAACCCTCAAAAGCGAGCGTAACCGAAGATTCACTTTCACCCAACCTGTATTACTTAACCGATTCTACAAAAAAAAACACACGCACAAAAACTACATCGGTTCCCGCCACCTGAGATTTCTAACAAAGGGATGTTTAGACCTTTTTGCTTATCGACAATTGTCAGTTAACCCTTTCAGTGGGGCAGGAAGTCTTTGGGGTCGCTGAGACACCTGCGTAGAAAGTGAATCCGTTGCTAGAATTTGGTTCATGTGATTTATGTGGTTTATTGAACGAAGACAATTATTTGCTGTGAAATCGATAGTGGGAATCTTTGATAAAAGCAAGAGGTATGATAATAATTGACCTTAATTTGGGGATGTTATGATTTTGGCATTATTATTATCCTTTTAAGTTATGAAATTATAGACGTTCGAATTCTGTTATTTAACAAAACAACTGAGAAACTGTAATAAAATTTGGTAAATGATTTATTTACAATTTACTAGCTGTTACCCGCGACTTCGTCCGCGGCCAAATTGTGAATCTAAACCATCCTCGAATCCCCTTGAACACACACAAAAAATTTCGTCAAAATCGGTCCAGCCGTCTAGGAGGAGTTCAGTGACATACACACGCACACAAGAAATATATATATAAAGATTATCCCGTATACCAGTAAATATAAACTGATAAGAATTATGTTAAGATGCATGGACGAAAACGATCAATGTTTACATTGCAAATTATATGGATAAAATCTAACAATAACACTAAAAAGAGAAGATATTCTTCATATGAGACTCATGGTTACAAAGACAGGTGTACTTATTGCTTGCCTGTTGCCTTTCTTGATTGTAGAACCTTACAAATCAAACGAATTCTACAAAAGTAATAATCAAGATCTCGTTTATTAAGAAACTTTCAGTTCACACGCATATTAAATAGACCGTCAAACCCTCCATGCTACAATGATGTGAGACCATTTTTTATTGCAGACTATTGTCACACAGCACCTGAGTATGTCGTATTGTAATTTTGTGCTACATGATTTATATTTGCATACCGTGTTTGTATGAGTTCGTTAGCGTCTAAGGGTTCATATTGTGAAGGAATGAAAGTAAGATAGATTGTTCGGTTCACTCTGATCGATCGCAGTTGGAGGGTTAAGAATTTATAAAAATATTGTTTGATGTGTAGTTTATTTTTATTTGATAATGACTTTACTGACGTTTGACCTTTTATAATTTAAAAATAAAATAAAAAATAAAATCCAGGTTTTTTAGTTGTCTACCACATTAATACCTCAGTTAGTTATAAAATATTAACTTAGTCTGCACCATAATAAACTTACCTACCTATTTATTCATTAAGCTTACTTTATTTATAATGAGCAATATGTGTGCTAAGATAATATTCATAATTAAATAGAACTAGGTCACCACTTGTCAGATTCCTTAATAAGTCAGTTTACCTATTTCGTCAGTTTCTTTATTCACCAGATTCGAATACATATTTCGTTAACTGGCCATTTTCCTAAACTTGTCAGATTTCCCATATTAGGATTAAATGCAAAATCTTCATTTTTTATTAGTATAATTGCATTTACAAACAAAGTACGATGTCTGTTCAGCATTTTAACACTCATTATAAAAGAGTTTGGTCACCACTGGTCAGACTCTATAATTGGTCAGTTTACCTATTTTGCCAGTTACCTTATTCGTCAGATTTGAACATTTCGTTAACTGGTCAGTTTCATAAACCTGTGAGATTTTCCATATTTGGTATATTAAATGTGCAATCGTTAAGAAACTCATTTTTAATTAATAAACGAAGTATTGTAATTATAAAATATTTATCTTTGACAAAGAAACAAGAACCACATGCCTTTGGTCAATTACATCACATCACTATGCTGAATACCTTCATTAGCGAAATCATTCTCACTTGTCAAATGCTTGTCAATTATATCAAGCAGCTGTCAAACGGAACCTTTGTTTGACCAAAAAAAAAGTACTTATTTCAATTACATTTCTATACTTAACGAAGTTATTAAGAGAAAATACTATTTGTGGATAATAGGTCGTTATCTTAATAAGTATTTTGTAGACACTTCTGTTTTTTTAATATAATGCGTCGTGTTTATCGATAAGGGCGTAATATCCATACATTAAAAAGCGTGTTTGACATTATATTGAAAGTTACCTGTTTGGTTTTATCCAAATTCAACGTTAACAAATTATAATATATATCATTTATCCCATACATGTCCGTAATTTATTAGTTTTATAATAATGTGTGGAAATTTGCCCGATTTGTTGACATTTATGATTACTGCTCCGCGAACCGCTAACCTTCCTCGATGAATGGGCTACAACACAAAAATAATTTTTCAATTCGAACTATTAGTGCGTTCAACCAAACAAACAAACTCTTCAGCTTTATAATAATACCAGTACAGATAATACGTACATTGTATAGATATGTACAAAAAAGTACGAGCAGTATGTTAGTCGCAAAGAAATATGCGTTATAATTGTGACTTGACTAGCAAAAACTAGTGAATGCGCCTTGTTGTGCTCGCATTATAAAACGGTACTTTTTCTTGACTTTCATACTTCTTTGTGGCCTAGATGCATTAGATGAATATGAATACATCAAGGGTACTTGAGAACGCAATCTCAATGCCAATGCAAATGTCTCAAGCATAATGTGGCGAAAATGTGGCGAAGACTGAGTACTTGGTGTTGTACTTAACAGATCCCACACCCGACCGCATCGGTGATGACTTGGTCGAGCGCACAGACCAAGTTATGTACTTGGAATCCATACTTTACGTGACTGGTGACATCGATTACGACGTCAAGGGTGCGTATTGCCGCTGCATGGGCCAAGCACCGTCAGGTGACTGGTGTCACCTGTGACCCCAAATCTTACCGGATTGAAGGGGCTGGTCTATAAAACTATCATTAGGCCTGTCCATTTCCGCGACTGTGAAGCGTGGCCATTGCTAGAGCGACACAAGCAGGAGCTGCGTGTCATAGAGATAAATATGCTGCGATTTATGTGCGGAGTCACGCGTAAAGATCGCTTGAGGAACTTCCACATCCGCGGTAGCCTCCATGTCCGTGACATTGCAGATGAAATTCAGAAGTGTTGCCTTCGCTGGTGCGGCCATGTTTTGCTGCAGTCACTACGTGGGTAAATAAATGGCTGGCCACGGTACCTCCGTCAGGCTCCGGTGGGAGGGCGAGACCATAGACGTGCTGGTTTGACGTCGTAAGGGATGACATACGTGTCAATGGTGTCACTACCATGGTGTTCGTGTGATGTGTGTGTAGACCTCGGATGCAATAAGGACACAACGCTGATGATAATGATGGAATATGTCGAGGTTGAAAATGAATTCTAATTGGTATGTCAGTTTTTCCGGTAGCAACTGCCGTCTCACCACCCAATCCTAAGAGGAAAGCAGGTGTACTGGTTTGCAGGTGAAGTAAGCATAGCCCCGAGGGCTTGGTGGGATCCCATACATCATTCTCAAGTTGCCTGTCCCAAATCTGACACGTTGAAGTTGAAAAACATAATTGAAACACGAATACGACTTGACGAGGAAGAAGTTTTTTTTTTTTTTTTATATATTTAGGACACGTCAATTTGACTTCACCTCGCCTGATGGTAAGCTGAAGGTAAAGTCTCAGGAAAGAGGGTCACCATTACATACATGTACCATGTAAACAATGGTGGCACTCAGCTTGACGGCCTCATCAGAAGAGGATTGTTATCGCAGCACCGCGTGACACCCACCGGTCCCACTAGTGCTGTGACCACAATTCCCTGCCCGGCTATGCACTTGCTGACCCCTGAACGCAATCAAACCGAAATTGGATTACTATGGAGGGCTTTTCACAATCGAGCACGGTGGTACCTATTTTTTTTTTCGTGCTGAAATCTCTTCGGATACCCCCCCGCCGGCCAGCGGGGGCGGTTATGTCGGGCTTGAACTGACTAAAACCGCACGCAGTATCGGGTCTAAAGACGCCGGGGTGTAAGGTTGCCCATAGAGCATATCCCTCGCACCCCGACTGACCCTGGGCCATCTCCGGTTTCGAGATAGTCCCCTCGGGTTTGGGAACCACGGTGTCCCCGTCTTGCCCTGGTTGTGGTACCTACCCGGCCGAATTTTGTGACCAATTTGTGTCATCAAATTTCTACCACTAGTGTCACCACAAGTCTTTAAATAGCAGTATACTACCTTTTTGTGTAGTTCCATCCTTTCCTTATTCTGGTGGTAACGCGCTAATTCACAAGATACCATAGGAGATAGTAGCCGCTTAACATTAGAAGGGCCGTATGTTTTTACGCACCTTTAAAGACTGTTGTTTTGTCAAATTCGTAACATCTGCCATTTTATCCATTAAATAATTGCCAGTGTTAAAATTTACTTCAGCTTTTTTTAACGCCCATAATGGCATATTAAGTCGTAGCATAAACTCAATAATTAGCTGCAAACAACTGTGTATATGTTGCATACAGACATTGTATTGAGTTAATAATAGAGTTCAGTGAGTAAAGACGAGTTTGAGAAAGCCGTTTTGGGTTCTGTAGTCGCATTGATTTATTAAGTTGAGGCTGAAAATTTGAATTTAACTGCTAATTTTATACATACGTTATTACTCTCATGCCTTTCTCTCCCTTGGGTAGACAGATACAACAACCCTTCATCTGCTTCTGTGCTAATACTTCACTAGCTCCTTCAACTGTTATTCAATCTTACATGGAAGTCCACCGGATTCAAGTGCTGTATACTCAAAAAGCACTCGAAATCGGTGAGTAATAAAAAGAACTGCTCAGAACATGAAATCTGGATCTTAACAACTTCACATCTTGAAAAATCAGTATCATCACTACATATTATAAAACAAAGTTCTCCACCGCGTCCGTCTGTCTGTATGTTCACGATAAACTCAAAAACTACTGCACAGATTTTTATACTGTTTTCACTAACGGATAGAGTGGTTCTCGAGTGTTAAGTTTTTGTACACAATGGCTAAAAAATAATGATATTTGTTAGAGTAGAGGTGTCGGAAAAATTTTTTTCGTCTGGGAGCTTTCAACGAAAACGGTGCTCAAGCTCTTTAAGATATAACAAAATGATGTATGGTGGAATTGTGTATCTTATATAGGTTGTTGTGGTGGAATAGGGTCCCATAGGAAGCGGGAACGGGATCAGAATTCCACGTGGGTGAGGTCGCGGGCAACAGTTAGCTTGATATAATTAATAGCTAAGAACCACCTTTTTAGTAACGTTCTTGAAAATTCCCGTGCTATTAAACTCTATTAAGAGGACCGGGTACTATGGCTAACATTTTGTGGACCAGTGGACTGCAAAAGGCTAAATTAATTGATTGAAACTCTCAAAATCTGAAGTTAAGTGCAGAATCTTCGGGGCCGAAACCAAGCTCACTTGCAAGCCGGTACAATATCTGCTGATTAACGGATGAGACTCTTGCGCAGGCTTTACTCTCGGGGTTGAAAGGTAAGCCAAGATAAGCGAAATCCAAAACAAGAGGGGGGGGGGGGACTCCGGCTACATAGTGCTAGTCTAACGCTCTGATGATGATGATAATAAAATAAATAAATTTAAATATTGTAGGACAAAGTACACAACGCCATCTAGACCCAAACTAAGCAGAGCTTGTCATATGGGTTCTAGAATGCGGATAAATATACTTAAATACTTTTTTTGTAAATAAATACATATTATACACAGGAACACCCAGACCAATGCAAATATACACATTTGCTCTGAGCGGGAATCGAACCCGCGACCTCTGGCTTAGCAGTCGAACGCACTACCTTATTACTTACTTATTATTTGACCATATAACCCTAATGAGAAGGGTGAGTCAACCGGTAGCAATAATAAAGGTCTTTTTCGTAATGTTTCATTGAAAAAACATTTTCTTATACGGACCTTTATTATTTTTTACTGTTAATAACCATGAATAATGAATAAATGAAACTCGATTTTGAAATGAGTTATTGTGCATTGTGATAAATTTGCAGTTAATAAACAAACTGTTAACTTTTTTTTGGCTTGAAGCACTGAGGGTGACACTAAATCTTATGTTAGAAAAGGCTGGAAAGGTGGTGAGTTTTCTTCAGATGGCCAGCGCAATGGAATTCGCAGTAGCCTTCGACAGGTTTTTACCACCATTGATAGAGATTGTGCCTTCCTGGAGGAGAGAAAGCTAAAATTTCTTTCAAAAAACCCTATAACCTGATTACAGCACCACCTACTGACTGACACCGCACACACGCAATAATATTGTCTTGGTGCGACCCGTGCGGTTAGCCTAAGTCTACCTTCGCCTGAGTACAAGCACTAAGTTGACAAAGTTTTATCGCAGGTAGAGCAACGTATCTTTACCGGGGGCAAGACAGGGACACCGTAGTTCCCAAACCCGAGGGGGCCATCTCGAACCGGAGATGGCCTTGGGTCAGTCGGGGTGCGAAGGAAGTGCCTCATGGGCCACCTTACACCTCGGCGTCTGAAGACCTGAGACGGCGTGCAGTTTTAGTCGGTTCGAGCCTGACATACCCTCCCCCATTAAAACGAATAAATACATTTTATATTTACATTATATTCGCGCCTTTTTCCCTCCGGGGTTGGCAGAAATAACAACCCACGATCTGCTTCTGTCCTTACACAGTTCACGAGCTTTCTCAACTGTCATAAAAGCTTTTTTTCGTGTACCAACAAACATTTTTAGGAGATATAAATTATCCCTCAATAGCTATTTACTAGAGCATTAATTTGTAAGCTATTACGATAACCACGTTCATAATTCTTCAGATCAAACCGCCTTAGGGTGTCGCCTCCAATTAAGGGAACAGTGAATTTATCCTAAGTAACAACGCAGCCAGCCCACTGTGTGGCCGTTTTTACCATTGTCCCGATATAATTTATAAACGTTTTGCTTTTATTGTATATTTTCTGTTACATTCTCGTGGCAACATTGCGGGATCCCTTGTTAGGAGGTAATGAATACGCGGTATGTAGGCTTGCTGGTAGCAAAAACCAAATCTATATGTAATGAGGTGCGTCACATCATCCTACTAATTTTTGAAGACTAGGTATATCTTTATAGTTTTGTATTTGTACTAATAAATAAGCATAGTTATATTTATAAACAATATCTGGAAACCGGAGATGGCTCAGGGTCAGTCGGGGTACGAGGGAAATGCCTTATGGGAAACCTTAGAGCGTTGGGCGTCTGAAGATCCGAGACGAAGTGCAGTTTTAGTCGTTTCGAGCCCGACATAACCACCCCCGCTGGCCGGCGGGTTGGGAGGTATACGAAGGGATTTCTGCAGGAAAAAAAAGGTACGGCTGAGGAGGAAACCTGACGTCATATGGCGGGAATCGAAGGATATCATGGGCGAAGCCACGGGCGGACAGCTATTGAAAAATAAATTAAAGTAATTTGGGGCAACTCGGCGCCGGGTGCCGAGTTTTTAAATTAGATGACGAATAAGTCGAGTTATGATCTCGATTTGTCCATCTGCCCTGTCTGTGCATCTATATTCTATATCATTTTATTATTCCCCACAGTAACAGCGGCCATATCGGCCACGCAACTTTCATCCGCCGCGCCCAACGCCAAATTTTAGCCATATCCGTACAGCCGTTTAAGCGTAATTGAGTAACAAACATCGTCAAAAACTTTCCCATTTATAACATTAGTAGGATTACCTTAATTAGCAATACTTGCGAATTCTACGAAGGCATATAATGAAGGGACTGTTTTTGGGAACAGGTGACAACAATGATCCAACTGTAGTTTACTGCCTTTTAAGAACTCTGAGGGCCGTAAAGTTAGTTAATTTTGGTCTTCAGCCAGTACATAAAACGCCTGTGTGGCTTTAAACGGATAGATAGATAGATAGATAGATAATTCTTTATTGTACACCAAAAAAAATACAATAAAATATATGTAGTAGGTAGTAAGTAAACAGTTGAATGTACAATGGGCGGCCTTATCGCTAAAAGCGATTTCTTCCAGGCAACCTTAGGATGGATAGAAATGTGACGGAAGCAAAATGTTATGGTGTAGTTATTAAATACAAAATGAAATATACAAATTAATCGAATGAAGAAGGAGAAAATAAAATAAAAAATAAATAAATAAATGTAAAAAATAAATTAAATAAATAGTTTAGAAACGTAATATAGACAATAATATATACTACTATAATGAATAAATAGATAGGTATGTAAAATATATAGTACAAACTAATACGAACTGAAAAAGTGACGAGTGAGCATATAACTTATGACCTTTCACGGAGTACCCGATGACAGGTAATGTTCTTTAACCATTTTTTTGAAGGTATTTATGGATTTTGCCCGTTTGGTATCTAATGGCAATGCATTCCATAAGCGCACAGCTTTAACTGTGAATGACTTGCCAGCATAATCAGTGGAATGCCTTGGCATTTTCAGCCTCAAGTTCTCGGATGACCTCAGGCACTTCGTATGTGTGTCATGGAGGAACTTGAATCGTTCTTTAAGGTAAGAGGGAGTAGCGGGATTAAATAATACATTATATAATAATGTTACTATGTGGGCATTCCTGCGAAGTCGAATTGGGAGCCACTTGAGTTGTTTACGAAAATCTGAAACGTGATCATATTTGCGCAGTCCAAATATGAATCGAATACAAAAATTTTGAAGTCGCTCAAGTTTATCAAGTTGCTCCTCCGTAAGATCGGGATAGCTGACATCGGCGTAGTCGAGGACAGGAAGAAGAAGCGATTGTGCGAGCGCAACTTTAGTGGCAATTGGAAGGAAGTTTCGCAGCCTCCGTAACGAACCTGCTGACGCAAAAAGTTTGCGACTGGTTTCTTGTAACTGGATATTCCAAGAAAATGTCTTATCCATGTAGATACCCAAATTCTTAACGCTATCACTAACTGGCACAACGACACCACCCATAGTAATTTGAGGGAGTTGTGACCAATCTATTAGTGAAGCCAACCTTGGACTACCAATAACAATTATTTGTGTCTTGGATGAATTTAGTGTGAGTCCATGGTTCTTGCTCCACTCACATATCCGCTCCAAGTCTCCGTTGAGCAAAGTAAAGGTTTCTGATAATTTGTTTAGGGGAGCCTGTGTATAAACTTGTAGATCGTCAGCATAAAGGTGGTAGGATGAAAGTAATTTATCAGAGATTGTATTTATAAAAATAGCGAAAAGTAATGGAGATAGAACGCCACCCTGCGGTACGCCAGCGGTCGTATTGCACCAGGAAGAATATGATTCTTCGACGCGAACACGTTGCCGGCGACCAAACAGGTAACTACGAAACCACTCAATAGCCGTTGGAGATATGTTAATAGAGCTGAGTATACCGAGCAGGATGTGGAAGTCTACAGTATTAAAAGCGTTGCTAAAGTCAAGTAAGGATAGAAGTGTAAGATTTCCACTATCCATGCCCAGTCTTATGTCTTCGGTGATATTAACCAATGCTGTCGCAGTACTGTGCCCAGGACGGAAGCCGGATTGAAGAGGGTTTAATAGCGCATTTTTATTAAGAAAAGAGCTGAGTTGAGAGTGAATGAGACGCTCTAAGGCTTTGGAAAGAAATGGAAGGATAGATATAGGACGATAGTCAGAAAAGGAACAGGGTTTAGATTTCTTGGGTAATGGAATTATTTGGGCACTTTTCCAAGAAGATGGGAAAACAGCACAAGAAATGGAGTAGTTAAAGATATGACATAGGATAGGAAGAATTTGCTCTAAAATTGGCACAATCATATTTCGGCTAACGGCATCACTACCGACAGCATTCGATGAAATCGACAAAATGCTCTTCTTAACATCACAAGCGGTCAATTGGTTGAAGACGAAAGGTGGATGATTAGGAGTTGGAATAGATGAAAGATATTGCAGTGTGTTGGCTTTAGTAGTTCCATTAAAATTGGACGAAGCAGAGAAATGTACATTGAGTGAATCTAAGTTAACATTTTTAGGAATTGAGTCTTGTCGAGACTTTCCAACTCCTAATGTGTTCAGAAATTTCCAGACTTTTGCTGGATCCCCGATTTCCACAGAGGTATGGATATGTTGGCGTTGTGCTCTCCTACACACCTTATTGCATCTATTTCTGAGGGCTACATACTTCTCCAAATTAGCTCGGGTAGATCTAATTTTGTATCTCGCCTTAGCTGCAGCTTTTTTCGACATCAGATCTTTGATATCAGGTGTAAGCCAAGGCGCTGGTAAATGCTTAAGTTTGATGGCACGATTCGGAGCGTGCAAGTCGTACAATTGTGTTATTTTATCAGTTAGAATTTTTACTTTTGTATCTACACAGTTGGCAGACAAGAGAGGATACCAGTCAATATTTTGAGCATCTTCACAAAGCTTGTCAAGTTCAATGCCACTAAAATTGCGCTGCATTATAATTTTAGGTTTTTCCTTAGGTGGCCGTATTTTGTAGGAAACATAAATAAGATCATGGTAAGAGAAATTGTCAGCAGAGCATTGACCATGCTTTGCGACATGAGTAGGCGAAGAAACGAAAATGAGATCAAGAAGACCAGGTGCACAGTCAGGAAAATGGTGAGTAGAGTTAAGAGGAAGAATAGATAGGTTACAGGATTGAATAATACGGCGGAGAGAAGAAGCACGAGAAGTATATTGAGGTTCTTGTTTTACCAGGCAAGTATTAAAATCGCCCATTAATATTACATGTCTGTAAGACGGTAAGTACGTATCTAACAAGTGCTCAAATGATGAAAAATAGTTTACTTTTGTTGATGAAGGATAGTAAACACCAAGTAGAACTTTAGAGTGGTTGAGTTCCAGCTCTAGGAAAAGATGCTCGCCAGCATTCGATGGTGGCGGTTGTGGGGACATACTAATAATTGTATAAGGGATTTGAGAACGCAGGTATATACCCACACCACCACCTACACCAGGCTCTCGATCATTCCTAATAAACTGAAAACCCGGAAGAGAGTAAGTAGTAGATGGAAGACAAGGTTTTAGCCAAGTTTCGGAAATAAGAATAGCATGAATATTTTTATGAACAAGGTTGGCCAGCATATCCGGGAAATGAGCAGGAATACTCTGAGCATTAATATGGACTACATTAAAATGCCTGGGGACATCCGAAAATTGAGACTGAAGAGTATCTGCGAGTGACACTGACGGTATACTTACAAAGCTGTCGTTGAGACTACTTGCGGAGAAAAAGCTATCATCACTATCTAAGTCGTTCATTAAATGTGTGCGTTAGTTGTACTAATATATATGTATATATAAGTATAGAATTAAGTTTGAAATATTAAAAGGTAAATAAATAATCAAATAATACCAATAAATCCACTTACTGTCCACCCGCCAGTCGCGTGTTACAATTATAGAAGAAAGAATTTCACAACAACAGAAAAATAACTTTGAATGCAAAGACAAAATACACATAGATATTCAACATTAAATCACCATGAGATGAATAACATGGGCTGGGTAACAAATATATTCAGAAATTAACAAAACAAAAATCTAACAGTTATTAAAACAAAATAAAATGCCACAGGCAGGCAATCTTAAAATTCCTTGTAAAACATTATGACAATATAAGCATCTGATATCTGTGGTAAAACACAAGACTAAAATGTTAATATTCAAACTGCCAGAAAGGTACAAAGTTTAATTATGGAATCATGGAATGGAACGCATCTGTTTTGTTGAAATGTCAAAATCAAATAAAATAATAAATAATGAGAAGGTAGTGAAATTTAAGGTTATTGTTGTTTATGTTTTGTTTAATAAATGTGATAGTTAGTGAAAGTTATCTATATTACATACGTATGCTACCCAGCAAGAACGTTAATTGTTATTTTAACCATCAGAATGTCTATTTCTTCGATGCAGTGCGTTTAGGTTTGGTAGTAGTGCTTTTAGAGGTTGTAGCAGAGGTTGCAGTTGCAGTCGTTCCATCACCAGAGCACTGTATCTTAACCAGGTCGCTAAGCGACACAATTCGATGCCGATTACCGTCAGAGCCTAGGACATAAACCGAGCCCTCCCTGGTCCAGCACTTATTTACCCCGAATTTGTCACGGGCGGCCATGAATGCTATATGTCGTGACTTAGTAAGAAATTCGGATACTGTAACGCCTGTACCTTTCAATTTGGACTTGGAAGACCATATAGTATCCTTGACTGTATGGCTCTGAAGCTTCACAAGTACAGGCCTGGGCTTCACGTTGGATGCTTGCCGTCCCATTCTATGGCAACGTCTGATGTCTTCAGTTGAAAAAGTGCCGATCTTGAGACGCTGCTTTACGACCTCATTGACCACCCTGGCAATATCTTCATCCTCCTGCTCTTTCACGCCATGTAGAAGTAGAATTTTACGACGGCTGCGCATCTCTAAATTATCGACCTCTCGAGCGACACTACTGAGCTGTTGTGAAAAGGACTTAAGTGTCTGCAAAACAAAAGTTTTAAAAGCAGCAAACTCTTCTACCAAACTGCCTGTATTGGATGGAGACTTTCTCTGCAGATCTGCCTCAAACTTCGACATCCGTTCCTCGAAATAAGTCTGCATATCAAGGATGGAGACTTCCATTGTGCTTGTTGTTGAATAGTGTTCAGTTCACGGAAATAACACTAGACTAGCAGGTATTTATTGTTATTTGTATAATTTATTCATTAAAATATCATAAAATTATCGATTACTATTTTTATTTAAATTTTATATTAGAGCACTTTAAAGTTAAACTTTT
Source organism: Cybosia mesomella (assembly GCA_946251805.1). NCBI lineage: Eukaryota > Metazoa > Arthropoda > Insecta > Lepidoptera > Erebidae > Cybosia > Cybosia mesomella. Next base: position 26,622,230 of record OX276401.1, read on the forward strand.
TGCGTCAACTACCCACGTAATCAGAGATAATTCTATTTAATATACACATTTTACAAATTATTTTCAGTCCCACTGTGAGCCAAATCATGCACTTTTTCCGGACTCCGTGCTTCCATTGCTAACAATCTAGCAGAAAAAGTAAATGAGACAGAATGTGAGCCAGTTCACTGGCTGTTTAACGAACGAGGATCTGGCGATGGCAGCCACCCGCTCCCCTATAAGCCAAGATCAGCCACATCCGGTGGAGAAATCGTAGGAGAAGGAACCTCGGGATCAAAACTGCAAGTTTAGAGTTTCTAAAGCTCGATACTATTTAGTTACTTTTTTTTTTTTTTTAGTTACTTATGCAGCAATTTTAAGTATTGACGTTTGAATACTAAGTCAGAGGTCGCGGGGTTCGATTCCTGCTCAGTGCATATATGCTTATTTGCATTGGTCTGGCTGTTTCTATATATAATATGTATTTATTTACAAAAAAAAGTATTTAAGTATGTTTATCCGCATTCTAGAACCCATATGACAAGCTCTGCTTAGTTTGGGTCTAGATGGCATTGTGTAATTTGTCGTAGAATATTTATTTATTTATTATTTTTCTTTTTCTTTTATTGTATCACAGTAGAAAAATGTCATTTTCTTTATTTAAAATCAAAAAACAAAACATCTTCATTCATGTAGGCCACAAAGTAACGCTTATGAACGTCTAGAATAACACTTATTGACGTCACGAGTAACACTTATGAACGTCAAGTGTTAATAAAAACATGCGACTAAAATGTGCACTTCCAATTAATTCGCAAGTTTCGCAACCCGTTATAAAAACAATTACCTATTGCTACACACCTAATGTCAAATGGTTTAATGCTATTTGCTAATGAATATTGGACATCGATAGTCGTACTTAAAGAACAGATGCAAGCAATTTCTCGGCATTTTGTCGTATATACTCCGTAAATAATAGACACAATTGCATAAAATGTGAAGTAAGTACATTGCACTTCTATGCCGACTAGATAGACAGAAGGCCCTTAAAACAGACAGATAGATGGACATATTGTGTAAGTTGTTTCAATGGAAATTGCGCTACAATTAATGTGGGCTTGTGTAAGACAGGCGCGCGACAGGTGCGTACACTTTGTGTGTAGGTAGTTCGTTTTATTTGAATTAATAGGTTAGATTATATTTGTGATAGAAACATGATATAAAAATGTGATGATAAGCACATGTTAGTAGCTGTGTAATTATGTAATTAGGACGGTATTTGAATTAGAAATTATACTTTAATTACTTGTTATGGATGTTCGTAGCTTCTAAAGATATTGATGAAATAGTTTTTTTAATTATATATTTGAAATCGGGTGTGATTTCGAACTTATAATTAAAAGAGCGCTGTGATACACATATAATTATTGTATATGAAAACGTTCAGATCAATGAAAATAGACAATATTCATGCATACTAACATTTGCACGGAGCGGCAATCGAACCCGCGACTCAGTAGCAGTCGAAAGTTCTACCGCCACCCACGTCTATAAATCAAATAATGTCTAAAAATCGATCGACATCCAGACACATCAATTGTTGCCAGTAGCAACCAAGCCATTTTCTTAACTGCTCGAAAACATTTATTACAAATTGCAACATTGGCGTTGCCAAGATCGTAAGTCTTCGGCAATTTTCAGCGAAGTTCGTAACGTTAACGGCTGTCATTCGAGTATGTTTATGATTTTGGCACGAAATGGAAACGATTCCGTCTGGGATTCAAAATATGGACGTAAATTATTATAGTCTTGGTTTGTATACTTGTTAATTTCTTAATGGTAATTTTGGCGAGAGCAAAAAGTAACGACATGGAGTAATTTCTTACTTTATTGAATTGGGATCCTGCCGTTTAGCAAAATATGTTACGTCAAATTTCACTTTCCAAAAAAACTTATCGCATAGTTTCATTTCATAAAAGAATCTTTAGCAAATTTATATTACGCATTTTAATCACTTCGTCAAATATTCATTTGGCAACTTTTTACTTGCTCAATTTTTATTAAGTCAAATATACATTAGTCAAATGCTTTATTTTGTAAAAAAATATATTCCAAAAGTAAGTTCATTCACATTTTTTCATATAAGCTACGTAGGCTAGATCGGAACTACCAGAAAAGTGGGTTAGGTTGGGTTAGAACTGTGGTCCCAATAGAGCGCGAGCCGAGCGAGCGAAGCGAGCGTGCTGCGGCAGCGGCTGGCGAAGCGCCGGAATTGATTTGTATAATAGCAATATAATTATTATAGACGTTTTTACCTGTAATTATTTGTCCAAGGTAAAACAAACACCCATGCAGCAGTGTATTTTCAAAATTGGATCTTAAACTTGAAATAAGTATTAGCTTTTTCGAAAGCCAAAATGACAAAAAAAAACATATTTGACTAGGTACCTAATACTTGGTAAAATGTAACTTTGCCATGTAATTATTTGTTAAACAATAAACTGCCAAAAATAGTATTGCTAACTGTAAAATTGCGAAAAGTTGTTTTGCCAAATGTTTTTTTGCCAAATGAAAATTTGGGAAACATACTTTGGCATGTGGACACTTTGGGGAACGTTTTTGCCAAACAAAAACCTAAACGTAAACCTATTGAATTGGCAACATCATGGAATTACTTGATCACTATCCACTTTCTTTTGTACGTGTAGAAACCTCCATCTTACCAGGTTTAGTAAAGTACTATTGTCGGGATCGAACTGACTAAAACCTCACCGTGTTCCTTCCACGTGAGTCTTTTACCTTTGATCACTACCCTGAAATGTGCCGGGTATATTACCTATTTATATTGAAACGAGAGAAATGGCATATATTTAGGACAGGTTCGATTCCCGCTAGTATTCTGCGAAATAATATGTCTATTGCTATTGGTGTAGGTGTTTGCATTGTAATACTAGCTGTTGCCCGTGACTCCACCTGCGTGGAATTCTGATCCCTTTAATACAACCTGTGGGAACCAATCTAGATCGCAACTAAGCATAATTTGTTACTCAATAATGCTAAATGAATCTGGCTGAAATTTAGTACAGGGATAGATTAAAGTTTGGAATAACACATAGGTTACTTTTTATCCACGGAATAGATTCCCATGGGTTAGGTTCCATCAGAATCATAATTCATCTAACTACGCGGGTGGAGCCGTAGGCAACTGATAGTTTATTATAATGCACAAAAAGTAATAATAACTTGCCAAGTGGAACGCTTATCAAGCTATTTGATGCTCAGTTATTGCATTTTTAGGGTTCCGTTGCCAAATGGCAAAGAACCCTTATAGATTCGTCATGTCTGTCTGTCTGTCCGTCCGTATGTCACAGCCTCTTTTTTCCGAAACTATAAGTACTATGCTGTTGAAACTGGTAAGTAGATGTATTCTGTGAACCGCATTAAGATTTTCAAAAAATAGAAAAACAAAACAATAAATTTTGGGGGTTTCCCCATACTTAGAATTGAAAATCAAAATTTTTTTTTCTTTAAACCCATACGTGAATACCCATCTATGAATAGGTCTTCAAAAATGATATTGAGGTTAATAATATTTTTTTTTCTAAACTGAATAGTTTGCGTGAGAGACACTTCTAAAGTGGTAAAAAGTGTCCCCCGCCTGTAACTTCTAAAATAAGAGAACGATAAAACTAAAAAAAAAATATGATGTACATTACCATTTAAACTTCCACCGAAAATTGGTTTGAACGAGATCTACTAAGTAGTTTTTTTGATGCGTCATAAATCGTAAACCGCTATTTACCTTTTCATTCAATCAACTCACATATAAAAATTTTACTTCCTATTACGGAACCCTTCACGGGCGAGTCCGACTCGCACTTGGCCGCTTTTTTTAACAAAAGTTCTTCATTAAAACCTATGATTGTAGTTAACATACAATTTTCAGCAATGGAATGAACTCTTGCGCATTAGTCACGGTCAGTCACGGTACTGAGTTTTTATTATAATATCATGACCGTAGCTTTTATCTATATCTATATTAATATTATAAAGAGGTGAAGTTTGTGAGGTTGTAGGGAGTATTCTCTCGATCTACTGAACCGATTTTGAAAATTCTACTACCAATAGAAAGCCTCATTTTATGTGACTGTTATAGGCTATTTATCATCACGCTACTACCGAAGGAACCGCCTTTCCTTTTACACGGTTGCGAAGAGTGGCCGTTGCTAGAGCGACACAAGGAGCAGTTGCGTGTCAAGGAGATGTATATGCTGCTGCTGGAAAGAATGTGTGGCGGCAGCCTTCATGTCCGTGACATTGCGGACACCACAGCCGCCACATTCTGCGGTGCCCGCCAGTCTATTTAGGTAACAAATGTATGGCCATGCCACCTCCGGTAGGAGTGATATACCCAAGAAGTACTGGCTTGAGGTCATAGAAGGTGACCAATGGTGTCACTACCATGGATGCCCTAAGGCCGTGTGAAGTGGAGAAGTAAACGTTGGAAAGCGGACCCCGGACTTCAAGGTGACATCCTCGGATGCGACCGGGACTATCGTTACGATGATGATGATGCTACTACTGAAGGGAGTGGAGCACTAATCACCAATGTCAACCAGTATGGTAGATTCCCATACATTATATGAAAACTAATAATTTATCAACCTAATTATGGGTAACCTATTATGGGTAAAAGGGGTGCAGGTTCGAAAAAAGTCACGGGCGAAACTGGGGAGGGCCAGCTAGTTGTATCATATTTATGTGCGCTGGCGCACGTTATATACCTGCATACTTTTTTGTCATTCAACATTGTTTAAATAACTAATTCGTAAATGAATTTTAATCTTAAATCCTAATGCTATTGTTGCCAACTTGTATTATAAATGCGAAAGTGAGTTTGTTTGTTCGTAATGCGTTTACTAAGCTACTCAACTGCTTATCATGAAAGGAGAAATCCAGTTTCGCTACTGACAGCTGATCTAAATATCACACCATCTACTATTATAAAATTTGACGGCCTCTGTGGCGTAGCGGAGTGCATTCGACTGCTACGACAGGGGGGCGCGGGTTCGATTCCCGCTCAGTGCAAATATTTATATGCATGAATATGTCTATTTGCATTGGTCTGGGTGTTTCTATGTATAATATGTATGTATTTACAAAAAAAAGTATATAAATATGTTTATCCGCATTCTGGAACCCATAACACAAGCTAGTTAAACTATGCTTACTTTGGGTCTAGAAAGTGCTGTGTAGAATGTCGTAGAATATTTATAAAAAAAAAAAAGAAAAAAATTGTAAATTACCCGTGTTTGTACATCGGATATATTAAAAAAACTTGGGTTGTGTTACTGAACGACTCTGAACACAAAATTTATTTAATTTTTGGAATTCTTGTCTGTTTGGTCGCGATGGATGCATAAACAACTGAACGGATTTTGATGCGGTTTTTTAATTAGAAAGGTCTTAGTCAGACTTAAAATCTGTCGTATGTTTGATTGCAATTGGTTAAGTAGAACCGGAGATATGACCATTGAATTATTTCAATAAGGATAAAGTGCTTTAGGAAGTATTTTTGTAATTTATCAGGACACGTTTAATATATTTCACGTAGGTCACTTAACAACCTCCGTCCTCCTTGAGCGCAGGCCTGGGGGTGGCGGGTGAGGCCGCCTATCACCCCAGCAGAAGCAGGCCGGGACGGTGGGGCGACTAGCGCCCCTCCCCCAAACCGGGGCAAGACGGGGCACCGTGGTTCCCAAACCCGAGGGGGCCATCTCGAAACCGGAGATGGCCCAGGGTCAGTCGAGGTGCGAGGGATATGCTCTATGGGCAACCTTACACCCCGGCGTCCTTAGACCCCAGACGGCGTGCGGTTTTAGTCGGTTCAAGCCCGACATAACCGCCCCCGCTGGCCGGCGGGGGGGTATCCGAAGGGATTTCCACACGAAAAAAAAAAGGTACATTTTGTTTTGTTTAGAATAAAAAACTGTTATTGGTAACTTGCATTGTGTTGAGCTTCATCTAGGATGACTGCACATTACGACCTTTGCATATAATAACGTTACATGACATGTGATTATGAACTGTTTCACTTTTTTGTATTTTCTCGCTAATATTACCCATAATGAATAATGTGTTAAATGATCATGTAAAAAAACATTTTTAGGGTTCCGTTGCCAAATGGCAAAAAACACCTTTCATTCTATCAACTCAAACTATAAAATTTACAAAAAAAAAAAAACATTATTATGTTACTTGCTACTACGGAACCCTTCATGGGCGATTCCGACTCGCACCTGGCCGCTTTTTTTAGAATATAAAGTTAAAGTTACAGCTAACTAGCTACAATGAACACTAGTATTAGGTTGTAGTAAAACTATAATTAGTTAAGTAAATATAAATATAAATAAAAAAAAAAAAAAAAAGTAAAAAATATATTTTAGTTCAGTTTACAAAACTTGGTTTAAGACAGACTTCTAATCAGCTGTCCTGTAAAGTATTGAGTTTGCAAAAGTATCTTCATTCAATGAATAAGTCGAATAACGTGTGCAAAACAGTTAATTTTGTATTTTTTTTTTCGTGCGGCAATCCCCCGGATCCCACCCTGCCGGCTAGCGGGGGTGGTCAAGTCTTATTCGAACCGACTAAAACCGCACGCCGTCTGGGGTCTCCGGACACCAGGGTGTAAGGTGGCCCCATAAGGCATTTCCCTCGCACCCCGGCAGCTAATTTTGAACCTATAAATTAAAACCGGTTTTCCTTTAACTCGTGTCAAAAAAGATGCAATTACCATTAGCTTTACCAATTTTAATTCAAATACAACGTTAGAAATCCCTCGTACAGACAGCAGAATAGATTACAGACACAAAAATGTAGACATTCTAAACATTCCCTACGAAATATTCGGAGGGTTTCGATTCCCGTTCGGATGTCCTGTCCAGACGATTGGAGATATTACAGTATTTGTATTTCATAAGGGGGGAGCCCTTAGATATGAGGACAATGTGGTTGTTGAGTACTAATATGTTTTGTTTTTGAAAAGGATAGGGACAAAAACGTAGTAATGTTGCTGTGTGGTAATCAAGATCTGGCTGTAACTCAATATTAACTGTTCTGGAAAAAATTGACAGAGAAAATAGAAACAAAATGAACAAAATAGAGTTTGTCAGAGTTTGTTACTGCTACAAAAAGACTGGTCGCGGGTACAAATAGGAAACGTCAGCATACTAATTGCTTCAAAATTTTAATTAATTAAATGATTATTGGAAATCCCCTCGGACCCCCCCCCCCACCGGCCAGTGGGGGCGGTTATGTCGGGCTTGAACCGATTAAAACCGCACGCTGTCTCGGGTCTATAGACGCCAGGGTGTAAGTTTACCCATAAAGCATTTCCCTGGCACCCCGACTGACTCGTCATGATTGGACTCTATGTTGTTTCTACGAATTTACATTCTATTAATCCCCACTGTTGCATCTCATATTATTGAACAAGCCATATTCCTATCACGAAAATAGCACTATCTCGAAAACAGCTCTAACGATAGGAATGAATGTAAATTAAACCCCAATTTCATTATTTAACCACAAAAGTTTAAACATTGAGATAGGTACTTGCATTATTGATGTTTTTTAGGATTCTGTACCCAAAGGGTACAACAGGACCCTATTACTAAGGCCCATTTGTCCGTCCGTTTGTCACCAGGCTGTATCTCATGGACTGTGATAGCTAGACAGTTGAAATTTTCACAGATGATGTATTTGTGCTGCCGCTGTAACAACAAATACTTAAAACAAAATAAAATAAATATTCAAGGGGGGCTCCCACATAAGAAACGTGTTTTTTTTGCCTTTTTTTTCTCACTTCAAGAATGAATAATTAAATTCAAATAAAATAAATTAAGGGGGGCTCCCATTGTATAGGTACAGAATCCTTCATGCGCTAGTCCGACTCGCACTTGACCGGTTTTTTTTCAATTTATTTAATTAGGAAGACAAACAGTTACCTACGCAATTTTCTTAATTTAAAGTCTTAACATTAAAGTAGTTGCAATTATGTAACCTACAGCAATAGCCGCATGTTATTGGAGTAGTATTATTTTATTTTTAATCCAAAAGGTGAGTATTACAAGCCGTAGTCCTATTGTCCTAATTAAAGTGTGAGCTATTTATTAGTACTTAATTTTCGAATTACCTATAATTTACAAGGATAGTTTTTCAGTTAGTAATTTTTTTTTAACAGTGGATTCCTAAATGTTGTAAATCTAAATCTAAATATAACTTATTATGATTAATAACATAACATAACATAACATAAACTCACGCCTATATCCCCGAAGGGGTAGGCAGAGGTGCTAGCACCCACATTTCGCCAGTTTATGTTTAGGTCCCAATGTAACAGGTGGCGACCCTATTGCCATTAACCGGGCACTTATAAACCTGCGATAAATACACACATAACTTCGAAAAGCATCGAAAAGTCATTGGTGTGTGCCATGGTAAAACCTGGGATCGAACCCGAGACCTCGACTCAGCAGTCCATTACCCATACCACTAGGCTACCGCGATGATTAATGGCAATGCGATTTAGAGGTGCAGGGACACCAGCGTTAGTGAGGTTAGTAAAAACGGTGAACGGTCGGCCTGATGACAGTCCTCGCAACAATATAACATAATTGAACAGTTCATTCTGTTCTCTGTTGTTAGCAATAGATACTCTACAAAATGGCGCTACAAACAAAAGTTATAGTTTTTAAACTTTCGCGTTCTAAAAGTATAGTATGTTTTAAAACTATAATTTTTGTTTGTACAGCCATTTTGTAGAGTAAAGTAGAGTAGAAAGTACAAACAAAAATAAACCAGATTGTAGCTCAGTCGCCCAGTAAGTAGGTACGACAAATATAATATTGCAAACTCTAGTCTCAAGACCAACAGATAAAATATTATGCATATTATCTGTACCGTGTGATCACTCTTCTTCCGGAGGTGCCAAACCAAAAGCTGGGTACTAAAAAAAATATTAAGAAAAATTATAATTTGAATATTTTTAAGTCCATAGTTTTTTGTTCATTAAAAGTTTATTTCATAAGTACAACTATTTACCGAATATCTATTAATACCAGCTATTATTCGACAAAAATGTCGAGAAATGCATTTCTTGAATAGGCACTTTACCTACATGCTAATGAATGTAGCCGCTTAATACACGATGCCACAAATCTCGGCGGACGCACTAATCATCAAGTGTTATACGACCAATTTACATATCACATGAACGCTTACGATTCATACGCAGCAAATGTTGCTGCGACACGACAGCACTATATTATGGAGCATTGGAATGAGTTAGTATACTTGTTTATGTAAGCAAGTCACTGTACTTGCCTAAAAACGTACCTTTTTTTTCGTGCTCAGATGCACGTACCTTCTTTTTTTTTTTTTTATCGTGCGGAAATCCCTTCGGATACCCCTCCGCGTGCCAGCGGGGGCGGTTATGTCAGGCTTGAACCGACTAAAACCGCACGCCGTCTCGGGTCTACAGACGCCGGGGTGTAAGGTTGCCCATAGAGCATATCCCTCGCACCCCGACTGACCCTGGGCCAAGATGCACGTACCTAAGAAGGAATATAATCACATTATAATGGACATAGTAATTTACGAGGCTTCTTTGATCATCATCATCATCATCCGGGCGTCTATTCCAGTTGCATTGTCCGCTATTTTATTACTTCTCCTTCCCGTTTGAATTGGTATATCAAGACTTTTACGGGAACAACTACTGTGTAACCCCTCTAAAGTATGAGCCAGAGCCGTTGTACTGGCTCGCAAATTAGTTTGCTAGTACCAACGAAAGTAAAAATGCATGGATGTGTATAGACGTGGTTTCTTTGATAAAATAACAAAAATCGATAACTTTTTGCCTCTTCCAGATCTAGTAACTCGTCCCACTTGCTTTTCCAACTCGCCCTTAAGCCGATCTAAACGAGCCACATACAACCTGAACACTCGAACGCGAACGTTTACGTTTAACCAGTGGGTTCCGTTCCGTGCGAGTCGTACATAAAAAGCTATTACCGGCCATGCCATGTATGTGGTTTATGGTTAAATATGTACTGCAAGGAAATATTATAAGGATTTGATTTGTATTTCATGTCTAAAGTGGATTTCCATGCTGATTTAAGAGGCAAATAAAGTTTATGTTGCATATAGGACGACATCTGATTTTGAATATGTTGATAGATATGTTAATAGGTACGGCAAAATGTATACGGAATTGTACGTGCATCGGCATGCCATAGAACTGGCGCAATAATAATAAGGCCTACCTAGGGCTCGATTCAGAAACGCAACGTTTTCAAAACGCGTAATTTCAATTTGATTAGTAGGTAAGAAAAACATAAAAATAACATTGGTAAGATCTGTCGAAACAAAACCTACCTATGTTTACGTGAATTTTAAAATCACATATATAAAAAAATAATTTTATTCAACAAGCCAATAAAATATTAAAAAAAAGACCTACGGGGGGATCGTGCGATTCATGGCCCTATATAAGTGTTCAATCTGGGCGGAGGCCCTGAAGGCCAGAAGTGTGCGATTGCTGCACGCTCCACAGCGGGAGATGGACAACAGGGTCATCAGAGAGTACCGCATGTTCTCCTTCGAGGCAGCGAGTGTCCCCGCCGGAACTCCACCATGAGACCTGGTGGCGAGAGCCCTTTCGCGATTTTAGTCGGTTCGAGTCCGACATAACATAACACCGCTGGCCGGCAGGAGTGAGGGGAGGGGGATATCTGGGGGGATTTCCGCGCGAAAAAGAAAACGACTTCCGTGCCTTAGTGAAAATATACCTGGTAATCAGCCGCGGTAGCCTAGTGGTATGGGTAATGGACTGCTGAGACGAGGTCTCGGGTTCGATCCCAGGTTTCACCATGGCACACACCAATGACTTTTCGATGCTTTTCGAAGTTATGTGTGTATTTATCGCAGGTTTATAAGTGCCCGGTTAATGGCAATAGGCTCGTCACCTATTACATTGGGACCTAAACATAAACTGGCGAAATGTGGGTGCTAGCACCTCTGCCTACCCCTTCGGGGATATAGGCGTGAGTTTATGTTATGTTATGTTATCTCCTATCGTGCCAAATTAAGTACCGGCATCCGGTGTATCAGGCAACCACCACTTGACAGCATGGGCGTAGGCGTATAACTATAACCTTCCTGAAGAACTAGGCTATCAAATGCAAATATAGTAATATGGCGTTTAGGTCTGATTATAAGTCTGATTGATTGTACGTATTCTAATTTTATACTTATCCTTTATGATATTTTATTGGGCGCATACCTGTAAATAAATAAATAATAATTATTATTGTTTATCGAGCTATATCACGCCTCACCCTAAAGTAAGGGAGAGGCGGCAAGCAGCAGTCGGCCAGGGCATTAGGACGATTGGCAGAGGAACCGCCGGACTATTCGGGCATTGTCAAGTAAGACCGCTCTCTTCATCGTGGCCGCCACTGACTTCCCACTAATCCCGACCCTCCCTAGATGGACTGAGAGCCAATTATCATGATTTTTTTAAAGATTTTTGTAGGGTGTGTGCAGACTGCAGCTCCACCAAAATCTTTTTGGTCCCAGCCAATCTCAGCTGCAAGCCTATACACCTGATGCTCCTCCTGATTAACGGACGACGCTACTGCGTAGGTTGTCTTCTCGGGGTTAAGACGTCAGATGGCAGTCGCTTGCGTAAAAGCCAAGATTAACCAAATGTGAAGAAGAGCGGATCCGGGGCTTCAGTTTTTTATGTAACCGGAATTGGCAATCGAATGATAACGAGTTGAAAATTTTCGCAAAACAATAGTTAGAACGCGTGTGTGTGAATGTGTGTGTGTTCTATCAAGTAACAAGTCAACACAATCCTAAGTAAAGAAAGTGTCAGTCCTACAACAGATAAAGATAGTCACTTATTACATTAAAGTACCGAAGGTATTCCATACACAAATGCAAGAAAAATAAATAACGTATCCTACACCCAAGGGTACTATATCGTGAAAAGAACGCGCACATGCATAGGCAAACAAGATTGCCGCGTATACAGAGAGCTGTCCAACTGTGTGGGTTTATCTAAGCCTTTACTTATATATGTGTGCGTGATTTCTTTACGGTTGATCTGAATTTTCACATGTGCATGTTTTACTTAGACGCACACATGCACAACCCTTTTGTTAAGGGCGTGTTATAGTGGTATACGGTGATTATTGTTTTGTAGAGATGAGATCCGATTCTCAGCACTCCATGGATTCACCGTGCGGTCGCCGGGTCCATAGCGTGGTACAGAGAGGAACACCATGACGGCGACTGGGACTTGCGACCCAGATGTAGGTTTAGGGTGGCCACCTTGTGATGCATCAGCGCTCACCTCCACCGTCAGTAGTGTTCCCCCCCCTACCTATCCAAATTTGGTAAGATCCTAACAATGCCGCTTTTGATATACGTTTTAATAAAGAGCTTACTGAAGCTCTTGGCAATCCGAGGTCTTTAAGTAAGTTGTACAGGGATTTAGCTGGAATTCCCCTTGCTCCTACTTCTACGGCATAGAGTTTAACCACGTAGCCGTTTTTGGATAACTCGTTAGTCAAATCAAAGTATTTGTTTGTCTTTATAGCGTGGTCTTTAGGTATATTAGTTTCCCACGGTACTGTGAGTTCTACAAGCACTGCACGCTTATGCGATCTTGAAAAAAGGAATATGTCGGGTCTGGATGATGAGGCACAGACATCCTCCGGTATCCTATAGTGCTTCTCATACGTGTCTACGAGTATTGTCCAGTCAACGGCAGCTATCAAAATTGAATATGGCTTTTGAGGTGATTTCTTTGAGCAGCCTTCCTTTACAAACGCAATGTCATTTCTTTGGTTTGTGGTTAATCCTTTTTTCGCTCTAGCTACCGCCAAACTTACAGCCTCACGTATGATTTCTAATACCTTATCATGACGGCGCGAGTAATGACCCCGGTCTAATAGCGTTTTACAACCCACTAGTAGGTGCCTAGCCGTACCAGTTGCTTCACCACATGAGTTACATGTTTTATCTGCGGCTTTTCCCCATCTGACGAGATTGCTTTGGTCGGGGAGGGTCAACTGGAATGCATTTAGGTAAAATTTAAGTAAGGCCGGTGACCAGTCGTATATTATGGTACGCCATTTTAAGGCTATGGGAATACAAAATTCACCTAGGGTCAACCATTCGTTTTGCATTTCTAGGTTCATTGCGTGCACCTTATAGGTGTTGTTTTCGTCTGCTTGAAGAAAAGATTTTGTTATTTCTTTATCTGTTTGTCTCTGAATATTACCTAGACCTACTCTACCAGTCTGCGAGCCTATCATGAATCTTTTATGGAACTGGAGGCGTGATTCGAGCTCCGATGCATTTTTATCTTTTGCAAGGACTTTTACTATTTCGTCTTTAGATTCCGATAAGACGTGCATTTTAGTTACTCTTAGGTGTTTATAGAGTTCTGATGGCTTCTTAAGCGTCATTCCAAAATTATTCGCGGATCTATATAGTGCCGACGGGTCGGCCGACTGAGCTAGCCCTAGCCACGACTTCAGTGTCTTCGTGACACTCGCATCTAGTTTTTTGAGGAGGCTCTGGTTTATATCATATATAAGAAACGGCCAGTTAAGACGCGAGGTTAAATAATTGTCATAGATCCAAGCTTTTTTAACATTACTTATTGGTTGTTGGTCTACCTTTTTTAAATCGATAATGAAACTATCAATTAATTCGTCCAAAGCTGGAGTGCAACCTCTGTTGTCAATCTTTCTTCCGAGGAATTTAAAAGGCACGGTTTCAGATATAGTTGAAACGTTTTCCCCGCCTATACTAAGCCCTGGGTCATATGAAGTATACCTGGTACCCCGCCTACCCAGACATAGACAGTAGCATTTGCTAGGTTTTGCTCTCATTCCATCTGTCCATGTACAGAAATCGTCTACTCTACGCAGTAGGTCCTGGCACTGCTTTGGGTTACGAGTCAGTATTGCCAAATCGTCCGCGAATGCGAGGATAGACTCCGTATATTTACCGTTTAGCTTAAACCGATAGCCCCAATTTTTAAATTTAACATTGTGTGATATTATGGATAAGTTACGTCGATTGTAGTACGTTCTATGGTCTGGAGAGCCTAACCAACATCCTTGATGATCAAGCCAACCTTTCCTGCCGGGTACCTGTTAAACAATGGAAGAGGGTCTGGCACAGGCTTTCCTTTCAGGGTTGGGAGGTCAGACGACAGACGCTCCCGGAATAGCCGATATACCAATCAGTAACAATAAGCGGACCTCGGACTCCAAAATGCAAACGTTGGATGTAACTGGGATAACGCTATGATGATGATGATGATGAAGGGTTGTTGTATAGGTATAGCGATAACTCTCAAGGAAATATAGGTGCTTTCAAGTTATCAGGTCAGTTCATCGTCCAAAAAGGAGTAAAGTATAATATTTCTGCAATTTTTACTAGTGAATTTCGTAATGAATGGTTTAAATCTAGAGTAATTTTCTCCGTGTATCACCGAAGGAACTTTTGCCAGCTATTAAGTTATATTAGTAAATTAGTGATAATGTCGTTTAGATTTAATTTGATTTCAATAAATTGAGCAAATCCGCTCTTAATAGATAGCAAGTTTCAGTAGACGTTTACATACTCCGCGATGCTACAAAGATTTCCGAGCAGAAAAATCCGATATCACTTGGCACAACCCGAGAATCGAATCCTATTCTAGGGTCGTGCCTAGTCTTATTAGACCTCTCTGACCGTTATTTACAAAATCATCCAAAGGGAACTAATACACCTTTAAACTAATAATCCATTCCTCCAAACAGTCATAAACTGCCCCTTAACATCACACAGTACATTTGTATTGGTGTGCGTAAAGGTAACTCGTACCAGTACTAGTGTGACTTCTATTCAATCTTCTTACGTTCCATTTCGCAGGGACATTTGAATCTGTCCCTTTTCAACTCATAGGCTTGATAAACATCCATCCCGCTCTATTCCTAACGGGCTTAGAACCGTGTGATATATTGTATTGGATGGATTTTTCGTCTCTGAAAATGGAATTTCTTTTTTGACTCGGTACCTGACACGGCAGGGATGTTCGATCAGACCACAGTTTCCTTATTCTATTTTATATGTATTAAGTTAAATTCCATGTCGATTTGACGGCTGGATATTATTCATTACCAAACGGACTGAATAATAAACGCCATGAAATTGTAACTGACGATAAATATAGACGTTGGTATTTTGGATTGATACCGTTCGGAAATTGTATACCTAAAGTAGGTACAACACTATACTACCACATTTACATTATTTACACTAAAATGTTTACATAAATATTTGAAAATAATCTAAGAATGTTATTAATTTCATTAAAATCAATCAGCGTGGGTATTACTGACGGTTTTTTTTTGTGATTTACTTAAATGATTACTGATGTTTCACAATATCTCATTTCTTAACGCTTCCACAAAGTATTATGTCATCAAAATAAATTGAGTTAAGGTCAATGGACAAGCCTGCATATAGGAGTGCCTAGAACACCGGAGTCTACCTTACTACTCCTCCCTTATGGATTGGTTTATCCTGACTTTTTCGGGAACGAATGCCATCTGAGCCCCCCAACCCTGAGAGAAGAGCCGGCGCTAGAGCATCGTCCGACAATCGGCAGGTGTACACACATGTTTATAACAAAACTGAGATAATAATTTATCTTATTACCGCGCTCACGCCATCTGTCCATTGAGCATGAATGTAAAATGCAAGAAACTGTGCTTTGAAAACTTATTACTTATTCGCAATGACTATAATGTATAGGTACAGTCAGCGTCAAAAGTCGATGATCATCCAGGTGTCAACAGTAGGTATGCTACAAGGCGTCAAAAGCAGGTGCTGCTAGAGAGTGTCAAAATTAAGTATTGCGACAAGGCTTCATAAGTTGATGATGAGTAGTCATCTAGACATTAAAAATTGCGAGAAAATATGTAAGTATTTGAGTAGTAACTAGTTTCGTAGGTAAATGAAAACCAACCTTATTAGTTGACACCAAGGTTTAAGTTTCTTTTTCAATATTTATTTAATTTAGCTTCTGTCTCTTTCATTTTGTGCATGACGTAATTGTTATGTCTTTTGTTTGGAATACATTTGAAAGGCTGTATATATTGGAGCTGCTTCTCTTGTTACAAAACTGTCTAAATTAGACCACCTTTTTAAAGTTTAAATTAAATCCGACGGCAAATAGAACAAAATTACAGAATTCAAATTAAGTAGTATTCAAATTATTATAGTTTAGTGAGATGAGCAATAGAATGAAAGATTTGCTTTATAGTTTTTTTAAATATTTTCACGCCATTTTAAACGTCAAGGCGACTTTGTACCCATCACCAACTTTTGGAACTTTATCGTAATACTTACTTTTGACGCTCTGTAACATCACCTACTTTTGATATCTAGATATGATCATCAACTTTTGACGGCGACTGTACCTACTACTACCTACCTACCTACTACTAGACGAGCTGTTTATAACAAAATTAAAATTGAAATAAAAGTATTTTTATCGGATGCTATGGCGATTTATTTGATGTTATTTTATTGTTTACATTCAACTCCATCATCATCATCATCATCATCAATGTGTGACATTTGCGTAAACTTCCTACAATATCAAAATTAAAGTTGTGGCGCGGTTCGGAGGTGAGGCGTGAATGGGGGAGGGATATGGGACGCAAAGGTAATTTTGGCGGATTATGGCGGACAAAAAGTTGCTGGTTAGTTGATCACAAGAGGACAAATTTAACATAATTCAATATTTTTTATGTAATATTTTAGAGGCGGGTATAGTAGTGAGTGGGAAGATTTTTTCTCCTACGCTATGTGATAGAGGCATGATGGTGTGTATTTAAAAGTGGTGGTCTTTGTTCTACATTAGGGGTCATCTCAGCCTAATCAAGTACCAAAGGTGTAGTAGATGCACTAGTAAAGAATAAAAGTACACCTGCTCAAAGTAGCAATCAATCAATCAATCAATCATTTATTTTGCTAAACATGGGTGTTAGAACTGTGGTTGTCCAATCCATGTTTTACCATGTTGGTGTGCAAAAGTGTTATGGTTAGTGTCTTAATTATGGTTACTTATACAAAATTCATTAATATTATCATGCATGACTAATTAGCATTAAGCCTACATTTACAACACAATGGATTCATATCAAAAAATATATAAAATAAAGATTATTAGTTATTTTACAGTATTTAATCACCAGTACCATCTAAATTCAGAAAATTCAATAAAATCATGTCATTATATAAAAAAAGAAAAGTTTAATGTCAATAAAAATGTCGCAAAATTTTTGCAAGGGAAAGTAAAACTCTATGTCAATTTAGATAGTTATTGGTTAGATGTCAAGTATTACAATAATAGATAAATTATGTATAAGAATAATATTTTTTTTTAGTGTCATTAACAATACAAATTATCAATAAATTCATTCTCGGAGTCTATTTAAAAAAATAGTATAGTGATACTAATCCCATCTAATGATAATCTTTTGTGTAACCAATCTTAAAAACTTCACCTTCTATTGCATAGATTTAGATCGGAAAAAGTCAACAAGCAGGACGGGAGTTGAATCCGCGACCAGTCCCTTTCAGGGGGAATACTCTGATCAACTCTACATGAACACGTTTTGGATATTTAAAATTCTCCGGAATAGCAACTTAAAAAGAAGAAGTCTTTGCCCCGCATTGAAGTACTGCTTTGCCCTGATGAGCGCTACGAGTTTCTTCGTGGTTCCCAAACCCGAGGGGGAACACCTCGAAACCGGAGATTGCCCAGGGTCAGTGGGGGTGCGAGGGATATGCTCTATGGGCAACCTAACACTCCGGCGTCTGTAGACCCGAGACGGCGTGCGGTTTTAGTCGGTTCAAGCCCGACATAACCGCTCCCGCTGACCGGCGGGGCATCCGAAGGCATTTCCTCACGAAAAAAAAAGGTGCCAACTTGACCTTGTCTTCCAAATGACTGGGGAACTGGACATCGCTGGAGATATCGACACCAAAGATCCCGATACTTTTGGAGGTGTGAGTATTGTGTCCAAGAATTGTGGATTCCTATACATACTCTTACCCTTCTCTTCTTTACCCTTGTTTTACTCCTATAGATTCATTACAAGTGACCGAAAACGGTGGAATTATGAGGGTGTAAATAGTAAAATACAGCGTGAGTAATAAAATAGTTTATCGCACTTAATTTTAAAGTTATCTCGTTGTCCTCAATCTAGTTATGATATAACTAAGCGCATAAATAAATAATTTATTTTGCTTAAAACAAAAACCAACATAACCCAAAACTGTCTGACCTATCTTAAACCATGTCGAACAACCCTTTTAAAATTGACACAAAATAATCCAACCGAACCTCTGTACTCAAACAACAACCTTATTAAGACGACATACAGGAATAATTCAAACATATATGTACATTTATACTCGGATATAATACACATGCTACTTGGTAAATCCTTCAGAGTAAAACGAGATGGGACAGGGAGGCTTCATACCCCAAAAGGGTGGGGGGTGGCGCCCTCCCTCATCTATAGAATGTCTCCACGAAGCCCCTTTGTAGGAAGGGTTACCTTGGGAGCCGGAATAGAAAATAGTACATAATAAAAATTCAAAATATATTCTTTGGAGGGACCAATTTTCTGGAATACCCGAAGGGTACACGACGTGTTTCTTTAGATTATTTGTGTTTTTTTTTTCGGTTGGCAACTGTGACTGAGCCTTGTCTTGTCATGCGATGCCTTTGAGTTATTTTGTCTTCTAACGATCTTGGAGAAAACATTATAAAACGTGTTTTGGGTACACTTTGAAGTTGTAGTTATTTGTGTTGTTCGTATGTTATGTTCTAGTGTGTTTTTGAATTGTTACAGTAGTAACAGATGAAAAGTATTGAGGGTTTGTAAAATTAAAAACCTAAATGTACAAATTTATACGAAAGTAACTTGGATACTAGCGTGTGTTGAGCGTGTTGACTGAATCTGTAGTTTTTGGAAAAGGATGTGTGTTTTAATATCACATTTCACCAAGTATTCTTAGATCCGTAGTTTTTCAGGACTCCGTAGTCGTACTGAGAATTACTTAACTTAAAAATCCAATAAGTACAGAATCCTACTCAAGATAGAAAGCAAAACATTAGAGAGTGCGACGCAACTGCTGTGATCATGAAGATCACAGCAGTTGCGTCGCACTATATTTATACGTTATTCTACTACAAACTGCCTTCTAAATTCAAAACTTGAGAAAATGTTGTAACTCTGTTTTTGGGGCCTGTAATAGAAAATGAACCGGGTGGTAACTTGAAACCAATAAAAACTGAGGTACAATGTTTTTCTATACAAGTGTCAATTTGTAGTTGGCTAAGGTAAAACCATTATGTCATTGGCATTTAGTTCTTGTAAGGTTAATTGTGAAAACGAATCTTATATTTTAGCTAGCTGTTACCCGCGGCTTCACCTGCGTGGAATTCTGATCCCGTTACCGATACCCATGGGACCCTATTCCACCACCACAACATATAAAAATTCCACAATTCCACCATATATCATTTTGTTATATCAAAGCATTTTCGTTGAAAGCTCCAAGAAATGTCATTATATTTTAGCAAATGTATAAAAAAATTTTACTAATTATATACTAAAACCTTCCTCAAGAACCACTTTATCCATTGGTGAAAACAGTATGAAAATCGGTTCTGTAGTTTTTGGGTTTATCACGAACATATAGACAGATTTATAAAAATCTCGTGTCACAGTATTTGTTAACATTACCAAACTCCTCCGAAACGGTTGGACCGATTCTTGAATATTTTCTGTTTATGTTTGGTAGGTTTCTTTCAGTAGGTTTTTTGTTTATATTTGGTAAGCTATTTGTCATATTCTTATGAGAACATTATCAGAATTTCAAGCGGACGGAGCCGCAGGTAGGCAGTAGCTAGTTATCTATGTATTACTTATTTTCTCACTTTAATATCCAAACTGCTAACAGCTGACCGGGTACCAATGGCCGGATGGTATACCTTATTTCCTTTAACTTTTCATATCGCCATGTTAATCGCTGACTCTATTTTTTTTATGACACGCAACGGCCTCAATTTCTTCTTAATGAAAAATGTAATGATACTATATTTCGAATTTAGAATATCTTAAAATCAAATTTTGAATTAATGAAACTCAAAACTTACTAACTTTAACGACTTCTTGGTTTAAGAAAGTTCTTCAGCAACAATATTATGCGCATAAAAGAATAATATTTCACATTCCATTGTTTGATATTAAAACTCGTACCACACATCTTTCTCGAAGTTCTTCGTCTTACAAGCATCATACTTTTGTTTGTAAAAACTTATTGCAGTTTGACAATAAGATGGAGTACCTTTTTTTTTATTTTTACCTTCGGCGCTGTATTTTATTTAAAAAGAATATCCCACTAATATCATAAATGTGAAAGTTTGGATGGATATATGGATGGATGTTTGTTACTGAACGGATCTGGCTGAAATTTGGTACAGGGATAGATTATGGTCTGGAATATGACATAGGCTACTTTTTATCCCTGGAATAGGCTCCCATGAGAAGCGGGAACGGGATCGAAATTCCATGCCGGCAGAGCCGCGGGCAACAGCTACTTCATAAAGTTGAGTTTATGTTTTTTTTTTTAATTCGAGTTTTTAGAAAGGCATTTAAGGCTTCGTGAAGTTTGTATATTTGTAGTAGGTAGTTATTATGTCGAATACATATTTGATATTAGGATTATAAGTACGTATTTTAACAATGATTTCTAGTAAAGGCACTACTGGACGGTACAAAAAAATTGGTCACTTAGTTGTAACCCGCAACTTTTGGTACTTGTAAAGTAAGAAATTTATTAATTCATTACCAGTGACGTCACGTACCCCTACCCCATTCCAGTCTCATCCCCGAACCGCGAAACAATTTCTGTTCTATACAGCTTTTCTAGTAGGTAGTACATTTTTTTTCGTGCGGAAATCCCTTCGGATACCCCCCCCCCCGCCGGAACCGACTAAAACCGCACGCCGTCTCAGGTCTTAAGTAAGGTTGCCCATAGAGCATATCCCCCACACCCCGACTGACCCTGGGCCATCTTCGGTTTCGAGATGATTCATAGACGTCATTGATTGATGGGGATCATTTCTGCCTCGTGCGAGTCATCACCCGCATCCAAGACGTTTTCCCAACCCAATTGGAGTCGGTTTTTCAGCCTAACTATAAAACAACCGGCCGAACTTAAATATTTTCCATGAATCCCAACTGACCTCCACAATCCGAAACCCACTGGCGATATCGAAGTTCTGTAGTTAGATCAGTTGTCGGACTTTTCAGGGCTCCAACTACCCGTTACGACTGCCACAGATGTTCGTATGGCACCCGGGATCTACGGCTTAACGTGTCTCCGAGGTACGATCGCCTCCTTCTGCGAGCAAGTAATGTTCGAGAAGGAGATGGCGGAGCGCGCCCGGGAGAGATTTAGAACTCTCCCGGCCCGCCGAGCCCGCAACATGCTCGCCGCGCATCGCAGGCGACTCAGGCGCCGGAGGTCGCTTAACAACCTCCATCCTCCATGAGCGCAGGCCTGGGGGTGGCAGGTGAGGCCGCCTGTCACCCCAGCAGAAGCAGGCCGGGACGGTGGGGTGACTAGCGCCCCTCCCCCAAACCGGGGCAAGACGGGGACACAGTGGTTCCCAAACCCGAGGGGGCCATCTCGAAACCGGAGATGGCCCAGGGTCAGTCGGGGTGCGAGGGATATGCTCTATGGGCAACCTTACACCCCGGCGTCTGTACTGCCCCCGCTGGCCAGTGGGGGGGTATCCGAAGGGATTTCCGCACGAAAAAAAAACAAAGGAATATACACGTATCCTGAAACTGTACTGGCTAGTATTGTACTAACTTTACGATGTTTTAACCTACTCGATTAACACGTTACGTACGTTATGAGATTGTCCGGTGATTATCCCACCCGTTAAGAACAAAGAGACAAATATATATAAATATAGTTGTGATTTAACAATGTATTTAATAAACCGCAGTAAAAGATACTACAGCAAAAAGTAGGTATAATAAGGCCATAACAATTGCTACGGTAATAACTCTGGCCAATATTGGCTCCAATGTTTCCAATAAATAAAATAACAAGCTATAGGTAATAATCCAATAGCACAATGACATCAAGATGTTATTACCGACTAATGGCAGTGGCCAATAAATATTACGTTTTACGGTATCGGTTTAAATGGTTTATTGGATGTGATTCTATATATTTTTAGCATGTTATATTGGGGTGATGCCGAAAATTTGATTCGAACCGCAATTTCGGTGGGCGGAATTGATAAATACTAGAAATATATTATTATACTCACGCGTTTCGGTATTTTAGGTAAGGTTGACTAGTTTTAAACTTAATTAATGCTTAATCACGAAGTAAGCTGTACGGTCTTGTCTGCGTATAAATATGATTTAGTCGTTTAGTAGATTGACCTTGCGTGATTAATAATTTTGGTACTTCTTATATTTTTCAATTATATCATATTGCATATTATATATAATATAAAAAAGTGGCGATGGCCCAGTGGTGTACGTAACGGACTGCCGAGACGAGGTCTCGAGTTCGATCCCCAGTCGCGCCGGGCACACACTTCTGACTTTTCGTAGTTATGTGTGTATTAAAAATGTTAATTATCGCTCGCTTAGTACCTAATGTGCCCGGTAAATGGCAATAGGCTCGCCCCGTATCACATTGGGACCTAAACATAACTGGCGAATCGTGGGTGTGTAATACTCCTCTGCCTACCATTTCGGGGAAACAGGCGTGAAGTTATGTTATGTTAGGTATGGATTGCATATTATATTGCATTTAATAGTACTAAGATAGCAAATTGTAGGTTGGTTTGGTAACGTATAAGAACGTAAAATTGTACAATTTCTTAATTCCTATCTACCGCTACATTCGGTAGAGCCTGTGAAAAATGAACGTAGGTAGAAATTAAAACACTTGGCTATTCCCTTTTTTAATCGCTGCTAATTACAATAACGACATTTATGAAATATATTAAGTTTAAACTTAATATATTTCATAAATGTCGTATTCGTCTCACTAAAATTAAAAAAAAAACATTATTCACTTGAAATTAGAATTATAAACGGGATATTTACCATGTTTAGTATCTTTTTCGAGAATCCGATATTTCGGCACTGTTACAAGTACCATGATCACGGATGTACTAAAGTTCTGCAAGCTAGTTGTTACTCGGCAAACCGTATCGGTCTACCCTCTTCCTCACTCGTTTCTGACTGCAATTCCAAAAACCGCGCGAGCCGATACTGTGAGTGTTGTGTGTCGTGAACGTGATCGAGTGCGTAGTGAGAACGCGGACAGTGGTAGTGGTGACGCGCGTCAGAAACGAGTGAGGAAGAGGGTAGACCGATACGGTCGAGAACCCCCATTCATTCATTCATTACGTCAAATACCCGGACCTGCTCAACATTCGTCGTTTGAAATTAACCGGATCCGGAAGACAAGGAGGGGTATAAATGAGTATTTGAGAGCCCCGGGCGCTCGGCGTATTTAAAAAGTCGGCAGACGAAAGAAATACCCATAAGTAATGGCTGGTGTTATGCAATATCAGTTATAATCTTAATTCAATAATTTTTTAAATGTTTTTAAATCGGTTATGAATACAGAGCTTATAAATATATTGTATGGTTGGTGGTTGAAATTTCAAACTAAAAGTGAACATTCTGCTGTGGCTTTGTCTGATATTAATCAAAATATTGCCTGTCCCGTGGGAACTTCGGTATACAAAGTATTCTAAACACTCTTAGATAAAAATCCAACGACCTGTCAGAATTCCAAGTAAATCCATTATCTAATTTTCGAGTTTTGTATTTATATTCTTTGTATCGTAAAGTTCGTTTGTATTGTATAAAAACATATACATATTAGTATGTATATGGAATGTATTTTAACATAATAGATTAGAAAAATCAATTGTGATGATACATATCGCTTTTATATACCCTCTTACGAAAACTACGAACTTGGGTTCTTCGTAGCTCCTTTCACTACACAAGTTTCAACTAAACTATACCATAACTTTATATAAGAACATTTCTCATTCAAAACAAACACAAAACTAGTTTAAAATGTTTGCAAATAATAAACACAACTACAGAGTGCCAGTACTTTCCCCGGAAAGTCCAATCAAACTTTGCGCTTTCACTAGCACATAAAGCCATCCCAAGGCGGTATAATTAAACGTTTATGAATGGGAGGAAGAGAGACAACAGTACACGGAAAGAGACGAAATCGTCTGCTGTTGTACGTGTAATCAGTTCTACGGTAAGCGCAAATTATGTGGGGATGGGGTGAATTAACGCTTTTACAAGGTCACATGGCTTAAATTCAGAACATTCAGAAACAGCTGATCTTGCCGGTCGATATGAGTGGTGGTTAAGAATTTGTGAGGGTGAATTAGTGTTTTGTAATGGAGTATTGAGAGTGTTAATTTCCGTGGTGGGTTCACCAATATATGGTTTAGTTGTCTGTTGTATTGACTACGGTTGGTCAGTATTCAATATTGTCGTAAAAGTGATGGCATGTTATCAGGCGACAGATTATGATATTATTGGACTTCTGGGGGGGTATCCGAAGGGATTTCCGATTTATATTAGAGTAATAAACTAAACCAAACAGTGTTTAACCTACGACTACTGCATAGTTTGGTTTTGTCTGTTGTATTTACTACAATTGGCCGTGGCGCATGGTCAACTGGTGAAATATCTAATATACTGTAATTGGTGTGTTTTTTGTGTGTGTTGTTTTTTTAATTGCCAAAAACGCATAAGCAATTCAAAGAGATTGAGCCAATTCAATCAGTTCATGGTTCAGACTCATATTTTTAATATTAAATCCGATGACAAAGAACCGCTAAACTAATCATTATGACTGAGAAAGTAGCGCTTTATTTTGTAGGTATTTCAACTTAAGTTAAATTTGTAGTAATTACTAATATGCTCCGTAACCCCTCCAGCTAAGCTAAATTAGCTTGAGTTACAAGTGGGTTCACGTGAGTAGTGCAATGGACAGGATTCGAACCCGGAAATCTCTCGATTATAAGGCCGACTCCTGTAGGTACTACTAAACTACCGAACGACGATGCCTCAAGTCTTGATAGGACTATGTAGTATATGCTAGAATATTCTATCATTGAAATAAAACTATTTTTAACGGATTCTATCGCGATTTATTTGATGTTATTTTATTATTTACACTGAACCCGACGACGTTTCGGTTGCTTTTCAGTAGCCATAGCCACGGGGAGACAATAGTTTTATTACAAGGTGTGGCATTTGCGTAAACTGCCGACAATATTCTATTATTATAATATTCCGCTATCTTTTTAGGACTAGCACTATAAGCCGTGAAAACCTAACTTGATCTAACACCTTGCCTGAAACATCAAACAAAATTTAAATGTAAAAAAGTAGGTACCTATGAACCGCTAATTCCCAAAATGTCTTCTTCATAAAATAACACACTTTCATATGTGACATGGTAGGCCAAATTGTAGCCCAACAAATTTATACTACGACGCTTGAATATCAACGTACTCCATAATAAGCCAACAAAAAAAAAACTTGCCAAAAGACATTCACGCTTGAACGAAACGCAGTTTTTACAGCGAAAGAACAAACCGTCAAATTACAAATGGAAACAAAAGGAACGACTAGCGACAAAGGAAAAAATCGAACGCCGTGAAAATTTGAATAAGGAATCATTTCTTTTCCCTCCTTTTTTATTCCTTTTTCGTTCGCTGTCAATCATTTGTCGGGGGCACGGTGGATCGCCTATTTTCTTTGTTGATGGATGGGATTCTGTTCTAAGGGTGTATATCGTAGACTGGTAGTTCATATTTCATTATTTTTATCTCGAGCGCTAAAGGATGGTTTCGAAAGGTATTTGTTTACTCGAGTAGATGTTTTCTTTTATAAGGCGACATTTTGCAGTATGTTTATGACACAATGTTTTTACGACGATGAAGGTAAACATGTTTTATAGCAGAAATATTGAAGGTGTTAAATGAAGAAACGTACGTTGGGACTCATTTCGAAAGAACATTCTATATATTTCATGAGAATTTTTCGATTTTGTTTATCACATAAGGTCGTAAATATTAATTTTAGTTTCTACGTATATAATTGTCATGTTGTCTCACAATAACTTCAATGTTAGACAAGCTGTTCGAACAAAAATTGTGTCATGGTTCAGGGTGAGGCGGGTGTGAATTTTGAATTTCGAATTTGGAACAGGACGCAGAAACTCGATAAATGAGTTAGTGAATTTTGAGATTTGTCTGTATAGTCATAGCTGACCTCTTTGCAATGTCAACTGTATGACAAGAAATAGAAGTGACGCATTGTTGCTTGTAGTAGTCTTAAATCGATACCAATTTTTTTATCCCTACAATCAGTCTAGTAGTACACATGCAAGTCATTGTTGTTTCACAAAATTTCCTCCATAGTCGACGCAAGAATACTGTAGAAAAGAGAATACATTTCAAAATAATGATACCGTTAGTGTTGTAAGAGTTCAACAGCTGTATAAATCGCTTATAATGAGCTGTGCTTTATTATAAAGAAACACAATACAGCTACAAAAGATAATTTAATTAGGACTCTGAAAGTTCTTGAACAGATATGTCTCACAAATAAGTAAATAATTTAAATTTTATTGTAAATATGATGTATTAGAAGGTTTCATAATAGCCGTTTAATAAACGCCGCTTTTATATTAATGACTTTTATGTAGGTACTACTCTACTGACTGTACGAATCAAATTTTGGTGTCGTGAAAGTTCACTAATGGACCGCGAACAATATGCAACTTTTTGTTGCTGTCATATAGATGATATTATTATAAAAGGGCAGATAGGTATCAAAATTAATTAACTCATTATTTATCTAGTTTCTGCATTTCGTTCCAAATTCATAATTGAAAATTCATTCCCCCTCACCCAGGCACCGTGACACAATTTTTGTTCTAACGCAGAGAAGTAATTGAGTCAAATATATATTTTTAGTTCTATTTACTATTCCAAATATAAATTATTCGTCTATAATAACAGACAAAGTAACCTGACCTTAGTTTCGAAATTCAAATTCAAAGAATATAATAAATATTCTAGCTTCTGAAGCGTCCTCTTCATATCCAATACGTATCGAAATAGTAAATTTATTTACAAATCCATGTTTTCCATATCACGTACATAATCAGTTGGGTTGATTCATGAGCAATACATATACGAATGTTATCCCAGCTTATTGTGGGTAAATATAACCGCCGCCAGTCATGTAGATTGGCTTACGAAACGCATGGTAATTCTGTGTTTTCTTTACCAACCACATTAGACATTCTGCAACGTTCTTTGTATTTGACTGCTTGATTTACATTGGATACAAACTGTGTTTTCGTGTGGGAGCAACATTTTTTGTTATGCTTATTATATGGCGGAATATCGAGAAACGTCGTTAAAATATTCAATATCGACAGTGTTGACCAATCATGTGCCGTTTTTCGCAGGTTGGGCGCGTATAGGTGTAAAGGAACTATTATGTATATCGATGGTTAAACAATTTGTACGTACTAATATTTTATAGAGTAAGATGGAGAGGATGAAACAAAAAGGTTGACATCGCTTTGCAGGCAGCGATGTCGACCTTTGTTTTTTTTTTATACCATACCGACACCTTTGTGGTCCAGGCAATCAGCAGGTGTAAAAAAAAATATCTTGATGGGGTCCCATACACCCCCAATCCTTCTTACGTCTATCCTTCATAAATCCATTCAAACGAATTCACAATTTTCTTGCTTATACTGGTGAGCGTAAATTTCTTTACCACAATAGTGAAACAGCTGAAATTTCAGAGAATTGTATTACTATTGCCACTATAACAACAAATAATATACCCCCTCATAAATATGAAGTAAATAAAAGTAAATATCTAGTGTTATATTTGTTATTTGTTCGATGCTACGGAATCGTTCATTCGCGAGTCAGACTCGCACTTGACCGGTTTTTAATAAAACTAACTATTCAAATACATCAGACACAGGAGCAGTTACAAAAAGTCTAGTAGATATCCTAGATAAGAAATAGCATGAAAACCATCATAATATAAAATAAGCACTCAATTATTCTAACACTGTCACTCTTTCGAATAATATTATCCAAACCTTCCCACGCTAATATATACTTAGCCCCTTTGCAATAATGATGGTAATCGCTTGTAGACTTTTTGACAGACTGTCACTAATATGACAGCGGTCAGTATTGAATTTAAATGGTGTCCAATACATTATCTATAAATAAAGCCTATCTGTTATGATTATGGCGTTACATCACCAACTTGAATGGTTTGAATCATGCATGGATAGAGTATGGTGCGCATACGAACGAGTTTATAAAGACAGTAGTTGCATTGAAGGGTGACAATTTATTAATCGGAAGCTCAAGCATATTATTTATATACTAATAATAGAGAACAGTTTGTTTGTTTGAACTCGCTAATCTCTGGAACTATACCTGTGTGATTTGAGAAAATATTTTTGAATTTGATAGCCCAGATCTTAGTGAGGGTTATACTTTTAGGTTATTGAACATATCGTAATGATGCTGAGGAGCCAAGCAACAATGAAAGAAATCACAGACGCTAGCGTGCAGCCACCTGAATAGAACCCAGTATGGCGAGTGAAACCGTGGGGCACACCTAGTATTACAATAAAGCACAATTGCTAGTAGTTCGAAACTGTCTTTGTAAACAATTCGATGTAGTTAATCAATTGACATAAGTATTCAGTTTGTTTATTGTTTGGTGCAAATTTTTTACCGACTTCAAAAGGAGGTTCACAGTTTGTTTCAGAAGAATTACCTATGTTAACTTTTAACATATTTCTTCTTCATGTATACTGATAGTTTCATGTATAATGTAATGAGTATTTATACTCAACTCGACTCGACACGTGTAAGAGATTGCCCGCACTATGGCAATCTCTTACACATCATCTGTAAGAGATTACCATAGAGCGGCCAATCTCTTACACGTGTAGGTAGGTGTTTTCTATTTATAATATATATGTATTTACAAACGAAAATTTAA
Source organism: Cybosia mesomella (assembly GCA_946251805.1). Classification (NCBI taxonomy): domain Eukaryota; kingdom Metazoa; phylum Arthropoda; class Insecta; order Lepidoptera; family Erebidae; genus Cybosia; species Cybosia mesomella. The sequence goes on from OX276401.1 coordinate 26,651,509, forward strand.
GTATCTAAGTATATTTCTCCGCATCTTACAACCCATATAAATAAATAAATATAAATAAATATTCTACGACATTCTGCACAGCGCTTTCTAGACCCAAAGTAAGCATAGTTTAACTAGCTTGTGTTATGGGTTCCAGAATGCGGATAAACACCTATATACTTGTAAATACATACATTATGCATAGAAACACCCAGACCAATGCAAATAGACATATTCATGCATACAAACATTTGCACTGAGCGGGAATCGAACCCGTGCCCCCTGTCGTAGCAGTCGAATGCACTACCGCTACGCCACAGACGACGCTACTTTTTTTTTTGTATATATTTTTTTAAAGAATATTAGTAACCGAAATTACTAAAATTCCCCCTAACCCCTCTAGCTAAGCTAAATGCGTGTATTGTGGGTTCACGTCAGTAGTGTAATGGCTAGGATTCGAACCCGGGACCTCCTCCCTCTTGATCGAGTCGACTCCTTAACCACTAAGCTACCGACGCTTTATACCGATACTTTGGGTCTAGAACTCTAGATAGCCTTGTGTAGTTTGTCTTAGAATCATCCTCAACAAAGGCTTTTCCAACTCAGTTGAGGTCAGCTATACGTCTAACTACGAAGCTTTCGAACTTCGAAATGTTCCCTGAAGCGACGGCCATCTGACCCCCACATCTCACCCCACGATATCGAAGTTCTGTCGTTCAACAATCTGGTTTGGTTGTCGGACTCTTGAGTCGGACTCCTACTAGAAGAAAGACAAGCTAAAGCTACCTTCAAATATAATCAAGTACCTTAAATTTAACGTGTGGAAACCCCGACGGGCTTCACCCCACCGGTGCCAGCGATATCGAACGAATGCGTATGTCGGAATCGAACCGACTGAAACCACACGGCGTTCTTCCCACGCGTCCATTGCCGGGCACCCCGGGGACGCGCTCGAAAGGATAACCCCAGGGTTCCCGGCGGACTTCAGCCGCCATCGCAGCCTCGGCTTTGGGTTCGGATTTGATTCCGCGTCTCTGAGTTGGCAGGCATGTGTAGGACCACACGACACGCCTCGTTGCCACGTCGGCCAACTGCCCCGATCATGGAGTTCGGTAGTCCTGACCTTACATCATTTTGGAAAAGAGCCGATACTCTTACACTGCTGGACAGATATTAACCAAACATAACTAAGAACCACCGCAAGGACACTGGCTTTCAAATTTAAAAAAACCGCATCGAAATCGGTAGTTTGAGAGCTACGATGCCACAGACAGACAAACACACACACTCACAGACATCGACGTCAAACTTATAACACGACTCTTTTTGCGTCGGGGGTTAAAAATGGATATAATCAGCTCACCTCATCGTTATTAACATCACATACGTAAACGTGCTTACAAAGCTAAACTCTTAGTTACCGCTCACGTAACATAGACTCAAACCACGTTAACTCTATAATAGTACGAGCCTGCCTCCGCTAGATGGCACCATCACGTACCAATCCGCCACCGAATAACGTGATCGGCATTACGATGGCAGAATCGATGGTTTTTAAAGCTCGCACCGAATCGAGTAGTCTTCAGCAAATATAACTGAATTGTGACTGGAATAAGCGGCAATTGTTAGCTGGGTGGCTGGAGTTCTGTTGGATTGTATTTTTTTAATAGTTGATTTTTTTACTGGAGTGCTTATCGAGAGAGTGCTGACAGTTCAGCATACATGCTGATATTTCTAATATAAGCGTCGGTAGCTGACCCTACGATACGATTGAGAGGTCCCAGGTTCGAATCCTGGCCATTACTCTACCGACCTGAACCCACTCCTAACACAAGCAATTTAGCTTAGCTGGAGACGTTAGGGGAAATTTCGGTTACTAATATTCTTACTAAAAAAATTATTCCAAGAACGACCTAACCCACATTTGACAATTTGTTAGATGGCCTATGTAGATCGTCATCCGAAAATAGTTTGGTATTGAAGTAAACAGGCCTAGCATCGATTTTTATACCATCAAGACATGGCGTAAGTGGCCCTACAAACATCCTTGAGGCCCAAGACCTGCAAGTTGGTGCACCTGCTAAACAACAGGCGATGCTCTGGCGCAGGTTTTCCTCTCAGGGTTGGTAGGTCACACGACAATCACCCCCGAAAAAACTGACATACCAAATAAAAACAGTAAGCGGTCCCATTTTTTTTTTTTCTTCGTGCGGAAATCCCTTCGGATACCGCCCCCGCTGGAGAGCGGGGGTCTCCAGCGGGGGCGGTTATGTCGGGCTTGAACCGACTAAAACCGCACGCCGTCTCGGGTCTTAAGACGCCGGGGTGTAAGGTTACCCATAGAGCATATCCCTCGCACCCCGACTGACCCTGGGCCATCTCCGGTTTCGAGATGGCCCCCTTACTTGCTCTCCACTGTGCCATCTGCTAATCAGAGGGACACGTGGAAAGCTTCCGAACAGCCCTCAACAGGGCCGTCCTCGCCTCGGTCGGGGTTGAGGTGGTGAGGAGTGGAGGTCCCCAACCAAGCACCCCACAGTAAGCGGTCCCTGGGTTTTAAAAGTTTCGAAAACGCAACTGGGAAATTTCTATGAGGATGGTGCTGATAAGATGGTGATATTATAGTTATAAAATTACCTAGTTAAAAAGGTCTATATTATATTAAACAGCTGGGTCCACACGGACTCGTGTGACAAGGATGGCTACATAAAGGTAGAGAAGAAGAAGAGAAAGAAGCCTCCTTGTCGTAATCTATGCGGTACTGCGTTAGCAGGGCCCAATATGTTGCTGCGTTCTGTAACACCTTCGACGCAGCTGTACGTGTCCCGATTACACCACTCCACGACAGTTGAAGATGTGGTGCAGTTCATCAGGACGAAGACCAACTGGACTTTGAGGGTGGAGAGGCTAGAGTCCCGCCACAGCACCAATTTCAAGTCGTTCGTGGTACGGGTTCCAAAAGAAGAGTTTTGGCCGAAGGGTGTCATGTACCGCCGATTTCGAGGGCAGCTACAAGACACCACGCAGCGCAACACGACGCCGTCATTTCGTGTGAATTAGTTATAGGATTTTTATAATTATATGTATGTTAGTCTGTAAGGTATTTATGTATGAGCCATTGTGCTTGAAATAAAAAAAAACATAACATAAACTCACGCCTATATCCCCGAAGGGGTAGGCAGAGGTGCTAGCACCCACATTTCGCCAGTTTATGTTTAGGTCCCAATGTAAGAGGTGGCGAGCCTATTGCCATTACCCGGGCACTTATAAACCTGCGATAAATACACACATAACTTCGAAAAGCATCAAACGGTCATGGTGTGTGCCATGGTAAAACCTGGGATCGAACCCGAGACCTCGTCTCAGCAGTCCTTTACCCATACCACTAGGCTACCGCGGTCAAAAAAAAATCATTCAAATTTTATATAATTATAATAAATATAAAAAAAAACCATAGTATGCCATTTTCAAATTTAATTAATGTTTGATAAAATGTTGATAAGAACATTTTTGAGTTCTCATCGACATTTATCAACATGCGGTTTAATTTCTTTTAAGAAATATAACAAAACACAGTATTGAAATAAAACTATTTTTAACGGATTCTATCGCGATTTATTTGATGTTATTTTATATTTTACATTGACCCCCGCGACAGTTCGGTTGCTTTTCAGCAGCCATGGTCACGGGGAGAAACATGCAACAAGCAACCGAAACGTCGGGATCAATGTTAGGTAGTAATTCGGATATCTGTGGTTGTAATTATGTTCGGGTTATCCTTTCGAGGGCTTACCCGGGGTGCCCGGCAACGGACACTTGGGGAGGACACCGTGCGGTTTTAGTTGATACACGACATAACCACCCACGCTGGCCGGCGGGGGGGTATCCAAAGGGATTTCCGCACGTAAAAAAAAAAATGTGTGACATTCGCGTAAACTTCCGACAATATCAAAAATACAGTACTCAGCGTTTGGGAAGAAGAGTGAGAATTCGGCTAAGATCGGCTCGCTTCGGTTTTATAGAGTGTTGTCTCTACCGCACACCTGCCTGACAGCTTGATTATAAAGGTATCAAATCAGTCCGTCAGTCAGGTCAGTCCGATGTACGTCAGAGAGAATGCTCTACAAAACCGAAGTAAGTTGATCTTGGCCGGACTCTGTGACACGTGCCAACCTAAGAGCCGGGACCATTCTCTAAAAAAAAATATTACAGGTTATGATTAGGTACGACATTTGGGGTCATCTCGAAACCGGAGATGGCCCATGGTCAGTCGGGGTGCGAGAAAATTGCCTTAAGGACAACCTTACACCCCGGCTTCTATAGACCCGAGACGGCGGCGTGCGGTTTTATAAGATTGAGATATCACACTGTTTCTGTTAATTTAAATGACACTTGTCATTTAATTGCCCATCACTGGCGTTACGTAACACATGTCCTGCCACTTATTTGATACTTATACCTACTTAATATTTATTAGATATCTATCACTGACTACCAACGCTTAGGCTAAAAAGAATTAAATTAAAAATTAAAAACCGACTAATTAACCTTCCAAACAAAAAAAAAACAATCAAAATCGATTCATCCGTTCAGGAGCTACGATATTGCAGACAGACACACACATAGACACGTCAAAGTTATAACGCTTAGAGTCGGGGGTATAAAAAAATTGATGAAATATATTAGTGAACTGTAACGCGCATGTTGCTATGCGAATAAATAAATCCTTATGTTAGTTTCTTTTGTATTTGTGTGTATGGACCCACAACAAGACCTGCGCACTTCACCACTTCACCTGCAAGGGCTGCAAGCCGGTGCCACCTGTTGATTGACGGAAGTGACTCCGGCGCAGGCTTTCCTCTCGGGGTTAGGAGGTCAGACGGCACGGACTGGACGACCTGGGCTCCGGATACGACTGGGATTGGCGCTCAGATGAAAAATATATAAAGATGCTAGCTATTGCCCGTGGCTCCTCCCGCGTGGAATTCTGTTTGCATTATATGAAACCCCTTAAACCGACTCTGTAACTCAAATCGTTTCAAAAGAATCACTTCTAATTATTGCTATACTAACTTCACAAGTCAAATTTAATATTTGAAGTGTCGATAGCTCAGTGGTTAACGTACCGGCCATACTACCGAGCGGCGTCTTAAGACCCACCGTCTCGGCGTGAGGTTTTAGTCGGTTCAAGCCCGACATAACCACCCCCGCCTGCTGGTGGGGGGGTACCCAAAGGGATTTCCGCACGAAAAAAAAAGGTACCGGGTTCGAATCCTGGCTGTTGTACTACCGACGTGAACCCATTCCTAATACAAGCAATTTAGCTTAGCTGGAGGGGTTAGTAGAAATACTAGTAATTTCGATTACTGGTATTCTTCTAAAGAAAAAGGATAAAGTGTAATACTGCGTTTATACACATTCCTTCATTTAAATTTTGCCTACTCCATAACACAATCACATCGTCCTAGTTCCAAACCCACATTATGCTAATTCCACTCTGAATTTCATAACAAAACAGTATAAAAAAAAATGGTAACAAGTAAAAAATCATAACATGCCTGACTACGCGATACATTTCTTCATATCCTGGCGTATTCCGATGAAAAATGCGCAAAGAGTTAACTCCACCAACCGGGGGGAACTACAAATCCGATAGAGCGAGACAGACTTACGTATTAAAGGAGGACGTATACTAAACCCGAAAAGATGGATGGTACACAATGTCACTGAAGATGGTGAAATTGTATATTTTATATTCGGTATAAAAAAGTCTCAACATACGATATTAAAAAGACCGCTGGAACATTTTCTACGTACTAGTTATATTAAATTGTAGGGAATTTAATCTTGCGGCGACACACGATGCTCTAAAGTAAAGGATTATTGGAATGCTTTCGGTATTTTTTATATGCTGGTAATATTTGGCAGCGTTCTGTTTTGTTATGAACATATTTTGTCTGTGGTAGTTACTTGGAGTTCGAATTTTTTATTGGTGTTTGCACTTTATTGTGGGCTAGCTTTTCGTGTGAGACAAGGTTTCGAGCTTTTCCTCAAGATTTACTTTCATTTTAACCTTTTGCTGACAAAAAATAATTATACCGCTTAGGGACAAGCACCCGGCCTACCTGATGGGAAGCGGTTACCGCGGCTTATGGACGATTGCAATACCAGAGGTGCCACACTTGCGTTGCATACCAATCCTGTTAAAGCGTTCTAATGCCCTTTTTGAAGCTTAGCAAAAAAACTTGCGATCAATTACATTTAGTTACTCACATAGGTTTTGGACTAAGTATCTTAGATGGTCAACTAAGAGATTGATGATACTCTAAAATAAAACACTATTTTCAAGACATGCTTGTACATAGTTGGCCTACAAAGATATACATTTTTTCACCAGGATTATAATGAGAGTGAAAATAAAGTGCTTTTATCTATTTGTAAACTAATACATATTTTTAACATATTTTACGACATTCTACACAGCGCTTTCTAGACTCAAGTTAAGTATATATTAATTTTTTTGTAAATACATACATAATATTATACATAGAAACACCCAGACCAATGCAAATAGACATATTCATGCATACAAATATTTGCACTGAGTGGGAATCGAACCCGTGCCCCTGTCGTGGCAGTCGAATACACTACCGCGACGCCACAGAGACCGTCAAACTATCTAACTACTTATTTCGTTATATATTAGATTTATAGCTTCTCTCCTCTTTCCAGTAGCTGCAAGGCCTTGAGATAGAATTAGAGAGCAGTACAGACAGGATTAGACGTAAAACGGTAGAGCTGTGGTCTTGACTACTGATAAGAGATGACTGAACAGATGTTCAGGCTTACAGTATTGCCGCACCTTGAAAAGTGCCCAAATGCTGTTTAAACTACTGAGTTTTTAGCGTCAACGTTGAACATTAAAAAAATTGTATTGAGTCGGCCCAAGACTGCTTTTGAGCAGTAAAGCTTCAGCAGTATGCCCAAGATAATGGTGAACAAAAATTTCCTCATAAGTGACCAAAATTACATTTCTTGCTTTTGGGAATAACCTCTACAAATAATAAATCGTGGGTATAAGTTCCAAAACTTGTGTTTAATTAATCTGCAGATTTAGTTGAATATAATTTATCGGTGGACACCTGAAGACCAGGTGAACGGAAACTATTAACAGGCTTTCTAACCTGACGTCAAAATACATCAACTTAGACGTTTCCTTTCCCTCCAACCTCGTGATTGCAAGTAACTACACACACGAAGTTTCGAAGAAGGTAGATTCCTGTAGAATATACTGCTTCCGGGCTGTTTGGCCGTGGTCCATATGCAACTTGTCTTCCAAACGTTTCGTCCATCACTGCGGTCGACAAAGTAGATTCCATTGCTTCACGAGTGCATAAGGATAGAAGTAAGTGGCGGATGGTTGTCTCCGTATGAGTTGAAGTGAGAAAAGTGTAAGTTCATGTATATTATGTGAGCTGCCAAAGTACCTAACGACCTACCCATCGAATAAATATACTTCTACAAAATCTCTTCTTTTCAATACAGCGAACTGAAGTCTGTATAACACTAAACTTATATATATATATGTTAGGCTGGCCGGCGGGGGGGTATCCGAAGGGATTTCCGCACGTAAAAAAAAAAAAAAGGTTGTGGTCTGAATTTGGTGAGATGACTTGGTATCGACAAAATATGTATTGTATGTCTCCTCGCAGTATTCTACAAGCGGATGTGTGGGAAATAAATACCTAAATCGCGACCAGCGTCACGTGTGCTCGTCGCGTCACGTGACGCTGGTCGCTGGTGGTTTTTTTTTTTCATTTTCATTTTTATTTATTTTTTATTTTTTACATTTTTATTTTACCCGATATTTTTTTTTGTTTCAAATACATATTCTGTCGATACCAAGTCATCTCACCAAATTCAGAGACCTAATTTTGTGACACCTTATATAATAACTTTTTTTCATTTTCTGGACAAGTGATTCTTTTACATGAACATTTAAAGCATTATTAAGTATGAATATCGCTAGCGATATCACAATCATCATCATCATCATCAACCTATTTTAGTCCACTGCTGGACATAGGTCTCCCCTAATGAGCGCCATAGCGCCCTGTCTTCAGCTTGCGATATAATAAAGAAATAAATATTAAAGAACATATTACACAGCGCCATCTAGAGTCAAACTAAGCAGGGCTTGCCATATGGGTTCTAGGAAGCGGATAAACATACTTAAATACTTTTTTTTTGTAAATAAATACGTATTATACATAGAAACACCTAGACTAATGCAAATATACATATTTGCCAAGAGCGGGAGTCAAACCCGCGACCTCTGAATTAGCAGTCGAATGCTCTACCGCTACGCCACAGAGGTCGTTATAATAATAGCTATATTAGCGATAAAAAATCCAAAAAAGTGATTCAGTTCATAATCTCATGAAATTTTATTCTATGCATATGTCACTATGAACGTAATACCTGTTCCTTGATACCATATCAACAATACATGTATAATCTTCAAGCTCTATTGGCACATTCCACCCAAATCTTGGCTCGTTTCCCACCCTTACCAACTAATCCATAATCTAAATCTGCGCAGACAACATTCTGTGTGCTATCAATGACGCTCGTCAGCTATCAGCGTCATTTTTGAGGAAATAGCTCTATAAGAACAGCTTATCTTGGGGTGTTTAGTATACGGATATTTATGGGTTATATCTAGGAGAAATGGATGCTGGAAATCATTTGGGTACATGATGGGATTAAAATGTGTTTACTTCGTGTTCGCAGTGTCATGGGTATTTCTGTTGTGCGAGGGATATGCTCTATGGGCAACCTTACTCGTACACCCCGGCGTCTGTAGACCCGAGACGGCGTGCGGTTTTAGTCGGTTCAAGCCCGACATAACCACCCCCGCTGGCCGGCGGGGGGGGGGTATCCGAAGCGATTTCCGCACGAAAAAAAAAAGGGGTATTCTATGTTTACAAAAGAAAATATATCTAAGTGTTCAATGAAATTTTGATGTAAGTAATTAGTATGCCAACTTCTCTTATGGATTTATATCTGAAAGAGGAACATCCAGGACGGTACTTAAACCCGCGACCAATCCCTTACACGGCAAATACTGTGGCCAACTGAGTTACCTGGACACGTCCCAGATATTCGAAATTCTCGAATATCTGGGACGTGTCCAGGTAACGTCTCGGGGCGAATCCAAGTATGCAAATTCAGATTCTAGAACCCATATTACAAGCTAGTTAAGTTCTACATGATATTGTCGGAAGTTTACGCGAATGTCACACATTGAAATAAAACTATTTTTAACGGATTCTGTCGCGATTTATTAGATGTTATTTTATATTTTTAGCCTACGAAAAAACGGAGGAGGTTCTCAAGTCGACGCATATTTTTTTTTTATGTATGACCACTCATAAGTTTTTGCAGAGTAGTCCGATTTTGATAATTCTTTTTTACATAGTTAAGTTCTGTTTACTTTCGGTCGTACACATACACATATATTATACATCGTACAGTAAGTCATAGAATTTAGTTGTATAATTTGGCCACATGGATGACTAATACACACATCGTATACCTTTTGGTGTTTTCTTGCGAAAATCCTCTCGAATACCTACTGAAGAAGGTTGCCCATAAAGCATATCCCTCGCACCCCGACTGACCCTGGGCCATCTCCGATTTCGAGATGGCCCCCTCAGGTTTGGGAACCACGGTGGTTCCGTCTTGCCTCGGTTTGGAGGAGAGGCGCAGAAATATCGATCAAAATTTGAAAAATAAACTAAAGACTAATAATAAAATTTTAACTACAGATACTCAAGCACAGAACTACCCTAAATAAACTCATACCAAACACACATAAGTGTTTAAAAATCACACAGCAGTAGTCAAGGTGTGCGTTGCGTTGAATATGAATAGTTCTGTATTGTTAGGCAAATTAGGCAGCAGATGCGAGCACATCCGCGAAGCAAGCAAGGCTAATTGGGATGTATTTTGCATAATAATGGACGCGAATCTAGTACTGGAATGGGAATTAATAATGGTTTGCTCTTTGAGTGGATGTTTGGTTGTGGATTGTAAACTAGAAATGAAAATTTGACTTCGTCTTTGATTTTGATTTGATGACGTCCATGTATGTAGATTTAAAAATAAAATATTTAGTACCTTTCGAGCCTCCAATAATAACAATATAGTCACCATCAAATTAAAGTAGATAGCATACCTACTCAGTATAATAAGTAAATAGTGGTAGGTATGTAATTCATTTTACTTATTTCTGCTAAACTCGTCTGTATGAAATGTTATTTTGTCTATTTAATTCTCTGTGCTAATATAGTTTTTTTTTCTTTTCTTCAATGTTATAATATTACGCATGCTGGTTATCCGTAATTGGCAAATTACTCACACCACTATCCGCAGCATATAGTATATAGTAGCCACATTACTCGCTAAACATGTATTATATACCAATTTGTAATGCATTTGCTGTGGATAAACCTATTAAATAAATAAATAAATAAATGTATATATACTAAAATAATTGGTTTTGCGAAAGATCACTACTCGACCAGCAACAATACACGACTCTTCTAGCTGTCATACAGTAGATATTACAAAAAGATATGGCTACTCAGATAGGTGTCAAAATTCATTATCTCATTTATCTAGTTTCTAGCTTCCCGTATTTAGATATATGATTATCAGCAACCCTGCTAACATCCTCGAGGCCCTAACCAAACTCATCGGCAGGTCGGTGCACCTGCTAAATGGCGGATCCGGCTTTGGCGCAGGCTGTTTTGGGCAGGAGTTGGGAGGCCAGATGGCAGTCGCTCTCGGAAAAACCGTCACGCAAATCAAAAATAAAAAGCGGATATTGCGCTCAAAAGTACAAACTTTGGAAGCAATTGGGAAATCGCTAAGAGGATGATGATGATTAACAGTAAAGGTTAATCATTAATTAATCGCTGTTTACTATTTGCTCGTTGCCTGTAATGGCCATTAATTCTCTCGTTTTATAGAAAAACTACCACCTACATAATGTGATATAACATTAAAATGTCATGTCACTAACATCCGATTTGCTTTAGATACTATTAAAGATTTACTACAAAAAGTATGGCAACAAAAATACAATCAAGGTGTTTTTACGTTCATCGACAGACGATTTCTTTTGGATTTAGATACCTTTTCTTTTTTTTTTTTTTTCGTGCGTACCTTTTTTTTTTTTTTTTTTTTATCGTACGGAAATCCCTTCGGATACCCCCCCGCCGGCCAGCGGGGGCGGTTATGTCGGGCTTGCACCGACTAAAACCGCACGCCGTCTCGGGTCTTTAGACGCCGGGGTGTAAGGTTACCCATAGAGCATATCCCTCGCACCCCGGCTGACCCTGGGCCATCTCACCACTAACAGCATCGCTCATCCTGTCTCCTCTGAAAGCAGAGGAGTATGGAGAGCGATGTGTTCCTGCCACGTTGGGTATTGGCCGACGATCAATGCCAACCCTATGAAGGGGTGAAGGGGAAGCCATTGACCGCCGCCCAGGGTGTACCGGCCGCTCCGATTCCGTTCCCCCCGGACTGCAGCGGGATCGGAATCGGAGCGACACTCGAGGAGGTTACCCAACACACACCCCTTTACCCAACACACACCCCTTTTCGTGCGTACCTATAGATAGTTTAGAAAATATAATTTTGTATTAAGAACATCATACTATATTATATTACAACCGCGCAAAAGCATACCCGGTATACTTGTAACTTTTTTTTCTTCAAACGGTACAAGGGAACGTTCATAAATCCTTTAGCCCGCCTGTCAACCGCATGCCTAGTGGGTAGTCGTATATTACGGAACGTAACGGTTTTTCTTCTGCTTTGTAAATATTACTATTTTTTTCTCATTTTCTAAGTCATTGTCGGTAAAGTGAAAAGCTATTCTAAATTTGAAATATTTTTTTGTATATACATACAAATATTCATAGTTTGCTTATCACACAACATTAAAATGTTTTATATTCAGTCTTTATATCCCTGATAAGATTAGATATACATACCATTATTTTTTTTTTTTTGAAGAAATAATATTATGGTCAGTCGTAAGAACAATAGGTATGTCAAATATGTTAAAAAATATTTAAATTAGGAATTATTTTAATACAAATCTTTTTAATATTACTATCATAATAGTAACAAATATGCACTCTCGATAGTAAGTTATGGTAATCATAGTCTGTAGATGTTTATTATGGCTTTATCAGGTGTGATTATCAGCTCTGTGAAACTTTAAAATAGACAGAGTAGACACGCTGACAGTGCAAGAATCGAAGATGAATCTCGCAGATAGTAGAGTCGTGAGAGACTGGTCTTGTTCACCTTCCTCTTGTGTTAAATGCTCAAGCTTGAAGTGAGCCACAACCACGATGCGATAAGTATCATTTAAATTTGGAATTGTCTTACCTGTGACATTCTGTTATGTGTACACTTAAAAAACATCCTCACATCACATCACAAAACTCAAAGCGTCTAAGTATTTTAACCGAGCACAAGGATTGGTCTTGGAATTCAAAATTAAACGTATTCGGCTTTGTAAACTATGACGGCATATAAAAATTCACACATTCATTATCACGCGATTCTGTATTCAAATAAAAACGGAAACGCCACATTTTCTACACCGCACGGCGGGGATCGCTGGCAATTCTCCAGTGTGAGAGAGATAGGATGATAGTTTGGCGCATAAAATAATGATCAATCAGAGCGGGATGACAAGCCGTTTATTGGTTTCACGGAGTAGTTTGTGGCTATCGCGCGCGGCCAACTTGGATGTTATTTTCTTGGCACGGTGTGTAACTTTTATAGAAGTACCTCCGTGTATAAGTCATGTGTAAGTAATAATAATATTTTTTTATGAGATAGGCGGGTAATTATGTGCGTCGTTATTTTAGTTTAAAAATTCGAACTTTTATTAAATAGTTACCTACCTACTTGAATATTTAATAATCACTTTTATGTACGACAATATAAAATGTAAGAAGCGATGTCGTAATTTTTTAATTAAAATACGTTATTACATAATAAAATAAAATTTTAATTATTAAGATGAATGAACTCTCTCTTATTGTGCCCAAATATAATTAGATTAGATATAAATTTACTAGATAGGTAAGTATATTCTGGTTAGTTCTTATCTCCACAATTATGAAATAGTTGAAGAAAAAAGACGAAAAATTTAACTATAGAATACATTTTTACATGCAAAGTGGCTTGTGTGACCGAAAAATTGTGTTAAGCTGCTTGATCTATTCTTGATGTATGTAGAACGCCATAAATAATTTCTTTGAAGACTCCTATGTAGAATACGTAGGTAGTAATTTTTGAGCAGTGCGAATATAATCGAATTGCCAGAAATAAAAAATGCCATTTCGCAACTATGTAGCAACGAAACTCGATTGCGATCGCATCCAAAAGGGATTGCAATTTATTGCTTTTTTAACCGACTAGACTTATAAAAAGATGATTTTGTATTTGAACACATCCATCTTTTCTCATTATCTGTACGTAAACGTTTTAAAATGTATATTTGTGGACTGAATTGAGTGCTAGCAATAACAAAGGAAAAACAAATAGCAAAGGACTGAATTGATTCAATCAGGATTAGCACTCGGATAATAATCCGAGTACTAATCTTGATGGCATCAAAAAGCTAGCACTTTGAAGTTTGGAGTCCATTTGACGCTTCTTTTCGATACGAATTGGTTTATCTTGCAAGAATCGAACTCATAATCTCAGATGTTGCAGTCGACCGATCTAAAGTCGCTTAAGTTTAATATAGAGTAGGTAATTATACTCTTCGGAGCAAAATTCAACTTCACAAGTCACAGCATTCCTGCTGATGGTCAGATGAGGCTGTGGCGCAGGCTCTCTTCTCGGGAGGGGGGGGGGGGTCAAATGACAGTTGTTCCCGTAAAAGCCTGATAAGCCAAACCAAAAGGAGGAGGAGGCGTCAGCGGGACCTGGACTCCGAAGTGAAATCCTTGAATGCAACCGGGAACAACGATCACACAATGATGATGTTGGTTTTTACTTTGTTAATAATTCTAAACTAAGCAATAACTAGGTGCTATTGATACCTACAATGCCTACCTATAAGCCAACGACATGAAAATTCATAAAGTCGTGCGACACATTTGCGATGCTCATGAGTTGCAAGATGACTTCATAGGTTTGAGAGGTACTGTAATCGAAATATGCTTCAATTAAATGTGTCTAAATACTTTTTCGTAACATTATTTTTCTTCATCAGCGGCCGTTAGATGTTCCGTTGGCTGCTACCAACTACAGGTCAAATACCTTTTCTATAAGAAGTGCAAGTAGTTTTAATAAACTACCACGGCACCTTGATATTGACTTGTTCAGCACTAGTGTAGCGACAGTTCGACGGCTCTTAGCAAACTCATATTTCGACAGTAAAGGCTTGCTCCTTGACTTATTAATTACTCAAATACCTAATTTTGTATCGATATTCTTTTTGTTTTTTTACCTATATGTGGAGGCTTGTAAATAGCAATTTGCTAATATTTATTGAATGAAATTAAGTTGTTAATTAGCCTGTAAGCCATCTATAAAAAATAAGTTGCTTTTGTAGACTGTTATAACGTGGACTTTCTTGAAGACCAAAGCAGTGAGTCTTCTATACTTTAATCATTATTTACTCTGGGTCTCTACCTTTTTTTTTTTTTTTTATCATGCGGAAATCCCTTCGGATACCCCCCCGCCGGCCAGCGGGGGCGGTGATGTCGGGCTTGCACCGACTAAAACCGCACGCCGTCTCGGGTCTTCAGACGCCGGGGTGTAAGGTTACCCATAGAGCATATCCCTCGCACCCCGGCTGACCCTGGGCCATCTCACCACTAACAGCATCGCTCATCCTGTCTCCTCTGAAAGCAGAGGAGTACGGAGAGCGATGTGTTCCCGCCACGTTGGGTATTGGCCGACGATCAATGCCAACCCTATGAAGGGGTGAAGGGGAAGCCATTGACCGCCACCCAGGGTGTACCGGCCGCTCCGATTCCGTTCCCCCCGGACTGCAGCGGGATCGGAATCCGAGCGACACTCGAGGAGGTTACCCAACACACACCCCACTCTGGGTCTCTACCTGCCTATTAGTTTCTGTGTGTGTTTTAATCAAAAATTACTGTTCTGATGGCTCATGTTTTACCTTTGTAGGTTAACAAAAGCTGAAAGCAAAAGTGTGCGTAGAGAGGCGTTCTCCATGACAAGCTGCAATGATAGTGGAATTCGTATTGTGTCAAGTTTAGACAGAGTAAAGAAATAAAAATGATTTTATTTTATGTCATACATTGTCTTGTGATTCAAACATTGAAACCAGCCCTAGTTAGTTATACAAAACTTATGCTGGGGTAAATAAAAAATGAAGAAAATTATGAATTGTCTATTCTATTTCTACTCTGTTCTATAATTTTCTCTTGCCTTGTTGGCATCGAACGACACTTGTGAAACGAAAATGTATTTTCACAATTTGATTGCATATTATGATGTCAATTCTCTTCTAATAAAATTAAGGGAGTTTAAGATAGAAAGAGAAAATGTATTGAAGAAGCCGATTTAATTAGAAGAATATTTAAAGGAGTGAATTCAGGTCATGAAACTTAACTCTAATTATGCTAATAATGCTTACTTTGGCTCCAGATAGCGCTGTGTAGTTTTTTTTCTATTGGTTTTATGATACATACATACTCTTCAATGTCTTAAACAGTTTGCCTGTGAGCTCAGTTGAGTCTCGCTTAACGTATTGTATATATACACCTCTACCTACCCCTTCGGGGATACAGGCGTGAAGTTTAAAAAGTTTGAACTATATTTTATGTGATCAAAATTTATTATACCTAATTTCAATCTAAGTATAAAGAAAGTTTACTTCTGTGAAACTATTAAGTTTGTGACAAGAGAATTGACACCAATTCAAATGATTAAATATAATTCTATTTTCATACATGCTTCTTAGCTGCAGTCGTATGAACTTGCAAAGGTTATTCAACCATTCATTACCATACATTGGAGTGTACCTTGGTGACACCTGACATTTGCTCTTTGAAAGAAATACGAGTCTGTCTGCTCACTATGTTACAGAAGTCGGCACTAGATCAATACTTCGCTTTATGCCGCACATGTGTCATATGGCGCTGTGTGCAGACAATGCATGGATTGGAGTCGCGACGCTAAAATTTTTTGATCTTTGATGTTTTGGTTCACAATTTTTTTTGTTTAATTTTGAAGTTTGTGTCTTATAAACGAATATTTTGACCATTGGTTTTATTTATGACTAGTCTGGGTGTAATTTTTATCCGTGAACTTATTTCTGTGTTTACATGAAAACTAATTGAGAGAAGTAATTTTATTCCTACCTACCGTACTTTTTAAATAGATACACGTAGTTTTCATAAATAGATTTGGATTAAATAGTACAAAGTTACATATTATAAAGTTACATTTATTTATCCCATTGTGTCATTTAGTTACATAAAAAAAAACTGATGCAGAAAATGGTCGCTCTATTTATCCATTGTCTTAGTTCAATCAATCCCAAAAAAAAAACCCAACATTGACTTCTTATGAGCAATATAAAAGAACAATAGATCTGTTTACCATGTAATTAAAAGCTCATTGGATACCAACTAATATCATCGTACCTTTATAATATGTAATTAAAAGTATTCTAGAGACTAGACTGGCTGACACAATCAGCCACGACAATTTCATGATAAGAGACCCGAGATGGCGTGCGGCTTTGGACGGTTCGAGTCCACCATAACTAACCCTGGTTGGCGGTGGGTTAAAACAGTGGAGATTTTCGTAAAAAAACACACACACACAAAATGGCACAGAGGTGGAGACAAATCTAAAATCTAAAAATCAAAGTTCATGGAAAATAGGTTCTCCCGTTCTCGAGTTATAAATGGTATTACTAACCCAACTTTATTTTATGTATATACATATAAAAATCTCGTGTCACAGTGTTAGTTATCGAACTCCTCCGAAACGCCTTGACCGATTGTTATGAAATTGTTTGTTTATTTTGTCTGAGAATAGGTCGTAAAGCTTACTTTTTCTAAAGATTACATCGAAAAAGTAAGCATACAAAATGCTTAAAAAGTTAATTGAATTAATTAGGCGGAGTCATCAAAAAACAATGTTTAAAAATGACTAAAGTTATTCATTGTTTTCGTAGTTCGCAAGGATTACGGTAGATGGCTCCAGTGTCGCCTTAAGTAGTATAATATATAATATATCGGAAAATTTCGAGTATCTGGGACGTGTCTAGATAGCTCAGCTGGTCAGAGTGACCAGCCCCTGTAAGGGGCTGGTCGCGGGCTCAAGTACATTCTAGATGTTCTCTTTTTTCGATCTAAATCTTTAGAAAAAGTTTTAGAGCTAAGGTGATTGATAATTTGGACTATGTTGGCTTCTTTTAAGCCACTTCTAAGAGCGACTGTGCCTACCTTCAAACTAATTCTGCAAAAAACAAATAGATACTTTAAATAAATGTCGACTCCACGACCCAAAGGGCTTATTCCGTGATAGATAATGTGTTACTCGCATATGCCGGGGGTGGCAGGGGGTTGTTTTGTCAAACGCCACCCAAAGAGAAGTAGGGAAACACTCGATTCCTCACACGCTTTATTTCGCAGACTATTTTCCCTTACGAACGGTTTCAATTTTTTTTTCGTCATTCTCCTTTTGTAAGAATATTATTTTGTTTTTGTAATATTGGATGACGTTACGTAAAGTACTTTTGTGACGTACAAAATTGTATAAAGTGGAATATGTTTGCGTCATATTGTGTATTAAGTTACAGCTATTTTTGTTGTGTCGAAGGATGTTTTACTGTTTACCTACACTTCACCTTATAACAAAACGTGGACTGACTAAAAACTAAAACTTATATTGGTTTAAATTCCGTTGTACAAATTCACAAAATTAAACTAAAATCTGTTAATTTTTTAATTTCTAATTTACTTACCTCATTTCGTTTGTTTTAAAAGTTTTTAAAAATAATTACGGCACGCACCTCATAATTTTTGTCAATTTTGGGACCATACCAACAATTGAATTGACTTTAAAATTTAAAAATTTTAGCTTAGAAACAGTGGAAATGTCGAAAGAATGGATTTTTCTTCATTATTTTGGGATTAGGGATGGTTTAAACAAACCTTAGTTTTTTTGTCAAAGTATTTATTATACTTGTTTTCCGTGCTATTAGCTTCTTAGTTTTTGGTCCTGTGACCCCAAGACGATGCGTCAACATTACGTCACCATAGCTGCACATCTTGAACTTTACATTTCACTTCGCTCAAAGTCTTTCCAGGGTCATTCGGGGTGCGAGGGATATGCTCTATGGGCAACCTTAGACCCCGGCGTCTGAAGACCCGAGACGGCGTGCGGTTTTAGTCGGTTCAAGCACTCCGCTTCTGCAATAATTTGAAGACTTCTCGGACATAGCAGCAGAGCGTATGACTGATTGACTCTAAGTGCAATATATTTATATTTATGAATATGTAAATTTGTATTGGTTTGGGGTGTTTCCATTTAAATATTACTTACCTATATTTAGGTACCTTAATTGATCAAGTACACCACACTACCCAAATACGAATTTCCGACTCTTTTTAGGGTTCCGTTGCCAAATGGCAAAAAACGGAACCCTTATAGATTCGTCATGTCTGTCTGTCTGTCCGTCCGTATGTCACAGCCACTTTTTTCCGAAAATATAAGAACTATGCTGTTGAAACTTGGTAAGTAGATGTATTCTGTGAACCGCATTGAGATTTTCACACAAAATTAGAAAAAAAACAAAAAAATTTGGAGGTCCCCGTACTTACAACTGAAACTCAAAAAATTTTTTTTTCATGAAACAAATACGTGTGTAGTATCTATGGATAGGTCTTCAAAAATGATATTATGGTTTCGAAAATATTTTTTTTCTAAACTGAATAGTCAGCGAAAGAGACACCTCCAAAGTGGTAACATGTGTGTCTGTAACTTCTAAAATAAGAGAATGATAAAACTAAAAAAAATATATGATGTACATTACCATGTAAACTTCCACTGAAATTTGGTTTGAACGAGATCTAGTTAGTAGTTTTTTTTTAATACGTCATAAATGGTAAACCGCCATTTACCTTTCATTCAATCAACTCAAATATAAAAATTATAAAAAGAACATTATTATGTTACTTGCTGCTACGGAACCCTTAATGGGCGCGTCCGACTCGCACTTGGCCGCTTTTTTTTCTGTGGTTGCCTGTAAGAGATTGCCACAGTGCGATAAGGCGGCCAATTGTATATACCAAAATGTAATATTTGTATTTCTTCTTATCTTATTCTTGGTGTACAATAAAGAGATACTACTACTACTATTTTTGCAAAAAAAAGAGGCATCTGGGCGTTTTGAGGTCCCAGTAAGATCTTCTGAGCCCAAACCAAGCTCAACTGCAAGCCGGTACACTTAATTGACGGACGACGTTCTGGCGTCTCCCAATCCGAAGAGGAAACTCTTCGGATTAGGAAGCCAGACGGCAGTTGCATAAATCTAAAGGAGGAGATGGAGCTAGCGGACCTTGGGGTCTGAGGTGAAGATCTAGGATGTAAACGGGAACCACGCTAAAATGATGATGATGCAAAAAAAAGTATATAAGTATATTATCCGCATTTTAGAACACATGTTACGAGCTAATTTAGCTATGCTCACTTTTGGGTCAAGATACTGTTTATGTATGTCCGAGAATGTTATTATTATTAATGATCGTCTGCAATCTAAGCTGCCTTTATAGTTTGTATCTCCTAAACTCAAAAGAAACAGACAATTGCATTTATATTCACAATTTTCTCATTATGCTCAAATCAGAAAGTCACCTCAAAGGAAAAATAAAAGTACCTTTCTGCAAAGTAACGTGGCTTAAAAGAAAAAATCTACGTCAAAGTTTTCTGAGAAAAGTCAAGAAATATTATTATATTTAAAGTTTACTCACAAAAATTGTTTGCGTGAAGTAGTATGGAGGAGTTGAGTCCGGTGGTGTGTTTGTCTGTTTGACTTTATCAAAAGTTTAGTACGCGCGTAAGCGGCGCGATAAGCGGGCGTAATACCTACATATTTTACTGTCAACCCTTAGAATGTAAATGATGTAAATACTTTAGTGAGAAGGAGCGTTTGAGCAGTGTTAGTTGCCATGAACGGGTCTACCTTTAATCATCAGGACACATCAGCTTTGTGCCCAAATCCATATTATTGGATCCAGTAATGTTTTATTACATGCATACATTCGGAAGTATGTATATAAAAAACAAACTTTGACTTTGACTAGGGCGTAGGCTTTCCATCCAGGGGTTGAGAGGCAGTCCCTCCTTAAAAGCAGTATAAACCAAACCAATAGGAGGAGAAGGAGTAAGCGGACCCAGGCTTCGAGGTGAAAGCCTCGGATGCAAACGGCAACAATGGCAAGATGATTATGATTAAGTTTTGTTCAAATGACATGTAGGTTACATAACGTTTATGAGTTATCCCTATTCCACGTTTACCATTTTTTAAATCGATTAGATAAAACATACAGTATAAAGATGACATCATCATTTTCTAGACTTCGTTACTCATGCGCAGTTATATCGGGTGCATACTAACGTTTAACTAATGAACGTGAAAATCTAACCTCCCCGCTGGCCGGCGGGGTGTATCCGAGGGGACGTCCGCACGAAAAAAAAAGGTACGTGTAGACATTGCGGCCTAAGCAAGCTAGTGGGATTCGTCGTCATAGGGATGCACTCGACAGCGTACGGTAATGATCAATGAACTCCACTCATTTGTTTTAAAAGATTTGTTTAACTTGTCAAAAGATTTGTTTGTTTTAAAAGAAGATGCCATACGCTCTCAAAACTCGCTTCACCTATCACTAAAGCCTCAAGCTAACCGACACACGGTTGGCGGGTAGACAAATATATTGTTGGTAGAAAAGTTTCTGCCGACTTCTGGAGTGGTTTCAGAACTTTGGTGTCGTAAGTTGCGCATCTACCTCGTGAATATATTATTTTATTTATAACGTACTTTGGGAAGTTCTTGGTACGGTTATCGGCCATTCTGAAATATGTGTGAATATTTTTTTTTTTTTAAACCGTCTAGAAAATCTGAATATCGATTTTTTTATGACTTTTAGTAACTTAGCGTTAAGTAAAGCTAAATTGTTGTTAGTCGTCGCACGAAATCTGGAGAACGCATAGTCGGCGTCAAAAATAGATGATGATTGCACAGATTTCAAAATTTTAAATCTGATTGCAAATTTATAATTACAGTAAAACGCGATAGTTGGGACCGGACGATTACTGTGTAAGTCAAATTCGCGTTAGTCGGGATGCAATATTGCATATAAAAAGTAGTTATAATTTGTGTTTAATTGCATCTAAAACATTCAAGATAATTTAACAATTTACCTTTTACATAGTAAAAAAAACATGAACCGAAGTTATTTTGATGTCGAAAGGCACCTGATAAGTTTAATTTTTCTTCCTACGCTAAATTATCACGTAGCACGCAATTAATTTTTTTTATTTCTTGTTTTCCTCCCTCTTCGTTGGAGGATTCGTTCCGAAATTTGTAACTACCTTTTCCATTGAACTGAGGGCTTCTGTTAAATCGAAATGATTATTTGATTTTCGATTCGAAAAATGCTCATCTACTTATGACGCTGACTGTACTTGATTGATAGCAATAGTCTCCTTATTATCATCAACTGAAAACATGGTTTCTACACTCCTGATATCTCCTTGGGGATATACCTACAACCAAGAAGTATCATCACAAAAATATATGCTTTGTAGGCAGTCGCCTTTTGAATAGTCATTCAAACATGTAAATAGAAGGTACAAAGAACGCACAGATTTGTAACAAGTACTCCAACAAAAAGTGAATCGCTGAAACCCGCGAAACCCGTAGTGGAACTCAGCCGCTACAACATCCGTGCACTCAACGAAGGAATATTTTTTATTGTTGATCTTATTTTCTACATAACTAGTGGTCAAATATAAACCTCGCCGTCGAAAAGATAAAAACTGTGATTATTATATATACTATTAACTTATTTTTTTAATAATTATGTTACTCATTCTGACCGATGTTACTTTCATTATTAAGTATAATTAATCTATTCTTTCTGTAAAATTATAACAGCTAAAAATATATTATAATCTAAAAATTGTTACCAATAAATAAAAATTATTGTAAAAAAAATCTAGTTGTCAGAAAGTTTTCGGAGAAAAAAAATACTGACTGGTGTATTTTTTTTCTACAATAAGTTTCTGACAACTAGATTTTTTTTTAATAGCTACCATAACCATAGACGAGTCAAAAATAGCATTTAAAATGTGACCCATTAAACTTTGAAAAAAATATGTATAACATTTTCTACTTTTGTACGGTGACAATAAATTATAAGGACACAATGAGGACAGTAGCATCCCTTCGAACGAGTACCACTCAAGGGATTAAGTTCGATATTCAAAATCGTTACAATTGATTAGTTTATTTAAATAGGACTTTATTGGGTGTGCACGATGCGACTAATGTCCTGTGATTTTTGAATGTTACTGGCACTTAGCACTTCATGTTACTTACATTTTGTATTTGGAATGTCGTAAAACAATTATAGAGTTAAAATAATAGTCATTTCGTTATGGTTATTTCCACTTACTTCGTCTGTAACCTATAACTGTAACGTACCTATATAATATAATCTATGTCTCCGTTTCCGTTTAGCTGTTATCTGTAAAACCACAAATATTTTTATCGACATTTTCATGACACTTTTCCATAATTTGTGGGAATCAAGTGATCAATATCTATTAGAAAAAGAAATACACTTTTTACATGTGCATTTCACAGTCTCAAAAGGCACCTTCTGAACCACAGTCTGAACTAGATATAATTTTTGTTTTAAACTGCTAGGTACTCTACCAGCCACATATATAGAAGTCCTGGCACACAGTTAAAGTTAACGATTTACAATCATTATTATCATCAGCTAACAAAGTAGAAATGAAAATTCAACAACACCCTACACGGAACACTTAAGAAAACACGTACTTGCTTGCAACTCTTAAAAAAACTATAAAAAGAACCTCTTCAGGGAAAGTGCATTAAAAATGAGTGCTCTAGACAAGGACGTCACGCTTTCTATTGCATATCGCCGTCCTTATCGCACACTCCTAAGAAAATGGCTTTATGAATGAAAATTACTTTTTTCTCACGCCATTTACTCAGTTCAGGGGCGTTAGTTTTGTAGCTCGTTTTCCTATACGGGAATAGGTGAAAGTTGTCAGGGATGGCCTTCGGAAGTAGAACGCCTTTTAAATTCCTTTTGTAAGTTTTCTTTTACCCTCCATTTTGTTAAGATGGTGTAAACAGAATTTTAAATGTTCGTTTGAGAGGATCTTGAACAATGAGTTTTTTTGGCGCGCGGAATGCGGACTTATGTGACATGATCTTTTGTAATATTATCTGTGGGAGTAAAAAATGCAAAAGGGGAATAAAAAAGAAAACGTTACACAGGGAGCTGTCGGTGTGTTATTATATATAACATAACAATAACATTTATTGTCAAAACGAAATTATAAAAAATACTAAATTTTGACCAGTCAGATCAATGCTTCTTAATTTGATTTTAAATTTAGAACAAGCCATAGTGAAGAGAAATAACTAGGCGTTCTAGGAATAAAATGTTCAATGTATGAAATGAACATGTCTTTATCAACAGCAGTAACTACACGGTTATATGACCTGTCGAGAAAAAAAAAAAGTTTACGCGACTTGTTTCTTTTCCACGGTTAGCTAAAACCTGTGCTAAAACGATGGTAATACATTTATCTACCAATCTGCTGTAAAAAAGTGGTTTTGTTTCAGACATTCTGCATGGATATGAAATTTAAGTATTTTCATATTCGTGAATATTCGTATATATGTGTCAAACAAGATTTGAAAATACTTATGCAATTTTATTCCACTATTTATACTGTCGATTGATGGCACTTGGTGGAACGCCTGTGGAAATTTTATTCCAATTCCAGAAACCAAGAAGACTAAATTTTCGTTTTACTTGATATCCTAGTCATGAATAGTTGCTTCTATCTACATATTTTTCACATAATGAATGTTGAAACTGCGAGTCAGTACAAACTACTTTACTAAAGTTTAAGTAGTCAAAACAATAAAATAAATTATCCATGTAAAAAGTGGGGTAATGCCTTGACAGTTCTATATCTGATGTTACCTATCATTTACAACCATACAACTGTCTATGAAGGAATTTATTTCATAACTAAAACGATACTTAATTTTAATAAAAAACATTCTAAGACTGGTTTGTATCATGGATCTTAAACATGCGCTCACGCACCCCTTTTATGAAAAAAAAAACACCTTTGTTATGCCAGAGATAAAATATAACAACCATTTTTTATAAGGAATAATACGCATAAATTTATCTATACATACATTAATAGAAAGGGTTTAATAGCCAATAAATCAGTATTTTAAACAAAGAATAGTCAAATTCTGCACAATAGGAGCCCTTGTGCATAGACACGAGTTTTTTTTGTTGCCACAAACCCGTGAAATGTTTGTTTTGTTGGTACTCTGTAGTGGTTTTTTTGCTAACTTTTTTATTCGATACTTCGATGATTGCTTATAATGGCACGCATTGTGTTTTTTGTAGCGTAAATATTTGAGTAAAACTTGTGAGGATTGAGGTTTGTTTAAGTTATAAATATGTTTAATTAGTAACTCATGCTTTGAAAATAAATTTGTGCAGAAACATGTAAAACGGATTGGAACAAATGGAAAGATAAAGTTAATAAAATATATATTGTAGGACATTCTACACAGCGGTATCTAGACCCAGAGTAAGCATAGCTTAACTAGCTTGTGTTATGGGTTCTAGACTGCGAATAAACATACTTAGATACATTTTTCTCCAGTAAATACATACATATTATACATAGGAATACCCAAACCAATGCAAATAATCAAAATGAGAATAAATAGAGCTTACTTCATGTATTTACCTAAATCTTTTTTAGGGAAAATAAAGAAGATATCGTGTTTTGATTCTCTGTGAATCTAGAAAATATAGATTCAGTTCGGAAAAGTGAACATATAGTATAGAATAGCATAAAGCAAAACGCGACGTCCAGGCATATAAGGACATCGCCTTTGCCTGGGTGTCTAGATTAGCGGGTGGAGTGGTAACCAAGAGCAAGCTTGCGTCAGAGCCTCGTTTTTCGATCAGCATCGGCATTGGAAGTAGGTTGATTTGGGGCCCGGGGCCCCGTAAATCTTGGTGGGGTCCCACATAGGTACCTATAATTAAGAATCATATATATATATATATATATAAAAGTTAGGATATAGGAATATAATATAGAAAAACATAATCTTCGTCGTAACGCCTTAATAAATTTTTGCAATAACCTTTCGAGGGCTTACCCGGGGTGCCCGGCAATGGACACTTGGGGAGGACACCGTGTGGTTTTAGTCGGTCCGATTCCGACACGCCCACCCCATCGTCGCCAACGATGGGGTGAAGCGCGTGGGCGTGCGTGTGGAACGTCGCCTTAAGACGTAATAATGTATCGGAGAATTTCGAATATCTGGGACGTGTCTAGGTGGCTCAGTTGGTCAGAGCATTCCCCCTGTAAGGGACTGGTCGCGGGTTCAAGTCCCGTCCTAGATGTTCTCTTTTTCCGATCTAAAAATCTTTAGAAAAAAATACTTCTATGTACACAAGACGCGCAGTTCAGAACAAAAAGTGTGTCGCACTTCGGGGGTGAGGCGGGAACGGGGGAGATTCATAATTTTGGCGCCTTTACACTACTTTACAGATGTCAGTTGATGATCTCATATAAAATCCGTAAAAAAGTCGCGTACAAAAATCTACACCAATTTTTTTGTTACGAACTGCCAGTCTAGTATTAAAAAGAAGTCATTGTATTTTTATAAATGTTTTGAAACTAACCAAGATGCGGCTCAAGAACCAGTATTTAAAATATTATGTTGATAAAATAGCATAAAGGTCATAGACAAGGCCGAAACTATCGATGCACCGGAAGGGTTGAGCGTCTGCCACAAAAGATCGTGCTTCCGGTCCATCGGACCCATTGTGGTTTTTTAATAATCATAGATAATAAGAAATGTGATCGTATCAGTTTTATTATTAATGTTAATAATAACAGGCTCGTCTATGAATATGTTGGAGATCGTTTGGAGGTATTTCTAACGGTTGAGTTTCAGTTAAAAAGTATTCGATGGAATCAAAATATTTAATTTTAAAACATAGAGTAGATTATTTTCACCTTTAGGGTCGGATATCATCCTTGAAAATAATTAGGTACGTTTAAGTTCAACTAAACTGAGTTCTCCTATTTTCCTTGATGAATGTCGTTAGGTACTATGTCAGAACTCAATTTACGCAGTTTAGTTTGAATTGATATCGGTTCGTTACATATGAAGAGTTAGTTTAGTTTGGATTGACCACTGACCACGGTTTCTATTATTGGTGAAATCCGCTCTAGTCTTAGCTAATGATAAGAAAATTATTCATACAAATGTAGTTAGAAAGAGTTTATATGAGTTAAATTTGTTTACTTAGATAGTTAGACTTACAACATAGATTCATAGATCATCCTTAGTTTAATAAAACAGTAGAACTTTTGTTGTGTTGAAATCATTCAGAATACTTACATCATCAATCTACGTCTGTTAAAAAGTATATTAAATTATCAAAAACTAATAAAATAGCAATATACAACCAACAGATAGTTAGCTATACAAATGATTATTCGTGCCCATATTACATTAAAACATTAAACTGACAATACATCAAAATCCTAACATGATACTAGCTTCACTACAACAGATACCCAAGTCTAACTATCACTGCCTACCAGGACAAACCTACGTAATCCTTATTAATGCAGCCAATTCATCAACCCTGCATACAATACACCCCTTCAAATATAAATAATAAACTAAAAATTATATGCAAATTCACGAGCCATAGACTTCTATAGAATTAACCCTTCTGCCGCGAGAGGGGACAAAAATGGTAATAATTTATGCACGTGAGATAAAGGTCGATAGGTCGCATTCAAAAATGTTCTACAACTGTGCTCAGACGTGTTCTTAGTTTGAATTTTGGAAGTATGTCTAATTTGATACGATTTTATTCTGTTTCTAAATAGTTTTTCTTCAGGTGATGTGTTGTGCATTGTGCGCATGCGTGTAATTTGGCCGTTTATGGTCGAAGGTGGTGTTATTTTAATCCGATTGCGAAGGTACTTACTTTAGTTTTTTCTTTCTCATATATATGATATACATCTCATACAATGTATAATTGCTTTTCGACTAGATAACAATAAAAAGTATATTGAAGCACATAATATTGTTATCAGACTTCATAGCTATAAACTCCGTTGATGTGCTGTGTTAATGCGTAATTAGCATTGAACGTCTATATGAATAAAAATGAAACGCTAAATTTGTTGCTAAGCGCAAATCTTGAGACTAGCTTAAGGGATTTGGATGATTTCTTTTTGCTGTGTTCTAAATTGTCGGGACAAGGTTTGCACGAAAATTTTGTAAAATCCCCGGAAATAGATAGCTCCCGGGTGACACCGAGGCAAACAGCTAGTTTTAAATATAAATGATTTTAAACACATTTCAATGAAATAATCATATTCATAATGAGAATAAGATCAAGTAACTGTCAAAATAGACGGCCTCTGTGGCGTAGTGGTAGTGCATTCGACTGCTACGACAGGGGGCGCGGGTTTGATTCCCGCTCAGTGCAAATATATGTATGCATGAATATGTCTATTTGCATTGATCTGGGTGTCTATGTATAATATGCTTACTTTGGGTCTAAAAAGCGCTGTGTAGAATGTGGAATATTTATATTTATTTAATTTAATGTAGGCAGTAGTAATCCTTAGTGCAGGATATTACGGCAACTCATTGCAGAATTATAATAATTATATTCAATTATACTAATTTTTTTTTATTAAATTTGATTTTTTTTTAATGTAATATTTCTGGTTAAACGTTGTATTGATCTGAAGACTATATTATCGAAAGTGCGCATACTTTAGCATAACATTAATAATCAATTTAATTATACCCATTATCACACCCAGACTGATAATCATTAGTTTGGTTAGGATACATTTTACCATATGTTATAAATTAAACGTTCTAGATAATTGCTGGTTATCGAATATAATTAAATTTATCAAATCATAACATTAGATGGCTAACAGTCGCTTAACATAAGTGTCACTTTCTCATATTTACTAGCTCCTATTAATGAAACTATTTACAGACAATCTTTTCATTGAGATAATTCAATAAATAAATTGATGCATACTAATTTTTGTAATCTTTAGGGGACACAATTTAACATTTTTCAATTTTTGCTTATTATTATTATTATTTTTTTATACCACTAAGGTAGCATTATTGCATAAGGTTTTAGATTGGCGACTGTACTTAAAAAAAAGCATAAAATGCCTGTTGTACCTAGCAGTTAATTACATTTGTCTGGACTCTAAATAAACTTTAAAGGCCTATCTATGGACACATCTAAGCCATTTTTTAAAGTCAGTCTGTTAGTTTTATGACTATCGGAAGTCGATAGCAAATTATACTGAAAAAA
Source organism: Cybosia mesomella (assembly GCA_946251805.1). Taxonomy (NCBI): domain Eukaryota; kingdom Metazoa; phylum Arthropoda; class Insecta; order Lepidoptera; family Erebidae; genus Cybosia; species Cybosia mesomella. The sequence goes on from OX276401.1 coordinate 26,680,269, forward strand.
GTACTTCGTTATAGTGCTTAAGCGTTTCGTTATGGTGGTTTAATTAGAAATGTAAACAGAAATTTATAGTGATAGGTTTGTTAGATATTCAGATTGTTATCGGCGATAGTCTATAGATGATTACCTAAGTTATAGCGTTACGTCGGCTGAAAATAACACATTTTAATACCATACAAAAACGACTTCTTACACAGTTATTGATGTATGGTTATTCATCAATAGAAATGGAGACAAATAATAATAACTGTTTTATGGAGCGAGATATGAAAATGTAGTCTCTTTATTTTGAAATCGATTAAGTTTCTATATCTTCTCAATTTCTTTTTGTGGGAACAATATAAATCTGAAACAAGTCTAAATATCTTATTTTAATGCGTAATACCCGTAAGTTAAATTATGTCAATTATATTCAGTACACACTACACTGACATTTATCAACAATACCTATTTCTTCCGTTATGTCACATCTAATAAGGACAGAAGCAAAAAAATCTAATAAGAATCATATCGTACTAGGTGATCCGGTAAACTATGTTCCGCCTTAGAATCAAGTTATGTTGTTTACCTTATCAGCTGAATGTCTCCTTGCATTAAAGACCCGAGACGGCTTGAGTTTTTGGTTGGTTCGAGTCCGACATAACCAAAAAAACCACAAAAAGGCACAGTATAGGCGGAGACAAATCTAAAGAATCCAAGATCATGAAAACCAGTCCACCCGTTCTTGAATTTATCCCGGTCATCACTAACTCGACTTAGATGGATTAAACAAAATAATCTAACCAGAATTTTTAAATCATACATACAAATATCCAAAAAGGTAAATTGATGCTCAAATCGATAAAGATGATTCACAAAATGGGTCTCAAGTCTAACATTGCCATTAGAGGGTTAAATCTTTGCCTTCGTATTTCAAACGGAATCGCGACTCGAGTACTTCTATAAATTGATATAAACAATATCCTAATGGAAACTGTAACTGGATATATTTGTCAATACATTTACCACCGTTCCTATGACTCCTATATACAGGAGAAAATATGGCCAAATTGCAAACCCGAGATATTGAGCATGAAGTAACGAACAATTCAAATTGAATCTTAAGTTTTCCAGGATACAGCATAATTTTTGCTGACATTTAAAAGTGATATACGACTTTTCTGAAAATTCATAAGTCTATAGGTACTGTTTGCACATGTTTGATCGATTGACAACACAGGGGTGGGGTTGGCATAATAATATTACCCCTGAATCCTATATCAAAGTGTTTTAGTTCATTTTGTATGCGTATGTATTTGAAAAACTATTGGCAATCAATAACTTAGCGATGAAGTAGAAAGCCAGACATCTTTTCTCAACCTATTGAAGTATTCTTCAACACGTGAGTCGTTAATAACCAAAGAATAGGTCAGTAATATATGGCAATGTTCGAAAGACATATTTATCGATAAAAATCATAGTAAAATAAATAACTGGTTTAAATTAGTCATAAATAACTATGCGGTTAATTAACGAGGCATGCCCGTTCATTGTGGCTAGCTTATACGTTGTGATAGGGTACCTGCGATTAAACCTAGCTAATAAAATGTGGCATGACAAAGACAATTTAGTTTTATAAAGCCATAAAATGGAATTGAGAACAATAAATTTCAAAATTAAAATCAAGAACAATCAACTTTTTTTAAAAATTTCGATAATCGCAGGCAGTGATCATAGTCGATTAAGCCAGTCCTATATTAGGCATGTTTGAAATACGAACAAGAAAATAAAATTTTACGATGACATTTCACCGTTAAATAAATAACTACGCCTTCGATTCCTCGTTTGGTTGTGCTATAAATTAACTGGGACGTGTAAAAAATATTGACGTGCAGTTATTTCAAAATAACTAAATAGTTGGTTCTCGTGTTCTCACACTACCGAAGAAACATTTTGAAAAGGGTTTTTTTTTGTTTTTAATTGTAGTCAGTGGTATTAATATGTTGTGTTTTATATCGACTGACAATATTAGCCTAATACGGCTTATATAAGTGACAATGGGATTGGCCAGTCACTGTAATTCGTATTTTTAATTAGAGATAGGAAAATTACATCTGAATTTACATTTTACATTGATAATATAATCAATAACTAATAAATAAAAAAAACAATTTTTGTATTTTATTTTTAATGGCTGTTAAATTTCATATGAAACTCAACCATTCATTTTAAAATAATTATTTAGTTTGGTTATTATTAATTGCGTATTTATATGAGTTTAAGAATGATGTAGGTAAAACATTGTTTTTTCATGATATTTAAATTGTGATATTATCTCTAATTACAATTAACTTTTTACTTATTATGTGCATTATTCAGCTGAGTATTCTTTTTTATTTTAAACTAGCTGACCCGGCAGACTTCGTACTGCCTCAATCGATAGCACCTTTTAAACCTTCTCTGGACCTCCACAAATAATTCAAGACCAAAATTAGCCAAATCGGTCCAGCCGTTCTCGAGTTTTAGCGAGACTAACGAACAGCAATTCATTTTTATATATAAGAGAAGAAGAAGATATAATACTATAATTTAATAAAAATAATAATTATAAGTTGTAAAATGAATAATATATAGAGAATAATACCATACTATAATACCTTTAAACCTTTAGAACTACTAAAATACCATTTTACTTCTTTTCCGAATGTAAATTATAGATGCAAAGCAAAAATGGCAGTCTCAATTAATTTAAATTTAAAATACTTTTTTTTAATTTCTGGGTTAGCTTCACTTAATACAGATAACAAAAAGCCGCCACATTCGAAAAAAAAAAATTGACACGTTCAAAAATCGTGCAAAGTTGTTGGTTTACAAAGGAGTTAGCCCTATCGATTTTGTCCTCAACCCTACCCACACATGTATGTTTTATGTATACGTGCGTCGGAGGGTCGCAAGGTACGGGGGTGGGACCAACTATCGACTATACGAACGTAGGTATATAAATTATATGTCGTTCACCCCATCAATAGTATAATGTATGGAGATTCGATATTATTTTGTGATCGGTATTCTGTTCGATTTTACTTTGTAGGCTTATGGGAAAATTGGTGAGACGGTGTTCCGAAGTGAAGTTTGAATACGATGCAGTGACGTAACATGTTTTAAATTTCGAACGATCAACGAAGTTTTACTTTTATTTTTTTCCTTTGTAAATCACAAATTGGTAATAGTTACAAAACATGACAAGTTGAATGAAGTGGACTAGTAATACCTACTATAAAATGTGTAGTTAATGATATAGACTTGATTTTTACAAGTATATCAGGCTTATATATCTTGAAGCATGGAAACTAAGCATGATGAATGAATTTGTAGATTTACATGAAAAAGGAACGCATTATATTGAATATTGCATTGAAATAGGTTGATCTAAGCCGTCCTATTTATAGTTTTCTATCATTTTGTGTCAGTAGGTAAAAACTTCTAACTTAGAAGTGAAAAGTTTTTCGTTTCTCATCAGATTTATATGCCTACCAGCTACCCTTTTTGCCAATACTAAGAAAAAAAACTCACATCGAAGCTAACGAATGGGGAGCAAAGGTATATAAAAGTCCACTAAATCGGATTGCTGTCACTCACAAATTGCTTTTCGCAAATCCAGGACGCGTACCTATAGTGATAATACACGCTTATCCGTGTAGGTATATACTTATCTCTTCTATATTCTGCTATCGAAATATACAAAAATATCTTTTAAGTTATATTACACCCCAATATTAAATAAATAAATATTCTACGACATTCTACACAGCGCTTTCAAGACGAAAAGTAAGCATAGTTTAACTAGCTTGTGTTATGGGTTCCAGAATGCGGATAAACATACTTAAATACTTCTATTTTGTAAATACATACATATTATACATGGAAACACCCAGACCAATGCAAATAGACATATCCACGCTTACAAATATTTGCACTGAGCGGGAATCGAACCCGCGCCCCATGTCGTAGCAGTCGAATGTACTACCGCTACGCCACAGAGGCCGACTAAACGAAAAATAGCAGAAAAGATAATAATTGGGTGCCTATAGTTTAAACGAATTATGTAACTGAACTTATTGAATAAAGAATATTGTAAACGAGTAGTGAAAAATGAATTCCATTCTAATTTTATACTTTTTGTTTAGATTTAATCATAGAGCCGAGACGGCGTGCGGTGTTAGTCGGTTCAAGCCAGACATAACCACCCCCGCTGGCCGGCGGGCGGGTATCCGAGGGGAAAAAAAAAAGATACATCCTACCACTGGGTCAGTCAGGGTTCGAGGGAAATGCCTTAAGGTAGTCCACCTTACACCCTGGCGTCTCAAGACCCGAGACGGCGTGCGGTTTTAGTCGGCTGAAGCCCGACCCCCGCTAGCCGGCGCGGGGGATATCCGAGGGAAATGGTCTTAAATTATAATAGCATCATGCTTGATTTTTGTCTAATGACAATGAGGAAGTATGACGTCATATTTTTTTAGGTCATCATAAGTTTCCATAATATTTTGATGTTCAGTGAAACGAAACTGATTTCACTGATCATCAGTCAAGAATGTACCTTTTTTTTTTCGTGCGGAAATCCCTTCGGATACCCCTGCCGGCCAGCGGGGGCGATTATGTCGGACTTGAACCGATTAAAACCGCACGTCGTCTCGGGTCTTTGAACGCCGGGTTGTAAGTCAAGCATGTACCTTTTTTTTTTTTTTTTTTTATCGTGCGGAAATCCCTTCGGATACCCCCCCGCGTGCCAGCGGGGGCGGTTATGTCGGGCTTGAACCGACTAAAACCGCACGCCGTCTCGGGTCTACAGACGCCGGGGTGTAAGGTTGCCCATAGAGCATATCCCTCGCACCCCGACTGACCCTGGGCCATCTCCGGTTTCGAGATGGCCCCCTCGGGTTTGGGAACCACGGTGTCCCCGTCTTGCCCCGGTTTGGGGGAGGGGCGCTAGTCGCCCCACCGTCCCGGCCTGCTTCTGCTGGGGTGACAGGTGGCCTCACCCGCCACCCCAAGGCCTGCGCTCATGGAGGACGGAGGTCGTTAAGCGACCTCCGGCGCCTGAGTTGCCTGCGACGCGCGGCGAGCAAGTTGCGGGCTCGGCGGACCGGGAGAGTTCTAAGTCTCTCCCGGGCGCGCTCCGCCACCTCCTGAGGCGGCGGCGGCCCACGCGCTCGCGCTCCGCACCATTGCCGCAATCATGCTGCCGAGCGAGAGGACTCCCACCCCGATGGCTGCCACGAGGTCACGCCTCGGCGCCTCCCACGCCGGGCAGTCCACCAGCGTGTGCAGCCCTGAGTCCTCGCTCGCGTCGCAGTGATGACACTCAGGCGTTGGCTCCTTCCTGATCCGATGCAGGTGGTCCCCGAAGCACCCCTTCCCTGAGATCACCTGCGTCAGTCGGTAGGAGAGGCTTCCGTGTCGCCTCTCCAGCCAATCCTCCATGATGGGCCTTACCGCCGCTATTGCGGCGTGCCCTGCGCTTGGTTGCCCAAGTCGTTCCTTCCACTCCACCACGATGGCCTGGCGGAGCTGGGACTGCACGGCCTCGATTTCTCGAGGCTCGGGGTTCCATCCCTGCTCCCGCGCCTCCTTTCGCCACTGGTACAGTTGCGAAAGGGCTCTCGCTTCCAGGTCCCATGGCGGAGTTCCGGCAAGGAGACTCGCCGCCTCGAAGGAGATCGTGCGGTACCCTCGGATGACCCTGATGGCCAGAACCCGCTGCGGAGCGCGCAGCATCCGCACAGTTCTGGTCCTCAGGGCCTCCGCCCATATTGGGCACCCATACAGGGCCATGGACCGCACGATCCCCGCGTAGAGTCTCCTGCAGGAGTCATCGGGCCCCCTCATGTTGGGCAACAGCCGAGCCAGAGCAAGAGCTGTGCCCTTCAATTTGGGGGCCAGACTTCGGATGTGCTCTCCGAAGTCCCATCGGCCGTCGAGCACGAGCCCCAAATATTTCATTTGGGGCTTGATGCCGATGCGATTTCCTCCCACGATGAGACTGGATCCCTCGGGTGGCTTGCTTCGAGGCCCATGGAAGAACAGGGCCTCGGTTTTATGCAGGGCCACCTCGAGACCCAGCCGCCGGATCCGCCTAACGACTTGGGCAACCGCGGTCGTGGCCTTTCGGGTCACTTCGCGGTACGTCGCCCCGCACGCCGTCACGAGCGTGTCGTCCGCGTAGCACGTGACGGCGGCACCGCCTACGAGCTCACCGCGAAGCACCCAGTCGTATCCGATGTTCCACAGGAGCGGCCCCAGGACCGATCCCTGTGGAACACCGCACGACATTTCACGCCGACCGAGACCGGTCACGGTTGGGTAGATGACGGCTCTCTCCGTCAAATACGCCCCGACTATGCGGCGGAGGTAGAGAGGCACTTCGTGATACACGAGCGCTTCCCTAATGCAACTCCAGGGCAAGGTGTTGAACGCGTTGGCGATGTCCAGGGACACCGCCAACATCACCTCACCCCGGGCTACTGCATCCTCCGCCAGAGCCCTCACGCGCATGATGGCATCCACGGTGGAGCGCCTCTGGCGGAAGCCATATTGGCCATCCGAGTCAAGCATGTACCTAATACGAAAAGTAACCAATATGGATAAAAAGCTAAATTAATATTATTAATTTTAGTATGTATTTCTTACTACGGTTAAATAATATAATAAAGGGGAGTAAAAAATAAAATAAAATAGAAAGAGTGAGTTTGTAGAGTGCGTGAGCAAGTTTCCAAAGAAATCGAAAATTGTAAAAAACTTGTGTGTTAAAAAATATCAAAATCTTGTTAAGGGTGCATAGGAAGTGAACATACTAAAAGTCCTGACGTCTTGGAGGTGAGCCGGAGTGTGGGGGTTGTAAATGTACCACTTTTGGTTTTTTTTGCTTAAACATCAGAAACAGTGCGACCAAAGGAAAAAAATCCTAGTACTACATGAAAGCTCATAAAATAATTTACAACTTTTGGTAATGTACTTTTTCCGAATTTCCAACCGTTTTCGAGATGCACGTCCCGAACAGTGAAATTAAAAGTTTTTCTTGATGGGCCTCTCTAAGGGACAATTAACTAAAGTAACCATAATTCATTTTATTAGAAAACACTAACTGCGCCCTGCGGCTTCGCCCGTGATATAGTTCGCTGCCACCGTGGCACCCATTAAACCCATACATGCCCGGAATTTATTGTTGACATTTATTATTACTGCTCCGCTCTCCTAGGTAGTAGCCTGATGATAGCCTATAACCTTCCTCGAAAATTGGGCTATCTAACACAAAAATATTTTTTCAATTCGAACTAGTAGTTCCTGAGATGATCGCGTTTAATCAATCAAACGAATATACTCTTCAGCTTTATATTAAAGTATCTGGATATTATGTTGTTATTATTATGTTTAAACCATTTGCAGTCACACCAAACAATAATGGCTGTAGAATACAATTTGTTTAGTGTGACTGTAAATTGTTTTAACGCACTCCACATCCCCTTTTACACCATTCGGTGACTGGACTAAGTACTTTTTTTTTCTGCATTTTTACTATGACGAGTAACGTTGATTAAGTTAAACTACCATACATTTTTGAACATGTAACAAGTAAAACCAAATGTTAAGAACCTTGAGCGATACATGTTTCGTTATTAAATATTTAATATAATTAATATTGTCTGAAGTTTACGTGAATGTCACGTCACACATTGGAATAAAACTTGTTTTAAACGGATTCAATTGAGATTTATTTCACAAATAAATTATAATATTATTTCACAAATTACATCATATACATCGCGACAGAATCCATTAAAAAGAGTTTCATTTCAGTTTAATATAATTTTGAATATGTATAGAGATTTAAATTGTAGGTTAAATTAAATGAAACCGGGGCAAGATGGGGACACCGTGGTTCCCGAACCTGAGGGGGCCATCTCGAAACCGGAGATGGCTCAGGGTCAGTCGTGGTGCGAGGGATATGCTTTATGGGCAACCTAACACCCTGGCGTCTGAAGAACTGAGATGGCGTGCGGTTTTAGTCGGTTCAAGCCCGGAGGGGGGGGGCTTACGAGGGCATTTCAGCACGAAAAAAAGGTACGTAATAGTTTATGCTTAGTCCTGTGGACTTTCCGGTGTTAACGCGATAGAATATAGCTTATTTTCGTTAATATAGCTTAATTTAGGCAAAAGTACAAAAAAGAGCGCGCTTAAATTTGTTTAACCATCATCATCCTCTGTCATAGCGATTGCCCAGTAGCCTCCAAAGGTTACACTTCGGAGCCCACGATCCGCATATTGTTTTTGCTTAGTATTTCGGCATTTCTGGGAGCGACTGCCATCTGATCTTCCAACCCTGAGAGAAAAGCCTGAGCCAGTTCAGTCAATTCGTATCACTATGTTATTTAATATTATATAGGTCTATAACATAGGTGTTGAAATAATAGGTCTTTACCTATGAAATTGCCGAAATTTATATCTATCCCTGTATCAAATTTCAGCCACATCCGTTTTTGAGTAACAAACATCCATACAAACATCGCTACTCTGAATTAACATACACAGAGCGAGTTGAATTTACATTGTCCTGAAAGTGATTAATTTTCAAATAAAACAGTCCGCTTCGCTCCATTGCTATTCAACAAATATAATAATTTAAAAGTCGTTAATGACATTCGAGTTCTTCTATCTAGCCCAACATTACGCCCTGAGAAAGCAAATCAACATAAAAGCGCCACTAACGCACAGAATGAAGAAGTGTATGTAGGTTATAGCGCATAAACGTTTTTACAAAAGTCGGGGCAATGCAAATGAATTACCTAGATTGACTGCGCACATGAATATTAAATATTAATAATTAAAAAGAAAATATTTCAACTGTCAATTATCAATATTTTGACAGTTAATTATAATTTTTAAGCTGTTTAATAGTTTTCCACATGTTGATATGTTCACAGGTGCCTCCAAATACTATTTCAGTATTTTAGAACGGTGAACGGACCATAATTGAATAATTTATCACGCATATATACATTATTTTAGAAATTCATTCCTGCTATAAAAATTACTATGCTAATATTTGGGCTTTAAAAGTTGTAACTTCATCACGCATTAAGAAAACTTTTTATATTATGCTTATGTAACGGTTATGCTAAAAATTCTTACAAGATACAATAAAGATAGATAAAAAATGTATTGTTATTTTATAAAATACTCGCATAATAAAACCGTTTCATAATATAACTGTAACAAAACATCTTACCTTTATGTGGCACGCTGCAAACTTCTGAAATATTTACATTTTACCGACGCGATTAAAAAAAAGTATTTTATTTGTCACAATTAGAATGAAAGCGTTAGAGTCTATGGTGTAAAAAGTTAGGTAATAAAAAAGTTAATGCGCGCCACTTAAATTTCGAACACCAAAAAAGAAAAAAAATTCTAAGACAAATTTAGAAGCGACGCGTCCCGAAGGAAATTCGAGAAAATCGTCGTCTCCATGCGGCGTACGGTGAGCGAGTGTCCCGCTCAAACTACGCTACAATTTCCTCCGCGAAAACCGAATCGACTGCGCTGTGTAAGTATAGGGAAGGGTGGTTTTTCCTTCGAATTTCATAAGTATCTACCTTTCTTTATATCTAAGCGCAAGAACTACGCTCACCCCTTGAGAATACCTCGTGAGACTCGATCGCGATTTCCCTTCATTTTAATACCATCCGACTTCCATACGTTGTTCTAATTTAAAATGTATCTCGTGGAGGTAAGATTCAAAATTATGGGTACACGTAAAAGCGATGCGTCCTTTTTGTATAGTTAATATTTCTAGTAAGGCAACGGTAACATAGATAAAATGTATTGGGTGGTGAATAGAAATATATTTATGTATGTATGTATGTAGATTCGTGTGTTCGAGAGTAAGATATGGTGTGGGCTTCGTTTCACGTATGACTGTGGATCTTATAGGTACGTAGATAGGCTGTGCGTGGTTAAAATGTGACGTTTGATATGTAGACTCATCTCGCAATTTGTCACATCATGAGATATTTTATCGGGTAGGCAATATCATTTAGGCGATCTCTCTTTATTGTGAAATCCTTTTGCCTCATCCGTTTTACATGTACAGTATACACAAATAATTTGTCTTTTAATATGATAAAATATGAACTTACCATGATAAAAGTTCAATAGAACTAATGAGTGGAAAATGATTAACCATCGAACGTGTTAATTTTTACGCCCAAAGGGTAGTCGTTCATGCATAAAATTATACGGTAAAATAAGTTTTACGGTTAAACGATAATGGGGGACAGGAAAATTCGGTTCAAAGTAACAACATCGGTTTATCAAATCGAGTAGCAATCAATTTTAAGGTCCGCCGCTCTGCGAGACGGCTCGATGCAATGACACACATTTAAAAGTCTTTAAATAAATGCGAAATGATTCGCAAGCAACAAGTTTCATTCATTCACGGGAAAGGGAGAAGGCAATCCAATTAGAAAGGGAAAGAGAGGAATTTAAAAAGTGAACGCCCGGAAAGTTAGGCGGGAAAGCTCCGTGCTAATAACCTGTTGCTTCCGCCGCTAAATTAAATATGAGAGCGTACCGCGCTTACTGAAAACATCGACTATCGATACAACGTTTTTCACATCACAATAACTTTTCCACTTTGTAGGATATCTGGCATCCAGGCATCATAAAACGCCCTCCTTATCTATTTCTTCTATCTTACTTGTATTTAGATAAATATAATGGTACCTATATATCGAAATTGCTCATGTTTATCATTTTCTATTCATAAGCCACCCTGTTCGAGTTTTATCTTAGAAATATCGATAAAACGCTCTTGATGCTGGTTCACCCCTACGCTAGCTTGATATGTAGCAAGAAAGAGAAAACATAATTCTCAAGCAGTAGCTAGAAAGAAAAGGAAGACAGGACCGCGACGAGATAAGTGTTCTAATTTATACTCAAATTGCGAACGTCGTCACGAGAACCACGTGCTAAATAACTTATTCAAATTTGAAATGTCTTAAGTGTTTTATATTTGGTCTTGATATTGAACTTTATACCTAAAAAGTAAAGTTTAAAATCAGAATTGATATGAGTTTAAGAAATAATATGTTAGAATTTTTCATTTTTGAAAAGCGAATCTGTGTCTATTCGGTAAGAGATGCGATTTTCAATCTTGGTGACATTAAAACTGAGTTAATTTTTAACTGTGGAGGAAGTTTGCAAATTAATATGTAAGATTTTAAAAGAAAAGCTGTGCATACTAACTAGGGCTGTGTCAAGGTTAAATTGGTGTTTTATTAGCAACTCGGTTAGTGGGTTAACTGTTACATTAGGGGTGATTTCGCTTACGTTTAGGAGCTACGATGTCGTGATTATGTAATTTATGTTTTGTATTTGATTAATTTTATTGCCTGTGATAGCTTTATGATTAAGTTGGGTTCATTTGTTGGATAAAAAGCGGTTGGATGGGTGAATTGCTCTTATTCATGCGATTTTCTGTGTAATTCGATGATACCTAATTGCTGATTTTGTCGTTTCTTCGAAATATTAGGTCTTCATAACGTTTTGCTTTTAGCATTAAATGGCAGCTATTTACCATAATTATTAAAAGGCTAAATCGTAGATTTGACTACTTAATATTTATTGTTGATAATATGTATATGCTCGTAAAATCAGAGCATGTAACAAGTCATGAGTAGATAACCATTATCAGTATTTCTCTTTAGATTTTGAGCCAAGTATTTACCCCATATTTCTGAATGAAAATACCATTAAACTGCTTGGTGTGCTCTATTAAAAAACATTGAGATTTTTATTTTGAAATTTGTGTAACTATTATCTAATTTTGACGTTGACCAATCGATAAATTTAAATTGAAAAATAAATAAATAATAATGGCGTTTATGATTGCATGCGAGTTCCTGGGTTTGATTCTTGTATCGGCCAGATTTCAATAAGATTTTTCTGTTAGGAAGCACAGAGTATGAAAATGCATCCTACTACTACCAAAAGTAGATATAATTAACGAAATCTTCTTTATATATAAAAATGAATTGCTGTTCGTTAGTCTCGCTAAAACTCGAGGACGGCTGGATCGATTTGGCTAATTTTGGTCTTGAATTATTTGTGGAGGTCCAGAGAAGGTTTAAAAGGTGAATAAATATGGAAGTTGTTATCGATTGAGGCAGTACGATGTCTGCCGGGTCAGCTAGTGTTAATATAAAATACACCTATGCCTATAGATCTCTTCTAGATTTATCTAAAGGCTTGAGCATATGATTTCAAATGGTCCGAGTCTTGATTTAAGTACATATCCGATATTTTAAAAATACCCTCACGCCCGCGATCTTTACGCCAGCTTTTCTAGTAAATTTTTGACACTTGTCATGTACCTCGCATCACAATGAGATGGGGTAGCTACCCTCTCTCTAACCCCTTACCAACCTTCACGTTTTTATATTTTCACAACGTCATATTTTATCTCGTTGAGAAAATAATTTTAGGTGGCTGAAGAAAAAGTGCGGTAGTTTTATTGGGATTGCTGTACGCGAAAATTTTGGATGAAGAATATCATTGGTTTAGCCTTTGCAGCAAATTTTTGGAATGTGCGGCAAAAAAGCTAGGCGAACTAGTATTTTGCCCTACATTCCAAAAACATCCTTATTCGTAGGTGTTTCGTTCCTCATTGCTAATACCTACCTACCGTATATAAATTACAGTTAATAAAAAGGTACCTTTTTTTTTTTTTTTTCGTGCGGAAATCCCCTCGGATACCCCCCCGCCGGCCAGGGGGGGCGGTTATGTCGGGCTCGAACCGACTAAAACCGCACGCCGTCTCGGGTCTGCAGACGCCGGGGTGTAAGGTTGCCCATAGAGCATATCCCTCGCACCCCGACTGACCCTGGGCCATCTCCGGTTTCGAGATGGCCCCCTCGGGTTTGGGAACCACGGTGTCCCCGTCTTGCCCCGGTTTGGGGGAGGGGCGCTAGTTGCCCCACCGTCCCGGCCTGCTTCTGCTGGGGTGACAGGCGGCCTCACCTGCCACCCCCCGGGCCTGCGCTCATGGAGGACGGAGGTCGTTAAGCGACCTCCGGCGCCTGAGTCGCCTGCGACGCGAGGCGAGCGTGTTGCGGGCTCGGCGGGCCGGGAGGGTTCTGAACCTCTCCCGGGCGCGCTCCGCCATCTCCTTCGCGAGCATCACATGCTCGCAGAAGGAGGTGGCGGCGGCCCACGCGCTCGCGCTCCGCACCATTGCCGCAATCATGCTGCCGACCGAGAGGACTCCCACCCCGATGAATAATACATCTGGAAATATTAGATTTTTACTGATAATGTCTTAAAGTGGGTATATTTCCTGAGCCTTCCCCTTTAGCTTACCATCAGGAGGGGTGAAGTCATATTTACGTGCGCTACATATAAAGGTGAAGAAAAGCCTCAACATAGAAGAACATAACATAACATAAACTCACGCCTATATCCCAGAAGGGGTAGGCAGAGGTGCTAGCACCCACGTTTCGCCAGTTTATGTTTTAGGTCCCAATGTAATAGGTGGCGAGCCTATTGCCATTAACCGGGCACTTATAAACCTGCGATAAATACACACATAACTTCGAAAAGCATCGAAAAGTCATTGGTGTGTGCCATGGTAATACCTGGGATCGAACCCGAGACCTCGTCTCAGCAGTACTTTACCCATACCACTAGGCTACCGCGGTTTTCCATTTCACATTTCACAAGAAGAAAATAAAAAAACCCCAACTTAGCTAAGAACACTCCCGACTAAACCACAAAAAATAACAAATTCAAAATCGGTTCATCCGTTCGGGAGCTCCGATGCCACAGACAGACTCACACACAGACACGTCAACCTTATCGACGGGGTCGTTTTACGTCGGGACTTAAAAATAGATAGCTATAAAAATCACAACAGACTATTCATTACACATTAATGTTTGATGGTTTTTTAATCGAGGAATTAAATAAATAAATAAATATTCTAGGACATTATACACAATGCTATCTAGACCCAAGTAAGAATAGCTGAACTAGCTTGTGTTATGGGTTCTATCTAGACTGCTGATAAACAAACTTAGAAACATTTTTCTTCGTAAATGTATACATATTATTTATAGAAACACCCAGACCAATGGAAATAGAAACGCTCTGCCGCCACGCCACCATCCTTTTGCGAGGGGCGATAGGTATATCGCGATAGCAGCGAGGAGTCGCGGCTTGCAAAAAAAAAATAGATATTTTTACGTTCTCTACATAACTTAGTTGTAATATCATAATAATATTACAATAATTACTATTATTTTTGCACGCCTGCCATTGGCATGCCATTAAGCGAATTTGAATAGCACCAATTCAAATCATATCAAAATTATCGCATGGTGGCATGGCATGCTCTGGCAAAATATGTTATAAAAATTCACACGAAAATATACATACATTAGCACATCATTTACCAAGTGTTACACACATATATAACTCGGCAAATAATACGCGAAATAAAATCTGATGTGGAACGGCAAGCTTCACTTCCGTTACCACCGGACAGCGACGGTCATATCGACCCAGTCACCCCGGAAGAGGTTGAGGAGATCATCAAGGGCTTGCACACGCGTAAAGCACCCGGCTCGGACGGCATCACAAATAAAGTCATTAAGTTATTCCCACAGAGGTTACTCGTCCTTCTGACATACATTTTTAACGCAGCGCTCAAAAATAACATCTTTCCGCAGCAATGGAAAGAGGCCGTGGTCATTGGGATACCCAAGCCCGGTAAGCCAAAGTCCGAGCCGACCAGTTATAGACCGATCAGTCTGCTTAAAGGTGTAGGGAAAATCTATGAGCGACTAGTATGCAATAGGCTGAAAGCATTTGCCGATGCAAAGGGTCTCATTCCGAACGAGCAGTTTGGCTTCCGCACCCAACACTCATGTGTACAACAAGTGCACCGCATCGTTGAGCACGCCAGCGAGCGGTTGCAGTTCAATCAATTCACAGGGGTTCTCTTCTTCGACGTAGCGAAAGCGTTCGACAAAGTGTGGCACAACGGCCTCATTTGGAAGCTGTTCCACATGGGAGTGCCACACAGGCTCGTACTCATCATAGGGGACTACTTGTCGAACAGAAGCTATCGCTACCGAGTGGAAGGGACCCTCTCGGATCCTCACCCCATTCGCGCCGGTGTACCGCAGGGGTCGGTACTCTCACCTATCTTGTTCACGTTATTCACGTCAGACATACCTTTTCACGGGCAAGTGAAGACGGCACTTTTCGCAGACGACACAGCCATCTTCCACTCGGGACTTAATCCCAACATAGTAGCTAGAAAACTCCAATCCGCGGCGAGGATAGAGGTTAATCCGGATAAGAGTCAGGCCGTGCTGATCCACAGAAGGAGGCGCGACCTGTATCCCTTAGAGGGACTTACACAGATTAGGATGTTTGGCAAGCCGATCCCTTGGGCTAGGCAAGCCAAATATTTAGGTATCATCCTTGATGATCGCCTCAGCTTCAAAGCTCACCTCAAAGCGGTCCGCGATCGGGCCGCCTTCGTATTAGGTAGACTACATAGTTTAGTGAACTCTCGTTCTAGGTTATCACTTAGGAGTAAAGTCAGACTTTACACTAGTTGTGTTAGGCCAATCATGACATACGGATGTCCGGTTTTCGCTCATGTTAGTGAACAAAGGATCCATAGGCTACAAACACTACAAAATCGTTTCATGCGCCGAGCTACGGGAGCACCGTGGTTTATGCGTAATGTCGAGCTTCACACCGACCTAGAACTGCCGACGATCAGGCAGTACATAAAACAGTGCTCCCTTAGCTACTTTGACTCTGCCCCGACTCACCCCAACCCTCTAGTGGTTGAGGCTGTGAACTACACACCGAGTTTAATTTCACGCACGCGGAGACCTAGACACGCTCTCGGAGAGCCCGATGATGCAATAACACTCGCTCAACGAAGAGCCTACACAGCTCGCGGAGCTACACAAAATAAACCGCGGTTCCGTCTTCGCCGACGAGGGCGGAACACGCGCCGCGCTTTGTTCGTAAATGTGGGCCTAGGTCGCCCCAGTATTAATCCAGCAGCAGCCCAAGCCCTTGAGGCGTGTTGCTTAAAATCAACTTTCGGCTGAGAGCCCTATGCGCTCGCCACACTGTTCGCGTAAGGGTGTAGAGGCCTGTCGGCCAACAAACCACACCCCATACAAAAAAAAAAAAAAAAAAAACTTGAATCTTAATCGTTCTAAAATGTGAATTTGTAAATCAATCAATAAGCTTGGGACCACCCTTTATAAAAACATCGACAAGAAGCACACGGCCATTCAAAAAATCAGAAAGTCCTAAAACTCTGCCGTTTTCTGAAGTACACTTCAGTCCAAAAAAAGATCAAAAGGCAGGGTAACAAGATTGACAGTGCATGTACTGTCAATGTTCCCCCAGCTTTCAAACTACTGGACCGATAATGACAAATTGGTTTCCATCAGTCCCTCCGGATATGTACGCTTAGTATTGAAAAGCGTAGATTTAAGGCGGGATTAAGTTTTGAATATCCACAAGATCAATTGAAAGACGATTAAAGAACTGCTATAAAATTCAGATGCAAGATTTTATCCGAACATCTATTATAAAAAAAACTCGTGTCAGCGATGACCGGGCTAAACTCAAGAACAGGTGGACCGATTTTAATGATCTTTGATTTTTTTAACTTGCCTCCGCCTATACTGTGCCTCTTTGAGGTTTATTAGGTAGATTTCGATGAAATCGATCTACCTATTGGTTTCTTGACTACTGTCGAATTTTAAAAAAAAATCTTCATAGGAGGTCTAATTATGACCCCCTGAGTCCGAAATGACCACTGGTCAAAAAGTTTATACATATATATATATGTATGTATGGTTCCACTTCCCAAAATTTGCGGCACTCTCAGGGTCGCATTTTTGCCCCGATCGCTTGCAAACTGCGGTCAAAAATTGCTTGGGTGTAAACTTAGTTTAAGTTCGTGAACGGGTGGAATCCGGCCTAAGGGGACAGTAGGGCCTCACTTTTTGTGAAATCAGTTTTTCCTCAAAATTTCACGTTCCATAAGAGATATTCGAACATTTCTAATTTTATCCCATAGTATACATGAATACCAACAACTTTTAATTATAAACCTAAGATTTAAACTTTAACTAAAAGTGGAGGGGGGAAAAACCAAAATTTTTCGGGAAAAAAATCATAACTTCTAACCGGTGAACATTCTTGAAGTCGGAAACATTTTTAATCGATAGGCCATTTTTAAGTCTAAAACAAATGTCTGAAAAGTTTTTCGCTAGAAGTTACCGTTTTCGAGGAAAAAAAATTAAACATGTTAAAAAATAATATTAATTGCTTCACGAAATCTACCTGTGCGTTCCCCCTGCGGGAACGGATTTTTTTTAGTGGAAATCGTCAACCCCACCGGCCAGCGGGGGGTGGTTATGTCCGGTACATGAACCGATTAAAACCTCACGCTATCTCGGGTCTTCAATGCCCAGGGTGCAAGGGGGAAGTCAGCTAAGTCAGCAACATACAAACAAGTCAAATAACAGCTTGTAAAATGTTTTAATTAATAAATCAAAACACCGAAACAAGTTCCGCCGTTCGGCCGTTCAGGCTATAAAGCGTGCCAAACAATTATACTACATAAATACATACTCTCGAAAAATATAACCCTCCTACTGGCGCAGTCGGGTAAAATAAATAGGCAGGTTTTGTCAGTGTAATTGACTTGGATGTAGTCGTAAAGGTAAACGGCAGGAGTGCCATGCCATCACTCTCTAAGATATGCTTGGATTCATATTAATTTTATCGTTTTATTAAACACTAGTTGTGGCCCGCGGCTCCGCCCGCGTGGAAATCTGTTCCCGTTCCCTCTTCTCATGGGAACATATTCCCGAGATAAAAAGTAGCCTATGTGTTATTCCAGACTATAATCTATCCCTATTGCAAATTTCATCCAGATCCGTACAGCCGATTTGCGTGAAAGAGCAACAAACATACATACATACATACTCACAAACTTCCGCGTTTATAACATTAGTAGGATTATGTCTATTAAAGACAGGACCCATGGCTGGTAAAGTGACTCATGGCTAAGTGGGAACCGCCTACGGAGACCATAGCATAGCATACATTCATCCCGGTTACATACGGCCATACAAACATCCATTTCCTTATATGAGTTGAGTTCTTAGTTCTGTACAAAATTTCAAATTAGGAGCTCCAGATTCCTGCATACAAATTATGCCTGGAAAATCCAGACACAATGGTACAAATTTTCAATCGCTTCTACAGAAATATCGTGTAATCGTTTAAGCATAGTAAATAATAATTTGGTATCCACCGCAGTCTGCATATTGTCGTCTAACAAGCAACCCTTGAGAGGTTGTAGGGGACTTGTGTTTTTTCGCCGCTAATATAGAAAGAGGTACATGATAAATCTATACTGTAGTTGTGTCTGTACATTAGAAATATTAAAAAACTACTCGGCTCTACTACGATTCTGAACACAACATTTTGTTTTGGAGTTCTTGTCTGTTTTTTAGCGATGGACGCAAGAACTAGTGTACGAATTTTGATGCAGTTTTTTTCTATTAGAAAGACTTAAAATTTGCCGTTTATTTGATTGCAATTGGTTAAGTAGAACCGGAGATATGACCAAATTACGATAACTGACCTCCGCGCATGCAGATCCTCGGGCATTAGCTAGTATAGATATAAAAATAGGTTTATATATTTACTAACAGCCAATAACTGTCTACGTACAATATAAATAGTAGTTTATGCAACTGTCATATAAGAATGGGTATTAAAACACGAGAGTCTGTTTGAGCATGAGGCGAAGCCGAATGCGATAATAGGTTGACTCGAGTGTTTTAATACCTAAGTTATATGCAGTTTCATACACTACTTTATCTTCACTCATAGGAAATATTGAAATTAAAAAAAGTAGGTAGGTTACAAGGAAGCGCCATTTTTTTCACAGTTCGAACTGCGCATGCGCGCGCCTTTTTTTTCATATTCAGCCTAAAACCCTAGACTAGTTTAATGAATAAAAAAAGATAGCGGTACTATAATTAGTTTTATGATACAGTTGGCGGTACTATAATAAGATTTATTTTTAATTTTATGTATATGCGTTTATAAAGTGCGTATGTATAGAATCGTCTTTGAATTCGTAATTCGAATTTTTCGATTTGAGTATAGATAAAATACTTTATTTTCTTTTGAAAATATGTAATTTTCAATAATTCTCAATTAAGTTACTTAGTTAATTTCTCTTAGTCGAAAACCAGCACCAATGTTCATCCGAATGTTATAAAAATATGATGAACTTGACATCTTTTTGTCGCAACCTTGCGGCATTTAAAATAAAAACAAAAGACTAGGTACTAATATAGACTATGAATTTTATTAAAATGACCTACTTGTACCAAATAAATGTTACTTTCTTTTTTATTTCTCGTAATTCAGACGTAAATTAAGTTTTTTTGCAAACACACTTGCACCCTTTTCCCTCAGACCCGTATCGCCTGTCAAAACGAATGGGAAATATGCGAGAAAGAGTGACTGGATAACAAGCACACACACATACACAACGCGCACATGGGGCACACGGGTACGCCATCTTGGAGCCATTCACTATCGGGAAATTTAGTTTGCGTGAAGGAACGGTAGGAATGAATAGGGGATTCAAACCGTATTTACGTTTATTCCTTCTATTTTTATTCTAATGACCAGTGGACCGGTTGATGATGGTTGAAGAAAATGTAATTTGTTTTAGCAAGATATTTCATTTATAAACATTTTAAAGGGACCAGTTTATAAGGGCCAGATCCCAAATAACGCATCAGCGTTGTTATTAATGGTGAAGTCGGGGATTACAGGGTTTTCATTCTTAGAGGTGGGTTGCGGGGAAGTAGTCGGTATGTCGATTCGAGTCCGGTGTAACCTCACCGTTAGGTCCGGTGAGATGAAACGGGATTTCTGCACTTGAACAAAGGGGGATTCACGCCACATTTACGTTTATACCGTCTATTAGTACCTACTCTAAAAAAAAATATGTTTTGTTAATGGAGTTTAGAAAAAAAAACATTGGCACTCCGGGAGTGCTGACTGAAGTGAAAACTTGAATCATCCATCCCTCCCTAAATCACTCCCTCTATCCCACCCCCCATCTCTCCCTACCTCCCTCCCTCTCTCACTTCCTAAAATCCCTAAAACCAGCACCAAGGTCCGAGCCCCTTTTTTTTACTTGCGGAAATCCCTTCGGATACCCTCCCCCACCGGCCAGCAGGGGTGGCTATGTCGTGCATGAACCGACTAAAACCGCACGGTGTCCTGCCCAAGTGTCCATTGCCGGGCACCCCGGGTAAGCCCTCGAAAGGATAACCCCAGCGCTACCAGCGGACCTTGACCGCCAGCGCTGCCTCGACAGGTCCATCCCCCTGCCATAATAATATGCTGAACTAGCTCTTTGTTGCAATCGTGCAGCACATAATATTATAAAAAGACTAGGTACTGATATAGACTATAAATTCCACATACGACCAAGAAAGCAAAAAAAAGCTAGCATTTTTAGGGTTATACGCTATTAAACTGTGGCGGAGGTAGGTGTTCTTGTAAATAAAACGCACTGATAATTCAATAAAGATTGACTGCTTATATTTTCTTAAAACGTACAGTTTATATGTGAAAATAAAGTCCCGCAAGTAGTGACGGTCTTAGCGAACTACATTCTTGTGTATACAAAATTTATTCTTGCAAGTTGCGATGACGTTAACGAACAGCATTGTATTCCGAGTGATCTTCTCTCTCTGTCTCCGTCGCACGCACCGCGCGGACCGTGTAATTCTGTGGTACGGCGTATTTCGTTTTCAGTGCTCACAGTGTTCTGACGCCGGAATGTTGTTCGTCAGAGCGGTGATATAATGCACTGTGGTACGTGAGTCCCACATCACTCCCCCTCAAGCGAAGCGCACGGAAGGTTTTACCGTTCTTCCAGACTTGGTGACGTATAGCGGCTTCTGTTTCTCTGCTTCGATAGGGGCACGTCGATCAGTATCTTCTGTCAAATCGTTATAGATGTATGCTGGCTTGAGTCGGTCGAGCGATATGACTGATGTCCGATTAGGTAGCTGTATCTTGTAGAACTTGCCACACCGCTGAATAACTTTGAATGGACCATCGTACGGTGGCGTCAACGGCGAACGAACTGTATCGTTTCGTACGAAGACATGTGTACACGTAGCGAGGTCCTTATGGATGAACGTATTTGCACCGCTGGTATTTGAACAGGTACTCTCCTTTATTGATGCCATAGTGTCTACGAGGCGGCGTACATACTGGCTCTCGTCAATACTCGTTGCTGCGGGTGCAATAAAATCCGATGGAAGACGAAGTGTAGTTCCGTAGGTCATCATAGCAGGGCTTAAATTGTTACTGCTACGTAGGGTTGTTCGTAATCCCAATAGTACAGTCGGAAGTTCTTCCGACCACTGCGTAGTAACACAACGGGCCATAAGAGACGCTTTGATTAAACGGTGCATTCTCTCGAGCTGGCCGTTACTCTGAGCATGGAAAGCCGTAGTACGAATGCGCGTAATGCCTAATCTCTTCATCAAAGCCTTGAATAATGATGCTTCAAACTGGCGACCTTGATCTGTAGTTATTCGTAATGGGCATCCAAATCTTGCTATCCAACTGTCGTAAAATGCTCGGGCGACGCTCTCAGCTGTGATGTCTATAACAGGAATTGCTTCTATCCACTTCGTACAACGGTCAATGATAGTCACCAAGTATCTATAGTTATTAGATACACAGAGTGGTCCGACGATGTCAATATGCGTATGCTCGAATCTTTCTGATGGTGGAAACTCGCCTAATGGGGTAACAACATGACGATGAACTTTTGCTCGCTGACAGCCTATGCATGCTTTGGCCCAGGTTCCGACGTCCTTGTTCATGTTAGGCCAAAAGAATTTTGCGTTTACTTGCTTCCGCGTTGTCCTTATGCCAGGATGATTCAAATCATGTTGCGCCTTGAATGCAGCAAAACGATATGAACTTGGTAGATACGGTCTCGGGCTTTTCATGGAATTCTCGCATGTGATTGGCTGACTCAATCCGGGTATGGTGACGTCGGTGAACTGTAAGTTCGTTTGTTTACGCAGTTGTTCGAGTTCCGCGTCACTTCTTTGATCACTAGCCAATTTCTCGTAGTCGATGGTAGTAGGACAACGAATATCTTCAATACGTGATAGCGCGTCCGCAACTGGGTTGTCTTCTCCATTCACATATCTGATATTTGTGCAGAACTGACTGATGAAATGTAACTGACGTTCTCGGCGGGGTGTGTCACTGCTATTCGCTTGACGTGTTAACGCGTAGACAAGTGGCTTGTGGTCAGTGTACACAGTAACTTTACAGCCTTCTATGAGTCGCCGGAAATGTTTAACAGCAGCGTAGATCGCTAACAATTCGCGGTCATATACGCTGTAGCGCTGTTGAGTCTTGCTCATCGCCTTTGAAAAGTACGCGAGAGGCGTCCACATGTTGTTGATCTTCTGTTGTAACACTGCGCCGAGACTGAAATTTGACGCATCAGTCATAATGCCGAGCTCACTGCCAGGAACGGGATGTACTAATTCCGTAGCTTCTATAATGCTTTGACGGCACTTTTTAAAAGCTAATTCGGAGTCTGGAGTCCACTCTATAGCAGTTTTGTCATTGCGCTTCCGGTTATGAAGAAACTTGTTTAATTCCACCTGCATTTCAGCTTGGCCAGGTAAGCAGCTCCGATAAAAATTGAGCATGCCAAGGAAGCGACGTAGATCAGCTACTGTCTTTGGTTTTGGATAATTTGCTATGGCTTCCGTCCGTTCCTGTGTCGGTTTTATACCACTTGATGAGACTTCGTAGCACAGGAAGTTAATTTTCGTCTGACCGAATTGACATTTTTCAATGTTCAACATAACACCGTGTTCCTTAAGCCGTTGTAGCACTTGGTGTAAGAGTAGTTTGTGGCTTTCTTCACTCTCTGACGATAACAGGATGTCGTCAACAAAACAGAAGCAGTTGTCTATACCTCGTAGTACTTGATGCATAAATCGTTGGAATGTTTGACTAGAGTTCCGTAAACCAAATGTCATTGACCTGAACTGGAATAGGCCAAAAGGAGTTATAATGGCCGTCTTCTGTGCGTCTTGTTCAGCTATTGGGATCCAGTAGTAAGCCATCTTGAGGTCTAACTTCGAAAACAGCTTCATTTTATGCAGCTGGTATGTGAAATCTTGTATGCGAGGTATAGGGTATCTGTCAGGTAGAGTGACCGCATTCAGTCTGCGGTAGTCTCCACATATGCGTAGTCCTCCATCCTTCTTCTGTACCACATGGAGTGGGCTTGCCCATGGGCTTTTCGAGGGCTCGCAAATCCCCAACTCCATCAGATGTTCAAACTCTGCCTTTGCTGCTTTGTACTTCTCTGGTGGCAGAGGACGAGCTCGTGCATAAAGTGGTGGGCCAGATGTTTCGATGTGATGCACGACGTCATGTTTTGCTGGCTCCTTCAGGCTGACAGGTCTTAGCACCTCCGGATATAGTTTCAATATATCGTGATACACTTGATCGGAGCTGATAAGGTGTACTGAGTCGAAAACAGCAGTAACTTCTAACGCGTCGACTGATAGCTCGGTGAGATTGTCGATAAGTTTCTTTCGACTGAGATCGACCATCAACTTATAGTGGCGCAAGAAGTCTGCTCCCAAGATAGATGTTTTCACGTCTGCTACGATGAAACGCCAAGTGTAACAACGCCGAAGTCCAAGGTTGAGTTTCAGAGTTTTCTCACCATACGTATTGATTGGCGTGTTATTAGCAGCAAACAATCTGTAGGCACTTGTAGTTTTGGTACTTCTTCGCGTTGTGGCAGCTAACACGGAGATGTCGGCGCCGGTATCCACAAGAAAACGTTCTCTCGTGTTACGATCGAAGACACAGGCGGTTAGTTGTTACGGGAACATCGACGTCCGCCACAGTCGATGTTGCAGCTAGTTTAAAGATGGCGATGGCGACGCTTGGTTCTTCTTTCTTCTACAGCACGGTGACTCACATCGCCTCGCCTTGTCACCAAAGCGATAGTGAAATCTGCATTCCCATTTTGGATCTCCGGGCCCGACTGCAGATTTACTATTCTCACGGGATTGTGAACGTGAGCGATAGGGTTGGCGGCCTCGCTGGTATCGGTGTGTAGAGCGACTGCGCAGCTCCGCTACTTCTAGGTCTAATTTTTCAATTTTCTTAGTTAGGACTTGTAACTGCGCTAACATCACTGCATCTGTTGATGTTGTAGATACTGCAGCGACGGTAGGGGGCTCCGAGTATTCTACCATTTTGTCGGCCATAGCAGCTAGTGTATCTAGCGATGATTCGGTGTTTACCGACAGCACGACTCGGATTTGCGTAGGAATATGATTCAGCCACTCAATGCGAAGTCCTTCATCGGTGATCATGCCGCTGCCTAGTTCTCGCATCTTCCGCAACAATTGGGATGGTTTTTGATCGCCCAACTCGAGACCACTGATGAGCTTCTGGAAATTCTTGACCTCAGATTTATCGTATACAGTTAGCAGACGATTCTTCACTGCATCATATTTGTTTGAAGCTGGTGGGTTGAACAGTATATCCGTAATATGTTGCAAATCGGCGGCTTGTAACTGTTGCAGAACATATCGAAACTTCTGGTCGTCTGAAGTCTTCAGAGGATCCACGACGGCTTCCAATTGGATAAACCAGGCTCGTGGAATCTCTCGCCAAAACGGTAACAGTCTTGATTGTATAGATACTGCTGCTAGCTCTGGAACGATCTTCGCCTCTGGAGTAGTACTGGTACTTGGGTTCACCGGATCCCTGGAGTTTTCTTCTGACATCTTGATGTTATATGGAGCACGTCGGTATATAGATCACGTCGGTATATAAATCACGTCTGTATATAAATCACGTCGGTATATAAATCACGTCGGTATATAAATCACGTCGGTATATAAATCACGTCGGTATATAAATCACGTCGGTATATAAATCACGTCGGTATATAAATCACGTCGGGGTCACCAATGTGGCGGAGGTAGGTGTTCTTGTAAATAAAACGCACTGATAATTCAATAAAGATTGACTGCTTATATTTTCTTAAAATGTACAGTTTATATGTGAAAATAAAGTCCCGCAAGTAGTGACGGTCTTAGCGAACTACATTCTTGTGTATACAAAATTTATTCTTGCAAGTTGCGATGACGTTAACGAACAGCATTGTATTCCGAGTGATCTTCTCTCTCTGTCTCCGTCGCACGCACCGCGCGGACCGTGTAATTCTGTGGTACGGCGTATTTCGTTTTCAGTGCTCACAGTGTTCTGACGCCGGAATGTTGTTCGTCAGAGCGGTGATATAATGCACTGTGGTACGTGAGTCCCACAAAACTATTGTTGCAATATAGTTTAGACTTCTTCATTATCAGCTATTAATCATTCACGCAGAGTAAAGTACTACCCCGAGTATACTATCGTGAGGGATACGTAATTTGTCTGTCGATTTAGCGCGCCGCTTATTTTGGCTACCCCAGAAAGAGTGAAATCGGGTAGCTACTGAAATAAATGTCTTGTAGCCTTGCTTTCGTAGGGAGGGGACAGTATCGGTATTATATTTCGATGAATATCGGTATTACTGCCAATGTGCCTCTTGCTTGACACCATAGTTCCGTCTATGGTACGGAGCGAGAGTGCATGGGATTCTGTCTATTCTGCAAAAGAGACTGCGAAAATGGTACGAGAGAGGACCAGCATTTCCTTTCCTGTAGAAGGGTTTTAGTGGTGGTAGAAATTTGATGACACAAATTCACACACAAAGTCACAAAATTCGGCCGGGTTGGTACCACCGTGCACGATTGTGAAAAACCCTCCATAGTAGGTAATCAAATTTCGGTTTAATTGCGTTCAGGGGTCAGCAAGTGCATAGCCGGGCAGGGGGATTGTGGTCGCAGCACTAGTGGAACCGGTGGGTGTCACGCGGTGCTGCGACGACAATCCTCTTCTGATGAGGCCGTCAAGCTGAGTGCCACCATTGTTAACATGGTATGTGTATGTAATGGTGACCCTCTTTCTTGGACTTTACCTTCAGCTTACCATCAGGCGAGGTGAAGTCAAATTGACGTGTCCTAAATATAAAAAAAAAGAAAAAAAAAGGTATACTTGGCGTCGTCGTAGAAAAGCCCTAGCAGAAGCAAGACTGCTATGGTAATGCGACGTGATCCGTGTGCATCTCTTTTCTCTCCGAATTTTACGGCAGGACCATCTGAATTATAACTGGTGATCAAATTCTACTAAAGTTCCGGAAGAGTTCCTTTCTAAGGTATACCCGGAATCCCTGGTAAAAGATTCACGTAAATGCTATACCACGTGGAGGTTTTAGTCAGTCCTGATAATAGCCACTCCATCGCTAGCCCCGGTGAAGAGAAGGGTACCCCAACGGGTACACGGAGGGATTTCCCACACCTACAAAAAGGTCTTACTCTTTATTCTATTTGTACTTTTATAGGGTTGGCAACGCAGTAGTATGTAAGGCAACTAGTTATTCTGTACACGAAGATCTAACCACAGCCGGTGCTTGTTAAAATGTGTAGGTATTCTTAAGTTTCCTAGTCGATTAACACTTACAACACGCATTCATGTATCGTTTACAGCCATCTACATGCATATGCAATTACCTGTAATTATGTATAGTCGTAATCATAACTCACGCATACATATTGATGATCTCACACTATGAAATTACTGTATCTTTATACATAGATTAGTAGAAAATATTTTTATCTTTTTAGTTTCAAATGTGGTAAGGGGACCTAATGGAACCATTTAACCCATAGTGAGCAACTTCTATGTATTAAACTAGACAAGTTGTTCAGAACAAAAATCGTATCACGTGAGGACGAATTCTGAATTTTGAACTTATAACTAGACTCAGAAACTTGATAAATGAGTTAATGAATTTTGACACCTTTCTGTAATATCATCTGTATGACAGTTACAAAAAGTCAAGTATTGTTGCTGGTCAACTACAGAGGCTATTGACAGTGAGGTGATTATGTTGTGTGAAAAACAACGTGATGTGCCATCACGAGGGTCAAAGGACTGCCCTTTCTGTCCTGTCCTTTGTGTCCTTTCCGTCTGTTCCCTTTTCGCTCAAGCGAGTAAAAGGTTTTAATGATTACGCAGAATGAGCTGAAACGTTACTGTGTTTTACTACACGTTTTATTCCAATGCCTAATATTGGTGTAAACTGCCAACTGCAATATCAATATCTTTTTATCTAAACACTAAGACTGTAGTAATGGACGTTAATTATTTAATTTCATTACATATACGTGCCTACAGTTAGCTTGTTCGTTGCAAATTATTTACAAAAACAAAGGAAACATACCTCATAAAGTTGATTTATATCGCTTTATAATGGTAATTGTGGCAAATAACCTGAATAACTTGAAATCAATGTGCATACACTACAGTTTCTACCTACAATGTAGGTTGAAACTAAGTACGTCATTGAGATATGTAGTAGCGGTTCCTATTAAATAGCAAATTCATGAATTAATAAGATTATGTACCTTTTTTTCGTGCGGAAATCCCTTCGGATACCCCCTCCCCCCGTCGGCCAGCGGGGCGGTTATTTCGAGCTTGAACTGACTAAAACCACACGCCGTCTCGGGTCTTAACACGCCGGGGTGTAAGGTTGCCCATAGAGCATATTCCTCGCAACTAACTCTAAGTCTAGCGATGATATATAGCCTTTAAAACCTCCCTTGATAAATGGGCTATCCAACATAAAAAGATTTGTTTAATTTGAACCAGTAGTTCCAGAGATCAGCGCATTCAACCAAACAAACAAACTCTTCAGTTTTATAATAATATTTAAAAATATAATTATAAATAAGTATAGATAAATATAGATATGAGTTGAATCAACGTTCCAAACAAGCCCTCATTTTTTTTATATACCACTAAGGTGGCAGACAAGCACGCGGCCCACCTGATGGGAAGCGGTTACCGTGGCCTATGGACGTGTGCAATACCAGTGGCGTCACACTCGCGCTGCCGACCCTGTAAAGGAAAGGGGATGGGAAAGGAGTTTGGGAGGGGATGGGAAAGGATTTATGGAGGGGATGGGAAAGGAGTTTGGGCTCCGGCACTCTCACTCACCAAACGGAACGCAACAGTTCAAATACTGTTACTTGGCGTCGATATTCTGTGAGAGGGTGGTGCTTCCCCGGTCGAGTCGGCCCATTCATGCAACGGCCAAAATGACTGTTGCTTGACTCTACCACCAAGTACCTCATGTTAACATTGGAACAATAATATTTTGTAATTTTTTGCCCACTGTGAGATTACCTAGGGTTCTACTGATGCGAAAAAATCGACAAATAATATAATATTCTATAGTTTAGATAAAATAGTACTTATCTATAAAATGTTAAGTATTTAACAAAATTATATGTCTAACTGTTTTCACTATCCTCATAACGATTTCCCAGTTGCATCCAAATTTTGCACTTTTCCGGAAGCAACTGCCGTCTGACCTCAAAACCCAAAGTCTGCGCCAGCGCATCGTTATTTAGCAGGCGTGGTTAGTTTGGGCCTCTAAGATGCTTGTAGGGACCTCTCCACCCCCGTAATCTATACATATAAATAAAATTGGAGTGTCTGTTTATAATATTGAAATAACCGTCTTTTACTACATGTATATGAGTATATATACGGTACATACACCAAAATATATTTTTTATTAACAATTTTTGTCTGTCTGTCTGTTTGTTCCGGCTAATCTCTGAAATGGCTGGACCGATTTTGACGGTGCTTTCACTGGCAGATAGGTAATGTTACAAGGCGTAACATAAGGTACTTTAATTTTAGAAAAAAAAATTAGGGTTCCGCGCAAAAGAACCAAAAAGTCGCGGGCACAGCTAGTATAAATATAATTCAAAACTGTATTAACAAATATTTTTTATAGAATATTATTTTCAATAATTATTGATTGAAACTTTTTATCGATATTAATCATGTAAGCACATCACTGCTGCACACGGAAACGCTCCGCGCTGGGGCGTACAATTTCAGGGCCACTATAAATGTGTACAGTTTTGTTTCTGACATTCCACCATCAATAACGTTTTTCGTAAAGCAACACCAGACGTTTCCTTTTATTTATCGAGCATTGAGCATGACTCACTACTGAGTTATACTTAATACTTAGGGTTAACTTCGATGTTCGTGATAAATATACCATTGGCGTTCATAAATGACGTTGAAGGAACAAACTGGTTATATTCATTGTTTGTTTCCTGTTCTGTAGCAGGCAATCATGAATTCATTTACCTAAGGATATAATATATGTGTATTCGTAAGTCGCTTAGCATCTCCATCTATGTGCGAGTCGGACTCGTGCATACATAGAACTGGTGGTAGAAATTTGATGACACAAATTTGTCACAAAATTCGGCCGGGTAGCTACTGTAGCGTCCGGGGGTTGGACGCCACAATACCTCGTGTTGATGAAAAGATAAACACAAGGGTTAAACTTTAAATTATCATTTATTGAAATAACAAAGCTTCCTATATCGAGTTTAGGGAGGTTTTTACGCGAATATATTTATATTTAAACGAACTGTAGGGAATCGCGGATTCTGCTCAGGGATTGAGCCTACATTCAGTACACTTGTGTCTTCTCTGCGGTCGGCGGGCGAGGGCGGCGCCCCAAGTCGCCCGCTGTCAGCAGCTTGGTCCGCCAAGCAATTGTTTTTCTTCCCTAGACTTATTTCAAAAGTATAATCTTTAGTTTTAAACTCTGACACATGATGGCCAGGTCAATGAACTGTAGTGATCGAACGAGGTCGGAACACTACAGTACTACCGTGCACGATTGCGAAAAACCCTCCATAGTAATCCAATTTCGGTTTGATTGCGGTTAGGGGTCAGCAAGTGCATAGCCGGGCAGGGGGATTGTGGTCGCAGCACTAGTGGGACCGGTGGGTGTCACGCGGTGCTGCGACGACAATCCTCTTCTGATGAGGCCGTCAAGCTGAGTGCCACCATTGTTAACATGGTACGTGTATGTAATGGTGACCCTCTTTCCTGAGACTTTGCCTTCAGCTTA
Source organism: Cybosia mesomella (assembly GCA_946251805.1). Taxonomy (NCBI): domain Eukaryota; kingdom Metazoa; phylum Arthropoda; class Insecta; order Lepidoptera; family Erebidae; genus Cybosia; species Cybosia mesomella. The sequence continues at coordinate 26,710,513 of OX276401.1, forward strand.
CCATCAGGCGAGGTGAAGTCAAATTGACGTGTCCTAAATATAAAAAAAGTACTTTTTATAACGTCTCGGGACCTATCGCGATTAATATAGAACTTACTTTTGCCGACGTTTCGGATGCTATATTAATCGCGATAGGTCCCGAGACGTTATAAAAAGTATGAATTTACATCGCGATAGTTTAAAAATAACATATATAATGGTATAACAGACTGCCTCTGTGGCGTAGCGGTAGTGCATTCGACTGCTACGACAGGAGGCGCGGGTTCGATTCCCGCTCAGTGCAAATAATTGCATGCATAAATATGTCTATTTGCATTGGTCTGGGTGTTTCTATGTATAATATGTATGTATTTACAAAAAGTATATAAGTATGGTTATCCGCATTCTGGATCCCAAAACACAAGCTAGTTAAACTATGCTTACTTTGGGACTAGAAAGCGCTGTGTAGAATGTCGTAGAATATTTATTTATTTATTTATAATATGTGTATATGTGTATTCGTAAGTCGTTTAGCATCTCCATCTATGTTCGAGTCGGACTCGTGCACGAAGGGTTCCATACCATTATTTTTACAACATTAGACACTATATTATAACCTTTCAACCATCTAAATATATCAATTCAAGCGTCTGCCTGTTGTCTTTATTAATATCGAGCAATTACGGCAAAAAATCACGTTTGTTTTATGGTAGCCCCATTTAAATATTTACCTACTTTATTCTATTTTTAGTATTTGCTATTATAGCGGCAACAAAAATATATTATATTCGGGTCATGGGATACAGCCTGGTGACAGACAAACAGACAGTGGAGTCTTAGTAATAGGGTTCGTTTTTTCCCTTTGGTTACGGAACCCTTAAAATGAAAGTAAAATTTAATATTGTTAAACACTCCGCAATAAATTACGTATGTTTAATTGAATTATAGTTTCTAATTAAAATTAAAAAGAAAATTACTCCACCACATTAAATCGTAGGTATGAGTTATTGAGGGGTGCTTGGTTGGGGACCTCCACGCGGTGCACCCTGGGCAACGGAGACGGCAGCGCCTCTCTCCTAGGGCGGGAGAGACGCTGCCGCCTACGGCCAACTCCGACCGAGGCGAGGACGGCCCTGTTGAGGGCTGTTCGGAAGCTTTCCACGTGTCCCTCTGACTAGCAGATGGCACAGTGGAGAGCAAGTAAGGGGGCCATCTCGAAACCGGAGATGGCCCAGGGTCAGTCGGGGTGCGAGGGATATGCTCTATGGGTAACCTTACACCCCGGCGTCTTAAGACCCGAGACGGCGTGCGGTTTTAGTCGGTGCAAGCCCGACATAACCGCCCCCGCTGGAGACCCCCCGCTCTCCAGCGGGGGCGGTATCCGAAGGGATTTCCGCACGAAAAAAAAAAAAAAAAATTGTATGAGTTATTGAAATTTAGCTGTTGCTAGTGCTTCCACACGCGTGGAATTAGCCTAAGTACCGTTTTTTTTTTCGTTCGGAAATCCCTTCGGATACCCCCCCCCCCCCCCCGCCGGCCAGCAACAGGGCCGTCCTCGCCTCGGTCGGAGTTGGCCGTAGGCGGCAGTGTCTCTCCCGCCCTAAGAGAGAGGCGCTGCTGTCTCCGTTGCCCAGGGTGCACCGCGTGGAGGTCCCCAACCAAGCACTCCTAGCCTAAGTACCTATGTGCAATTCCAGACGATGATCGATCACTGTACCTACCAAATTTCAGCCAGATCCGGTCAGCCGTTTGAGTGCGAAATAAACATTCAAACAGCTTCCTAACTTTCACATTTATGATAATGCTAGCTGACTCAAACTCTTTTCCGCCTTAGAATCAAGTTTTGTTGGCTAATTTATTATTAGGTGAATTTATTTCGTGAACGTCTCATATTTTGTTTGATTTTTTAATTTTGATTATCTAAATATGGCCCCCTCGGGATACTGTACCTGTATAGGCACTTCAAAGCCATTGAAGGCCCGGTGTCAGCCGGAGTGCGAATGAATTGCCTTATTTGACCACCTTACACCGACACCTTATTAGAGAACCAAGATGGCATGCGGTTTTAGTCGGTTTGAATCCAACATAACTAACCGTGGGGATAACAGCAAAAAACACAACTAGGCACAGTATAAGTGTCTCAAAAAAAGTGTAAGAGGTAAAAGGCGTAAGGCATAATCAAAGCAAAATCGTACGTATCGTTGCGATCACAGAGCAAAACCGCTTTGAAAGTGAAAGTATCAAAAAAGATAACTTTTTTTTTATTGAAGTATTTGCTTACTTAGCTTTGCTTTGGGCATCAGTAGCGAGTCGGTTTTAAATTGTAACCCACCCCACATTTGAAAAATAGCCTATTCAAATAAATACAACGTTTATCCAATATCACAACATCTTTAGAAATATATTAAGTATCGATACGAAACCCATCAACTTCAATAAGAGAAGTATCTAAGCACGAATAATAACTGATATGATATTTGTACAATGACAAAAATGAAGCCACTTAATATAATACATATAATTCTGGACGTTTATACGAATTGAGGACGTCTATAGCCGATATTATAGGTTTATATTGGTTTACACGCCGAGAATTTCATAGAATTCCAACATTCGCTGACATGGAAAAATGAATATTATTAAAATACGACAGCACACAGTCGCACTTGGTAATAGTGATGTACTCCGATGAATTTCGGAGCGCGGATATTTTGCTCTCTACTGCGGATAAGTCATAAAATAATCATCAAGTCAGTAATTTAGAATGTTGTTGTAAGTGTTGTTGTGTCGTGTTGTGAGAGTCGTCAGTTGACAGTGAAAATAATTTAGTTGAATTTCAACAGAATTAGGTTTTGTTTTAATCTTCTTAATTTATTTTCCTATTTTTGGTGAAATCCGTTCTTAGGTGGAAGTTTAACTGTTCCGTTTCCTGTAGACGGGGTGAAGGGTTTTTACAAGTATAATTAATTACTATGGCACCATCGGAGGCAAACCAGAAGACGTTTTACTGGATCTGGACGCCTTAGTTCCTAGCCTTAGAGACCTGGGTCTGGAGGTGAATCCCTCGAAGTGCGAGTTCTTTCCCTGTGGCACTGAGGCTCGAATCCACTTTTCTCGTTTTAATTCTATTCTCCCTGGCCTCAAGGAACTTTCTTCTTCTGACTTCAACCTTTTAGTTTCACCAACATTTCTTTCTGCAGTTCCTGAGGCCATCACTGGTCGAAAGCAGCTTCTCCTTACCGTTCACGAACGCCTGAAAGGTCTCTCCGCGCACGTTGCGATTGTCTTATTTCGCATGTGCTTCGCTGTCCCGAAGGTCAATTATTTGTTGCGAACCGCCCCAACTCGGCTCTATCCAGAGTAAATGGTGAGAAAACCCAGAGGAGTTGGGGCAGGGATTCCAAAATCCTTATTAAGGAAATTGGTCAAAGGCTCCAAGAAACGACTGGGGACTCTCGTTCCGGATCGTTTCTGATGCAAAGGCTGGCCATCGCAATCCAGCGTGGAAACGCGGCGAGTGTGATGGGCACTATAGCACTAGGAACGGGCGGGCGGGTTATTTTTAGATTAAAACAATTGTGACTTACTTTTGTATTTATAAAAGCTTATTTATAATAAAATCAATTACTAATTATTATTATTGTATGAATTGCAATTCAATCGTGCAACCGCCACGTTGTTCTTGGATCAACCTACGTACCAAGTAATTTCACCAGTGGATGTGGTAGTCTTCGCACAAAAAGTAGTTTAAACCGGATCTGGAATTAAAAATTATTACAAAAATAAATACAACTTAAAATAAATTTGTGAACAACTTTAATTTTTTGAATTTTTATTCTGTTTTCCTAACTTTTGGGAGTTTTTAAATCTTATCGTTATACATTATATTGTACGCTAGGGTGATAAACTAAAACTTAAGAACGAATACTTTCGGATAATAATAATATACACATCCCTATACACAACATGTCGCACTCACACATCAATGTATGCTTATTCCGCCGAATGTCACATTCATAGGTAAAAATTCAACATCGAGATATGACGTTACCCTTTCTTTATCAAAAACTAACACACGTGCGGTCATAACAAGGTTTTCGCTATAGATATACGACACTCACACATTTACGTTATTATGCTAGAAAGCAACTTTGAACTGTTTCGTAACGTAATACGTTTCAAATTTGCAAGAAACAATACAATTTTCTTCTAACAGTCACTCCAGAGAATAATAAACTATATTTAACACACGTAAAGTTACTTATTTGAAAGCCTTGGGTGTAGCTTACTGCTTTTTGCCACGAACGCTTCTAATAATATCCTCACTGGAGGATATTCAAAAATATACAGTATTGCAATTATTGTAGGATGATATTCGTTTGAAGAAACTTGTGATTGAAAATATCGCGTGGCGCGTGGGTGAATTCATAACGCAACAATAGTGTCCGAATGGGGTTGTTAGTTTTCGGCCGACTGCGCATCACTTTCGCGCACATTGAAAGATGGCGGACTCTAAAGCCCGCGTCGCGCCATTTTGGAGACATTTGACAATTTAGCCTCAGAATAAATAAAATTTTCGGTAGAAAAGCAATATTTGATCAATACTCAGTGAAGGTACGTTGATGCTTAATAATTTTATCTTGTGAGCAGGTAAGTAACGCAACACTACTTATAATAAAATACTTAACGTTCAGATTCTATTTTGAACATAGATTTTTTTAGTGATGTGACATGCAGTATGTGACATGTACCTATGTGACTAAAGTAATCAAGTTCGAGCATGACATTTTGTACATTAATTTCAATAGCGCCAATTCAAATCGCACCAATATTATCTCGAAGCTCTCTATAAATTTAGGTACAGTGCTAAATTAGTCTCCCATCAAATTAATCAATTCTTAAGTTTATAATTAAGCATCGAACTGTTTTCGTCCAACCCGAAGCATATTGACTTTGTGAATATACTATGTTACCATGTATAATTAACACATTTTATGAACTAAATTAGCTAACTTTCAATTAATTTTATAGTTTGTAGGTGAAATAAATACCGATTGGACATTAAATGCCAAAAAAGTTAACAATCGGTCTCAGAAGTTACATCCCAAACTCGAAAATCATAATTTAAAAATTGCAAATCAAGCAACCTCCTGACAATAATTTAACCACATTAATTGATTGGAACTAAGCTTAAATAAGTGTTCTAAATAGGTATTGCGCTTTAAAAAATGTAACGGGTGGCAGCCATGGCCTGAAATTTAAAAAAATAATAAAATAATGTGGAACTATATAGGTCATCGCCCACGTTGCCCAGGGTGCACCAAACTTGGAGGTGATCCAACCAGTCGCACCCCAATATGCGTAGTACCTTTTTTCTTTCGAATTGCACCCTGGGCAACGTGGGCGATGACGCATCATAAATTGCTCCTCTGGAGTAGATGGCGTCAACGTCAACGGCCAAGAGTCTGACCAACCGGCCGTTTTCAGGGCCAGCTGACCCCATTGCACGAGGGGGTCGGGGTATGGCGGGCCTGCAAGGCCCGTGGGGGGACGTGGTCGCTCCAGGTACCCCTCTGCTGTTATCAGAGGGGACACTGCGAATGGCCCAGGGTCAGTCGGAGTGCGAGGGATATGCTCTATGAGTAACCTTACACCCCGGCGTCTGTAGACCCGAGACGGCGTGCGGTTTTAGTCGGTTCAAGCCCGACTTAGCCGCCCCCGCTAGCCGGCCCCCCGCCGGTATCCGGTATCCGAAGTATTTCCGCACAGAAAAAAAAAAGGTACTACGCGTATTTGAGAAAAGAAAAATTAAACTGAGGAAACACTTATCTTGCCAAGGTATCTACTGCATATAAAAATATCTAAACTACATAATGTTCTTTTTTGTTTCAGGAACATTGAAGAACAAAAAGCCTTAGAACTCAGCACACATTCTACAAACAACTACTGTTCAGTACAAAACCAACAGATATTACTCCTAAATATCTACCAGCTGTTGCCCTCGATTTCATCCATAGTATATAGCTATATGGACCTAGAATAATCATTTATTTCAGTTTTCTCTTCTTAGTTATATTAAACTATGAAGCAATTTCCATTCCCCTGAGAGGTAGAATTTCAAAAATCGTTTCATAGTATTGACCTACGCTATGACAGGGAACTCTATGCAGAATTTCATTAATTTAACTAGACTAGCTTGGATAGACTGGATGTGGAAACTGTGGAAAGTGAGGAATCGGACGCTATCAGTGCTATGGCGCCATATTGGGAGAGCCCTCTATCCAGCAGTGGATTACAATAGACCAATTATTTAAATTAGACTGCTGACTGGCAACTCACTTTCTGCAGAGGCAATAAGTAGGTATACCTATACTTGGTGTATATGCTCCATCAAGGCCTTTGGTGCCAAACCAACCTTATCTGCAAGTTGGTACCCCTGTTCACTGACGACTGTTCACTGACGAACGAGATTCTGGCGCAGGTTTTCCTCTCGGTTGAGAGGTCAGACGGCAGGCGCTCCCATAAAAGCTGAATAAGCCATACCAAGAGTAGGAGGTGTAAGCGGCAACAACATTAAGATGATGGCTAATTAATAAGAAAGAAAGTAATTTAATAAATGTCGTTACCACCAAACGGCTGTGTATTGTTCGAAATTCAAATAAAAATCAATTATATTTAAGAAAGGTAAAAATCACGTCTTGAATATAAAATGCAAACCAACTAAATAATAAAAGCTCTTTGGAAACTGTTATAAAATTATTAAATTACACCCTTCCATTGTACGTAAATTTGAATAAATTATAAGCACAATGCATTCCGAATGTTCCCAGGATGTATTGGAGTCATCTTTTATAATAAACCCAGGGCTTAACCCTTTCATCGCTGTGATGCATTTTGTGATAGTAACAAGACTATTATTAATTTCTTAGCATTATTATCTGGTTGAAGTTTGCGATGCAAGAAATTTCACTTAGTGTAATAAAAATTTGCGATGTATAAGTCCACGGTTTTTTTATTTTCTCCAGATATTTAAAATATATTCGTTTATATTGAAATTATCTAAAGGTACTATTATAAAATTGTAAACTAGTCGTGGAGACATATAACATTGGAGATATTAGAAAAAAACTTAGGTTATGTTATATGAATGATTCTAATCACGAAGATATTCTTTTGGAATTCTTGTCTGTTTGTCTGTTTGTTCGCGGTGGACGCAAAAACTACTGAAGTGACTTTGGTGCGGATTTTCTATTAGAAAGCTTTATAATCTGCCGTATGTTTTATTGCAATTGGTTAGCAAGAACCGGAGATATAACGAGATATAAGGTAGGTAATAATTATAACCCACATTTCATCTTCTGTTTGCAACCTCCTATTGCCGTTAACCAGCCATTGCGCCACTGACCAAAAAATAACTAATAATGTAGTTTTCATATAAGTAAATTGTTGAAAGAACGGCAGCCGTTATGCGTTAAGCCTCAAAAAATCAAAGACATAGAAATAGCTAGTATAGCTATTATAAACATTTTTTTACTGTTCTAATACTTTTTATTGAGCAACTAACCCTCCACTTTCGATTTCGGGTTGCTTTTTTCTTACTTCCGGAACTTCAGACATCTGTGCGACAAAAAATGACATACACTATACAAAGCACATATTATTCTAATTATGCATAGACCGACAACGTGCTCTGACAAGTAAAAAAATAATAAAAAGGTCGGTAAAGGGTTAACTTTTTGCTTTACGATTGAAAGCGAACACTTTTATATTATGCAAATGAAGGTGACATTTGCATATGTTTTTTTTTCACCTAAAGAAAAATCACGCACATCTGTCGTTGTACCATTTCCTACTTTAGTTTGCATTATAATAGTTCAGTGATGGATAAAATATTTTGTTTTATTTGAATTTAACAGGAAGTTTTTCAAAATAATTAAATAAATACGTGAGGAAGTCTCTGGAGCCCTGTACTCTCCACCGGTAGCTTGGCGATACCGGTGGACCGCTATGTTTTATATTTTCAAATATATATATTTATTTATTGTGTTTAGATATATAATTTATAAATTGTAAGACGAATAATGAAAATAAATATAAGGGATCGATTCAACCCGGTCAAAGTAGAAGGCTGATGGATAAAGGCAGCGCAACATCACTCGTTCTGGAAGTTTTTGAGAGGGAAATATTTGGTAATGTTCGCCTCATAATTGTGTACTTCAAACTAAAGTACTAAAAAGTAACTTCAAAGTAATGAAGAAGTGTAAAATGTACATGCTACTAATATTATAAATGTGAATGTTTGTGAGGATGGATATATGAACGTGTGTTGATATTCTGTCACATAAAAGTGGTTGAATGGATCTGCATGAAATTTGGCAATGAGATGGATGAATTATAATCTGGAATAGCATTATAGACTACTTTTTATACCGTCAATAGGTTCATGTGAACTTCCACAACCCAAACCAGGTAGCCAGACCAGACTTAGAGAACTAGACGGCCACATTCTATCATCGCACGGCTGTGACAGAGAATTCATCCGCACATGTTGCAACTGGCATACAGTGAGGGATGAAAGAAACTTCATTCCGCGCACGCTCAAACCGTGGAATGATCTCCCTGCTGTGGTTTTCCCAAGCGTCTACAATATGGAGTTCAACAAAGAGGGCATTAGAAGATTTCAAGAGAGTCGGCAACGCTCGTGTGCCGCCCCTGGAGTTCCACACGTCTATAGGCCACTGTAACCCGTTCCCATCAGGTAGGCAGTGTGCTTGCCTGCCACCTTAGTGGCATAAAAAAAAAACTAGATCTAGAAAAAAAAACTATCTTTGGCCGCTTTAAGGGGGATCTTATTGACAAGTATTCATCACATTATTTTATTGGCATTATTTACCCGTAAAGATACTTTAGGGGAAAAAATATGTGGCATCATAAGAACCTATATGCCATATAATATACCTACGTATATGGAAGTCATATGACGCCACATATTTTTGGAGAATGCTTTATTACCCTTATTTACGCTTATTTAAAGGAGTATATTTCCCAAAAATGACAGGCCAATGACCACAGAAATGCGGGGCTGGACTAAGAGTATGACTTTACTTAATATTAATACATCGAATATATGAGACTATTAATTTTAAAACCTATCCCTGTATCATATTCTAAGAAATAAACTTACTTATTACTGGTTGTGTGAAAGTGGAATCGAGTATTTAATGTCCAAATCACAGCGGGGTATAAAATTTTGTAAACAATCACCCATATGGATTAGAAATGATTGTGTGGTGATACCTCAGGTGTTCCAAGCTTTCATAAGTGAAAGTGATCGCTTACTATCAGGTGGGCCAAGTACTTTTATTTGAATTTAATAATACCAAATAAAATATACTCAATTACCATTTTTACAACAATAAAAAATAAGCCAGTGAAACTCAACACATCATTCCTTGATAAAAAAAAATACAAATTACTATAGTGCAATGAAATTATGCTACAAGCTATGCTAATTTTAAAAGAGTAACTTCGATAAAAAATACAAAAGTAATTAGAAATATGTCGTAAACGTTAGATGCCTATCGGACACTTACTGGTACCATAGACAACAAGATGGACAGATAAAAATAATATATCATTAAAGACAATTATGCTGTCCCCGACTGTGTTACGGAAGTTAAATATTACGGTGCGCGCATCGCATGGGTTACAACTCTTACAACGTAACATTCGAATTCCAACGTTATCTCGTGCGTATAAAGTTAAATTACCCTTGTCTGGAAATACACTTAAGTGGTTATGAAATAATATGGTTTTTTCTAAGTCCGTAGGCTATCTAACCCTTCCTTAATGCTATCGTGTCAGCTTTTTCCTGTTGTCTATTTTATTGTACGGTGTATTATTATAGACGGAAATAGCTCTGGGGTCTTAACGACCGCTTTTAAACGGTGGACGTGTTAAACGAACGTTATTTGGTTGATGTGATTGTTTTGACCTAGGACGTGTCTAGGTGGCTCAGTTGGTCAGAGTATTCCGCCTGTAAGGAACTGGTCGCGGGTCCACCTAAATCTATAGGAAAAGTTAAGATTCTAATTGCTTCAATCAATGTCATTGCAGAAGACACACACAATATGAGCCAAAACACACACACACACACACACACAAATACAAATCATATGAATAGTTTACAATACTTCAGTGAACAAATGAATGTCCACGCACACACACGAGTATATTATTAAAATAATAACTATCTACAGTACCCGACTTTATATTTGGTAGATTGGGAAGGAGAGTGGGAGGGTTAGAGTCCGGCTAAGATCAGCTTTCTCTATCGCACTGGTATGTCTACAACTTGCCATCTTTTAAGAGTAGTTAAAAACCGAAGCTATAGTTTTAATATTATATACATAACATAACATAACTTCACGCCTGTATCCCCGAAGGGGTAGGCAGAGGTGTATAACACACCCACGATTCGCCAGTTATGTTGAGGTCCCAATGTAATAGGGGGCGAGCCTATTGCCATCTACCGGGCACATTGTTAAGCGAGCGATAATTATCATTTATTATAATAAACTACGAAAAGTCAGAGGTGTGTGCCCGGGCAACTGGGGATCGAACTTGAGACCTCGTCTCAGCAGTCCGTTACATATGACACTGGGCTATCGCCGCTATTATATATATATATATACCGTTTGTGTGTAACGGTTTTAACTACTCTATAAAGGTATCAAACTGCCAGTCCGATTTATGATAGAGAGAGCGCTCTACAAAATCGAAGCATGCCGATCATACGCATGCCTGTATATTCCCGAAGAAGACACCTTGCAGAAGTAGGTAGAAAGCTGATCTCTGCCTACCCCGGAAAGAGATAATCATCAGTATCATATTATATGCATATAACAACCTACATACATACATATTATGTATATAATTTTAGATCTAATCCATGAATTTAAATGTGTTAATATACTTTTGTATACCTAAATATTATTCGTGATCGTAAACATTAAAATAATCTTAGATTTCATTAAAACGATTTATATTTAAGATTATTGAAAAAGTCACTAAAAATAAAGCAGGTGTGTAGTGTACCATTGCTGATTTATGTGCCATTATGTTTTATTTGTAAATAAAATATTTAAAATTATTATGTTTGTTTATTTCTTAACTAGCGGCTTATCCCGGCTTAGAATAAGGCGGAGAATAACTTTATATAAAAATTCTGTAATCCGATTGCACCGCCACCTACCGGGTCCAATTGTGAACGTATATCATAAGTTCATGCTTTTTGAGATATTTCTTTATTGAAGGGCTTTCTTGCTTTGCGACCACGTAGCCCCGTGAAGACATACAGAATAATGATACAGAAATCAGCTTATATCGCAATTCAGTAGGACAAGGGCACAACCGTCAAAAGTTTAAGTAGATTTAATGCTCTTAAAATACACTTTCAAGGGAAGACAAAGTCACTATTTTGATAAGAGGGGGCCATCTCGAAACCGGAGATGGCCCAGGGTCAGTCGGGGTGCGAGGGATATGCTCTATGGGCAACCTTACACCCCAGCGTCTGAAGACCCGAGACGGCGTGCGGTTTTAGTCGGTTCAAGTCCGACATAACCGCCCCCGCTGACCGCACGAAAAAAAAGGTACGAACGATGAAGATTTACTCTTTAACCGAATGTTCGTCTATATCTATTCAGTCTATAACAGATAGGATTTAAGTTAACTTACATCATAAATGCAATGAAATAAAATAAAAAGTTGTATAATACATTAAACATTAAAAGAAACTGCATAATAAGATCAAAAATAATACACCTATGTTTTGCAATTGTTGTGCAATAATATAAACTAATACTAAGATAAAATAATTAAGTTTAACAAACTATTCCTCTCTGCAAACTTTGTGCTGTGCCCGACAGGGTCCATAATTGTAACCTAATTTTAATTTAACAACTGTATAACATTATGGAATGCAATAAAGGTATTGAGTACTGAGTATCTATTTTTTTTGATATTGTGAGAAGTTTATGCAAATGAACATTTTTAAAACGGATTTTATCGCGATTTACTTTATTTTGGTTTTCGTATTGTACTGTCGTACTATCAACAGGCGTACTGGCTGGCAGGTGAGGTTGGCTTGGCAGCCTAAGATCTTGCTAGAACTCCTCTATAAATATGTAACGATATAGTGAAGATTTTATCTAGTTTAAATTGTCAATCGATTGAGTTTGCAACCGCGTCTAAAAAGTACTTTCACTGACAAAATGGTTAAAAAGTATCTTTTTTTTCGTGCAGAAATCCCCTCGGATTTAGGGAGAACACCGGGTTTAGGGGACTCCACTGGGGGGGCTCCACTGGGGCTCAACTAAGGTCTTCGGGGCCCAAGCCAATCTTACCTGCAAGCTGGGTACACCTGCTAATTGACGGACGTGGCTCCGGCGCAGGCGCACCTCTCGGTGTAGGGAGGTCAGACGGCAGTCGCTCCGATAAAAGCTGTATGAGCCAAACCAAGAGGAGGAGAAGGAGTTAGCAGACCCTGGACTCCGAAGCGTAACCCTCGGATGCAACCGGGAAATACGCTAAGATGATGGTGTTGATGATGACGACTCGCAATGGCGTGAGAATTTTTACGATCCCCATACCTTGTACTATTATTTATTCTGTGCCCATACATACTAATTAGTCACAACACATTCAATCACATCTTTCCAAGTATTTAAGAGTTATGAAATAAAGAAAGCCTATCTATGTATGAACTCTGAATAATACACAATTTTTTAGGGCAGTGTTGTATTAAAATTTACATTTCCAATAAGAATAAAATGATATCGGTAAAAACTCGTTTACTTCTTGAGGTTCTAATACGAGTAAGTATGAAGGATGTAAATACCAATGTCATGTAGTTCATATTGAGTGTACGAGATGGCGCTGGCATTATATGATGGTGTGGTATGAGATTTGAGAAAAGCAAATTTTATAACTAAATGATTAGGAGATCAGACGGTAGTCACTCTCATAAAAGCCACATAAGCCAAATCTAAAGGAGGAGACGGAGTGAGCTGAACCCGGGCTCTGAGATGAAAGCCTCGGATGCAACCGGTAACCAGGCTAAGATGATGATTATGGAAAATAAAAATAATAGTAGATTATGGTACAAGTGTGTAAAGTTGGTGATTACCGCTGAGGCGCTATTGAGGTCTAAAGAGAGCCGAAGACGGTAATCAACAATACACGTGTATCGTACGACGTTTTTCAATACACTTATGAATAATATACCTAATACCACAGATTACATAATATTATTCTAGTATACTAAATAAAATAAAAATAATTTAATTTCAACAGGGAAAACGAATTGTGAAACTTTTTGGTACTGGCGGGAACAATTAAAATTAGTTTTTTTTTATTCGCGCGCATTGACCACAGAGTAGAGAATGAGGTTTCTTTTTTTTTTGTTAAATTGTTGTTTAAAGTTTTAAACAGAGAGAAAACAAAAGTTATATTTGAGTGAAAGTTTTGTTTATTATACACGTACAAGATGAAATTTTCTATGTAAATACGAAGTTGCATGAAATGAATCAGCTCGCAGGCGACTCAGGCGCCGGAGGTCGCTTAACGACCTCCGTCCTCCATGAGCGCAGGCCTGGGGGTGACAGGTGAGGCCGCCTGTCACCCCAGCAGAAGCAGGCCGGGACGGTGGGGCGACTAGCGCCCCTCCCCCAAACAGGGGCAAGACGGGGACACCGTGGTTCCCAAACCCGAGGGGGCCATCTCGAAACCGGAGATGGCCCAGGGTCAGTCGGGGTGCGAGGGATATGCTCTATGGGCAACCTTACACCCCGGCGGCTGCAGACCCGAGACGGCGTGCGGTTTTAGTCGGTTCAAGCCCGACATAACCGCCCCCGCTGGCCGGCGGGGGGGTATACGAGGGGATTTCCGCACGAAAAAAAAAAAAAAAAAATGGTATGTATATTAATTTATGTTCTATTGAACGCGCCCCCACCAGGCGAGTCCGCGGCGGCGGCCAAAGTCCGCCGGTAACCCTGGGGTTATCCTTTCGAGGGCTTACCCGGGGTGCCCGGCACTTGGGGAGGACACCGTGCGGTTTTAGTCTATTGAACGCGATCTTTTTAGTATCGATTTTTTTTAAGAATAATGCAACTCAACAAGTATAATAAAAAATCTATTATCCCACTCGTGATTTAATAACAATAAAAAAACCACATTTTGATAATAGGTATGAGAGCCATGTTATAAGTAAGTGTATAGACAAATAAATTTAAACTGCAAACAGAACGTGCGCGACTGTACCTACTTGTAGCGTTATGGTAATGCACGTGTATGAAAATATAACAACCGTGATTGAACATGCATGATATTAAACTGTAGTAAATTGTGCTTAAGCATAATATATACATACCTACTATTATGAATATAATTCAGTTTCACGCTTGTACATCCTCAAAGGGATAGCCAGGGAAGTCAGTCAATATAGTATAACTCAGAAATATTTGGAGTGTGATATTTGGTATCTGTCTAAGATGACAGACTTTATTTGATTTTAGAGGTAACCCCTGAAACCAAGCATTCATATAGGTAGGTATCAGTTGGATGACTACACCTATTTCAGAAGATTTGGTTTTAATATAATATCACATAACATAACATAACATAAACTCACGTCTATATCCCCGAAGGGGTAGGCAGAGGTGCTAGCACCCACATTTCGCCAGTTTATGTTTAGATCCCAATGTAATAGGTGGCGAGCCTATTGCCATTAACCGGGCACTTATAAACCTGCGATAAATACACACATAACTTCGAAAAGCATCGAAAAGTCATTGGTGTGTGCCATGGTAAAACCTGGGATCGATCCCGAGACCTCGTCTCAGCAGTCCTTTACCCATACCACTAGGCTACCGCGGTCAGCTAATATAATATCGTATCCACATAACGCTGGTGGAGTTCTGAAACCTAAGCCTTCAAGGCCGTCAAAAAAGACCACCATTTTACGATTGTCAGTATCTGTAATTGGCACCAGTGTCAGTATGTTTTGAACTTCACCCTTTTTTTCGTGCGGAAAACCCCATGTATACCCATAAAACCGCATGCCTCGGGTCTGATGCCGGGAAAGGTAATAAAAATAAGGCAATTCCCTCGCACCCCGGCTGACCCTGGGCTATCTACAGTTTTGAGATGGCCTCCTTGGGTGTGGGAACCACGGTGTCCCAATCTTGCCCCGGAAAGATGCCTGCTTCTGCTGAGGTGACAGGCGGCCTCCTGTCAGCCTCAGGCCTGCGCTTATGAAGGACGAGGCCGGGAGATTTCACTCTAACTTCTTACCATCCAGTGAGGTGCAGTCAATTGACACACTGAATATTAAAAACAAATACAACCAATTAAGTACATCATAGTTTTGTGTGACATGATTCGTCATAATTATTTATTGCAGTAGTTTGGCAACCCGAGCTTCTATACTAACGAGGTTTTAGGGCACTTCCTCTTGATATTATTTTCCATGCTTACGATCGAATTTGCGAGGAGAAGTGAATGAATGATTGAATGAATATATTTATTTCAGGCAATTATTAACCCATAAGCATTTGATAATTATTAAAATCATATTGAAAAAATAAAGTAAAATAAAAAACATGGCAAATAAATAAATAAATAATAACAATAAGATTAAATTTCAAATCAAAAAAATTATACCATCTGTGTCGCAAAAATGTACAGAATGAATGAAGAAATGTAATGTTGAGTGTATGATAGAGATCATTTCGAAAAAGCTAAATGTATAGTAGCGTATAACTAGCGCCATCTATGATTTTATAAAGTTAGAATATTCTTCAAAAAGAACAGTCTTTATTCTAATATTACAAAACAAGATTGTCACTGCCATCTGTGAGAGGGTGAGTAAAACAGTTAAATTGCAGTCTTATTGGAACAAAGTCTCATGTACTTTCCTATTAGAAAAATTACTTGGTACAAACTAAATTATTCATCAATTAATAAATTGGGAATAAACTTGCCTTAGATATTTTAAATAGTAAAACAGCTATATAGAAGGTATCAATTTCAATTTCATCAACACGGTTCTACGCATTTCTAGATTTAAAAAAATTAGAATCTAATTTATGTTTCGGTATGATCAAATCCAACGATTTCCTATGAATGCAAATAAGCTTTTAGCATACCTACATCATTATTTTATTTGTTTACAGATAGAGACTAGATAATAGTATTAATAGTTAAATAAAAAGTAGGTAAGAATAAAAAAATACTTTTCTTTATTAAATTTATAAATAAAATAATAATTAGTATAATAGCAATTTGTTAAAAAAGTTTACACAACATCACAATTATATTGTTTCTAATAAGACTTTCGTAAGGTTTTGCTAGCGACCTCTATTGCCGAATAGAAAAACTATTATCCATGAAGATAAAACAGTTAACGAATGCTTCGGGACGTATACCTGACAAAGAATATTATTTAAGCTTGAAAGTTGATGACCTTACTTCTAAAGTTTTTTGTAGACAAATAAATAATTTACATGATATGTTTTTTCCCAAATAAATTAGTTAAAAGAAAAATTAAAAAGTAAGGATCAGATCATGCATTATAAATCAGCGGTCGAAGAATATATTTCAACGTTTTCGTGAAAAAAATAATAAAATAAAAAAGTATCAATACAGACAAGTGGACCTAGAAATAAGTGGCCTTAACGTCGCCTAGCCAATATATGCTACGTAGATACCTATAATGTTCAAAAAAAATTGTCTAAATTTTATGAATCACTCCATAGAAAATAATCAGATGATTGTGGGCAGCTGCTAGTTTTCGATTATTATTTTCGGACTTCCATAATCGCATCGTTGTGAAATATAACTTATACCGGTAATAAAATTAAATATTTTAAATTAAATGAAAGTGCTAGTTGTTATTTTATTTTTAATTTGTAAAAAATATATGTAGGTAAGCTCAGCTTCGTTACGGTATACAACAACAAATAAATTCTCCTATTCAGTTTTAAATTCTAATTTATTTGAGATGATCAAACAACATTATAACAACAGAGCTGGCATTAGTAAAATTTAGCGAAACAATATGCATGACAATATTAAGACTAGAACTCGCCAAAGGAAACCCGTTTAACTAAACTGACTTTTCACGTTCTAGTTAATTAATCTCAATGGATTCATCATATGGGATTTATTGACAATTTTTTTTTTAATGCAATTAAAGGGGCTTCCACGCGATTCAATTTTATGACTGGATTTACAATCAAATCGTGTCGTGAGAATAGAAAATTTGATCTACAATGTACGTGTTGATGGAAATTGGCAAATTTGATTGGGCAATCAAATTGTATCTTAAATAAAATTCCATTCCCCATTAAATTAAATTAAATTCATTTAAATAAATAAAATTTAAATTCGTCAGTGAAATCCAGCCTTTTTTTAATATACAAGAATCCTTATTAAATACATGCAAAAGCATGTAGTAGAAATAAAATGTCATCTCTACAATATATTGCAGCTTATCAAAACTAAGTGGGCACATAGCGTCACTTTAAAAAAAAAACAGTGGATATTTTTGCTCCAACGTCAAAAACAATTCGAGCGTGTTCGGGCAAATGTGTCCCTAATTTAGTGTCCGTAAGTTAGAGATTGAACGCTGCTAGCAATTCAATTAATATTTAATTTTGTTTTGTTGTATGTTTTGACTCAATGTTAATGTTAATTTTAATTATTAGTATTCTTTTTAATTTCAAATTTAATTCAATTGTTATTTTCTTAAGTCAATTAATTCATTTATTGTGCCCAATATTATTTAAATAATGTTTTTATAATTCTTAATTTGTTGCTGCTATTCTCTATATTGTTCTATTGTTGATTTATAATGTTGAATAACGTTGATCACTGTGAATTGAGTAACATTTATTTCGCATTAGTTAGATTTATTTACCATTTTGAGTGTATGACACTCGTGGGTTGTGACTGAAAATCAGCGTTGGTTGCAACCCACCATTATGCTGATATATATAGAGACTCCCCTGGACACTTTCTCTATAACAAATATTATAAATTAAGTGTATCACTGTAACATTACAGTGCTAATAAATATTTTTCTTTCTTTCACATTAATAGAAGGATTATAATTCTTTAGGCTTACACGGCCGGCGTTCCATGTAGAATATACTGCTTCCGTGCTATTTGGGCGTGGTCCATATGAAACTTGTGTTCCTAACGTTTCGTCGATCACTGCGGTCGACATATTTAGTGGCCCGGGCCACTACTGGACCAGCCCGGAAGCACTATATTGTACAAATAGAAAGATTGTTATATGAGCAGTCTAGCCAACGTTTCAATAGTTGTTAGTGTCGGACTGGCTGAGGTTCCGAGGCTCCGAGTCTTTCACCTCGTAGTCCGAGGTTCGCGTTCTCCTTCTCTTCCCTTTGTTTTGGCTAAGGGGAGATTATGCTATGGGAGCGACTGCCATCTGCTCTTCCAACCGCGAGAAGAAAACCAGCTCCTGATCCTAGTCCTTCAATCAGCAGAGGTACCGGCTTACAGGTGAGGTTACTTGTCCCGTTGGTCTTGTATATTCTTGTTTGATTGACGGCCTCTGGGGTATAGCGGTAGTGGGTTCGACTGCTACGTCAGGGGGTGTGGGTTCGATTCCCGCTCAGTGCAAATATTGATATGCTTATATATGTATATTTGCATTGGTCTGGATAACGTAACACAAGCTAGTTAAACTATGCTTACTTTGGGTCTAGAAAGCGCTGTGTAGAATGTCGTAGAATCTTTATTTTTTATTTTTTTATGGGCATGAATATGTATATTTGCACTGGTCTGGGTGTTTCTATGTATAATATGTATGTATTTACAAAAAAAAATCATCTAAGTATGTTAATCCGCATTCTAGAACCCATAACACAAGCTAGTTAAGCTATGCTTACTTTGGCTAGATAGCGCTATGTAGAATTTCGTAGAATATTTATATATATTTATTACAATTCTATAAAATATAAATTAAAAGGAAATGTATTTATTGTGTATCCAATGAAACCCAATAAAATCAAATCAATTCACTAGGTGATAGTGTAAATTCAATACAATTGTGTTATCTTCACAACAAGGTTCAAACATATTCTGCTACATGATGTCATGCCTGATAGTTTGGTCAAGCTTTCATACGTTATTGTGCGCATACCTGGGAAGCAGACACTAGCTAATATATTTCATAAATACATAAATATTTAAAAAAAGTGGCCAAGTGCGAGTCGGACTCCCCCATGAAGGGTTCCGTAGCAGTAAGTAACATAATAATGCATTTTTTAAAATTTTATATTTGAGTTGATTAAATGAAAGGTAAATTGCGTTTTACGATTTATGACGTATTAAAAAAAAACTACTTACTAGATCTTGTTCAAACCAATTTTCGGTGGAAGTTTACATGGTAATGTACATTACATATTTTTTTTAGTTTTATCATTCTCTTATTTTAGAAGTTACAGGGGGGGGGGGACACATTTTACCACTTTGGAAGTATCTCTCGCGTAAACTATTCAGTTTAGAGAAAAATTATATTAGAAACCTCAATATCATTTTTGAAGACCTATCCATAGATACCTCACACGTATGGGTTAGATGAAAATTTTTTTTCTTAATTCTTAATTCTTTATTGTACACACATAAAATAGTACAGTAACAGGCATAATTATAATTAGGTGTACAAAGGCGAGCTTAACTCAGTATTGAGTTTTCTCCCAGCAAACCTTTGGGGGATAAAGGAGAAACAGCAACAAAAGGGTAGTAAGTGCAAGTGTACAATTGTAGAGAACATACTTAATAATAGAATACAAAAGTACTAAGAACATACATAACATACATATTAAATTACATACATACAGACAAATTTATATATATAAATATATGTATACATAAATACACTACATAAATTCCTAAATTACATAAATAGATAATACACAGTTATCTAGTTTGAGCAAGGAACAGTTCTTTTACTTTGATCTTGAATACGTTCAAAGAAGTGCTATCGCGTACAGAGTGAGGCAGCGCATTCCACAACCTTACCGCGCGAACAGTAAATGAGCCATCGTAACAGCTGGAGCAGTGAAGAGGAGTTCGAAGAAGAAGCGCAGAGGAGGTGCGACAGGGTTTACCCCTGGGGACAAGATACTCAAAGCGTTCTCTTAAGTAAGAAGGCGAATCAGGATTGAAAAGAATAGAGTATAGAAGAGAGAGAATATGAGAGTCTCTACGCTGACGAATAGGTAACCACTTCAACTTTGCCCGAAATTCCGAAACATGGTCATACTTCCGGAGACCAAAAATGAAGCGAATACCCAAGTTTTGCAGTCTTTCGAGTTTACTAAGAAGTTCCTCCTTTGCATCAAGATAACAGACATCAGCGTAGTCTAAAAGTGGAAGCAGAAGAGATTGCGCAAGAGTAACTTTAGTTTGAAATGGTAGAAATTTCTGGAGACGTTTGAGAGACTGAAACGAGCAGTACACCCTTTTGCTAACATCTGCAATATGGACGTCCCAGACCAGATTAGAGTCTATATAGACACCTAAATTTTTCACGTGTTTCGAAAAAGCAATAGGAGTCGCATCGTATAAAACTTTCGGAAGAGACTGGTGAACCAAAAGATTCAACATGTATCGGCTACCAACAATGATTGCTTGCGATTTCGTTGGATTAACCAGAAGCCCGAAAGATCTAGCCCATTGACTAATGTTAACAAGATCATTGTTGATAGCCGCCACAGCCTCAGTCACCTCCTCGGCCTTGAAGTGTCGATACAGCTGCAGGTCGTCTGCATAGAGGTGATAGTGTGAAGTAATGACTTTTGTGATAGCATTTATAAAAACGGAGAAGAGAAGAGGAGATAGTACGCCACCTTGTGGGACTCCCGCAGTCAAACTGCACCATTCAGAGGAAGCCTCTTCATAGCGCACAGACTGCGAGCGCCCCTGAAGATATGATTTAAACCACGCAGTTACAGAGGTTGAGACATTTAGAGAAGCTAGGACTCCTAAAAGGACATCAAAATCAACAGAGTTAAAAGCACTGCTGAAATCCAACAGCACCAAAATTGTTAGCCGTTTATTCTCCATAGCCAGTCGCATATCGTCAGTAATTTTGACCAGAGCAGTTACAGTGCTATGACCACGGCGGAAACCAGATTGGTACGGACTCAGCAGGCTGTTAGAGGAAAGGTAAGATGCTAGTTGATTATGAACAACGTTTTCAAGGACTTTGGATAGTAAAGGAAGGATAGATATGGGACGGAATTGGGATTGCATGGAAGGATTGGGTACTTTGGGTAGGGGTATTACGTACGCTTTTTTCCAAGATGAAGGAAACGTATTACTGTATAGAGAGTAATTGATTATGTGCGTGATTATAGGAGTAATTAAGGTTAGGATGGGAAGAAGCATTTGAAGCTGAAGACCATCATAGCCTACAGCTTTTGTTGTGATAGAGTTTAAGCATTTTCCAATGTCCGCCTCTGAAACTGGATGAAACGAGAATGAAGTATTTATCGGCAAGGGAAGAGCAGATAGATAGTTCAAAGTTGAAGTTTTAACATCATCGGGATTTTAATTGTTTTTTCTATTTTTGTGTGAAAATCTTAATGCGGTTCACAGAATACATCTACTTACCAAGTTTCAACAGCATAGTTCTTATAGTTTCGGAAAATGTGGCTGTGACATACGGACGGACAGACAGACGGACATGATGAATCTATAAGGGTTCCGTTTTTTGCCATTTGGCAACGGAACCCTAAAAATCGAAATATGGCGTTCGACTGCCAAGTTAGAGGTCGCGATTTGGTTTCCCGCTCAGTGCAAATATTTTTACATTGGTTTGGATGTTTCTATGTATAACATTTATTTAATAATTAATAAAATATATTTATTAAATTTAAAAATACACAACAAATTTTAATTTAATAAATTTTCTCTATCTATAATTATCGAAATAGAAATCCAAATTCTTAATACCATAAAAAAGGAACAGCAGCAGTATGTCGATGGACACATTCTGGACTCTGTAAGTTTTTAGTAAATTAAGTTAAATTTAAGTTACTTATCAACCTCTAGGCTATATAGTAATTGTTATGAGTTAACCATTCAGTTAAATCATAATGAAATACAAAAAACAATGAAACACCGGGCCCCTAAAAACTATCGGAGCAAGAACAAAAAATAATCAAAATTAAAATATTACAGCTCTGTTGATGATCACGAAATTACACAGAGCGCCGCAAATTATGGGGTTTCATGACAGTTGCCCTAATTTACGGTAGATTTTGACGTGTCTATTTTAAGAACTGTCAGTTAACCGTTGACGTTTTGGGTCGACGCGACAGCGCAACTGGGAAATGTTTAACTTGTAAAAAAATCTAGTCAAATATTTGAAAAGAATAAAGGAAATATCATAGAATTGGCAAAGTTTTTGAGTTTATATTATATTAACACACTAGCTGTGCCCGCGACTTGTGGTTTTAGTTCTTTTGCGCGGAACCCTAATTTTTTCTAAAATAAAAGCAGTCTTTGCATTTTTAATATAATATTACCTATCTGCTAGTGAAAATCCCCTTCAATATCGGCCCAGCCGTTCAAGGTAAATAAGATTTTATTCATAATTTTGTGGGTTTTTTTGCCGCGGATCCGTTATTATTTTTCTAAAATTAAAGTAGCCTATGTTACACCTTGTTATATTACCTATCTGCCAGTGAAAGTCCACTCAAAATCAGCCCAGCCGATCCAGAGATGACCTCTTTCAAACAGACAAAAAGACTGACATTCAGACAGCCAAAAGTTATTAGAATTGGATTTTTGTTATAAGTATCGTGTATATCATTCATGTACAATCATTAAAAATGCTTAAAAAGGCTGAGCACGAGAAAATTCCTTTTTTTACCTTACCATTTTTTTGTCCCTACCCTAGTGGTAAACGAATTTCAAATTTGTAGCCACAACGGTTTTGGCTGTGCGTTGATGAATCCAGAATTAATCAGAAGACCAGACATGCACCAGGCGCTGGTATTCATCATGATCATAATCTCAGCAATGATCCCTGTTGCATCCGAGGCTGTCCCTTTATTCATGATCCATTTTTTATTTGGTAAATCCTGGTAAGTTCAGGCCCGACTGCCGCCTGATTTCCCAACCCTGATCCGTCCGTTGATCGGTAGGTAGGTACCTTTTTTTTTTATTTTTATTATCGTGCGGAAATCCCTTCGGATACCCCCCCGCCGGCCAGCGGGGGTGGTTATGTCGGGCTTGCACCGACTAAAACCGCACGCCGTCTCGGGTCTTCAGACGCCGGGGTGTAAGGTTACCCATAGAGCATATCCCTCGCACCCCGGCTGACCCTGGGCCATCTCACCACTAACAGCATCGCTCATCCTGTCTCTGTTCTCTTTTTCCGATCGAAATCAATAGTCCAGAAGATATCAGTACGACCCAATACATCCTCCAAGTGCTGGTATTCAACGGCAATTAAAGTTTCAGTGCTGGATTTATTAATATAATCATCTTAGCGTTACACCCGGTCGCATATGAGGCTCTCACATTGGACAGCCGGGGTGCGAGGGAAATGCCACCTTAAACCCTGGCGTCTGAAGACCCGAGATGGCGTGCGGTTTTAGTTGGTTCGAATCCGACATAACCACCTCCGCTGGCCGGGTGAGGGGGTACCATAGCAGTGAAACTATTGGCACGCTAGATTTACACTTGGTATTTACCTCATTTAGCAAATTATTTAGTTTTTTTCGATGGGCGCCTTTGATTTCTCGCTGTTGTCTAAGGCATGGTA
The DNA here is from genome assembly GCA_946251805.1 of Cybosia mesomella. Taxonomy (NCBI): domain Eukaryota; kingdom Metazoa; phylum Arthropoda; class Insecta; order Lepidoptera; family Erebidae; genus Cybosia; species Cybosia mesomella. The sequence goes on from OX276401.1 coordinate 26,734,358, forward strand.
TTAGTGGAATGCGGTAAGTGATATTTCTTAACGTGGAACCTAATTCATTTATGTATTATACCAAAGCGAACAAGTGCCCTCAGAAAGATGCCTGTCCTAGGCGTGAATTATAATAATCAAAGCAATAACGCATCCGCAGGCGTAAGGCGGTGAAAGGGCGTTTTTTTAATTATGCCTTACGCATTTTATGTGTAATTCATGCATCGGATTTGTACATCGGCATATTATGGAGCTTATTGTAAAATCAATGAAAAAAAAACCATGGTTTTATTTACTCCAAATAATATGAGATAAGTGTCGAGAGACCATTTCCATTCCACGTTATTACTATTATCTATTGAGGACAATCCTATTACCGTCAATTAGGCACTTTTCCTTACTCCATACCTCTTAATATAAAAGGCCAATACCACTTAACCCAACCTAGAAATTGAACCTAGGATCTGTTGGACAGTAATTTCACTTTTTACCTCCACCGAAGTAGACAATAAAAATCTAACTACATTTGCATAAAAAATAGTAAGATACTATAGACAAGGAATATATTAAATTAAAAAAAAACATTACATAACCATAAACAATATAATGTATTTTTTTATAACATCAAAGTGACTTAATTTCTAACAACTTAATTTCATAATGTAAAAAATACATAAAACTTTAATATTTCAAAAGCTTTTTAATGTCTGAATAGTGATTATGGGCTGAGTTATAATCATAATATTACCTTGATTGTGACAAGTATGACGATAATTATAAGTTTATTTTATTAAAACGCACCCAGTAGGCGCATTTGGGAAAGCTACACATGTCCAATTTAGTAGAAGAATTTAAATATATTGGAGGAATAAATACTCTGATTTATTGCTGTGTCTGTCATCAAAGACGTTCTAAGAATCCTACTAATATTATAAACGCGAAAGTTTGTGAGTATGTATGTATGTTTGTTGCTCTTTCACGCAATAAAGGCTGAAGGGATCTGGCTGAACTTTCGTACAGGGATAGACTATAGTATGGAATAACACATAGACTACTTTTCATTCCGGGAATAGGTTCCCATGGGCAGCGGGAACGGGATCAGAATTCCAAGCGAGCGGAGTCACGGGCAACAGCTAGTAAATTATAACTTTTGTCTTGATACATTTAAAAAATATACAATTTTTTTACAAAAATTTGGTAGGTATTGATTTAAGACCACTACTTGACCAGCAACAATGCGCTACTTTTTGTAGCTGTCATATAGATGACATTACAAATAGGTGTCAAAATTGAGTTACGGACTGAATTTAGACAGTACAATATTTCGACATGTAGCGAACTTCGAAAACACCTAATCGACAAGTCATTGCTCCGACAGACAACTATTAGACAACACACACCTTCGAATTACTTTATTATTCGACAGACAATACTTAGACAATACTTAGACAAGACACATCTTCGACCACTAGTTTGACAGATTGTCTAATGACGTCAGATGTCTAAATTCAGTCCGTAAATGGTCAAAATTAAATAACAATTTATCTAGTTTCTCCGTCCCGTTCCAAATTCGATATTCAAAATTCATTCCCGCTTCACCCAGAAACCGTAACACAAATTTAATTCTAAACCGCTTGTCGGTTTACATACAAGCAAATAATTTTAAACTGATTTTTAACGTGTAAAAAAAAAATGAAAAGGTACATGGTAAAAAAAAAAGGTACATGGTACAACAAAAACCAATTATTCAAACTTATTTCTGTCTGTCTTTCTGTTTGACTTGACTAATCTCTGAAACAGCTAGACTGATTTAGGCGGATCTTTAAGTGGTAGATAGGCTGCCCTTTTGACGCGTAACATAAGCTACTTTGATTTTAGAAAAAGCATAAAACCCGGGCGTAAGTCCATGCGGAGGAAATCGCGGACATAGCCAGTACCTATACAATAAAACTCATTATATAAAGCTCAACTAATATTTGCCAGCACGGCATGTCAATCGGGTTTCGAATAAAAAAAATATGGAGTTGCGTCATGACGAAAATTTAAAAAAAAGTTGTCACCCCTCCCAATGCCACCCCATATTAAATTGTGTAGGGGATTGTGAATCAATGATTTACAAAGAAAATATCTTTATGTAATTCCGTTGTGGTTTATGGCAAGCCATAGATAATGTAGATATTTTTTGTCTGTTAATTGGGCGGACAGAGTTCATGAAACGATGATTCTCTGTTGAAATCTTATTCGTTAATTTTCATTCGTCATTATCACCCTAGCGATTCGGACCACGTACTAATTCTTCTCATTTTGATTTTGTTTATACGGCTTTTATGGGTGCGACTGTCGTGTGAACTCCCCCGAGAGAAAAGCTTGAGCCAGAGCCTCGTTCGTCCGTCAGAAGGTGTGCCGGCTCTGAAGGTGGGTGTTGGTAGGTTCCTCTACACCTATGTAACAACATTAATATGTGATATTTTGTTCGCGGTGGCGGCCAAAGTCCGCCGGTAACCCTGGGGTTATCGTTTCGAGGGCTTACCCGGCGTGCCCGGCAATGGACACTTTTTTTTTTTAAAGAATATTAGTAACCTAAATTACTAATATTCCCCCTAATCCCTCCAGCTAAGCTAAATTGCTTGTATTAGGAGTGGGTTCACTTCGGTAGTGTAATGACCAGGATTCGAACCCGGGACCTCTCGATCGTAAGGTCGACTCCTTAACCACTAAGCTACCGACGCTTTCAAGGGAAGGACACCGTGTGGTTTTAGTCGGTCCGATTCCAACACGCCCACCCCATCTTCGGCACCGATAGAGTGAACCCGTGGGGGTTTCCACACGCTAAAAAAAACGCCTACCCTAACAAAGATGTATTATGTCGTACATTTGTGAACCCCTAACGGGTACAACTTCACCAGGGTTAGCAAGTAAGTGGCTATTTCGGGATCGACCCAGCTAAAGTTAAAGTCAAAATTATAATTCATTTATTCTGTATTTACCATTAAAACGGCACTAACAAAACGTCAATTAACAGAATTAGACTAATCTTTTAGCAAATGAACCTGTCCTGAGAAGACTACGGAAGCAAGAAAAAAACCACACGGTAACCCTTAAAATCATAACAGAATAACACAATAACACTTTACCCAACCCAGGTATCAAACCCAGAATCACAAAGAAATCTTTACGCTAACTTACGTCGGAGCACCAATCAAAAAGGTGTTAGAAATGAAAAGTAAAAAATCTTTAAATAAATAGCATTCTTAATTTACCTGTTACTAGGGATGTAACCGCTGGACCCCTGGGACGTCGGGTTCCCGACCCCGCGTTAATGCTTGGTAATTATCAATTAGACCCCCCAAGTCCAGTAACGGTTTGAAGGATGTTGATATAGAGATGATGTTACCAAAAAAAAAATCGTAAAATTTATTAAAAGTAAAATATTTAATAAAAGCCTATTAATATAATTATGCGTACTTGCACAATGTTTTGTTTTAATTTAATATTTATGTAGGTACTTTAGTGTGCGCCAAGACAATATTTGTAATACAGAAATATACAGTAAAAAGCAGTATCTACACTGAACGGCCTTATTGTTTAATGCAATTTCTGCCTTTAGATAGAAATAAATATTGATATTTTAACTGATAAATAATGAATTACCAACAGTTTCGTGAGCATTTCATCATAATATACAGCCCGCGGCTTCGTCCGCTTGAAATTCTGATCCCGTGGGAATATCGGGACAAAAAATGGCCTATGCTACTCCCTGAGTAACATGTATGTGTGTTATGTAGCATTCTAATGGTGCAAGAAATTTTTTAATCAGTTCAGTTGTTTCAGAGTTTATCGATAACAAACACACAAATCTATCCTCTTTATACAGATTATTACAGATAAGTGCCTACTACAGTTTACCTATATAACATCTTACGGTTTATTGGTAGTGAAGTTATTTCGAGTAGTTACAGTTGTACATAAAGTTTAAATAAATAAAATGAATTAATAAATTAAATTTTTAGGCAATTCATATGCTTATTTTTCTGAAGATTTTAAATCGAAAGAATAGAACATCTGGGACGGGACTTGAACCCTCGACCAGTCCCTTACAGCGAGAATACTCTGACCAAGTGAGCTACCTAGACACGTGTCTAGGTGGCTCAGTTGGTCAGACCGTTCGTTAAAATCTATAAATAAAATACATGTAAAGTACACCTACAAGGCATAAGCAATTAGCAGTATTAGTAAACATAAAATATTTATTTAATAGATATTAATTTAGTTTTTATTTCATAGAAACGATTATTTAACGACAGTTTATATAGCCTATACGACTTTTAAAACTAATAGTTTTAATTACATACCACTACTACTATATATTTACATACTACATACGTTTTATTATCAGTTTTTTTACTACGTTGTGGAACAAGCTATATATTAGGTCGTTACATATGAAATTACCGTTTTTCTTGAAGAAATTGGAGGAAACCCAATTTTCAGTACTAACATTTTAGAATTTTTTTTAGGAATGACAAATCCAAATTTTATAAAAAAAAATTGTGTTTGAATGAGACAATATTAAGCTAAGCAAACGGTAGCTTTTATTACATTTTGAAAAGTGAAAGCTGTTAAGTATACGAAATTTATTATCAAAATGGATAGCATTTAGGAAGTACTGTTTTTGAAGATCGAATTAATTTATCAAGCGGCCAATAAAAACAAAATTTAATACAGAGTTGTAAAATCTTGAAATCAACTTTCAAACAAAATATAAATAATGGAAATAGCTATTAAACTACAGGAGTAACGAACTCATGAATTGTAAGAAAATTACGGCAATTTCATAGGAAACTATCACAGGATCACTAGAAGTACACAAACCTAACTTATAGTCATCATCATCATTTTAGTGATGATCTATATATGCTTACTTGTATATTTTATTTAAATAACTATTTGTAATGTAAAACAAAATTATATAAACTAAAATATTTACATCCTAAAAAAGAGTATGTACAAAGTAAAATGTTTACGTGTCAAAGAATTCCTCCCTTCGATGTCGACTGGTACCGTACCCAAAAGGCTGGCGGCACTGCCATGTTGGATGCCACATACCGTCTCGTGTCTTCAGGACGCCGGGGTGTAAGGTGGCCTAAGGAATTTCCCTAGCACCCCCGACTGACCCTGGGCCATCTCCTTTTAATATACTCATTCATTTTGCCGTCCATACTCCTCACACTAAACTAGGTTTAATTTGAGTTCAATTAAGATAAAATAAATACAAGTAAACCCTCTTTTCTCAGAGGGAAGAGTTCGGAAAACAATTGTTTTTAGAATAGGAGACAAACAAAACATATTTATTGTCTAGAAGCGTAGAAATCCTGTTTTAATAACTGCGAAAACAATAAGTTGTATAGTTAATTAACTAGAGTTTTACAACAGCCGTTGTTCTTTGGTTTTTGTAATACTAAGGTAGTCTTGGAGCCCTTGTGCGCCAAATCAAGGAGCGGGCGGGAATAAGCCATCCTTTTGGGGGAGTGCCCGGGGTGCCCGGCTAGGGACGCTTGGGAAGGACACCGTGTGGTTTTATTCGGTTCGATTCCGATATACCTACCTCACTGCTTTTCACCGGTGGGGTGAAGCCAACGCATAATAAGCCCACCGTTAATGGTAAGCGGTGACCGTGGCTTCATGATCATCATCTTATTGTTGTTCCCAGTTAAATCCGGGGTCTGCTTATTCCTTAATCTCTTTGTGATTGGTTCATACGGCTTTTATTGGAGCACCTGTCGTCTAAACTCCCAACCCCGAGAGTAAAACCTGCGCCAGAAACTCGTCCGTCAATCAGTAGGTATAAAGTGATATAAAGGTATACCGGCTTGCGGGTGAGATGATCGCGGCTTTTTTTGCGTATGGCAACCCTGACGGGCTCCACCTCATCGGTGGCAACGATGAGTGTGTCGGAATCGAACCGACTAAAACCACACGGTGTTTTTTCCAAGCGTCTAATATAGGATCTATAGGGGAAAGGAGCACAAAGGGTCGTGTGGTACTCTTGTAGATCTTGAGAGGTTCTGCCACCATCAAACCGATCCATTTGATCTGCGCAGGTCATGACTAGATCAAATAATCGGTATCTGGTTCTGTAACAAAGAAGAAAACATTTTTTTATATTAGTGCCACCCTTCAGCTGCTAGCTGATGCACCGGTTTATCTACGCCCGGGACTACCGACCTCCATGATCGGGGCCTGAGGACGGCAGTTGGCCGACTGGCCGTCCTTACAGAAGCAGTCCACGGCGGAGGCGTGTCGTGTGTGTCCTACACACGCCTGCCTGCTCACCGACGCAGGATAAAACCCGACCCCACCAGGCAAGGCCGCGATGGCGGCCAAATTCCGCCGGTAACCCCAGGGTTATCCTTTCGAGGGCTTACCCGGGGTGCCCGGCAATGGATACTTGGGGAGGACACCGTGTGGTTTTAGTCGGTCCGATTCCAACACGCCCACCCCATCGTTGGCACCGATGGGTTGAAGCCCGTGGGTGTTTCCACGCGTAAAAAAAAAGTGCACCGGTTTCTTGACGGACGAAGCTCTGTCGCAAGTTTTTTTCTCGGGGTGGGGAGATCAGATGGCAGTAGCTCCCATAAAAACCGCATAAACCAAAGCTATAGGAGAAGAAGGGGTAAGTGAACCCCTTATACGTAGCAGGCATACAGACATAAACATAGTATTTCTAGTTAATATTTACAGCTCTATATCATTACCTCAGTAGTCCAAATTAAGTTTGATTGCTCTGATTTTAGAATATTGAAGAAAAATGTTTTAGATTATTTTTGGTTAAAGAATTGCTTCATTATGTTGGTGTGACACTTTCATTTTGCTTTTATTAACCCTACCATGAAAAGACCTTCGAAGTTGCGGACCGAAGTTTCGGTCTACAGATACAACGAAACGCATAAATGCCGTAATCGGGCCCGAAGACGCCACGTGACCATTAAACCGTACTGAAAGAAATCCGAAGTACCTAACCGTACCCTTTATTTTTTTTTCGTGCGGAAATCCCTTCGGATACTACCCCGCCGGCCAGCGGGGGTGGTTATGTCGGGCTTGTACCGACTAAAACCGCACGCCTTCTCGGGTCTACAGATGGGTGTAAGGTTTCCCATAGAGCATATCCCTCGCACCCCGACACCTTTTTTTTTTTTTTTTTTTTTTTATCGTGCGGAAATCCCTTCGGATACCCCCCCGCGTGCCAGCGGGGGCGGTTATGTCGGGCTTGAACCGACTAAAACCGCACGCCGTCTCGGGTCTACAGACGCCGGGGTGTAAGGTTGCCCATAGAGCATATCCCTCGCACCCCGACTGACCCTGGGCCATCTCCGGTTTCGAGATGGCCCCCTCGGGTTTGGGAACCACGGTGTCCCCGTCTTGCCCCGGTTTGGGGGAGGGGCGCTAGCCGGCCTGCTTCTGCTGGGGTGACAGGTGGCCTCACCCGCCACCCCCAGGCCTGCGCTCATGGAGGACGGAGGTCGTTAAGCGACCTCCGGCGCCTGAGTTGCCTGCGACGCGCGGCGAGCAAGTTGCGGGCTCGGCGGACCGGGAGAGTTCTAAGTCTCTCCCGGGCGCGCTCCGCCACCTCCTTCGCGAGCATTACATGCTCGCAGAAGGAGGCGGCGGCGGCCCACGCGCTCGCGCTCCGCACCATTGCCGCAATCATGCTGCCGAGCGAGAGGACTCCCACCCCGATGGCTGTCACGAGGTCACGCCTCGGCGCCTCCCACGCCGGGCAGTCCGCCAGCGTGTGCAGCCCTGAGTCCTCGCTCGCGTCGCAGTGATGACACTCAGGCGTTGGCTCCTTCCTGATCCGATGCAGTCGCACCCCGACACCTAACCGTACCTTTTTTTTTTCGTGCGGAAATCCCTTTTGATACCCCCCCGCCGACCAGCGGGGGCAGTTATGTCGGGCTTGTACCGACTAAAACCGCACGCCGTCTCGGGTCTTCAGCAAATGCTACATCTGTCATTCGTGTTTCGTGGTAGCCTCGAATCCAAAACGGATTTTGATGCGGATGTTTGTATTAAAAAGGTCTTGATCAGACTTAAAATCTGCCGTATGTTTTATTACAATTGGTTAAGTAGAACCGGAGATATGGCCAAAAAACGAGAACCGACTTCCGCGCGGGCGGATCCGCGGGCATCAGCTAGTAGGCTATATATTATGTGGAAATTACGTGAAAAGTCATATAAGTTAAGTTAATAGTTTTGCTAAATTATTTGTACGGCGGCAACTATACCTAGCTGCCGTCGTAAAGTATTACATCCCACCAAAACTCTCGACCAAAAGGCTCGAACTAAACATTCAAAATGGCCGACCTTGTCAGCATAAGTACGGGACATGAGTACCAACATAAGGCTACAAAAAAATCACAAATCAAATATACGTAGCCCGCGGAAATTCAAAATTCGCGGTACTTTTCGAACAGACCTCGTAGTAGTCATTGTAGTTGCCTACATGTTGGACACAGAGACTGAGGTGTCAAAGGGTGATTATGATTTTTTTTATTTATGATTATTTATTCATTTAAATTGTAATTAATTGTATATTTATGTGTAATTTAAATTGTGATTTTATTTTATTTTTATTATTGACATGCATATCTTTAGTTTACTAATTTATAATTTTTGTTTCCGTTAATGACATGCATGTTTTGAAATTAATAATCTCTTGGATAAATAATTGGAATACGACAAATATTATAATGTGACTGCAATAGAATTTAATTTAATGTATTTAAATGAGTTTTGGTAACTTGAAATAAATGATTTATTATTATTACAAAACACAAATTTTGAAAAAAAAGAATCTGTATGAAATAATTTTCCGTTAGTAATTCTTGGCCTCGTTACAAACAGAAGACCACTCCAGTGATCCCTAATTCCCAAATCCCACAACCAATAGCAACCAATGAAAAATTAATCAAAGGCATCACAGCCAAACTTATGTTAAGTCCACGATAAATCTTCCCCCCTCGGGCGGTTTCCCCCCAATTTATTCTTTCTGCCCCTTAAACCTGTTATTAATGGTATTTTGCCTCCCCCACAGATGTATGCTTGATGTCTGATGAGATAAGAAGCTTTTGTAATCGCTATCATGGTTAGTTGCAGAGACGTAATCGTAATATGTAGTGCATTCGACTGCAACGACAGGTGGCGCGAGTTTGATACCCGCTCAGTGCAAATATTCTGTATCCAGTGTAAGTCTGGATGTTTCTATGTTTATATTTGTTATTTATTAATTTACTAGCTGTACCCGCGACTTCGTCCGCGTGGATTTCGATTTTTATGGTTTTAGTTCTTTTGCGCAGAACCCTTATTTTTTGGTGGACCAAATTGTGAATCTAAACCATGCTCGAATCCCCTTAAACTCACACAAAAAATTTCATCAAAATCGGTCCAGTCGTCTAGGAGGAGTTCAGTGGCATTCACACTCACACAAGAAATATATATATAAAGATTATATAGGTACTTTATTATACGCCAATTACAATTGTGATGGTGCAGAAATTAAACGCAATTTCTGCCAGGCAACCTTTGGATGGAAATAATAGGTCTTTACCTATGAAATTGCCGAAATTTTCTTACAAATTCATGAGTTCGTTATTCCTGTAATTTATTAGCTATTTCCATTATTTATATTTTGTTTGAAAGTTGATTTCAAGATTTTACAGCTCTGTATTAAATTTTGTTTTCATTGGCCCCTTGATAAATTAATTCGACCTTCAAAAACAGTACTTCCTAAATGCTATCCATTTTGATGATAAATTTCGTATTACTTAATAGCTGTCACTTTTCAAAAATGTAATAAAAGTTGCTGTTTATTAGCTTAATGTTGTCTCATTCATACACAAAAATAATCATAAAATTTGGATTTGTCATTCCTAAAAAAAATGCAAAAATGTTAGTACTGAAAATTGGGTTTCCTCCAATTTCTTCAAGAAAAACGGCAATTTCATATGTAACGATCTAATATTTGTAGAAGTACTTGGTATTTTGTTGGCGTTCTATTGAATGAGTACAATATAAACATAGGTACTTAAATTTATATACACTTAAACAGATATAATAACATAATCTACATACTTATACATAGGATATTGTCTATGTTACACGTGATAACATAAACTCATATGTTATCACGTGTGCTAGCACCTCTGCCTACCCCTTCGGGGATATAGGCGTGAGTTTATGTTATGTTATGTTACACGTGATACACTGGATAAATAATGCTCCTTGACAATTCTGTTAAATTTCGTAAAAATCTCAGCTCGTCTTATTGCAACCGGTATTTTTCTTCACAAGCGAACTGCTGTAACAGTAAAAGAATTATACGCATTCTGGAACCCATAACACAAGCTAGTTAAACTATGCTTACCTTGGGTCTACAGAGCATTGTGTAGAATGTCGTAGAGTATTTATTTAATTTGGCCGTTCAGGAAGAAGAGGAAAATCCAGCTAAGATATTGTTAACGCAATCACGCTCAAATGGCTGAACGGATCTGCCTGAAATTTGGTACAGGGATAGGTTATAGACCCCGGACTCCGAGATGAGAGCCTCGGATGCCACCGGGATTAATGCGAAGATGATGATAGAATATAGTCTGTGTAGGCGATGGATCATGGCGCTGGATCCAGGAAGTAAACAATTTTTACGAAATTTGTAGATGATTTTATATAAGATATTTAGCTCGTATCTGTCCACCAACTGACGGCAACTAACCGCTGCCGCTAAGTATATTTTCAACATCGCGAACACAACAAGCACACGGCTCCACCTGATGGTAAGTGGTCGGCGTAGCCTATTGACGCTTGCGAGACGTAGTACCGTCTGGAATAACACATGGGTACTTTTTATCCCTGGAATAGGTTTCCATGAGTTGCGGGTACCAGGGTACGGGATCAGAACTCCACGCGAGTGGAGTAGTGGGCAACAGCTAGTGTTTTATAATAATCAACTAATTTGACTTAAACGTTTATAAATTATTAATTTAATGTTTATTTGTAAATAGGTCATACTGTAAATAAAAAATGTTAAAAAAGTTTTTTGAAGATAAAATCTATTTTGAACTTATAAATACACATTACAAAGCTCACAGAAGTAACTTATTTTATAAATAAATACTGAAATTTTATAATAATCCTAATTTGTAATTTATCCTACTAAAGAGAATACAGAGACATAACATAACTTTAACAAACCAACAGACGTGGAAGTTTAAAGCCTTCTTATATATAAGGTGTCACAAAATTAGGTCTCAGAATTTGGTGAGATGACTTGGTATCGACAAAATATGTATTTGAAACAAAAAAAATATCAGGTAAAATAAATAAAAAAGTATAAAAATAAAAAATATGAAAATGAAGAAAAAAAACACCACCAGCGACCAGCGTCACGTGACGCGACGAGCACACCTTATATATAAACCAATCCAAACTAAATTCCTATGAAAAGAATATTATATAAACTCAGCAAAAATGTAATACAAGCAAACTCCAAGCTGAGGGGAGGATCTACGTCTCATATAAAATTTATTTCAAATAACAACCAATTTCGTTTTGACCCACCCCGGCTCCGTTATTAGGAAAATGCTTAATACAATTGTCGTGCAACAACCAACAAGGAAATATCACTCTTATGAAAATATCATAAAGGATACTTTGGTGTAAATATAGAGAAAGGTGAAAAAAAAAAATGTTTCCAAGTGACTACTTATCAACATTGCGTTTATTGAAATGAAATTAAAAAAAAAGGGAAATTTCAAATTGGTCTAAAGGTGACGCATTACACTTTAGGCCAGAGAATTTAAATAATTATTTTACTTGTACCAAAGTTACAAATTGGCATGACAAGTACATTCATCCCTATTTGTAACAACTATAATAATCATGCTTGTTATTTTTTTAAATACGGCAAAATTTTATTGTGGTTTCTATAATAATATAACATTTTATATTAAAATATCTTAGTGGTATCGGTTTCGATCCCATGTTTTACCATGGCACACACCAATGACATTTCGATGCTTTTCGAATTTATGTGTGTATTTATCGCAGGTTTATAAGTGCCCGGTTAATGGCAATAGGCTCGCCACCTTACATTGGGACCTAAACATAAACTGGCGAAATGTGGGTGCTAGCACCTCTGCCTACCCCTTCGGGGATATAGGCGTGAGTTTATGTTATGTTGTTTATGTTTATATCTTAAATCTCAGTTATCTATGTTATATATATGTCTTATTAAAATTGATAATAAGATAACGTAATCATAATACATTTATGTTAATAGTTAATTATAAAGAAACATTGTTTCACTGTATACCTAATGCGTGCCAAATTACTCAAAATAAGACTGTCAAGCGGGACAAAAGAACACCTCCCTAATTTTTAATAAGTATACAGTAATTTGGCCATAACTGTATCGAAGAAAGCAACATGGATTGGCCCTAGGCTGTATTTTAATAAGATGTCACTACCACACAAATGCCTAAGGGTACCAAATTTTATTACAAGAAAAGAATTTCTTCTGTTCACAATATACGTGAAATTGCGTCTACATTTAATTGGTTATAATACACTCTAAGTCTATGATGATAGGGCGAAAAATGTACCCAGGGGGGTAATTTTAATTTGACAGTTCGGAAACTTAATAAGTGTATTAATGTTGGCCAATTAGACGTTTGGAGTGGGAGCTGTTTTTTTTTGTTTTAAAGTGTAGAGTTGATTACTGATGATCGGTTTTAATGGTTCGAAACGATTAGGGTGTATTAGGTTTTAATTACCGGATGATAAATGTTGGATATTTTTTTTTGCTTTTTTTCTAGTTATAATTTGAAGTGTGTGTTTACGATATGATACTCGTTTTTGAAGAATTAATTTTACTAATTGTATAAGTTAAATTAGGTACTGATGTTTACTTGTTTGTTTGCGTTTTACACAAATATGGCGATGAAATTTGGCACACAGGTTACATTCCGGTGTCTGATGGTGTTAGGGTTCGAAACCAGGTAACGCAATAATAATGTTGTGGAGCTAAAAGACATTGCTGCGGCATAGGTGGTTTCTACACTTAACAGTGAACATATAAATCATGAAAAGTATCCGATTGTCAGCAACTAGCTCATTCACTATTACTTGGAACCGAAGTAATAGAACTTTTATACCGGTAATATGATGGTGAATATAGAATCTCATCAGAGTACAAAAGCGAAGGTAGTTTAGTGGTTAAGGAGTCGGCTGTACGATCGAGAGGTTCCGGGTTCGAATCCTCGCCATCACACTACTGAGGTGAACCCACCTCCAACACAAGGTGTATCAATCAATTAGCCTATTGCAGTCCACTGCTGGACATAGGCCTCTCCCATTGTACGCCATAGCTAGTTTATAGAAATGTTAAATTGGTTTCTGTACGCTTCAAAAACTAAGAAAAAGTTCTAAAACGGTTGAAGTCAAATTTTGATACGTGATACAACCCAAAAATTTTGTTTTGTCCCTGCAAGCGGTTTATAGGATTTATTTATGAATATATAAACCGGGTAAAACCGGGACTCGGGCTGCTAGTAAATAATAAATTTACTTCCAACTGACATGACGTAACAGTCAGGATTATCAGGACCCTTCTATATGAGCTGTCAGTTGTGAATGGCGAGTGTTCACTAAAGGAAGTCGTATTGATCTTTAACATACATAGACACTTCAAAACGTTTTTTTTACCACTAAGGCAGCGAATTATCTCTTTGCTAGTCTGATGGTAAACGGTTACTGACGTTTGCAATACCAGAGATGACAAGGGTGTTGTTTTTAAAAGGAGGGAAAAATATTGAGAGTAGTTTGAAAAAGGAAACGAGAAAAGTCTTCAATATTTTTATTCATAACCGAAAATATTCAACCTAACCCCCCAGCTAAGCTGTATTGCTTGTGTTAGTATAGTTCACATCGGTAGTGTAATCAACAATATTTTTTTATTGTTAAGTTATTTCGCTCCTAATATTGTAAACGTATACTTGTTGGTGTTCACAATTTATTGTTCTGCTTGGGTAGGAAGGCGCCGGTGTCTGTCACACAGTTTACACTAGCACAGACACCGTATTTCATAATGTTCACTCTTGCATGTTTGATAATAAGATAGATATGTTTTGTATCATGATTTTCCTTGAAATAAATTGAAATTGAAATTGAAAATTGAAATTGTAATCCACAAGCATTCTAGCACAATCTACTTATATTGTCGGAAATTTAAGCGATCACACATTGAAATAAAACAATTTTTAACGGATTGTATCGCGATTTATTTGACGTTATTTTATGAGTCTTCCCGTGACCATGGCTGCTGAAAAGAAACCGAAACGTCGGGTTCAATGTAAATACTAAATAATAAAATAACATCAAATAAATAGCGATAGAATCCGTTAAAATAGTTTTAATACAATCTACTTAGTTCTATCTAGGCTTAAAGTATTGTTTTATGGGATCTAGACTGCGGATAAACATTCTTAAATACTTTTTTTGTAAATACATACTTATTATACATAGAACCCTCAGACCAATACATTATTTGCAATGAGCGGGAATCGAACCCGCGACTTCCGACGTGGCAGTCGAACGCTCTATCGCAACCACTGACTCCTTAACCATTAAGCTTGCGACACACAGCATATTACTACTTACGTCAATATTAAATGAAAGCGTGATGTTGACCCGGTTGAGCAGGAGTATTGGTAGCTCTGCCACTTAATATTTGTCACGATTTCTGTAAAGGAAAGGAAAGCTGGTAGGAATTATATTACACTAGTTACTCGTGACTTCGCCCGTGTAAAATTCTGTTCCCCTTCCCGCTTCCCATGGTATCCGATGCCAGGGATAAAAACAAGTGATATTCCAGACTGTAATCTATCCCTGTATTCAATTTCACCCAGTTCTGCTTTCACCGACCAAAACCGCACGCCGTCTCGGGTCTTCAGACGCCGGGGTGCAAGGTTACCCATAGAGCATATCCCTCACACCCCGACTGACCCTGGGCCATCTCACCACTAACAGCATCGCTCATCCTGTCTCCTCTGAAAGCAGAGGAGTACGGAGAGCGATGTGTTCCCGCCACGTTGGGTATTGGCCGACGATCAATGCCAACCCTATGAAGGGGTGAAGGGGAAGCCATTGACCGCCGCCCAGGGTGTACCGGCCGCTCCGATTCCGTTCCCCCCGGACTGCAGCGGGATCGGAATCGGAGCGACACTCGAGGAGGTTACCCAACACACACCCCACACACATAATACCTAATATTAGTAGGAAATAGGATGAACTATTTTTTTTGCTACCTCATAAAGATTTAGAATTCTTTAACAGCACACTACATGTTTCCTTCTTCCAGCAGTCCCGGGTTCTTTAGGCGGGGCGTGAAATAGCATCATGATGAAACCGTCAAGCTGAGGACCACCACTGTAGCTTTATTGGTATCTAAAATGATGCCCTCATCAGTGAGACTCTACTTTCAGCTTCAAATCAGGTGAAGTAAAGTCGTATTGACGCGACCGATATAAAAAAAAACTCTTCAGTAAATAATGTGTTTGAAATGAATTCCTAATCACCCTGTATAACCATAATACATACAGAAAGAAATAAATATTTTACCTGCATACGAGTACATATCGCATACGTATATAGGTATACAGAAAAACGCGAAGTGTTCCATATCACCCCAATATTTAGGATTTCACGTGAATATCGATCAGAGGAGGCATTAGGGGTACGAACAAGTGACGGGGCAAGAAGAGTAAAAATAATTTCTGCTCCTACCCCCGTGTTACCGGTTAGCACGCATCCAATACTTAGAGCCGACTTCAGTATTGCAGTATACGCAAAAATCAGAGGCAGATTTTAGTTGAATTTAATATTAATGTTATTTTTTTTAATGCAGAATTTGAAATAACATAGGAATAAAAACTAAAGAAACTTATAAAAAAAAATATGACTACTCTGCCATAAATTTTAAAAATTATTATATATTTTTAAAATTTTGTTCATTATAAATTATAGCTACTGTCACTCGGGATGAACTACGGATTCTATTCTGAACTAGCTGATGCCCGCGGCATACCCTCGTGGATGTCAGTTATCACGAACAAACATAAGTCCTTTCCCAACCTCTAGCCTATCGCTGTACCAAGTTTCATTTAAATCGTTTCAATGGTTTAGGCGTGAAAGTGTAACAGACAGAGTTACTTTTGCATTTCCAAAATTGATGAGGCATTTATGAGTTACTAGCTGACCATGGCTTTACCCGCTTAAAATTTATTTTGATCCCATTCCCGCTACCCATAGGACCCTATTCCACCACCACAACCCATATAAGATACACAATTCCACCGTACAAGGCATTTAGGCAGCATTTTCGTTGAAAGCTCTCAGACGACTTATTTTTTTCCAACACCTCCAACAAATATCATTATATTTTAGCCAATGTATACAAAACGTAGACAAAATATAAAATAAAATCTTCCTCGAGAATCACTCTATCCATTGGTTAGAACAGTTTGAAAATCAGAGCAATAGTTTTTGAGTTTATCGCGAACAGACAGACAGTCAGAGAGACAGACAAACGCGGCGGGGGCCTTTTTTGATAATATGTAGTTATAGTGATGGTGGAATAATGGCAGTTGCATGACAGGGTTCAGGTATGGAACCCTGAAAGCTATAGCCAGTGTTTTTATTATCCATTATATTCAAACGATATTGAAGATTGTTTATTGTTGGTTTGTATCCGTTATTTTGGTGCAAGATTCTTGTAAAAGATTGAAGGTTGTTACAAGGTGTCTAACTTGAGATTTCACAGGCTAGAGTGGCTCACCTCTAATTTACTTCTGATTTATTTCGAAAATTACAAGGAGGAGGAGTGTAAGATTTGGAATAGTTATAGTTTATATGAAGGAGAAGTACAGAATAATGTTTTTTTTAGAATTATGCATAAAAAGTAGATTAAATCATTAAAAAAAAACATTACTAATGCGACCATGCATTTGGAACACATTCACCCATGTTATTTTATATCACCAATGTCAAACGTATTATGACATATGTTCACAGCTGATGTATTGGTATACAATATTAAAAAGAAATGCAATGAAGTTTAACTTTCTGACAACTTCAAAAAAGGTCCAATTTAGACCATCCTAGTATTTTAAAATTGAGGATATTTAATTGAACTATAAATATGTCGAGTAATTTCAATATCAAATATTATAATACAATCATATCATAATAATATAAATATTATATTTAATCCTAGCTGATATTATTAATACTGAAGTTAGCTTTTTTATTTGTTTTCCAAGCACGCAAACAACGGCTTAATGGATTTAGCTTAAATTTTGCATACATCATAAGACAGTATTCAGAGTTCTATGGATAGAATAGACTCATTTTATCCGGGAAAGTATAAATATTTAGAGTTATTGCTATTTTAATAAACAATAATGATTACCTATTTATTATATTTGATATTGACGATATTTTTTCTTTTTTTCTTTTAATCAGCAAAATACGAGAATAGGTATATGAAAAATAGGATCAAAATACAAAATATGTGTAAAATAAATTTAATGTGAACAATAATGTTTTACAGAATCATCATCGTTATCGATCGACATCTTCAATAATTCCATATACTAGATCCGCTAACGCGAGTTTACCACCAAACGGGGGTAGGGAGGGACAAAATGGATTCTCGCGACATTCGGCAGCCATTACTCTGAACCCTCTGCGGCACTCGCGCCCTCTCTCCCCTCACGAGGCGTGTTTACTAAAAATGCGTTCAATTTTATATGCGGGCCTTATATACCAGCACAGCGTTATACGGACTTCTTACTCAAACAGTATAACGAGGCATTATTTTTCCAAACATCGCATGCATTTATTAAATTAGTCATTTTAGATTCTTTGTTTTTTCTTTTCAAAATGGCGTTGGCCGCCAATATTTCAAAAGTAGTGTATAAGGTAAATTTTTTTATTTGTCTCAAGTTTGACGGAATGATATTATTTGTAAAAATAGCATGGATATTCAACAGCATCAAAAGGTAACGACTCTCTTTTAAAAGTATAGGCAATTAGGTAATCTGTGGTATTAATGCAGTCGCCCTGAAGAAGTTTTGTCATTAAAATGTGTAGATAAATTGACGTATAATTCACAAATTCTACGTTTTTTAATATAATTATTTTTGTAATCCACAGAGGACAAATTCTACGTTTTTTTTTTATTTTTTGTTTATTATTTTACATAAAGTTTTAAAACTAAGGTTGGTCGGTAATTTGGAATGTGTTAAGCTAATACCGATGGCGATTGTACTTAAACGATAGGCTAGATAGTATTTTTATACAAAAAAATGACCCAGAACAGGACTTAACTGTTATAGATAGGATATATGGAAGCCGGAGGATTCGGTGGTATGGTGCACATTGGGAGAGCCCTATGTCCAGCAGTGTACTGCAATGGGCTAATTGATATGTACCTTTTTTTTTTCGTGCTTAAATCCCTTCGGATACCCCCCCGCCGGTCAGCCGGGGCAGTTATGTCAGGCTTGAACCGACTAAAACCGCACGCCGTCTCGAATCTTAAAACGCCGGGGTGTAAGGTTGCCCATAGAGCATATCCCTCGCACCCCGACTGACCCTGGGCCATCTCCGGTTTCGAGATGGCCCCCTCGGGTTTGGGAACCACGGTGTCCCAGTCTTGCCCCGGTTTGGGGGCGGGGCGCTAGTCGTCCCACCGTCCCAAATTGATATGTACCTACCAATTTCAGAAACATACAGCCAAAAAAACCAAGGGTTCACTGACTCCGTGTCCTCCGTGGCTTATACGGCTTTTATGAGAGCAACTTCTGTCTGCCCTCCCAACCCCGAGAAGGAAGCTACCGCCAGAGCATCGTCCTTCAATCAGCAGGTATACCAGTGTATACTACCTTACAAGTGAGGCTGGCTTTGCTCCGAAGGTCTTGTTGGGGCCCCAAGAACACCCAGGCAAAGGTTTTATTCCTCAAATATAATATAGACATCACATATTTATGCAATGATGCGATGTTTCCCTGGTGTTATCCTTTCGAGGGCTTACCTGGGGTGCCCGGCGATGCACACTTGGGAAGGACACTGTGGTTTTAGTCGGTCCGATTCCGACACGCCCACCCCATCGTCGGCACCGATGGGGTGAAGCCAGTGGGGGTTTCCACAAGAACAAAAAATGCTGCGATGTTTCCCCACGAATTACTGCTATAATAATTACACTACTGACGTGAACTCACTTCTAAAATGCAATTTAGCTTAACTGGAGACGTTTGGAGGAATAGTAGTAATTCCGGTTACTAATATTCTTTTGGATTTAAAAAAAACAGTGGATCTCCGGGAGTGCCGACGGAAGAGAAAAGTTCTCAATGCGCCTGAAGAAGTTTTGACTTCAAAAAAAGTGTGAACATTATGGTACTGTTGGTCATCTCAATTATTTCCATAGTAAAATCATCATTATCCAAGCGCCAATCGCGGTTGCACACCTTAGCGTATACTTAGGAGTCCGTGATCCGATGTCCTACCCCTATTATCCTCATGAATTGGTTTATCTTGGATTTAACCAGAACAACTGCTGTCTGAACCCCCGACCCTGAGAGCCAGCGCTAGACCCTGAAAATGAGCTTGACTTGAGCCCCTAAGACCTTGGTGAAGAATCATAATATACCCTGGCTAAGCCCCCTATTTTATGCGATTAAATAACGGGTGATTTTTTAAGCGTTTGGTTTTTAATTTACAAAAAAATACAATAGACGTAAAAAAAAAAATTGTGTATTCAAAATCAATCTTTGCCATTTGTTTTTAAAGATTATCTCATGTAAATGTTGGCTACGACTAAATTTAGAATCCATACGTGAAGTTCAATTTTGACTTACTTTTTCGAGCGTAACGGCTTTTATATCACAGATAACAATTGTGTTGTCTGGATGTGTCGTGTCTTCTAGTGCTTGAATTGATGCTGGTTTATCGGCAGAAGCGAAAAATTTGACTCACTTCCACAAAAAAT
Source organism: Cybosia mesomella (assembly GCA_946251805.1). Lineage (NCBI taxonomy): Eukaryota > Metazoa > Arthropoda > Insecta > Lepidoptera > Erebidae > Cybosia > Cybosia mesomella. The sequence continues at coordinate 26,754,435 of OX276401.1, forward strand.
AGTGCAACGACGTCAAATCGCACGCTTTAGGCGGCCAATTCACTGGTTCAAAACGAGAGATGAATTACTCACCAAATTCATTGCGCAAAAGGTCGATCGTTCTGAGTGCTGTGTAACATGTGGCAACATGTGGTACCATAACATTACACATTATTGAAACCATAACATATTATTGAAATCAACCAGATCAACCAGATTTTGCTCATTTTTTTGTTTTAGATTTAATAAACCAGCAACGATCAAGCACCAGAAGACAACATCACGCGTGTTATCGGTGAAATACCAGCCGATATGCTCAAAAAAGTAACTCAAAATTGGACTTCACGTGTGGATTACCTTATAACGTAGTCGTGGCCAATATATACATGAAACAACCTTTAAAACATAAATGACAAGGATTTATTTTGAATCCCCAATAAAAAAATATGCATTTTTGAATTTATCAGTTTTTTTTTTGTAAATAAAAACCAAATGCTTAAAAAAACACCTTATATATACCGGCGAAATATAGGCTTAATTTATCTCTGCCTACCTATTTGAAAAATATGCAAGAGTAATAATATGTTGGTTTTTAAACCCACTATAAGATCTGACATCACAAAACGAACTGACATACACAGTTTAACTTTAACGGATCTGGATTCCAGTTATAATTCCACTCATCAATTTTAAAGCGAGGTCTAGATTCCAATAACTTATCTGATAATTTAAAAACACTGACACGTCTTCCACAAATCACAATCAAACACTCAATGACGTTAACCCTTTCGATGCGGACGCAACTATTTTATCCTGTTTTTTATTATATTCCGACCATAATAAATTCCAGTTTTTGTGCGTATTACCTTTAGTTGGGACAAATTGCAGACGGTTCATCTTATAAATATTCCGGCGGTTAAATAAAGGGTAGCGACTGTTTCTCAAAGTTTTGACAAGTTAACTCACTTTATTACAACTCGGTTGTTTTGTGTGCAGAAAATATACTTTTATGAATTAAACAGCTTAAACTTTAAGTCTTAAAGGAGGCCGTAAAAATTGTTAGAGTTCAATGTACTTTTGGTTTTGTTTATAACTGAATGAAAAAGAAGTTAAATTTGTTTGTAAGATTCAGGAATAGAAACATTTGACGATCATTTTATATTAGGGTAGAGTTATTTTCGGTAATTTGTTGGATTGTTATTGTTTTTTTTTACCACTAGCATATACATCAAATACAACTGTAATAGAGTAGGCTACGAAAAAAAAATTGACGATCTTAGCGTTGATCCCGGTTACATCCAAGACTTTCACTTCGGTGCCCGGAGACCTTCCTTCTCCTGCTTTTTGTTTAGCGTATGCAGCTTGTTTTATTTTTGTCTGCAAGTTTTAATGGGACCGACTGCCGTTTGAACTCCCAACCCCTAGAGGAAAGCCTGCGACAGAATCTCATTCGTCAATCATCAGGTGTACTGACTAGCAGGTGACATTGACTTGGCCCCGTAGGACTTAGTGGGACCGCATATCCGAGCTCTCCTCCTTTACAAGATGTGGTTTATCTCCGTAATCCAAAAATAATAACAACCGTTTCAGAAGCAGTTGAAGTTCTTTAAGAGCCGTTGTTCCAGTTCTTATTGATGAGAGCAAAATTTCAAGCGTTGTATGGCTGGAACTTTAATGGAAACCTGTTTTGTTAAAGAGTAAAGACGCGTGTCGCATTTTTAGCCCGCAAGTTCTGCATATTATTATTTGCAATATACAATTAATTTATCATACTTGGAACTTAAAATAAATCAATACATAATTTTTGAAAATAAATCTACGTTTTGTAAATTTAAATCAGTTCTCAAATATTAAATACCTTAATAATACTGTCGAAAGTTTAATTTTGCTGTAATATATTTAAAAATGATCTAACGATTCACTTCTTGAATAATAACTCTAATAGTACAGACAATTTTCATCCTTAGAAAAGTAGGTAAACTTCGTAACAAAATAATAGATGATGTCCAAAAGTCGATATGATAAATTTGTAACGATAAACAAATCAAATTTACAGTGGCAACTACAATAGTATTTTTTAATTTTATCGTACATACGGGTCTCCGAGAACAAAACAAAATACATTTATTGTGTCAAAAACATCTGTACAACCAACATTACTTTAACGGATTTGAATAAAGAACAAAAATGCTACGAACAAAAAACTTATTAACATGTGAACGCAGTAACTGTTATAATTCCGCATTGTGCTTCGTATAAAATAATCGGTGAACTCTCCAAGAAAAAAATCGTTTAAGAAAAAAGAATAGTATGCAAATGTGTACGTCGCGGTGTGCGCGTCGAATTATGCTATTATTTTGGATAATTGTAGCCATACTGCACTACTGATTTATATATTTACGCTTATGAATTTTAGGGCTTTTTGTTTAATATCACATTAATTTATGAAAATAACAAGTCTCAATTCTAAAAATACTAGCCCGACATTCTATCATACTTATAAAATACGCACTAACTAGTGCGTATTTTATAAGTATGATAGATATATAGAGATATATGATAGTTATAGCTTTGCAATGTAAAACAGTTTATTATTCAAAAATGGAGCAATAAAGCTATATGCAGACCAGATAAGTGATGACAACTAATATTTAAAAAGCTTAGTTAATACGCTACCGTCTGCATAATAACGAAATATGAGCATATGAGCGGCAACATAGCGAACTATTTAAGACGTCGCGATAGCGTGGTGAGAGAAACGAATTCTCGTAATCGGTGAGATCCCAATAGTTCTATACAGTTTGTTTTTCCGAAATAGACTAGTCAATAATAATAATAATTTAAATTGCTATGCATAGAATAGACTTTTTAAATTGTTCTTTTACAAGGTTAAAAATTTTTTCGAAAAAGAAAATATTCGTAGAGCGTATTTTTCGTAGATATGTAAATTCCTGGTAAAAACTAGCTGAAGATACGACGAGTCAAGTATATCCAGAACGGGCAGTAATCTCGTGGGCCCACCAGCTCTAGTATATCTTAGCCATCCTTGGTGATGGGTCCTTCTCCTCACACCCCTTTTGGAACAGAGCATTGAGAAGATAATTCCCTATATAGGTTTTCATCCTAGCAACTCCGAAGACCCAATGTTACTGTATCTTATTAGTTGAAAATCACTATTGAAAACATTACGGACAACAGTACCAACCGTAAGCATTATTAAAACAACAGCCGACAGAGCAGCAGAGGTGAAAATTGGTGTATCGAATAGTTTTGATTCATTAATTAATGCTTATCAAAATCTGTTTACAAATGAATCTTCAGGTAGATATCAATCACCATTCCGTTGTCGTCTCTAAACTGATATCAAAATTCTCCAACATGATAGTTTTATAGATCTATTACTAACGTAGATAACTAAAAATGACTTTTTTTAATCGCTTTCGACAAATGAAATATTTTTTTTGATCGTATCTATCAAATGAAAAAACTTGCTATAAAAATAAACTGTTAGTGTCGTTCACATTAATCACTAACTAATTATGCAACATTTTGTGCTAAGTAAAATAAGGAATGAATGTAATTCTTCAAGCTATAAAACGTTCGACTTTCGGGCGACGAGTAACTCAACCCAAGACACCTTTTACCATAAATTAACGTCGAACAAACTACAAGCCCAAGGGTTGCAATCATTAAAATAACTACAGAATAAAAAAATAACTATTATCTATCGTTAGACATTAGATGTTGTGATTCAAATGAATTCTGTAACTGATATCCCTGAGAGCAACATCCCGTATTCAAATCACAAAACGAGCTCATAGTGTTTTTTTTTGTCTTTTGAAAATGGAACACGCATACATTATTGGCCTTTTATTTTTTATCTTAAAAACCGGTAAGCTATGAATAATACTAAATCATTAGCTCTATTTTTAAAATTGGAACAGCTGTGTAGTTTTTGTCGCAATTTTTTTACGGTTTTGCGCCTATTCAATAATGTTTGGATAGCGATTTCAATATTTTTTTATCATTTTGACTGTAGAGTCAAAAATAGAGGCATAAAACTTGTTATTTTATTAGTTTTGATTGTATAATATTTTTAGATAGTTCCTCAAAAATCCGTTTGTTCTAAAAGTAGTATAAGACATACAATTAAATACATATAATTTTATTGAATTGTGGATCTTTTCACTAAAACAATAATAATTATGAAACAGTGTTACTAGAACGGAACGACTAAGTTTGAACTTGGGTACTTCTAATAATATTAACCTCTTATCCTATTTATATTGTTATATGAAAAAACACGCTTTAATGACACCATACAATTTCTATTCCTATTTTTTAAGGAAAAACGTATCCAATCAAAACTTTTTTTATTCCAAACAAGTTATAAGCCCTCTTCATACGCAGCTTGATTTTGACGATCACCGTAGAATACCAATGAGTTAACATTTCAATTTTCTCACAAAGGTCCATGTTATAACATCACATTACCTTAATGGGAGGCTAAAGCGATATAAATAAAAGGTATCAATGTGCCTTAAGGCGTTCTAGTACCCTACGAAAGATGGTAGCATAAAATTAGCTATTAAACGATGCATTATGCGGAAGTTCTACATTTCCCACAGTAACCAGTAGCAAAATAAATTTCCAACAGACATCTGCTTGCTAATTGTCTAACAAGCCGTATGCATAAATTGCGCAAAATTATTACGCGTAGCACAAAAAGGCCGTCACATGGCGACAAGTCTTTATTTTTAAATGCAATCGTCTTCAAACCTGTCGTTTCCCCGAGCTCAAGGTGTGAAATTTGTAAAATTGAATGAATTTTATTTTTCGAACGCACCATGGAATAAATGCAAATTTCGACTTTAGTTTCCTTATTATTGCGTTGCTACTTCTTATTGCCTGTCGCTTAGTTAGTACCCTTTACCATTTTAGGGTTAATATGCAAATTGAGTAACCCATTTCTTACTAACCCTATAATTACAGTATTTTGCATACTATTTGATGAATAAATATTTATAAGGAAGTGAAATTGAAGAACATTTTCATTATAAACTGGTTTTTAATAAAATGTCATTGTTACTTATTTTAATTTTTTAGAGGTCGTAGGGCTGTTTGATGCAAATATTTTTGCGTTAATCAATTTCGTGTGAAGATATGCATGGGAACTTCTTACCGTGGTTTTATTTCTATAATATTATAAATTTGTATTTTTTTTTATCGGGATGAAATTTAATATTATGCTGCTTACTAATTTATAGATAAATTGAATTGCACAACTTGCAAAATCACCTCGGTGCGATGAATTAGTCACCATTCTGTGGGAATTTGAAAAATGTGATTACTACAATATATCCAGCTTAATATGGTTAAAGATTTTTTTTACAATATTTGTTAATTAACATAACATAACATAACATGACATAACTTCACGCCTGTATCCCCGAAGGGGTAGGCAGAGGTGCATTACACACCCAGGATTCGCCAGTAATGTTAAGGTCCCAATGTAATATGGGGCGAGCCTATTGCCATCTACCGGGCACATTGTTAAGCGAGCGATAGTTAACATTTATTAATACACACATAACTACGAAAAGTCATAGGTGTGTGCCCGGGGCGACTGGGGATCGAACTCGAGACCTCGTCTCAGCAGTCCGTTACGTACGCCACCGGGCTATCGCCGCTCTAAGTTCGTTTTTATTAAGTTTCTATCCTAAGTTGTTTTATAGAATTGTAAGATTTAACAGTCTTATCATTGTAGCTTTAGTTTCGGTTGCATCCAAATCTTGCACATTGGAACCCAGTGTCCGCTCTCCTACCCTTTCAATGAATTCGCTTATCCTGGTTTTTACGGGAGCAACTACCGTCAGACCACCTAACCCTGACAGGAAAGCCTGCGCAAGGAGTCTCACCCGTCATTCAGCAGGTGTACCGGCTTGCAGTTGAGGTTTACTTGGGCCTAGAAGATCTTGGTGGGCTTTATAAACAGTAGATAATAAGTTACTTACAGTTGATTACAAAAGTGGATTAACACTTAAATATTTACAAATGTTTTTACATTGAAATACGTGTAGGTACCTTTTTTTTCTTCGTGTGGAAATCCCTTCGGATAATCCCTAATCCTGATCGTTTATGTCGGGCTTGAACCGACTAAAACCGCACGTGTACCTAATACTGATTACACAGTATTATAATCTCCAAAGGCAAAGTTAATATATTTCATGTTTTGTTAATAATTTTATGAAAGGTTTAAGAGCTAAAGTGATCAACAAATTAGAATTTGTTAATCTACTTTTATCGTTGACTGTACCTTTATTTTACTCTCTTAGCACCCATGCGTCAGGTTTAAGCAAAAGCTATATAACACTCCATTAAATCCGCACACTAAAATGTAGAACCACATTTACTGACTAAACACTTTAAGATCTTTTTTATATTACTAAAGTCGTGAACGAACTTGGCCTAATGGTAAACAGTTACGTACGTTATAAAAATTTGAAACAAAGAATGCTTTATTGATACTTACAATTTTGTGACTCATAGTACTTAGCTCTTGTTCGTTCAAAACCACCATACCTACCTGCGTTAGCATGGTAAAAGTTCTTCAAGTTATTTTGGCGATTGTACCAGCGTCATAAGTGACCACCAAACTTCTTGTCAATGTACTCTAGCTGCTCAGAAAGTGTTTATGCGGGGCGCTACGGTTGTGGTGCGGAAAATTAACCAATCGTCGATAATATTAAACACTTGCTGATGCTCGCGACAACACCCGCGCGGCGGTCAGTAATTTTTTTTTAATATATTTAGTACACGTCAATTTGACTTCACCTCGCCTGATGGTAAGCTGAAGGTAAAGTCTCAGGAAAGAGGGTCACCATTACATACACGTACCATGTTAACAATGGTGGCACTCAGCTTGACGGTCTCATCAAAAGAGGATTGTCGTCGCAGCAACGCGTGACACCCAACGGTCCCACTAGTGCTGCGACCACAATCCCCCTGCCCGGCTATGCACTTGCTGACCCCTGAACGCAATCAAACCGAAATTGGATTACTATGGAGCTTTTCGCAAGCGTGTACGGTGGTACCCACCCGGCCGAATTTTGTTACCAAGTTTGTTTGTTCTACCACCAGTTGTTGTTTGTTTTTTGATAATATCTCCAGTTCTTCTAAACCAATTGCAATCAAACGTACGGCTGATTTTAAGTCCGACGAATAAGACCTTTCTAATAGAAAAAAAACTGCATTAAAATCCGTGCAACCCAAATCCGCGAACTTTTGATGTTTGTTCACGAAGTTCGACGGTAACTATTTCATTCCAAAATTAAATCAAGACGTTCTTAACAAGGAGGTGTCACCCATAAACAACATAAAGGTGTACAACCCAAATCACTTATTGACATCCCTAATCGATTCTAACAATAGATCGAATGAGATCGAACTAATATCGAATGAATGACTGAATAGAAACCACTTGACTCGTGTTTAAAATCGAAGTAATTGTGTGCTCCCTATTCGATTCTATAGTGCTGAATCGATTTATCGGGGGAATAATTCTGCGCATTGTAAACCGATCTATTCAATTCTTTAATGTTTTTGTAATATTTTTACATTGCATTGTGATTGTTGTGTAATACACTTGTTGTCAGTGTAGTGAGCTATTATTGATAATATAATTGGCGATTTGTTTAACTTATTAGTTTAAAAATATCATGTACGCATATGTAAATTATGTTAAATAAATAGAAAAAATACTTAATAGTACTTTTAAACCAGCCTATGTGCAACGGCACTTATGGAACCCAACTTAACGTAAAATGTGAATAACTCCAAAATGCTCACCAGCTATTTTTGAAGAGTTGTTCGAGATGATGCAATCTATATGATATTGTACTACTTGGTGCTGACAAGGGATTCACCATCACACTTCAACGTGAGAATGATCGCAACTAAATATTCATAAATATACTACGACATTCTACACAGTGCTTTCTAGACTCAAAGTAAGCATAGTTGTAACTAGCTTGTGTTATGGGTTCCAGAATGCGGATAAACATACTTATATACTTTTTTTTTTGTAAATACATACATATTATATATAGAAACACCCAGACCAATGCAAATAGATATATTTATGCATACAAATATTTGCACTGAGCGGGAATCGAAACCGCGCCCACAGTCGTAGCAGTCGAATGCACTACCGCTACGCCACAGAGGCCGTCATACTATGACTATAGACTACTATGACTACATAGTTCACAATAGACTTTGTATCGTGAACTCCTAAATTATGATATGACTTCTCGCCATTGTTTGCCCTAGTAATTATTCAAAAAGGACAAAGGAATGTTTTACTGGGCTGGCTGAGCAACTTTGATACTATCCGTGTACCGAAGGTCCATAGACGAGGGCGCCCTTTTCCATAACATAACATGCAGATCGGATACCTGTTTCGCCACTTTAGTTGTATAAAAACAACTGAATGTAGATTTAAAGTAATTCCCCAGTTGAACTTTAAGAAAAGCACGATCTACTATTTCGCGATGTATTTATAGTAATTACCTACATATAGGTACTCCTTATATCCATATATCCATATAGTTGGTGAACTATAATTTTCAGTCCCATATAGTAGGGGGTGAGTCTATTGCTACTCAATGAGTGCTTTTTCATGGGCTGTATGTTTACTGTCGGTTGGAGAATAGCCCAATCCATTCGTTCATCAGTAGATGAAACGACCTTTGTGTTTAACTTCATCGGAAACTACTTGCTCTCATCTACATCCGTGCGCCAATCCTGGTTGCACCCAAAGCCTGTCAACGACAATAGTTGAAACACACCAATAATTGTCGTACGGTTGGTTTTAAATTCTGTAGAAAACAAAGTTAGGATAATTCATGTTTTGTTTATTTTTTAATGAAAGGTTTAAGGGCTAAGGTGATCAAAAAAGCGGTGATAGCTCAGTGGTGTACATAACGGACTGCCGAGACGAGGTCTCGAGTTCGATCCCCAGTCACCCCGGGCACACACCTCTGACTTTTCGTAGGTATGTATGTATTAAAAATGTTGATTATCGCTTGCTTAGTAATGTGCCCGGTAGATGGCAATAAGATCGCCCCTTATTACATTGGGACCTAAACATAACTGGCGAATCGTGGGTGTGTAATACACCTCTGCTTACCCCTTCGGGGATACAGGCGTGAAGTTATGTTATGTTATGTGATCAATAAATTAAAATTTGTTAAGCTACTTTTGTCGTTGACTGTACCTTGGGGCCCGGGATAACTCTCGTACTTCGTCTATCAATAATTTGGTTTATATTAGCCTTTACGGGAGCGACTGCTGTCTGACCCCCAAGCCCAAGCTTCGTCCGTCAATAAGTAGATGTACCGGCATGCCGGTGAAGTGGGCTTGGGCCCCGAAGATCTTGGTCTTCTCTTAAAGGCCCCCCTTAAGATTTCTCGATATCCTGGTTGATTATAGTCACAGGTGAATCACAATCACCACTACATATTATAAAACAAAGTCCTCAGCTACATCTATCTGTCTGTCTGTTCGCGATAAACTCAAAAACTACAACACCGATTTTCATTCTGTTTTCACTACTGGACAGAGTGGTTCTCGAGGAGGTTCTAGCATATAATTTACATTATATACTAAGAAATTATATATTTACAATAGTTAAAATATAATATAATATACATAATATTATATTTGTTGGAGGGTAAGCCGTCTGGGAGCTTTCAACGAAAACGCTGCCCAAACACCTCGAGATTTAACAAAATGGTATATGGTAGAATTGTAGATAGGTTCTGGTGGTGGAATAGGGTCCCTTGGGTAACGGGAAAGGGATCAGAATTCCACGCGGGTGAAGCCGCGGGCAATAGCTAGTATTAATGTAAATTTGATAAAGCCACCTAATAATAATTTTTTTTAATTTATCATAATAAAAAGACACGTACTTTATTTATTCAAGTCATAATTAACAATGTATGTCGTTAAAAAACCATACGACGTTTTTTTCACCAAATTAAATTATATTTTTACCAAACTCATTTAAGGGTTGCACCTGCTAAGGCGACACTGCGACATTTTTTATTTAAAATATCATAACAATGGGTAATTTTGTAAGCAATACAGCTTTTAATTTTATTACCTTCGCCCGGTGTGCGATGCAAATGCTTATTTAATGGCCCATCCTTAATAATTGGGTGAAAGAACATGCCTCCACGAGGATACCGATGTCGATTCTATGGGATATACGCACTTTCGGATTAATTCTTGCCGTTTTTTATGTACTTATTTTTGATACTGTCAATCTAGAAAAATTGATTCATTAGAGTCTCTCTAAATATTTCTATACTAACTGCCGCCCGCGTTGAATTCAGGTGATGTTCCCGCAACGCATGGAAACCTAATTTAAGGATAAAAATATTTCGTAATTTTTGTTTCTTGGTAGCCTAGTGCCGCGGTAACCTAGTGGTATGGGTAATGGACTGCTGAGACGAGGTCTCGGGTTCGATCCCAGGTTTTACCAAGGCACACAGCAATGACTTTTCGATGCTTTTCGAAGTTATGTGTGTATTTATCGCAGGCTTATAAGTGCTCGGTTAATGGCAATAGACTCGCCACTTATTACATTGGGACCTAAAACATAAACTGGCAAAATGTGGGTGCTAGCACCTCTGCCTACCCCTTCGGGGATATAGGCGTGAGTTTATGTTATGTTATGTTTATGTTGTTTCTTGGTTCAACTTCACCAGGAAGCACGGACAAAATTCTACATGCATACTATATACTCACACCTCTTTACTATTAGGGTAGACAGGGACAGATGCGCGGAGGCGACTCAGATATATTCTTCATGAACGCAGCCCTGGACCACATGTCACCCTAGCAGAAGCAGGCTGGGGCGTCGGCGCGTAGCGCTCCCCATCTTTTCCGGTGGCAAGAGGGCAACCGTGGTTCCTAAACCCGAAGGGGGGTATTTTTGAAGCGGATATGGTCCGGGGTCATTCGGAGTGCAAGGGAAATCCCTTATGGGGCCACCCTCCACTGAAGACCCGAGACGGTGAGCGGTTTAAGTCGATTCAAGCCCCTACATAACCGCCCACGCTGGTTGGTGGGGCGTATCCCAGGGATTTCCGCACGAAAAAAAGAAAAAAAAAAGGGTAGACAGAGACAACATTATTACACTGGATACGATCCTGGCAAAAGCCTCTCGCGCCCTCTACTCTTACAATTGTTTCCATGCATGCTCGTCGGTTGCTCTTGACCTGGTCTTTCCTTAAAACGTCCTCGATCTGATTGGCATAGGGCTACATTCACCGGGTTACCTAATCACCTCCGACTCATAAATCTGTTCGTTCTATCGTCCATTCTCTTTACAAATACGAATCATCAAAGTATCCCTTTCTCTGTCTTGGTCACTACATCATCTAGCAACAATGGTTCTGTTTTGCTAAAATTGTTCATATGAACCCTTATTATTATTAATTTTAAAAATTATTATATAATTATTAATATCCTATTCCATTTCCTATCCAGAACACCACGTTAAGGGCCGAGGTAACACCCTTATACGGTGCAAACAGTTCCATTTATAACCAAACGAATCGACACTTTGGTCACACAATTAAGACTTGGGACATAACCATGCCTACTATCCCATCATGGAACTGGGTCAATGGAACTAGTGGGATGGACTCTGAAATTCTTCACCAACAGACGTGTTTCCTTCTTAGGATAAGAATATATAGTATAATAATAAGAATATTTCCTTCTTCTGGGTCTTTTAAGCTAAATGATTATTTAAACTTGAACATTTTGACGACCTCTGTGGTGTAGAGCATTCGATTGCTAAGTCGAAAGACCGGGTATGATTCCCGTTACGTGCAAATATTTGTTTTCAAGAAAGAAGTATCTAAATGGGTTTACATATATTGTAGAACCATACTACAAACACGTTAAGCTATGCTCACTTTAGGTCTAGACAGCGCTGTGTTTATTGCCCTGGACTTCCTAAAGTATTATGTCCTAGTCTATTATTTAAAGTTTTTTTTAATGCTATGCGATTCGCCAGTTATCTTTAAGTCCCAATGTAATAGGGGGCGAGCCTATTGCCATCTACGGGGCACATAACTAAGCGAGCGATAATAAACATTTTCATGAAATTTAGTATACAGGGGGTTTCGGGGAAGGCCACGGCAGGGGTTGCTCAAGTCGTGGGTCGAATACGGCGGCTGGGACTCGAGGTGGCTCTTCACAAATCCGAGGCTAAGTGTTTCCACGGGCCTCGGAGGGGGCCACCTGCGGGAACCAGCATAACCGTAGGGGGCGTAAGCATCGGCATCGAGCCCACGATGAAGTACCTTGGGCTCGTACTCGATAGCCGATGGGACTTCGGTCCACATCTCCGATATCTGGTCCCGAAACTGAGGGGGGCTGCGGCCGCGCTATCGCGGCTGATGCCCAACGTTAAAGGACCCAACGCCCCCACTAGGAGACTGTACCTGGGGATCGTGCGAAGCATGGCCCTGTACGGTGCCCCAGTATGGGCGGAGACTCTGGCGCCCCGCAACGTGGCTGTATTAAACAGCCCGTTAAAAGCAATGGCCGTCAGAGTCATTAGGGGGTATCGCACGATCTCCGTCGAGGCGGCATGTCTCCTAGCCGGGACCCCTCCATGGGACCTGGAAGCGAGAGCCCTTGCGCTGCTGTACCAGTGGCGCAAGGAGGCGCTGGAGCGGGCCATAGGCCGGAGCCCCGAGAAATCAGGGCTCAGCGGTCCCTGTTCCGCCAAGAACTCATGGAGACATGGAGGGTGCGACTTGAGCACCCAAGGTGGGGGGAATCCACCATTGCGGCGGTGAGACCAATCATGAAGGAGTGGTTGGAGAGGGAACATGGGGACCTCTAATACCGGATGTGCCAGATGGTTACCGGACACTGGCCGCCGCCTCTTTCTGCGAGCAGGTAATGCGCGCGAAAGAGACGGCGGAGAGGGAGTGGGAGCCGAGGACGCCGCAGACTCATCTACGCCCGGGACTACCGACCTCCATGATCGGGGCCTGAGGACGGCAGTTGGCCGACTCGCCGTCCTTACAGAAGCAGGCCGTGGCGGAGGCTTGTCATGTGTGCCCTACACACGCCTGCCAACTCACCGTAGCGGGATAAAACCCGACCCCACCAGGCGAGGCCGCGGTGGTGGCCAAAGTCCGCCGGCAACCCTGGGGTTATCCTTTCGAGGGCTTACCCGGGGTGCCCGGCAACGGACACTTGGGGAGGACACCGTGCGGTTAGTCGAGACACGACATAACCACCCCCGCTGGCCAGCGGGGGAGTATCCGAAGGGATTTCCGCACGTAAAAAAAAGGGGTTTCGGGGGCGATAAATCGATCTGGCTAGGTTTCATTTTTAGAAAACGTCGAAAAAAAACGGTCACCCAGATTTTTATATCAATTAGAGTTAAAATATCATGTCCATAAGAAAATTGGAAGTAGCTGAAAACTGCCACAACTAGGCAGATGAATTCGCCCGTAGAAATCTATCTATACTTTATAATATAAAGCTGCCGGGTTTGTTTGTGTGGTTTAACGCGCTAATCTTAGGAACTACTGGCCCGACTTGAAAAAATACATTTGTGTTAGATAGCCACGCTACTACTCAGGAGAGTGGAGTAGTAATCATAAATGTCAAAAAATCTAACAATTTTCCATTCAGAATTGTAGAACTAATAATAATTTATGTTTGGAATAATTGTTTACCACGGGGGCAAAGTATGCTACGGGTGAAGCCCCGGGGCACTGCTCGTAATATTATAAAATTGTAAAATAGTCGTGTATACATTGCAGATATGAAAAAAAAACTTGGGTTATGTTAAATGAACTATTCTGAACAGAATTTATATCGTATCAAAATTCAAGTACAATTGATGCGGAAGTTTTTGAGTTTTTGAAGAGTGATCAGCTTAACATTTTTATATATAAACAGGATTCCTAGTCCAGCGTGTACCTTTTTTTTTTTTTTTACCCGAGATGGCGTGCGGTTTTAGTCGGTTCAAGTCCGACATAACCGCCCCCGCTGGCTGGCGGGGGGGTATCCGAAGGGATTCCCGCACAAAAAAAAAAAAACAAAAGGTACCTACTGACTTTTACTAAAACAAACCCGTAACTAAATTGCATTATCACGTGCTACATATTTATACATATTTAAAAATTATTACGAACTTATGTAGTGACTTAATTTTCAGCTTTATTCGGCAATTTTTTTTTTTAAAGTCTCTGGAAAGAGGGTCACCATTACATACACGTATCATGTTAACAATGGTGGCACTCAGCTTGACGGCCTCATCAGAAGAGGATTGTCGTCGCAGCACCGCTTGACACCCACCGGTCCCACTAGTGCTGCAACCACAATCCCCCTGCCCGGCTATGCACTTGCTGACCCCTGAACGCAATCAAACCGAAATTGGATTACTATGGAGGGTTTTTCGCAATCGTGCACGGTGGTAATTACCCGGCCGAACTTTGTGACCACCACCATTAAAACCATACCACCAGTAAAATTATTGATGAAATGATCTATTGACGATGAATTTCAGATATAATTTTTATTACTACTTTAAATTTGTTCATTTTTTATTTTTATAATTCGTCATGCAGGTACCTACTTATCTGCTTACCACAAACAATAGAATGAACATTTACATGCCGTAACTGGTGATCATACAATGTATACCAATTTCATTCTTTTATATTATTTAATTATACGCGGAAGTCGCGGTGAAGGAGAGATGGCGCTCTTATTTCCACAAGCTGCTGAACTAGTATAGCTGAGCCGCTTGAAGAATTCGTTGAAGCCGATGGAGTCCTCATAGAGGTCTAGAAGGAGATGGGTCCCCATGGTGAGGGCGATTTTAAAAACGTCTTTAACTGCGTACTCCTCATCGCACAGATTCCAAGCCAATGGAGGCTGAGTATCAATACGCCAGTCTTCAAAGCCAAAGTGTCGGTACAGGGGTGTGGCAACTACCGCGGTATAAAGGTAATGTCCCACACCATGAAGCTGTTCGAGAGGCTAATTAACTTCCTGATTCGATAGGAGTGTACTCTCGGAGAGTCAAAGTGGGTTTCGTCACGGCTATGGGACCTTGGATCCTGTTTTTGTACTAACCACCCACGTTTTTTCACGTTCTCGTACACTTTGTGTAGCTGTAGGTATCAAACTTGTTTCGCAACGAATGCTAGTGTTAGCTCTGGCTACCAAGCGGACTGCGTTCCGTTCATCGGTTTTATTTATATTTTAAGCATCGTTTAGTGGGCCAAGAGACACGTCAGAGCATGCTATCAAAAACATTGCGCCTGCTAGCGACGCTGAAGCGACTACCATGAGACATACCTTTTTTTTTTTTTTTTTTTTTATCGTGCGGACATCCCTTCGGATACCCCCCGCCGGCCAGCGGGGGCGGTTATGTCGGGCTTGCACCGACTAAAACCGCACGCCGTCTTGGGTCTTCAGACGCCGGGTTGTAAGGTTACCCATAGAGCATATCCCTCGCACCCCGGCTGACCCTGGGCCATCTCACCACTAACAGCATCGCTCATCCTGTCTCCTCTGAAAGCAGAGGAGTACGGAGAGCGATGTGTTCCCGCCACGTTGGGTATTGGCCGACGATCAATGCCAACCCTATGAAGGGGTGAAGGGGAAGCCATTGACCGCCGCCCAGGGTGTACCGGCCGCTCCGATTCCGTTCCCACCGGACTGCAGCGGGATCGGAATCGGAGCGACACTCGAGGAAGTTACCCAACACACACCCACCACACCATGAGACATACCTCCGCCACTCCTTTTCTGTGTAATTTTCGAAGCGTCGCTTTCGTTGATTTTGTATGAAAACATTTGCTTCGCATAGGCGTCCGTGCCACGCCTTATTCTCGCCTTATGCCTTATGTCTTATCGGTATAGTTTGAGCCTTAGACTAGGCTGACTCAGGTTAGACTTCCTCTGACTTAGCAGTTGAGAGCTCAACCAATACACCATTTATATCGTCCTGCACCGTAAAGAAATCAACGAAGCTTAAACAGAATAAGTCGTTATATAAATACATGGCTTCAAAGTAATATGATCAATCATCTAAAAAAGTAATTGAATAAAACATAAGTTTGCTCAGCCTCCTGTCAAATCACCCCAATTGCAGACGGTAATGAAGGTTATTGAACCCAGATTTGATGCCGTTGTGTGCTTACCCTTAGAAATTAAACACCGACGCGTAAGAACCTTCGAATGAAAGATTTGAATATGGAAGTTTTTACAGGGGTGATGATGATGACATACGAGTCCTCCAGACTCACGTAGTAGTTCAATTCACAATTATTATATAAACGTAGGTCTTCTGGCCCGGGGCCTTCCCTGGGGCCGATTCAGTAAAGCCAAGTGTTCAAAACGCGTGATCTCAATTCGATAACAAGGAACAACTTGAGTATTCAGTATGATCTGTTAAAAAAACTTTCTACGTTTCCAATTTCTTATTCTTCGCTTTCGCTTTCAATCAATGACTTCTATGTATACTAGATAAGCAGTTCAGAACAAAAAATGTGTCACACTTCGGGGGTGAGCCGGAAACGGGGAAGGGGTACAGGGCTCATCACCATAGATTCATAATTTTAGCGTCTTTACACTACAGATGTCAGGTGATGATACTGTATAAAATCTTATAAAATAAATTTAATATACTCTGTGGCTATGGCAGCAACATAAGTGGCGCCAAAGTTTTGCACAGAATCGTACAAAAAGCTATACCAACTTTTTTGTTCTGAACTTCTGACTAGTTAGTCTAGTAATATAGAACTGATTCTTTTCATTTAAATTTTAAAATTTTAATTTTAAAAGGTCTCGTAAGTTTTAAAATCGCATTTTTTAGAAATGCGAGTGTGACTCCCCTGGTATTGCAAACGTCCATAGGCTACGATAACCGCTTCCCATCAGGTAGCCATGTGCTTGGCAAGATGAGTAGCATCTAAATTTTGATAACCAGAAATTAAAATTAAGTTGATTGATTTCTTACTTAGTTAAGTCTAAATGCCGGGGTGCGAGGGAAATACCTTATGAGGCCACCTTACACCCCGGTGTCTGAAGACCCGAGACGGTGTGCGGTTTTAGTCGGTTCAAGTCCGACATAACATACGAACGCGGGGCGGTATCCGAAAAAAAGGTAAAATCTAAATAAAGTTAACGTCGTGATGTTAAAAGTTATGTTGATTAAATTTAACATAACTTTATTCGGCTAGCCAACGTTAGGGCCACTAGGTCTCTATGTCCACTTGTCCATATTACTTAACACTTTTTAATATTATAAATTTTTCTCTGATATTTCGGACACCGTCAAAATATTAAAGCTATTTTGTACAGTACAGTAGTGATAGGGAGGAAGAGATGGAGCCCGGGATGAATTAAGGAGGGAGGGAGGCTATGGATGATGATGATTAAAAAAATTGTCTGCTTGTAACTTCTGTCGGCACCCGGAGTGCCACTGTCTTTTTTTTAAAGCAGTTTGTTTAATACCTATTAGTGTACATAGAAGACATTGAGAGAAGAAGTCTGTCTTAAATACTTCATCAAAAACTAAAATTAACCTTAACCTATAGAATAGATGTTGCTACAACCACCACAAACAATGCACAATTTCAAATTGAAAATAGGTCTTTAGTAACCTTTCTATATATATAATTATCAGATCGACGACTTCTGTGACGTATAGCGATAGAGCATACGACTGTTAAGTCAGAGGCAGCGGTTTCGATTCGCCCTCAGTGCAAATATTTGTAAGCATGAATATGTCTGCATTGTTTTAGGTGTTTCTGTGTATAATATGTATATGGTTAGAAATAAAATGTATCTAAGAATGTTTATCCGCATTCTAGAACCTATACCACAAGCTAGTTAAGCCTTTGGGTCTAGATAGCGCTGTGTAGAATATCATAGAATATTAATTTATATACTAGTTCTGTATCACCCCCACGTCCATGTTTGTATGAGAATCATATTACATCGATTGCGCCAATTTTTTTTCTTTTCTATACCATTCTAAGCGCCAGACCAGTCAAGACTGAATATAAGAGGCTATATCTCGATGTAAAATAGTCCATATAAAAACTATCATTACCGTTCGCTATAAAACACAAACCAGTGGTCATTCATTTTGAAATGGAATACGTTTGCTTAATTGACAATCCAACCATAAACGAATGCAATAAATCTTGTCTCGAAAGAATGGACTATATAATTTTATTTCTCGAAGCCATTTCGCTAATGCTAATTCTAAATACCATGTGCTCAAGAGATCAAAGATGTTAAACTTTAAACAGGAACCATTCATATTTTTAATGAAACGGTCTTTAAAATGGAAGAACTGACGCAGAAGAACATTCCAGATCACAGAATCGCAAGATACAAGGCATTCACCTTTGAGATATTTATGAAAACACAAACGAATTGGAAAGCCAGCACAATTATTTCGTACAGACATACAAAAGAAATGCTATAAAGAGTGGACGAAAAAATATAAGCTTTGTTATCGAAATTGGAAACGAAACGTATATCCGTAGGTACCTAAAAGAAGTTCGGTTTTTGTCGGGGTGCATTTTTTTTAAACGCGTATAAAAAGACCCCACCGCGTATGAAACATTACCCTACGTCCAATAGAGCCGTGCCCCAAACACGCTCTCATTTTTATAAACAGATTTTTTTCTTTGCGTTAGAAAGGGACGGCTAATCTGCTGTCACATTTAAACTTTAGTATTCTGTGTGTGGGAAAGAGACAGACCGAATTAAAAAGTATGGTCTGCGGTTAAAGAAAGCTCAGGTACGGATAAGGGTGTGGAATGAAGAAAAAAGGGATACGACGTGGGGTGGCAGCCACCCCTCGCGAGGTGGGGGCTGATATCGAGGTTCCCGCTGTCGCCGCTAGATGGGGGTACAAGGAAAGTTTTTTTTTATTGAATTTCGGCGAGTTTTGGCATAATGATGATGGATTGTGATGTGGTTTTCGGCTGATAAGTTTTTGGTGGATTTTTCCGCGGCAAATAATGTGTTTAGAGATTTTTTATATAAATTAGATGGTTACGGTAAGGTTGTCAAATTTGAAAATGAGGGGTTGGATATTGATTGGGCTTCACTGAACTTTGAGTGAAAGTATTTTAATTAAGTGTAGGTAATAAAAATTGTTGATATAAATTTTTGTTTTAATTAACCACTGGATATTTGAGGGTTGGTGGGTATATGGTAATTTAGACTGGATATGGATAGCGGAAAATCGGGTGCTGGTGCACATTGAAAGAGTCCTTTATCCAGTATTCGACATCAGTATATTTCATTGATTGATTTGCTGCTTTAAAAAATAATTATGCAAATTTTGCCATTATAGTCATGAAAAAGGGTAGAAAAGTGCAAAATACTGTATTTAAATAAAATTTCCCATTTAACTGAAAAGCTACGTGATGAATCAAAATTAAAAATGTTGTTGAAAGTGTAACCAAAAACTCAAGTAACAATCCCATTAAAATTTGTTTTCCCCTACACTCTAATAAGAGCAAAATACTCGAGACTCCCATAAGACTCCTGTGCAATCCCTCACAACCTTTTGTTTCGACGTAACAAAAATACAGATTTTTTTTTCCTGTGGCAACATTTCGTCGTATGGCTATTATCCCCAATTGCATTGAAATCTTTTAATTAGCGTGCACTCGACGCGTCACACCTTTGAGTACCGGTAATGAGACAAGCCCTTAAAATGTCTGCATCTGCGATGCTTTTCAAAGATTAAGGGTACGATTCCATTAACGTGGTATGATTAGATTTATACGACTTTTTATTTTTTAAACGCCTGAGGAATACATTTCCCCATTGATAGTTTATTAGTACAGATGATCTCGATTTTTTTTTAATGGATTTAGAGCTACGCCTGTTAGATTCTTAGACTTAGGGTTGTCAAATTGGAAGTCAAAATGGTTAGGTTAGGTTTCGTATTAGAAAATCTTATAGAGATTTATGTTGTATCCCCACTGTGGCTTTCGTCTCAGGATTGTGTTAAACGACAGTCACTCCCGTAAAAGCCAAGATGAAACAATCATTGAGAAGTAAGAGACCAGACCCTGGGCTTTAAAATACAGATTTTAAGTGAAACCGAATCATGCGCATATCAGTGTATGCAGTAAAATGTACTACCGTAACTATGCACCTATTGTTGTAATGTTTTGTATAAGATAGCCATCTTAACTTTAAAGTGCTAAGCTGGCTCTAAACACAATAGGCCATTAGGAACCAAGACACCATTAAAATTAATGACGCATTACCTATACGAAGCTAATTAACGCATCGATGACCGCAAGGGACTATAAAATACCTACGCCTTATTTATAAAAAGCCATTTAGCTATTTAATGTTACATACATACATACATACATATAGTCACGCCTTTTTCTATTGGGGTAGTCAGAGACAACATCTTAATACTTGCTACGATCCTGGATCCACTTTCATAATTGTTTTCATACATGCACGCCGGTTACGAGTACTTCTGACCTGGCCCTTCTTCAAAACGTCCTCGATCTGATTGGCATACGTACGCCTAGGTCAACCTTTACCGGGTTGCCCAGTAGCCCTATTTAATGGATAATTTTGTTTTTAATTTGGGTAGCATGATTATACGCATTCTAGAACCCATAAGGCAAGCTCTATTTTTTTAAGGCTGTGTGGTCTAGAATATTTATTCCCACCTAGAAAGGGATATCATAACATGCAGGTTCCAACTAAGAAGGTTTTTCCAATTTAAATTAACAACCGCCCTTTTTACCGAACTTATAGTAGGTATGTTAAAAGAAAAAAAAATATCAAATAAGTATATTAACTATAATAATATAATAATAATTTATTTGCACAAATAAGAGTTAACAATGATTAACACAATTATCTATTACAGCTCAAAGAAGAAAAACATATCATAATATGGTACGTTGACACCTGTACTAATATATTTAAACATTGTATCACAGGTGCCAGAATTTGAGTTTTTATATTAACTAAGGGATAGGCAGGTAAGGTATATGTCAATAATCAATATTTTTCAGTACTTACTTGTAAAAAGTCATAAGATTTATTATATTTCGATTGTTATTAATATATTTTTGTTAGTAAATAAAAATTCTACGATATTGTACACAGCGCTATATAGATCTAAATTCAGCATAGCTTAAATAGCTTGTGTATGAGATCTAGAAACTTACTTAGACACAGTTTTTAGTAAAAAAAAATATATTATGTATAGGAACAACTCTGACTTAGCAGTCGCACGCTCTACCATAAAGGTCATCATTTTTGTTGGTCACAAAATAATACAATTACGCCGGAGTAACCGGAAAAACTTCGTGTGATTTTTACCAGGTGGTAGAAATTTGATGACACAAATTTGTCACAAAATTCGGCCGGATGGGTACCACCGTGTACGATTGCGAAAAACCCTCCATAGTAATCCAATTTCGGTTTGATTGCGTTCAGGGGTCAGCAAGTGCATAGCCGGGCAGGAGAATTGTCGTCGAAGCACCGCGTGACACCCACGTGTCACGCGGTGCTGCGACGACAATCCTCTTCTGATGAGGCCGTCAAGCTGAGTGCCACCATTGTTAACATGGTACGTGTATGTAATGGTGACCCTCTTTTCTGAGACTTTACCTTCAGCTTACCATCAGGCGAGGTGAAGTCAAATTGATGTGTCCTAAATATAAAGAAAAAAAAAAGAATACCATGATGTGAGGGAAACTATTGTGGCTTTGATGAAAACTATCGTGGATTTGAAGGCAACTATCGTGGCTTTACGGGAAACTATTGTAGCTTCGCGGGTAACTATCGTGACTTTGAGGGAAACTATGGTGGCTTTAGGGGAATATCATAGTGCCACCGTGTAGTGTAGAGTTTATCATTGCACTGCCCAAGTCAAGGTGACCATTTTCAAAAGTCCAAAGTGGGTTAAAAGTTCCACCCTGGGAAAATAAGCTAAGTGGTTAAGGAGTCGGCCTTAGGATCTAAAGGTTCGAATCCTAGCTATTACACTATCCAAAGTGAACCCACTCCTAACACAAACAATTTAGCTTCACTGGAAGGGTTAATGGTAATACTAGTAACTTCGTTTAGGATGGTACGAATAGTACCTACTTCCTCTCTTTGAAAAAAAAATGTGTAGAAACTTTCAACTCTCTTCGTCTTTCGCTCATAATATCAAACGTCTAATAATAAGTTATAACTACTAAGAAAACCTCTAGTCATAAAAAAGGCAAATAAAAAAAACCAAAACTTACATAAAATATATAAAGAGAGCTTTATATTTTCTATCGGCGAACAACTCAACGTTTCACAAATATCCAATTTGGGCTTCGTATAAGCAATAAATAAGAGGAAAAGGCTTACCAGACGGTGGAGGAAAAAAAAAGTGAAAAAAAAAGTAAAAAGGCTACGGATTGGAGTCTTTCGTCCGTCGGATCCAATAATCCGGCCGTCTGTCCGCCCGCCTAATGTGATCGTAGCCTAATGAAAAACGTTAATGCTGTATCTATAGCCGGGATAGTAGATAAGTTTAGAATAATTAATTCTTAGACTTGGTGATTAAAAACTTCGTGTGATCAATATTTTTTATTTATTTATAATCTATGGCAATAGATTATAAATAAATAAAAATATTGATCACTTGATTGATAATAGGCATATTACTAATAACACTTAACATCATCATACATTTATTACAAGACGCCTTTTTTACGTATAGAAACCCCCACGAGCTCCACCCCATCGGTGCCAAGTATGAGATTCTTCTCAAAACTATAGGTGATTTCTACTTGTTTGACAACTTTATGTTTATACTATGGTTAGTATTACATAATGTGTCTTCATAAATCACCGATATATTTTGATATATTTTTGTTTAAAAAGTTTCTCACAAGTTCCATTATATTGCATTGCCGACTTGCCAGTAAATGAAAATATTTATATTAAGAATAATACAGTTTAATAAGTTACAGATGATAAGAAAAAACGGACTAAGTTTGAAAAGGAAACTTTCATAAACTATTGAAAGGCCACATCGTAAAGATTCCAGCAAACATTGTGGAAAAATATTTCAAAACCAAATACAATTCAAGTTAAGAAAAAAGTGTCCCAAAATAATTAGAAGATCGTTTCCAATTGGAAATGAAAGGGAAATGGACAAAAAATAGTAAGATGTAAATATTTCAGGCATTAACACTTTAAAAAGGTAGTCGGACGACTCTTTTTAGTTTAAGAGAAAAAAATAAAATAAAATTACGTCTTATTAACAAAATCTGTGTTTAATTCTAAGTACTAATATTTTAATGGGTATCTTATTTGAATTTTAATAAGACGGTATCCCAACTATGAATACGGCATTTGGCTACACGAATGTTAAAAAAGAAATCGTGAAATGGGTTTACATTGGTAACGAAATCAACATAAATTTAGAAGAAAATTCTGAATAAAAAAAAAGATAAGTACGTAGTGTACCACACTGTAATTACGGTGATAATTCAACGATTTTCAATATCGGCTAAAATACAAGTTACAAATAAATTATATAGCTAACGCCCGTGGTTGTGGCTATTTATTGTACTAATATTTTCTTATGCCGAACTATAAAAAAATAGGCCACGGTAACCTGGGGTGTGTGTTGGGTAACCTCCTCGAGTGTCGCTCCGATTCCGATCCCGCTGCAGTCCGGGGGGAACGGAATCGGAGCGGCCGGTACACCCTGGGCGGCGGTCAATGGCTTCCCCTTCACCCCTTCATAGGGTTGGCATTGATCGTCGGCCAATACCCAACGTGGCGGGAACACATCGCTCTCCGTACTCCTCTGCTTTCAGAGGAGACAGGATGAGCGATGCTGTTAGTGGTGAGATGGCCCAGGGTCAGCCGGGGTGCGAGGGATATGCTCTATGGGTAACCTTACACCCCGGCGTCTGAAGACCCGAGACGGCGTGCGGTTTTAGTCGGTGCAAGCCCGACATAACCGCCGCCGCTGGCCGGCGGGGGGGTATCCGAAGGGATTTCCGCACGATAAAAAAAAAAAAAAAAGGCCACGGTAACCTTTTCCCATCAGGTTGGTCGTGTGCTTGTGTGCCAACTAAGGGGTATAAAAAAATGAACTAGCTGACCCGGTAAACTTTATTCCGTCTTAGAATCAAGTTATATTCGTCACCTTATCATCTAAATTTATTTACGACCTCTGTGGCATAGTAGTAGTGCATTCGACTGCTTCGACAGGGGGCGCGGGTTAGATTCCCGCTCAGTGCAAATATTTGTATGCATGAATATGTCTATTTGCATTGTTCTGGGTGTTTTTTTTTAATGTATAATATATTAGTATTTACAAAAAAAAAGTATATATGTATGTTTATCCGTATTCTTCTACCCCTTCGGGGATATAGGCGTGAGTTTATGTTATGTTATATTATGTTAAGTCTCCTTCCACCAGGCATTAAAGACCCGAGACGGCGCGGCGTGAGGTTTTGATCGGTTCGAGTCCGAAATAACCACCCCGCTGGCCGGGGGAGGGTTAACCGCGGTGATTACCGCAAAAAACCACCACAAAAAGGCACAGTATAGGCGAAGACAAATCTAAAGTATCAAAGATCATGAAAATCGGTCTATCCGTTCGTGAGTTTACCCCGGTCATCACTAACACGACTTTCTTTTATATATAGGTAAAGATGTTTAGATGTATGGATGTTTGTGACTCTTAAAAGTACTCAAGTAAAAACGGCTGACCGTGTCTGGCTGAAATTTGGCACAGGGATAGAATTATAGTCTGGAATTGTTATTCCAGACTTTAATCTATTTCCGTACCCAATCCACCTTTTATTCCTGGAATTAAAAAAAATTTCCAAGTGGGTGAAGCGTCATCAGCAATATTTTTACCAATTTATAGATATAGTTCAAGTAATGAAAAGACATCCTATATAATGCAACATCACCTATATAAGTACATCACCCTATATACGCCAACTCATGAAGAACTAAAGTCACCTTGAACATTCTTAGTCTGACTGAACTTTTGTGACACGCCTTCATTTCGATTTCATTAGAAGATACGGTACACTTAAGGAAATCTATTCATTCAAGCTTTGCTGGACTCCCATCCTTTTCCCTCTTGAAGCTAATGCTATTTCGTATCCTGCTCCTGCAAAGTTCAAGAAGTAGTGACGTCATAACGAGGTCGTCTCTCCGATTCACTCATTAAATAAACAAGAAAAATATGCGTCAGACTGGAGAGTACACTTGAACTAGGGGTTTGTTTTAGGGGTGGTACGTAGGTACGGTACGGATACGGTGGTAAGTAGGTGGTTATTTAAGTTAACTGTAAGCAGAAGTTTAAATTTAAGTATATCTCAATGTACTATAAAGTCAAGTACCTTCTTAAATGATGAAGGTAATTTATACTATTAAACTCTGGTCCCACATATTATTATATAATTTCATTATTCTCACCATTTTCACTTGTGATACATTATTTTCTAATTTTTGAGGGCATTTAATACCATGCATTGCGTCATATCTAATACCTTTAAACGAGCAATTCTTGTATATACACTATATACATACATATAGATAATCTGAATCTCGGAACAGAACGGCTCCAATAATTTAAAATTAAAAAAAAAAAAAAAAACATGAAATTTGGTAAGTATCAAATATTTGGGGCTCGTGCTCGACGGCCGATGGGACTTCGGAGAGCACATCCGAAGTCTGGCCCCCAAATTGAAGGGCACAGCTCTTGCTCTGGCTCGGCTGTTGCCCAACATGAGGGGGCCCGATGACTCCTGCAGGAGACTCTACGCGGGGATCGTGCGGTCCATGGCCCTGTATGGGTGCCCAATATGGGCGGAGGCCCTGAGGACCAGAACTGTGCAGATGCTGCGCGCTCCGCAGCGAGTTCTGGCCATCAGGGTCATCCGAGGGTACCGCACGATCTCCTTCGAGGCGGCGAGTCTCCTTGCCGGAACTCCGCCATGGGACCTGGAAGCGAGAGCCCTTTCGCAACTGTACCAGTGGCGAAAGGAGGCGCGGGAGCAGGGATAGAACCCCGAGCCTCGAGCAATCGTGGCCGTGCAGTCCCAGCTCCGCCAGGCCATCGTGGTGGAGTGGAAGGAACGACTTGGGCGACCAAGCGCAGGGCACGCCGCAATAGCGGCGGTAAGGCCCATCATGGAGGATTGGCTGGAGAGGCGACACGGAAGCCTCTCCTACCGACTGACGCAGGTGATCTCCGGGAAGGGGTGCTTCGGGGACCACCTGCATCGGATCAGGAAGGAGCCAACGCCTGAGTGTCATAACTGCGACGCGAGCGAGGACTCAGGGCTGCACACGCTGGCGGACTGCCCGGCGTGGGAGGCGCCGAGGCGTGACCTCGTGGCAGCCATCGGGGTGGGAGTCCTCTCGCTCGGCAGCATGATTGCGGCAATGGTGCGGAGCGCGAGCGCGTGGGCCGCCGCCGCCTACTTCTGCGAGCATGTAATGCTCGCGAAGGAGGTGGCGGAGCGCGCCCGGGAGAGACTTAGAACTCTCCCGGTCCGCCGAGCCCGCAACTTGCTCGCCGCGCGTCGCAGGCAACTCAGGCGCCGGAGGTCGCTTAACGACCTCCGTCCTCCATGAGCGCAGGCCTGGGGGTGGCGGGTGAGGCCACCTGTCACCCCAGCAGAAGCAGGCCGGGACGGTGGGGCGACTAGCGCCCCTCCCCCAAACCGGGGCAAGACGGGGACACCGTGGTTCCCAAACCCGAGGGGGCCATCTCGAAACCGGAGATGGCCCAGGGTCAGTCGGGGTGCGAGGGATATGCTCTATGGGCAACCTTACACCCCGGCGTCTGAAGACCCGAGACGGCGTGCGGTTTTAGTCGGTTCAAGCCCGACATAACCGCCCCCGCTGGCACGCGGGGGGGGGTATCCGAAGGGATTTCCGCACGATAAAAAAAAAAAAGGTATATCGAGGAAAATGAACTTTTTCTTTGCGTAACCGACCGTAAATGAGAACCGACCAAAACCTCACGCCATCTCGGGTCTTCAATCCGGCATTGACGGCACAACATTCACGAAATAAATTCGACTGATAAGGGAACCAACATACCTTGATTCTAAGACAGAACGAATTTCGCCGATTCCATTAGTCATTTATATTTCTAAATTCAAATTGTGGAACAAAACAATACCAACCTCAAGTGGTCCCTCCATTTTGTGATCCCGTCTCTCGTTTTAATTCGTATCCCGACCCCGCTGTTCTTCATTATCTTATTACTTAGCTAACTTCATACAGTGCGACTATAAGGTCTTGGTACTGCAGACGAATATTTATAATTTTAATTGTGTTTGCTATTTTTTTCTTTCGCTAAGTTTGAGGGATAATGCTAAACTATTTACTCGTGTAGAACCTTAGACTACTGGTTAATCGTAACTTACTTTAATGAATTAGGGACAAAATTGTTTTATTTTATTATTTTTTAGTGCATTTACGCACAATAAAATTCTTACATTATAAATAATAAAATTCTTACATTCTTACATATACACTAAAACTATATTGCAATAATAGTATTGAAAGCATTACTATAGATAGATAGATAGACTACTCATTATTGTACACCACATATTATTATACACAACGACTTAAGTCTAAATATATTTTAGGTACAATGGGCGGTCTAATCGCTAAGACCTATCTCTACCAGACAACCGTTGAATGGATTTATCAGTAGGAGTAGAATGGCAGTTGATGACGAACTATAGTAAGCCAGAATGTCGTAAATATCAGTTTTGAACAAATCTTTAAACATTGGACTCTCTGACTCTCTAGGAAAATTAAACTGTGATGCAATTTTTACCCCTTTTTTGTAATATTACAGTCTCTAAGAGCTGAATTCTAATGATGAATTACACTAATATTTTTAATTATATCCTTTTTACTATGTCTTGAACTCTATTTTCATCAATATTTGTTCCTATAATATCAAATGAATTATTTCAGGTTTTAGCCAAATAACATCATTAAAAAAATTAAACCACATTCCTTGTGTATTAAACATCAACAAAAATTAATTACCCAAGTATCAAAACTGTTTTATAGTAGTTTAAATCTTAAGACGCTGGCAGCAGAGTTGTTCTAAGTGCAGACGTTAATGGGCGCTTCCTTCACCTTGACCACTTTCAACTTTCACCCCAGTTCTCTAGAACTGGGTCGCAGCGATAGGGTTGGAACAATGGGGGTATTGTGTTCCATTGTCAGTTTGTTTTTTATATGATAGTGTTATTAAAAATTCTAGACAGGTTATTATGAAGTATTGAGTCTTCTTCTAATGCTGTTTATTATAAAACATAACATAACTTCACGCCTGTATCCCCGAAGGGGTAGGCAGAGGTGTATTACACACCCACGATTCGCCAGTTATGTTAAGGTCCCAATGTAATAGGGGGCGAGCCTATTACCATCTAGCGGGCACATTATTAAGCGTGCGATAATTAACATTTATTAATGCACACATAACTACGAAAAGTCAGAGGTGTGTGTCCAGGGCGACTTGGGATCGAACTCGAGACCTCGTCTCAGCAGTCCGTTACGTATGCCACTGGACTATCGCCGCTATATTATATTGTGTTTATTATATTAATAGTATTACCTATACTAGCAACGTCTTGTGGTTTTAACCGAGTAAGTCCCAATTCTGTGTAAAGTCTTCTAACACACTTAACTTTCTCTATAAAAATAGCTCACAGATAATGTAGCTTACTAAGGTAAAATATTATTTTAAATCGGTCCAGTATTATTTAAGTTTGATCGTTATAAAGAAATATACAAAAAATTACCTCTTTATAATATTTTTGTAGGTTATCAGATGGTAGGCAGTGACGTATTGTCTAGTGTAGGTAAGCGTAAACTAAATCTGCAAGGCGAATCGCTGCTTGCAATGTTGAGCTGAGTGAGACATCGTGAATCAGATTTTGAACAGTGATCATTCCTCCGTGGCAAGTCCGATTTTGAAAATTCTTTTTGAAAGTCACAACTCTCGACATGCTTTCTGAGCGTGTAAAGTTGGGTCACAGCGTCTTGAGCGGTTATTATGTAATTCCATCTGGATTTTTTTTAACGGAGTTCATTCCTCTGTGGCAGCATTAATTTTTTCAAAATATATCCATAAACCTTCCTCTGATTGACCTCTTTAATCATGCCAAATTTGATTCTGATTGGATTAGTAGTTTAGGAGGAGACCTGTGACAAAGAAAATCCTGAAGTCTGGTATGAGGAGCTTTCGCTCGACTTCGTCTCACTCAGCTCAATTATATGAGCAAGAAAGTTTTGATGTGATTAACGTTAGGTTATTTTTATTACTTTAAATACTTTACATGTATATTCCTTACTTTTTGCAAGCTTTTATTTCGCTTGCTCTGTTAGTTTGTTTGTGAGTTCGTATGGGTAATATCTTAGAAATCCATTTAGAACCGCTTCTTGACGTTACATTGGATTCAAATTTGGTATACTTGCGTATCTTCGATGACAATGCGAAAATGAATGAATCTGGTAAGATGATAGAGTCGGAAGGTAGGAACTACTTAAGTAATCAAGATAAACAAATTTCTTTTGGGCTCATGATGATTTGTCTTACTGTACTTGAAAGCTTTTTTATATAAAGTAACCGAAATTACTAATCTTCCCCGTAACCGCTCCAGTTAAAAGCGAAATTGCTTGTGTTAGCAGTGAGTTCACATGGGTAGTGTAATGGCCAGGAATCGAACCCGGGATCTCTCGATTTAAAGGCCGACTCCATAACCACCAAGCTAGCCTATAATATGTATAATCTATAACATATTATGTATTTATTTACAAAAATATTTTTTGACATTCTAGAATCCATATGACAAGCTCTTTTTATTTTGGTGGTTCTAGATGGCGCTGTGTAATATTATTTTGAAGAATAATTATTTATTATTCCTTTTTTGACAATGTTTATCTTGGATATATTATCATACCTAGATACCATTCGTAATCTGTACCTATATAATTACTCTTCTCTCCTTGCAACAGTAATTTCAGTTGACTGCACTAGTTACATATACATATACTTACGCCTTTCTACCTCCGGGTAGGCAGAGACAATATACTACTAGTTACCCGTAGATGTGACTTATTAATTTGATTGTCTCCTGAATGTTAAAATAAAAAAAATATCTTGTAAGCCATCACAAGTTTAAAATGATTAGTAATGTGAAATATTTTATTTTCGAAACTGATTTTCATACAAATTAATAAAAGTAATTTTCATAAAATACATTGTAAACACTAGTGTCTCGTAAAAAAAACTAAATTTATAAATAATAAAATTGTGTCAAGAAAATTGAGAACAACCAACACGGTGACACGAAAGTTATTTTGCCGACGGGCGGTGTGATCAAAGCGCCGCCGTCGGGTTATCTCTTTGAAGTTCCGACGGTAATGTGCACTCGGATTCTTTGCGTTAAGCTGCAATTTTTAGTTTTTGTTTTTTGCTGAAATTGTATACTAGTGGACATCTCAAGATCTAGTTATTTAATAGTTTGAAGACTAGAAAAAACCTAGATAAGTACAGACGCCCTCAGACGTTTCTGAACGCTAAAAAATTTACAAACGATTTTGACATTAAAATGAATCAATAAATAATTGATATTGTACGACAATTGTACGACAAAGTACACAACGCCATCTAGACCCAAACTAAGCAGAGCTTGTCATATGGGTTCTAGAATGCGGATAAACATACTTAAATACTTTTTTTTTTTTGTAAATAAATACATATTATACATAGAAACACCCAGACCAATGCAAATATACATATTTGCACTGAGCGGGAATCGAACCCGCGACCTTTGGCTAAGTTAACTTGTAATGTGTTAAGCTAATATACTTGATGGCGACTGTACTTGAAAAACCTAATTAGCAACGCTATAAACTTGTGAATTTTCGCGTTCCATAATAATTATACCTACAATAAGATTAATTGGCATTACCGGGATCATGATATAAGACATTTACAGTCAAACCTCTCAGGCTGGATTACACCAATGAAAAGCCATTTAAATAAAATTGAGTTAGGTATCATGTTTTATTATGAATAATAATAATAAAGTTAATTGAGTAAAATGGGTTGACGCAGCTTAAATTGATGTAACGCGTTTATATTCATAGATGAAATTTAGTTTAAATCGTTCAAAAGAAACCGTCTGACAAGAATTTGAAAAAAAAAGCTAAATTATGTTTGCCTGAAAGTAAGTTTCTGAAAATCATTGGTTACTGGTGATTTTGACTGCAAATTTGAGATAAAACTATTTTTAACGGATTCTATCGCGATTTATTTGATGTGTGTCTCCCCGTGACCATGGCTGCTGAAAAGCAACCGAAACGTCGGGATCAATGTAAAATATAAAATAACATCAAATAAATCGCGATAGAATCCGTTAAAATAGTTTTATTCTATGTGTGACATTCGCTTAAACTTCCGTCAATATCATGAAAATTTGTGGTTATGGTTTATGGTTATAGTAAGTGACCGATTTTGAACCACTATATCATGATTTATATTCACTTCACTTGAATGTAAGATATACCTTTGCACTGCCTGCAGTTTCGGAAAGGTTGCACTAGACGGGGTCAGCCTGTGATTGCTATACTATACATATATACAGTCACACCTCTTTCCCAACAGGAGCGGCAGAAGTCACTTGTTTCCACTACCTAATATCCTGGCATACACTGACTTATAAATTTGGATACCAGAGGGCCCAGTCTCGTAATAAAAAGATGTTCAAAATTCAGACTCAATCTAGTCTCGATCTCCCAAAAATCAAAAAAAGGTGAGAGAACATCTTTTCCTTTAAAAGAGGTGTTCTCGTAACAAAATTTTGTTGAAAATATTGATAATTTTTTATTAGGACACCTCTTTTGACATTTTGGAGATCGAGACTATATTGAGGTTGAATTTTGAACGTCTTTTTAGTACGAGAATCGGCCCTCAGGTTTTTAATCCAGTCCTGAGTTTCCCATCATAAAAAAAAATTGAAACTGTATATAAACATAGGCATTTTATTCATTTCATTTTAGCGTTGTTCCTTATGAGGCTTTCATCCTCTATTTAATATGGCTTATTCAGCTTTTATGGTAGCGACAGGCGTCCGTATTAGGACAGAAGCAAATGGCGGGCGGTTGTCTCTGTCTACCCCAAATGGAGGAAGACGTAAGTATTGTCGCTTTCCTTAGCAAAACTTTCACCATTCGCCACTATGATCTATTATAAGTGCAATTGCTACAACTAGGGGTTAATTACGAAATTTGACCATTCAATGGACCGCTAGTATCTTAGTACTACTAGCTGTTGGTATTCAGCTCCCGTTCCCGCAACCCATGGGAACCTATTCTAGGGAGAAAACTATACCAAGTTTCAGCCAGATCCGTTCATCTGTTTGAGCGTGATTGAGTAACAAACATCCAGACATCCAAACATTTAAATATCTTCACAAACTTTCATATTTATAATATTTTTTTTTATATTCGCACCGTCAATTGACTTCACCCCGCTGGATGGTGAGAAGCTAGCGGGAAGTCCAGAAGATATGGACTACCATCACAGATGCTGAAGATCCTAAAATGGTCGCCCGTACCGTGACGGCCTCAAAAGATGCTTTTGTAGGTGATCAAGATTAGTAGGATAGTAGTATTTACCTATCTATATCTCAAAATCACTACTATCTACATCTTATAAAACTATCTATGAATCAGCTTCTAGAAAAAAATATATATTCCGTATCAACTATTTCTTGAAACCATCGTTTTCTTTAGCCAAACAAACACAAATAAAGATTGCACCTTAAAGCTATAATCCCTTAACATAGCTAGCGTACCCTTAAGCACGTTATTCCTTTGCAAGAAAAATCCACCCCCCCGTATTAAAAAGGGATGCATTCGTGTGTGAACGGCACTGTATCTTCTGGCGAGGAACAAAGGACGGGGAAAACATTTGCTTTTTAAAGATAGGGGATAGTTCCTGATATGATATCGTGGGCTATAAAGTATAGCTAGGCAGCAAACTTAATAACTTAACGTTACAACTATTAATACCATCTTAAACATACACGAATCTGAAAACATTCTCGTTTAAGATTCTGGTTGTAAGTGTTTTTGTGTAATGTAAGTTGAAATATTGCAAAAACGAGTGAAACAGTTCTTTAATTAAAATGTAGTCTAGTTTTGCATTGCAATCATTATGTGTGGATAGTGGTAACAAACAAGAACACGATGTCATACACTTGACTGATATGCGTTGCATGTTACCACCTGCTAGAAAAAATTTGAAAGGGAGCAAAGTGGTGAATTGGAAAAGAAAAGCAAGAGAGTTAAGGCCGCTGGTTCTCACAATATATACAATAAGTAACATCCTGCTACTTAAAATCAGTAACAAGTGCATTGATGGTACTTTCTCAGTCTGATCAATGTATTTATACTAGCAAAAGTATAGCTCTATAATGAAGACTTCGGTTCCGATTTAAATTTACTACTACTATCACACTAAGTATTAGTAATATTATTATTAGTAATATTCCTGTATTTTTTTGGTTCCGATAAAGATTATTATTATTTATCGAGCTATATCACTCCTCACCCTAGAGTAAGGGAGAGGCGGCGAGATAACCCTAGCGAGGCAAGCAGCAGTCGGACTATTCGGGCATTGTCAAGCAAGACCTCCCGAGTCTCCCTAGATGGACTGAGAGGCTCCTTGGAATCAAACTATTTTCTGTGTACCTTATTATTATTATTATTTAATAGTTGTATATATGTGTGTATAGGCATAGTTCCTAGGTTTTTTTTTTTTTTTTTTTTATAATTAGGACACGTCAATTTGACTTCACCTCGCCTGATGGTAAGCTGAAGGTAAAGTCTCAGGAAAGAGGGTCACCATTACAAACACGTATCATGTTAACAATGGTGACACTCAGCTTGACGGCCTCATCAGAAGAGGATTGTCGTCGCAGCACCGCGTGACACCCACCGGTCCCACTAGTGCTGCGACCACTATCCCCCTGCCCGGCTATGCACTTGCTGACCCCTGAACGCAATCAAACCGAAATTGGATTACTGTGGAGGGTTGTCATATTTATTAGATATTGTTTGATAGTCTATTTAAAATCTGGAAGAACTGTAGACTTATTTGACCAGAATGAATGAACCGACTTCATCGGTATTGGAAGTTCTCTACCTTCTCACTGACATTTCAGCACCAGAGGCTTCTTTTCCATTCCACTCTTTTCGGTTTCCTTTTCCTACTACAGGAGGTAAAAATCATGAAGACCGCATACGTCTACCTTAGTAGCTACCTTAACAGTTGCAAAAAAGGTCATTATAAATAAATAATGAGTTGAAGGATTTATTTAAAAATTATACTTTCAGCTCCAAAAATAATATTCATCATCTCGCATTGGATAACAAGCTTTATCTAGTGGATACCAGTAGACAAAGATATCGCGAACAACACCCTCCTTATATCGCCATTGAGACGTCTCCTACTTAAATATCAATACGGTATATGCTGTGTTTCTTGGCCGTATATTTAAAGCTTTTTAACTTGAAAGAATGTATATATACTTATTATTTGATATTTTTTGACGACTGATGACCTCTGTGGCGTAGTAGTAGAGCTTTCGACTGCTAAGTCAGGTGATCGCGGGTTCGATTCCCGCTCATTGCAAATTACGTATTGGCTTGGTTATATGTTATATGTCCTAGAATATTTATTTATTATTTATTTCAATTACATTTTTAAGCATTTTGTATGCTTACTTTTTCTTATAGATTTAGATCGGAAATTGTCATGATGACTCCGCCTAATTATTTGAATTAATTAGGCGGAGTCATCAAAAAACAATGTTTAAAAATGACTAAAGTTATTCATTGTTTCCGTAGTTCGCAAGAATTACGGTAGATGGCTCCAGCGTCGCCTTAAGACGTATATAACATATCGGAGAATTTCGAATGTCTGGGACGTGTCTAGGTGGCTCAGCTGGTCAGAGCACTCCCCCTGTAAGGGACTGGTCGCGGGTTCAAGTCCCGTCCTAGATGTTCTATTATTTATTTATTTATTGATACAACATTCAGAACTTGTATATATAAAATACCAGCGCTTTGAATACTACTAGGATTGGTGCTCGAAGAAGCGAGATGACAGAGAAAATGTGACAGTAAGAAATGAGTTCCCTTTTTTTCCATGAGTAAGCCTCCGTGTTACCAAGCACTACGTGGGCACGACGAAGCGGTTATGTTGAAGGCGGACCGACTACACGGTATCTCCAGTCATCACCCTCCGAGCCTGTTCTCAACCCAGTTGAGGTCAGCTTCTCAGTCTAACTACAAAGCGGCCGAGCTTTAATATTTCCCCTGACGCGACTGCCATGTGACCTTCACACCTCACAACCCCTTAGAGATATCGGAGTTCTGTAGTTCGACCGGTTGTCGGACTTTTTAGGGCTCCAACTACTCGTAACAATTGCCATAGATGTTCGTATGGCAACCGGGACTGCTGGCTTAACATACTCTCCGAGGCACGGGGATGTAGGGGTGTGTGTTGGGTAACCTCCTCGAGTGTCGCTCCGATTCCGATCCCGCTGCAGTCCGGGGGAACGGAACCGGAGCGGCCGGTACACCCTGGGCGGCGGTCAATGGCTTCCCCTTCATAGGGTTGGCATTGATCGTCGGCCAATACCCAACGTGGCGGGAACACATCGCTCTCCGTACTCCTCTGCTTTCAGAAGAGACAGGATGAGCGATGCTGTTAGTGGTGAGATGGCCCAGGGTCAGTCGGGGTGCGAGGGATATGCTCTATGGGTAACCCAACACCCCGGCGTCTGAAGACCCGAGACGGCGTGCGGTTTTAGTCGGTGCAAGCCCGACATAACCGCCCTCGCTGGCCGGCGGGGGGGTATCCGAAGGGATTTCCGCACGAAAACAAAAAAAAAAAAAAAGGCACGGGGATGTATATAAAATCTATTGCCAGGAAAAGCGTATTGGCCACCATTGCTTAACTAGCCATTTTGGACGAGAGCAAGTCCTCTTGAACTCTCATGAAGAGTATGCTAGATAGATGATCGAGATGTTGCAAAATCTGAGATGTAACCCTTAAATATATCGCTACCTTGAAGAAGAAATAAAAATTAATTAAAAAAGAGTTTTTTTTTTCACAAGCGTGTGTGTGTCATTTTATGTGTCCGGTTAAGAACCGGACACATAAAATTAACCCAAAAACGATGCGTTTATCTTGTTTAGTTCAGAAGTTTCTATGACCACCTTCAGTCTCCATCGACCCTGGATAACATGTAGCATCAGAGCATTTGCCAAAATAAAACAAATAAGCCCAAACTCGATTGGTTTGCCTTATTTCGTGCAGTAGTTCCTATAGACACCTTCCGACTCCATCATCAGAAAAGCTTTATAGTGTGCAGAAAAGTTACTTATATGTTTATAAAATCAAAGAAGAATTTAGGAAATAATTGTTAAAACTTCATGGTGAAGACAGAAGATACG
This sequence comes from Cybosia mesomella, assembly GCA_946251805.1. Classification (NCBI taxonomy): domain Eukaryota; kingdom Metazoa; phylum Arthropoda; class Insecta; order Lepidoptera; family Erebidae; genus Cybosia; species Cybosia mesomella. The sequence continues at coordinate 26,791,065 of OX276401.1, forward strand.
CGAGTATATTAAATTTGAATCCAATCTAACGTCAGTAAGGGGTTCTAATTGGGCTTCCAATATTTGATACATACTAACTACCAGAGCAAGTTAATTAAAAGCTTGTAAATAGAGTAATATAATAACTGGTGGTAGAAATTTGATGACACAAATTTGTCACAAAATTCGGCCGGGTACGTACCACCGTGCACGATTGAGAAAAACCCTCCTTAGTAATCCAATTTCGGTTTGATTGCGTTCAGGGGTCAGCAAGTGCATAGCCGGGCAGGGGGATTGTGGTCGCAGCACTAGTGGGACCGGTGGGTGTCACGCGGTGCTGCGACGACAATCCTCTTCTGATGAGGCCGTCAAGCTGAGTGCCACCATTGTTAACATGATACGTGTATGTAATGGTGACCCTCTTTCCTGAGACTTTACCTTCAGCTTACCATCAGGCGAGGTGAAGTCAAATTGACGTGTCCTAAATTAAAAAAAAAAAAAATGAAGAGAGGCTTACCTCCCTTTCAGTGTAGACCCTGTCCATTATAATAATAATAGCCCTAGACTTTGTGAACATATATTATTTTTTATTCTATGATATTTTATACCCGGAACTTGGTGAGCGTGTTCAATATGTTTGCTTCACGCTGTAACGGTTTCATTTAATTAATAGCTTACATATCCTGGATTCATTAGTTTACTTTCTATTTAAAAAAAAACGATAGGTGAGTAGTAATTTTATAATGAACTAGCTTATACCCGCGGCTCTGCCAACGCAGAGGTCGGTATTCGTTTTTTGGTTATTTCTCCGGTTCTAATAGAAAAAACTGCATCAAAATATGTTCAGTAATTTTTGCATTCATCGTGAACAAACAGACAAGAATTTCAAAAAAATATTTTTGTATGCAGAATCGTTCATTTGACATAACCCAAGTTTTTTTTCATATCTCCAATGTACAAACACAACTAATTTACCTTTTTCTAATAGTATAGATAGCTAGATTCTAACTACTTGTCGTCATTCTGTAACAAATCACTACTTCTCAAAAGGTCTGTGACCAATTCAATTAATTCACGCACGTAGATAAATATTATATGTATAAGGAATCATTAATTTCATAAATAAAGACATTCATCTTGATTCACATTTCTTTAACGTTCTTTCATTAAAGAAATCGCGAGTTATTTCTGTACACGATAATCTATAAGAACTTAATTTGTTTATTCTCCTTAACACTAAACTGTCCCTTTGCGCAAGACATTCTCCTATCTTTGTAGTTGTTAGGCTATATGATATCATGTCAGCCGTAGGAAGTCCACTGCTGAACATAGGCCTCCCCCTTTGAATTCCATTTTGACCGATCTGTAGCGGCCTGCATCCACCGAGTCCCTGCGCTCTTTACCAGGTCATCCGTCTACCTTGCGGGAGGCCTTCCTACGCTGCGCTTGCCGTCACGTGGTCTCCTCTCAAGAACCTTTCTGCCCCATCGGCCATCGGTTCTCCGAGCTCCGAGCTCGGGCAGGGCACATAGCTATGTGCCCTGCCCACTGCCACTTCAGCTTGCTGACTCGCTCTGCTATGTTGGTATCTCTGGTTCGTCTACGGATCTCCTAATTTCTGATTCGATCTCGTAGAGAAAGTCCAAGCATATTATGATAAGGTTATTTAATCTATACTAGTATTATAAAGAGAAAGGCTGAATTTATGAATTGGTTTATTTATTTTTATGTCTGGGGTAATTTTCGGAACCACTGCACTGTTGGAAAAATTTATTCACCATTCTAAAGGTACTTATGGGCCCACCTTACACCCCGGCGTCTGAAGACCCGTGACGGCGTGCGGTTTTAGTCGATTCAAGCCCGACATAACCTCGTACTTTATCCCCGATGGATATAGCCTATATATTGTTTTTTTTTTCGGAATTTAAACATATTTCGCTGCATCTGTAAATTATGATGGCATGAGTGAAAAAGGAACGCATATGAACCGAAGTGAAGCGGCCTGTTTCTCTTTTTAGGGTTCCATTTCCAAATGGCAAAAACGGAACCGTTATAGATTCATCATGTCTGTCTGTCTATCCGTCCGTATGTCACGCCACTTTTTCCGAAACTTTAAGAACTATGCTGTTGAAATTGGGTAAGTAGATGTATTCTGTGAACTGCATTAAGATTTTCACACAAAAATAGAAAAAAAAAACAATAAATTTTGGAGGGAATACTTAGAACTGAACCTCAAAAATTTTTTTTTCGTCAAACCCATACGTGAGGGGTACAATTCAGCTATTTTTCACTTGTCTGTTTGATTCTCAATATCGGTTTGTTTTTTCTATTAGTCAGACAGACTCACTGAACGAAAATCACTACAAAAGCGTCTCTTTCCTTCAAGTTAATTCGTCATTTTTGCTTCTCTTAACATAGAACCTTGCATGAACAGTGCCTTAATGGGATGTTGCCCAAATGCTTAAGCAACAGCTATGTAAACACAAAATTATATTCATATCAATGTGTCTTTTTGACAACAAAACACTTTTAAAAACATATTTGCTCAGCGGGGGGTTAAACTTAAGGGGTATAGGCTACCCCCTACATTTCTTCGAGACGATAAATTGTACAAATGCGCGTCATAAAATATTGTCAACCACGCGTTAATGTACTGTGAAAGAATGCATCTTAATATATTTTTCTACTTGCAGGAAAATTATATTGTATAAGCGGTGGCTATAGTTTTTGGACAGTCATTCTATTACGCGGGCCCACCGAATTCAGGTTTTGAAAAAAAGACTGGATGTACTTGCAGGGGTTTTAATTAAGACTTTGACTTTGAATAAATTTTGGAAGGAGCGTTATTGACGAAACTGGTATCACGACCGGTTGCTCTGGATGTCACGGGAGGTCTAGCATGCAAGTGTGGGGCGATGTGTTGGGAATCGGAGAAGGCGCTGACTAAGGCGCAAAGATGGACTGAGTCGGCATAAAGCCTTAGGGTTGGCGGTGTAACGTTTTGAAGAAGGGCCAGGTCAGAAGTACCCGTAACCGGCGTGCATGTATGAAAACAATTATGAAAGTGGAAGAAGCGAAAGGCGTATGCCAAGATCGTAGCAAGTGGAAAGATGTTGTCTCTGCCTACCCCTACGGGAAAAAGGCGTGACTATATGTATGTATGTATGTATGTATGTAACAGTTCGAAAAAAGAGAAGTACTAAAGGCTGGTTTCACCGATGAATATAAATTCATTTAATTCAATTTAAACTGCTCAGTTTCATTTAGTACAAAATGAGTGACATAGCATGCAACTGTAAGGTTTGATTCTCATACCAGGTCATTCCTAGTGGGATGACCTGGCATATTGGATAGTTCCCACTAATATCATAAATGTGAAAGTTTGGGTGGATGGATGGATGGATGTGGATGGAAGTTTGTTACTTAATCATGCCAGAACGTCTGAACGGATCTGGCTGAAATATGGTACAGGGATAGATTATAGTTTGGAATAGGTCATAGTCTACTTTTTATCCCTTGAATAGGTTCCTATGGGAAGCGGGAACGGAATTGAAATCTCACACGGGCCGATCTGCGGGCAACAGCTAGTTCATCATAATCTTACCATGGTTCCTAGCGACTACCTTCTGATCTCTCAGCCAAGAAAGCCTGCGCCAGAGCATCCTTCTTTTATTGCTGTCTTCAGCAGAATCGCTGCAACGCAAAGCCTCATCCGTTAATCGGAATGTGTAGGTGAAACTGACTTGACTCTGGAGGTCTTGATGGAGTTCCATACACCCTCTCGGGTGTTCCTGTCTGTAAATTCTTATTCAAAGGTTTGGGGAGGTCATACTGCAGTAATAGCTGCTGTAAAAGTCGAAATAAACCAAATTGTGTAACGCAGAGTTGAAAACCTTTGGCGCTTGAGAAGAGACACGCCAAGAGACCTTTACCTCTATAACTTGATATGTAGTAACTAGTGAAATATGAGTGTTATCACTTAGAGGACATCATCCTCTAAGCCTTTTCCCAACTTAGTGGGGGTTTTACTACGAAACGGTCAAACTTTTCCGTTAACCGACTGCCATCTGGACGGAAAAAGCTCTGGCGACCTCGAAGTTCTGTAGTTAGACCAATTGTCGGACTTTTTAGGACTCCAGCTACTCATTACGACTTCCATAGATGTTCGTATGGCAACGCGATCGACCGTCGTGGGCTTAACGTGCTCTCCGAGGCACGGTAATATCTTGAGGTGAGAATGATTCCACTATGTTATACGGTTCAAAGTTTATCCCTTTCTTTAACAAAAGCTCAGTGGAGCAAAAGGCTAATTCATAAAAAAAGAGAAAACATAAAAAAGAAACTTCCCCTTTCAAAGAAACGTACCGAAAAACAATATAAAGTCTTATATCTTGACATTGCCATTAATTCTTCTCAATAAATAAAACAGCCTCAAAAATATATATACTTAATATATTTTTTCACATAAAAAGCCTTCTTTTTCTTTGGAGGAAAACGCCGGAATCGCCAGACCGGATGTTGCGACCGCCACCGGAAAGCCTCGCCCAGGAACGTTAAGAACATGTCACATAAATCACTTTTATTATTGCAGCCTGCTGAAAAGGGTGAGTTGCGTCACGACTGTCACGCTCCCTGGTTGGCGTGAGACCCGCTGGCGGCACTTCGGTTGGTCAAATGTCACGGAGTCTATGGTTTTGAATCGATTTCAAAATGAAACTAGTTTAAATCTTATACACATTCTTTTTTTATTAAGTTTTTTGAGCACATTAAACAGCACCATTTAGGCAAAAACTAAATCTAACTTGCAATATGGGCTCTAGAATGGGGACAAAAACAATAAATAAATAAAGTGTTTTTAAAGATGCAAGCTGATATGTTGACATCTAGTGATAAAAATGTAGTTCAGTCAATATATCTATATTTTTAATTGCCTGTCACTTTTTCGAGCAGTGATAACTTGGGAAGATTTGGTAAAGCAGTGAATTATCAAATCTTACCTAGTTATCAAGTCTGATTTATCCGAACGCGCCAGCGAGGGTAACGTTTTAAGCGCGTATATATGTATGTACATAGGTAGTTTTCTTTGATGCCCTCTATAGGCAAAAAGGCTGTATGAATTTCTATGGATGAGGTCTCAAATTAAAGGTATTCATTTCCCGAGTGTTATAGGGTACATAAAATGTGAACAAAAACTATTCGGTGTATTCCTAGCGCTAAAATTTATGTTGTCAAAAATATTTTCACTTGAACTTTTTGAGTAGGGTATCAAAATGAAGGATATGTTGAAATCAGAAGAATATTACAAACATATGTATAATTATTTCATACCTATCTAAAAAGTATTAAATAAAACGAATGATTAAAAAACCAAAAACCCGACTGCTGCTGAAAAGACCGAAACAAATTTGATAGCAGGCGGAACCCATTTGCAAATCATAAATCGATAGAAAATTATTGGGTCCCAGCTGCTATCAAACTTGTCTCGGTCTTTTCAGCCGCATTCATTTATTAATTTTATTCAATTAGTTCAAAGAAATTGCAGAAACAACATCCTCTCCAGTGTCTACGTTATTTTCCATTATCTTTTTTCTTATCCTGTGCTGAAAAACCTATTGACATCGTCTTCATCACATTTTGGTCACAGTTGCATTCAAATCTTGCATTATAAAACTCGGTGTCCGCTTTTGCACTCTTACTACTTACGGTTAAATTTTTCCAAAGGTTTGGAGGAAAGACCCATAAACATTTGCCCCTATGCCATAGCCTCGTCAGGTAATCAGCAGTTGTACCGTGTAGTAGGTGCGGTTGCCCCGGAAATCTAAGTAGGGCCCAATACACTCAAAGAAGCAAATAAAATTTAGGTACTTTTGCCTTGCTGTGCTAAAATTCATTTTATAATTTAAATGCTACCCACAGTCAAAGCAAATCAACACAGACTATCTTTATAAAGGAACGCTAAATCAACCGAAGGCGTGTCCCCAATAAAAGAAATAACAAATTGTGTAAATTACCGGCAGCCGGCGAGACGAAACAATCCTGTAAGATTCTGCCCCATTAGCGGTAATCAGAAACAGACTAATCATTAATTAAGGGGGGAGTGCAATCTTTAAGTAAATTGAGACCAAAAGAAATGGTTAGGGTGTATAAATGGGACGTCAATGTGGGTAACATTGAACGAGGTATTTTGGAGATGTGAGCTTTAGTTCGAGTTGTGAAATGAAATTTTTTGAATAATATCATACAACAAAACCACGAAAAACTTTATCTATAGGCTAAACTTTTATAAATTTACTGTTTCTGTGAGAAGCTTACATGAAGATTACACATTGACATACGAGTACAACTATTTTGAACGATTTGTATCACGATTTATTTGGTATTATTTTATTATTTACACAGATGCCGACGTTTTGATTGCTTTTATCTTTACAAAAATGTTAATTATCGCTCGCTTAGTAATGTGCCCGGTAGATGGCAATCGGCTCGCCCACTATTACATTGGGACCTAAAAACATAACTGGCGAATCGTGGGTGTGTAATACACCTCTGCCTACCCCTTCGGGGATACAGGCGTGAAGTTATGTATGTTATGTTATCTTTACCACCCTATGACCACGGGTGCTGAAAAACAGCCGAAACATCATCCTAGCACTCACGCTAGAACGGCTTATCACATCTGGATAGAGAGAAACAATATCCCGGTTCCAGCTAGAGCCATAGTGAACACACTCTGTTAAAATATATATATATAGATTTAAAACAGAATATCGATAAAACACTTTGATTTTAGTCAATATATGTATGAAATATGGGCTTGTTTTTTGTGAGTAGTTCAGATACCGCATTCATAGATTCATGGTTCTGTCTTGCAAAATCGTTAAAGCTCTACGGACGACTAGAAATGAAATTATTAAAGACTGGCTGGAAACCGTAACAGAGTTATCTTCACCACCTGTTGATGGACTAATTAATTCAATTTTCCAACCACCTTTTGAGTTTCAGGGTTCCCTGAAGAATATTTTACGTAAATTTACAAATGTGCCCATATCATAAGCATTTAATTGTTTTTTTTTTAAACTGTTTTAGATTTTATTTAAGTTGCAATGTTTTTGTGATAGTTCATGAAGGTCTATTCTTGCAAGCTGAATTAGAACATAACATAACATACGCATGTATCCCTGAAGGGGTAGGCAGAGGTGTACTATACACCCACGATTCGCCAATTATGTTTAGGTCCCAATGTAATAGGGGGCGAGCCTATTGCCATCTACCGGCACATTACTAAGCGAGCGATTTAATACAGCGACATTTTTTTTAATACACACATAACTACGAAAAGTCAGAGGTGTGTACCCGGGACGACTGGGGATGGAACTCGAGACCTCATCTCGGCAGTCCGTTACGTACGCCACTGGGCTATCGCCGCTGAATTAGAACACTTCCTCTTATTCTACGGAGTTGAATTTTTCCATGTTGGTTTTAACAGTTTTAACGATATTTATGGGAAGTATGACTTGAATCGATATTTAACCATCATCATCATCATCGTCTAAGTGTTGTTCCAGGTTATTCTGAGGCTTTTACTTCGGAGCCCAGGGTCCGCTTGATCTTCCTCTTCCTTTTGATTAGTCAACTAGTAGGGGTGCGACTGCCTTCTGACCCTAAGCCTGAGGAAAGCCTGCGCTAAAGAGTCGTCCATCAATCAGCAAGTATATTACAGATAAGATTGGCTTGGCTATGAAGGTCTATTGTAACGATGCAAATCGTCTTATTGTAATTAATATAATTAATTACACAATTAGTCGATTAATCACTTAGTATCCATATAAAATTATATTTAAGCTACATTTTTAATCTGCCGTTCTATCTGTATGTTCGGTTTGTCTCTGGCCGTGTGCGGTCTCTACCAACATTGCAAGATAGTTGTAATGGCGGATCGCAGTGAATTGATATAAAATCAGTGCTAATATACAGCCCCGGAGAGGCAATTTCGCCATATTAGACATTACCAAGAGCGGAAACTAAATCTATATTCTAGGATATATTCTATCGGCTGGAGGTCACGTACTCCACGCCCTGAGATTTCATCTAATATAAATTATAATGGTTATCAATTGTATACCAATATTTCATTTATCTCTGCTCTAATCTAGCCGTTACAGACACTACTTATAAATAGTTACTTTTGTACAACTCATTAAACCATCTAACCTTTTCTTAACCTCAATTTAAAATAAAAAGAAAAACTTAATCTCCTACGTTTCACTATTTCGGGCCCCAAACTGACAACGACACCCATGGTATCCAGTGATAGCTCCAGATAAATAAACAGGAATATGTGCTATTCTTAACTACATTCTATCTCTGTGTGTTTTCGTTCAGCCTTTCTAGCGTGATTGAGTAATAAAATTTCATTCATTCATCTGAACTTTTGTATTCTTTATAAGTAAGAAACATCGAAAGCTGGTTACATTTTGATACTTCGATATTTTTTTAACTTTCAGTGCACTCTAGTACCAAGAATTATAATTCCTGGCGACAAACTCAAGCAGGTGCTCTCAGTTCATTAAAAAGCATTTATTATGCGTATACGCTTTCGGCCTGTGGACTCAATAATACTGTTCAATTTATTATAGTAATTACATCACGTCAACCGATCGAATTGATATCAAGATGTTGCCATTTAAAAAAGTTTATTTTGAACGTTTTGAGGGATTAGTGTCGTGAGGTCTATTCAAAATTTAATGAGATTTAGAAGCAATTAGTACGCTAACTTATCCTATCAATTAAGATCGGAAAATGTGTCCCTTACAGGGGGAATACTCTGACCATCTGAGCTACTTGGATACGTCCTCGATATTCGAAACTCTTTTATACATACTTTTTTTTTGGTAGGTACTTCGTGAGGAAGAGAGAGTACGGCTAAGTTCGGCTTTATAAAGCGTTCAGACACAGCTAGTTTTGAAATTGTCCCATATGTAAAGGTTGAAAACATATAAGTAACATAAAGGAAAAACAAAAAAAAGGATAGTTAAGAGAACCCAAGATGGCATGCGGTTTTGGTGGGTTAGAGTCTGAAATAACCACTCCCACTGGCAGGCGGGAATTTCCACAAGAGTAAAGAAGGTACGTACATTGTTTAATATAACCAAAAAAAATTTAAAACCGGAGACATAGCTTAGAACCCTCCCGAATAATTCACCTTAAACAAAAGAGAGAATTTCGAATATCTGGGACGTATCTAGGTAGCGCAGTTGGTCAGAGCATTCCCCTTGTAAGGGACTCGTCACAGGTTCAAGTCCCGTCCTAGATGTTCTCTTTTTCCGATCTAAATCTATAAAAATAACAAAATCACAATTGGTTCGTGAATTCGGGAGCTCAATGCCATAGGGGAACACACACGTATTGACGTATACGTGTGTGTTCTCCTAATGTTCCTCTAACTTAACACCTCGTCGTTTTTGCGTCGGGGATTAAGAATTAAATTACTTCGAAGTTTTTTTTTCAGGAGTGGAAGCCTTTTGTCATTATTATACGTGTAATTGGTGGTTATTAAATGCCTTATTAAAGTTATGTCCCGATTAATTTACGGAACAACCTGGAAACAGTATGTCCAAACATAAATGTCTTATTCATGAAATTATTGATGGGCAATAATAGGCAAACATAATAGGTATGAACGGGTTTTTTTTTTTTTTTAACGTGCGGAAATCCCTTCGGATACCCCCCCGCCGGCCAGCGGGGGTGGTTATGTCGTGTCTCGACTAAAACCGCACGGTGTCCTCCCCAAGTGTCCGTTGCCGGGCACCCCGGATAAGCCCTCGAAAGGATAACCCCAGGGTTGCCGGCGGACTTATGAAAGTGCGTGACTTGAAGGCATCAGAGTCAGATCGTTTAAGAAATAATGACTTACTTTAGAATTGATGTAATGAATTTAACATATATATATGAGTATGATATTCATGATAATATTTCTATTTCATGGTACACACACATATGGTATGGATATTCTTTTTTTATTGGGGCACAAAAGAGTTGTACTTTTTATCATACAATAAGAAGATTAATGTAATAACCTTGGTAAATGTATAACTCACACTAATGTCCGCAGAATAATGTTGTAGGTAGAAAGAGTTAACTTGTGCTAATCCTGGGCCTCAATTCTTAATTCTTTAACGTAATACCTTTTTTTTTTTTTTTTTTTATCGTGCGGAAATCCCTAACGTAATTTTCAAATTAAAGAAGTGAAGAAATAGCTTGTTTATTGAATTCATTACGCGAAAGTGTGAAAAATGAACAACTATTGGCATACATGACATCTTCTATGACCTCCAGTTAGCGCTTCTTGGCTCTACCCCTCCTACTGGGACCCGGCGGCAGCGGTGGCCTTGTTAGAAAAGTTCAAAGCATGAATATCTCGTGGTTTAACTTGACTTTTACAGGTGCGACTACCGTCTGACCCGCAATCCTGAGAGGTAACCCTGCGCCGACTTTCAGCTCAGTTTGGCTTCGACCCTGAAGAACGCGATGTGGTCCCATTACACCTGACACCTATAAACCGTTCCACAACATCTATAAAACATGTAACATCATTATTTTGGTAAGTGAAGTATTTTTAATGTAAGTAATAAGAACTTCATTATGATTCTAAGATGAAACATGATAGTCAAACGTATTACACTAAAATCGTGATAGTTTATCGACAACATTATTAATATCAGCATCATAGTCTGTAAAATGGCAACACATTTTTTAATTATCGAGGGGCAATTTTGCTACTTAATTTTGTCATTTATCTTATACTATTAAGTTGTCATATGCTTTCTTATTTTAATGATGTCTGCAGCAGAAAAACCGCTTTAACGCCAAAGTCAAGTAAAATATATTTTTTATTACTTATTATTTTTTTATTAATCGTGAGAAAGGTGGCCCTTTTCATATCCAAAAACTCTGAATTTAGTATTTCTAGTAATATAACTGAATTTGAATAAATTCATATTTCTTCTGTCTTTAATGTAGTGTAATTATCAAATGTAATTACCTAAATGTTTATATAATACCGAAATCTTGTGCGAGCATCATATAAAAAAATATATTTATGAGCGTATTTTTGCCTGAAAATGAATTCACGTTTTTTTATCGTTTAAGATCTATGGCGTGTTAAATAACCATGCTGACATCGTTAAAACAATAGGTTTGATGAACTCATTTGCTCTTCGCGTCACCTAACAGCGTATTTACATCTTGGAATAAAAACTACAGATAAAGTCAAATAATTATGTTGAATATTTAATTATTTTTTTAAATTTTTCAACATAGGAGTCAAATTGCCTAACTCCTATAAATTTGAAAGGCCGTTGACATTTCACTGACAATTAATCTGTCACATTAGACTGTCATATGTCAACTGTCACTGTCACAGCTCCACAATTAGACGCTACCACTTGGTAATTAATTATACGTTATTATTTGAAAGAAAATAAAAATGGTTATGTAGCGAAATATGCGTTATTCTGTGGTAATTGAACGGAATAGTTTTAAATATTTTAACGTAAGGTGTACACGAATGAAATATACTGGTATGTTAATTATTAGCCAATGGTTATATCGTGAAAAAATGTTTTGCAGAAGGCGTCGTCAGCTGAATATTTAAAAAAGAGTCCGACAAAGCCTTGGTGCAGTTTGTCAGCTGTACCTTATATGCTATATAATGCTTAGGTAACGTATAGAAAAACCGGTGGGAATCGTATTTTATGAGCCTTTCACCAGTGATATAGAGTGTTTACTGTTATTTATGGTTATTTATTAATACTGATTAGAAATTGATTTTTAATAATGAATGTAATCTATCATGGTCACCATAATTTAGCTTGGAACGGTGCTGAACTATCGGTCACTCAAAATAACATGTGGTAAATATCCCGTTGACTTTAATACGAGTACTAATTATAATGAAAATTGATTATGGGAGTAATTAATTTATAGATGTTTATAGATTTTTCATAAGAGTGAGAGAGAGTTTGGCAAGAATGGTTTAGAAATTATGCTCGCATGAGTTTATATACATTTATAGAGCAGGTAGTTAAAACCGTTTCTATTTATTTGATCTAGTCTGCGAATGGCTAATTTGATCAGAAAATAAATCTTCCCCACTTATCGACCCAGCCTCTACGCCAGCTAAGAATTGTCTTTGAAGAAGGACACGATCAATCGCGTTGAAACAAATGTTGCTCCATATCAAATACAATTGCCCACCAACAATATTAGTCTCACCTCGCTGACCCAAGAGATAAAAAAACATATAGATATAACATATGCACATACAAAAGATAACACCCAATTAATACTGCTAAAATCTTATCGAAACCGTTACAGACGTTTACTCAAACCATAAACAAGTTGAAACAATGCCTTTTAAACCACCATTAGAATACTAATGTCTTTGTTTACGGGTAAAAAAAGTTTTATTACGAGTTAACCGTAATTTTATTATTTTTGAAGTTAATGAATTAACTTGTTATCTTAACATAGCATAGTTATCGCGGGTTTACAAAAAAAAAGTCTATTTGAAGGAACACCGGAATCGTTTGAGGTATGGTTCCTTGATCCGTTATGGCGATTAAAAAATTCGTGACGTTTATAATGTATTGTGTTCTTTATAAAGTTTAAGTTTCGCTTTATAACATCAGCTATTGGCTAGCAAAAGTCCCGTCCTAAAATGAAACTAATATTAACAGAATCTATCGTAAATTATTTTGTACTATTCTTGTCTTCACACTATTCCCAACATCACCGTTGCTTTTAAGCAGCCATGATCACGGGCAAATAAGGATGGTGGTGGTCACGTAATTTGAAGGGAAAAGTTATCTTAAATGGCCTGAACTCAGTTTCAGTGCGTTACTATTTACACAGAATGAGTTCAGTGTTTTGAAGTCTTACTGTATTTCGTTTTTATTGGATTCACTATCACGGTAGTTCCTTCTGCATTCGAGGCTTACACCTCAGAGTCCAAGGTCCGCTTTTGTCAGATTTGGTTCAGTGAATAACTCGATCCCAAGCTGGTTCACCGCCCCCATGGTATGAGAGTCAGATCTTTAAAAAGTTTTTTTTTTTCCAGTTGTTGACTCAATGAAACACTTATGATAAAAAGTACACTGGGATATAATGGAGACTGGCAATTGATGGTACAATGTTCTGCGTAGAACAAGGAACTGACTAAGCAAGTCTTTTGGGAGTAGTTGGACTCTGTTAAAGATTGTACTAAATTCGCTTTGGTTTTAATCGCCAGTCATCACTCATCATTTCATTTACTTATGAATAATTACTCATCATTTCAATGAGTAATATTTGGCAATTATTTATGTATTAGTTTTTTGAACTAATCCCAATGTCTCCTTCCTATCCATTACAACACGTGCTGGACTAAAGTGTCAAAACAATACCGTCTCGCGGTTCGATACTTCCTTCCTTTGTGCCACGATAAAGAAGGTGAGAACAACCATTTTAGGATCAACAGCATCTGGAATGATGGCTCGTATCTTCTGGACTTCAACCCTAGCGGGGTACAACCAATTGACGGACTAAATGTAAGCTTTCAAAAATTGATTTACTTGTCTACTTTTGTTCACACCGTTTTATCATCACCACCACGGACCCCAAAAGATCATCGATAATAAACAGATAAGCATCAGCAGTCATTCCATACATTTTAACCCAAAAACAGGATTGCGTTAACGATTAATTACATAGTTTTTGTGTATAAATATTTATAGCCACTTACTATGTTAATTCATTCAGAGTGAAAGCGCTAACTCGATGGTTTGGGCCCTTTGGAATATATTTTTTTTAAATTTCGGCTTTTGTGGTCAGCGCTCGTGGTCACCACACTTGATAATATAATTTACGATTGCTGTTGTGGTATTTTAATTTGGGATGTGAAGCGCTTTGTTTTACTATTGTTATATTGTCTGAATAAAAAATATGTTGGTTACAACAATAGCTTGGTATGTTGTATCAAGAATGTTAGATGAATTTTGGATTGTCGTTTGCTTGGTTTACAAATTAAGTGGTTAAGTGGTGGGACCACACTTTCAGTTCGATTGGGGATATCGTCTTCAGAATTAGAACATTGTAATGTTTGCTTAACAATGGCTCTTAAATATTTACGCTTAACATGAAATAAACCTACATATAACATAACTTCACGCCTGTATCCCCGAAGGGGTAGGCAGAGTGTATTGCACTCCCACGATACGCCAGTTATGTTTAGGTCCCAATGTAATAGGGGACGAGCCTATTGCCATCTACCGGGCACATTACTAAGCAAGCGATAATCAACATTTTTAATACACACATAACTACGAAAAGTCAGAGGTGTGTGCCCGGGGCGACTGGGGATCGAACTCGAGACCTCGTTTCGGCAGTCCGTAACGTACACCACTATTAAACTTATTTTCTGAAGAATAGAAAAATACTTATACTTCAAACTTCAATTATTGTAGTAATTGTTGTGGTGTGGGCTCTACAAAGAATTTTGGGGCACAGGTTGACCTCGTCTGCAAGCCGGTACTCTGCTGATTGATGGACGAGAATTTGGTACAGGTTTTCCCTCCGGGTTTGGAGGGTAAGATGGCAGTCGCTCTCGTAATAACCAAGATTAACCAATCTATATGGAAAGCTTGATGATGATCATCCTTTGTAAATTTTTTAATTTTCAGTGACTTCTGAAGGTAATTTTCAGTGACTGTACAAACTTCTCATTTAATATCTATATTAAATAGTTTAATGCTAATTTTTTCGGTCTGTGAGACTATCGGAAGTCAAACCTTCCCGGCCTTTTTTATTCTGTTGTTACTCCCCTACACTTGGAAAAACTCCTGATAACTAGTAATTTGTCTCTTCAACGTCGAGATGAGCCCGTGGCTCCGCCCACGTAGAATTCTGATCCCGTTCCCGCAACTTATGGGAACCTATTCCCGGGATATAAAAGTAGCCTATGTGTTGTTCCGGATTTCCGAACTATAATCTATCTCTGTGCCAAATTTTAACCAGATCTGTTCAGCCGTTTTTGCGTAAACTAGCAACAAAGATACATACATACATACTCACAAACTTTCTCGTTTATAATATTAGTAGGATATACTACACCTGCCACGGGCTAGTGTTGTAAATGTTAAAAGTTCCGGTGGACTCATCCAAACGTTTAGATTAGATAAAGATAATTATAATTTGAACTTCTGCATACCGGTGATAGGATTATCAAGACTGAAGGACGCTACAAGAATGACATATTCGAAATTCTATTAGGTATAAGTATTTGATAAATAATGAGTAAATTATTTCGATGTAAAATGATATTATTAGGTATGTGGGTGGTTCGCTCGGCAGCCTGATTGCGGCAATGGTGCGGAGCGCGAGCGCGTGGGTCGCCGCCACCTCCTTCTGCGAGCATGTAATGCTCGCGAAGGAGATGGCGGAGCGCGCCCGGGAGAGATTTAGAACTCTCTCGGCCCGCCGAGCCAGCAACTTGCTCGCCGCGCGTCGCAGGCGACTCAGGCGCCGGAGGTCGCTTAACGACCTCCGTACTCCATGAGCGCAGGCCTGGGGGTGACAGGTGAGGCCGCCAGTCACCCCAGCAGAAGCAGGCCGGGACGGTGGGGTGACTAGCGCCCCTCCCCCAAACCGGGGCAAGACGGGGACACCGTGGTTCCCAAACCCGAGGGGGCCATCTCGAAACCGAAGATGGCCCAGGGTCAGTCGGGGTGCGAGGAATATGCTCTATGGGCAACCTTACACCCCGGCGTCTGTAGACCCGAGACGGCTTGCGGTTTTAGTCGGTTCAAGCCCGACATAACCGCCCCCGCTGGCACGCGAGGGATTTCCGCACGAAAAAAAAAAGGTATGTGGGTGGTATTAGGAAAATGTGTGTAAGTATGCTTATTCGCATTCTAGAATCCATATTTTGTAATGCTAGTTAAACTATACTTACTTTGAGCTAGATAGCGCTGTGTAGGCGCTATGTACGATGTTGTAGAATATTATGTAGGTCAAAAAAACGAAAAAAGAAAAAAAGAAAAAGGTTATGACCTCCTCGCGGGTGGAGCCGCGGGCAACAGCTAATTTGGTCATATCCCCGATTCTACTTAACCAATTGCAATCAAACATACGGATTAAGACCTTTGTAATAGAAAAAAAAATGCATCAAAATACGTTTAGTAGTTTTAGTACTATAATTCTGTATTTTTTAGCACCATACAAATTATCTTCAGCTGTTTTCGAGCTATAAATAAAATTAACGTGACATACAAGTGCAATGGCATGTTACGTAACAATTAATACAAGATGTTCGTGATCTATTATTGCTGTTTGTTTTTAAACCTATCATTTAAAGAGTCTACTCTCATTAAAAAAGGGTTGATCAAAAGCACCTATACCCGTGGGCTGGTATGAAAAATGTATTGACAGTAGAGGAAGCTTGACCAGTATGTAAGTAAAGAAACAAATAGTGAGCTAAGTATTTTAAATAAATAAAATAAATAAATAATCTACGACATTCTACACAGCGCTTTCTAGACCCAAAGTAAGCATAGTTTAACTAGCTTGTGTTATGGGTTGCAAAATGCGGATAAACATACTTACATACTTTTTTTCTGTAAATACATACATATTATACATAGAAACACCCAGACCAATGCAAATAAACATATTCATGCATACAAATATTTGCAGCGCGCGGAAATCGAACCCGCGCCCCTTGACGTTGCAGTCGAATACACTGCCGCCCCGCTACAGAGGCCATCTCTGCTCACCTCTGCCTACCTTGCCAGTGAGAAGGCGTGAGCATCATTATCGTCATTGTCCCAGCAGTTATTCCGGTTGCATCCGAAGCTCGCACCCTGGAGCTCCAGATCCGCTATTCTACGCTTTCTCCTTCTAAAGTGATTTATATTAACTACAGGAACAACTGCCATTTAACCTCACCACCTCAAGATGGCTAGTCATCCCATCCGTTACTCAGCAGTCGTATCAACTCACAGGTGAGATTAACTTGGGCTCCGAAGTTCCAAGTAGGGGCCATTACACCCAGAAAGGCGTGAGCTACTTACTTATTGACCATATATATGACGTAATCCCTCAAGAGCCTATTGATATACAACTGCTTGATAGAATCTCATTCGAAGTTCAGTAATTCTTACTTAAAAATAAGTCTCGAAAATGCCTTGTAAAATTAATTTAACTTAGCGTAATTAATGGTGATAATGGATACTCCATTAACAGTTTGTTAAACCCTCAAATTTCAGTGTTAAATACATCAATTTTGATATGAGCACCTGGTTAATTTGCATTTACTGATTTATGTTATTGTCTGGCGTGTAATGTGTGGTGTGTTTATTTATAGCTTTGAATTCATTTTAGATGTGAATCCCGCATACACTAGCGCATAAATTGGTGGGATTAGGGTGGGAATGCCAGTTAGCCTATTGCAGTTTACAGGATTCTTATTCATGGATTATAATATTGTCACTGTCAGGTGACGAACCGCCGCAGAGTTAACTGTTTTTTACCATACCAACTTCCGGAGGTGAGATATGTTACTTTTTTATTAGCTAGTCGACGTTAGGGTAGTATACTAACTGTATAAAATAGCTTTAATATATTGATGGTGCCCGAATTGTTATTAAAAAAAAATTAAATTAAAAAATGTCTTAAGTGTGTGCCTGTTGCCTAAATATAATGATATGGACCAAATATCCTGTAGGAGCCAGTTGCAAAACTAGCTCTAAGTACTTGTGGCATCATACCTAAGTCTTCCCAAGACGGGGCCACGCTATACTTAACTACAACTCCAATGTACAGATCGTATAGATATTTCGGAGAACTATCTCTGATTCACACTGGTTTGTAAAGAATATGGAGATTCGTGAACATCTAGCGATGTCCACTATACGAGAAGACAAAAATAGCAAGTAGTACAAAGAAAGATTAAAGGAACGCATTAATCCAATTGTAGAGAATATGTTAAATAGGAACGAAAGTTTAAGAAAAACGTAGTTATCTTGTAAGAAATGTACGTAAAAGTATTGTTGCAACGCATTTTCTAATAGCGAATCTAGTGCTACATAGATCTTTAGGTTGAAAGATGTTATAAAAAGTATATATATAAGTAGTGGTATTTTGTAATACCAATTTTTTATACTGCCTGTTTAGTAATATACATAGAAATCATTGACTACAGGTTGTACTTCCTCGATCAATTTGGCCCGTTATGAAAAACACGGTGCTACTGTTTAAAATAGAAAATAAAGATAAAAAAAAGAGGCACCTACCCATAAGTAGTTTCTATCTGAAACCGATCAAGTGTTTTAGATGTAAAAACTCAAAATTACACCACTTAAAGTTCGGTCTGCGTATATAAATTACTTTTTAATTTATCTTTCCTCAATAAAACGCACAATAAACCTGTAACTTATTATTTTGAACCAACATCGTTTCAAATAAAGGATATAATTTAGAAACATTTAATTTTTATAAACTAAACTATAAATTAAACTAATATAATAGGCACCATGGTCTTGTTTGTCATAAAATTCACCATTAAAATGTGTTTTATTAGAACCTAAACTGGCCAATTCATTTCGTAGATTAGGATCATTGGGAGGTTTTGTAATTAGATATTACTTCGGTTGGATAATGACATAATTATTGAATTTTATGTGATTAGGTCATGGTTGTGTAATTTGAAGACGTATTTTATTGTTGGAGTAGGTTTTTAAGTAGTTAGGGTGAAACTGTAACAAAATGTGATTCACGAATGAAATGTTTGTATTGACCTAATGTTATGATGGTAGAGCGTTTCTTTCTTCGTATTCTTCAGTCGATAGCACAAAATCCTAGTTTGGATTTCAATCATGAAAATAATTGCGATCAGTTCGAACTAAATTGAGTTTTCATAGCTCGTTTGCGATAAGCTCGTTTAGTTTTGATAGCACTTATTTCCGTTGATGGAATCCGCTTTAAGAAATTATATACAATTACCAAAAATTAGGAACCGCGATCAAGTCGAACTAAACTCCGTTATTAGCTCTCAACAGCTCTCCTGTAGGAACTCAGTTGAACTGAGTGAAATTCAGCCTAAGATGGCAAAAAAGTAAACGGTCTATCTGCCGATGGTAAGCTGATTGGACAGTTAATTTTAATTAAACTTCCCGTGAAATTTGGGGATTTGTCTCCCAATTTCACGGCATAACCTGCGATATGACTGATGATCAAAGACTGCCAGGTTTCCTGAGGAGTTTCTTCCTAGGGTATACACTCCGGGGTCCCTTGGTGAAGAAGTGGTTTTAGTGAGTTCGACCCCGATATAACCAATTCAGGGTAGATGGTACCTGTTAGGGGGTTGCCACACTTACAAAAAGTAGGTATTGTAGGATGCAGGAAATAAAAATCCTTTTACACAATTCAAAAATATTAATTTTATTAAAAGTTAATGTTTCTGTGATATCTGTTTATATAAATTAAAGATTTCCCACAGCTCATTATTGCTAAACACTTTTGTATCATACAAATTTTCGCCATAATTCGTTAGTTCAATCGGTAAGTAGTTACTTAAAGAATGACAATCTCATAAAATCTATACGTTCCTTAAGCTCTGTATTTTTGATACTTTTCTACAATACAGTTCAGGCGCATCAAATTTACAAATTTAGATTAGTTTTAAGGTAAAGTTCGTTCTAAGGTGTACTTGAAACAATTGAGGAGTGTCTGATCAAAAACCTAATATTTTGTTTTACAGAAAAAGCAAAAAACATTCGATAAAAAATCTGTGAGAGTTTATTGATTTATGAAGTTAATTTTCATTCATTCTCAAAATTTCTAAACCAAATATTTGTGTTTGAATAGGTTTCATTATTCCACAGTATTGGAGATTGTGTCATTAGATTTTGAACTGATTCAGATTTATTTGGCATCAAGGTAGGCTGTCATACACAAGGAAAAAATTTCAAAACTGAAAAATATTGATAACTAATTAATTATATTCATTAATTAAAAATTATATGTACTTACGACATAAAAATTGACATCAATGACATTCTGTCATTGTTTTTTTTTATGTAAAGTACTATCAAAAGAGTCGAACGTGTTCACAAAGGAGCATCATGTCAAATATTTATCTATCTTTACCTAAGAAATGCCGAAATTTTCTTACAAATTCATGAGTTCGTTATTACTGTAATTTAATAGCTATTTGTATTACTTATTTATATTTTGTTTGAAAGTTGATTTCAAGATTTTACAACTCTGTATTAAATTTTGTTTTTATTGGCCGCTTGATAAATTAATTTGATCTTCAAAAACAGTACCTACTTCCTAAATGCTATCCATTTTGGTGATAAATTTCGTATTACTTAACAGCTGTCACTTTTTAAAAATATAATAAAAGTTGCTGTTTGTTAGCTTAATATTGTCTCATTCATACACAAATAAAACATAAAATTTGGATTTGTCATTCCAAAAAAAAATGCAAAAATGTTAGTACTAAAAATTGGGTTTCCTCCAAATTCTTCAAGAAAAACGACAATTTCATATGTAACGACCTAATATTTACTTGTAATGGAACGTTTCCAAATATTTTGACATAATGGCTGCGTTCCGTTCCGACTAAGATTACTGCTTTTCATTTATCTCATATTTTATAAATGTTGGTTTCAAGTACTTAGTATAACTTCTTACGCGCGTAGATAAGTACACACACACGCACACACTTTTTTTACTATAGATATAATATTATGACTTCTTAAAACAAACTAAATGAAATATCTAACACATTTCAATATTTTCATCAAGATCAGAAAAAAAAATCTTAAATGCAATTATTGGTTTTTGATCTGACACTTCTTTGAGAGGAAATAACTTCATTTCTTCTTGCTTGCTCTTCTTTCTTCAAATTCTGCAAAATCCTGTAACAGAAAGTTAATCAGATGTTAATGATAAGAGTACTATGGTTGTGAGGTTTCGAATTACGTTAGTGATCGATAAAATGATTTCCCAGTCCTATTTGCATCCAAAGCCTTTTAACTTTTTCTTTACGTGCGGAAATCCCTTCGGATAACCCCCCCCCCCCTGCCGGCTAGCGGGGGCGGTTATGTCGTGCATGAACCAACTAAAACCGCACGGTGTCCTGCCCAAGTGTCCATTGCCGGCAGGCCAAAGCCCCGTTCGTCCGCAACGGGTAGTGGGGGTGCCACTCAGGGGTGGCCACATTCGCGGCGGGATGCGGAGATAGACGTCCATTGATGGACACACCAATCCGCATCCTGCAGGTGAACATAAACCACTGCATCCAAAGCCTGCACTTTATTTTGGCTGTAACGGAAGCGACTTTAGCCTGATCTCCCAGCCTCCACTAGAAATCCTGGAACAGAGCCTCGTCCGTCAATCAACACGTGTACTAGCTAGCAGGAGAGGTGGGTCGGGGCTCCGAAGATCTTAATAGGACCTCATGCAACCGAAGATAGAAATATAGATCAATGTTGCGAAAGAATTCCATATCTTCATGTCAGCGGCAAATAAAAAAGAGGTGCTGAATCGTTAAGTTCTTGGTGATATAAAAAGGAATTCCATGTAAGTGAGAATACCATGGTAAAGTTTTGAGATTATTATATAAAAATACCATTCTTAATAGGTGTGTAAAATTCCAAGGTAATCACTCCTCGAGAGATTGATAGGAATGTAATTACATTTAAACACTGTTCAACACAAACGAGGACCGAGGAAAAAAATTGGTTTATTTAGTTATTCAATGATGTCATTTCTGTTGTACGTTTTTACTAAACTACTTAAATATCTGTAAATTGAAATTTCGATTTTATGTCGTTCTGCTTGTTTCAGAACTGTTTTAAACTATTCAATATCTTTACGGCTTGCAAGTGATCGATTTGGTCAATTTTTTATATAAAACAACAAATTGACTTCAAAGTCGACATAATTATTTTATAATTTAGTTAGGTTAGGTTAGTTACAGAAAATTTACAACAGAATCGACAACAATAATGATGTAAAGTTACTAATTTAGTGAATGAATTATTTATAGGAATAAAACAACATTTTTTACAGATCATTTTGAAGATTCTTAGTTTATTTAACTTGAAACCTAAGGAGTTCTAAAAATTATTCCTAATAAGGTAATATAGGAAAAAACTTTAATGCTACACGAAACAAAAAAAATGATATTGATCTAAGACCTCGCTAACTTTTTAGAGTTGCCATACAGACAAATTCGTAATCTAGTTGCTGCGTCCCGTTCTAAATTCGAATTTCAAAATTCATTCCCGCCTCACACGGGAACCGTGAACACAATTTTTGTTCTAAACTGCTTGTTGCAAATTTAATCATTGGATGGAACAAAGAAACTCACAAACAAATGAACCTTGAAAACATTACAGTGCAGTGCAAATTATTGTAACAGTTACGAGTATTAAACACATATTGCGCTTACATAGAAACACTTCAACTATTCAAGCAATTTCATTACACGTAAAAGAATTTAAAAAATATACAGTACCCAGTACCCACAATATAAACTCAACATTTTTTTACTTTTAATTTGCATTCCGTTTATCAGCAGAATCTGAATGGTTAATTGTGAACCGAGCTGATGTTAACCGTTGGTTTATCAGATAACTAACTGTTACACGCAACGTATAATGACGTGTTTACACGAACGTTGAAACATTTTACACTAAAACGGTTGGAGGTACAAGTTCGAAAAAAGAACACTTAGTTGCTTTGTGAATTGAGAAGCCAATTTTTGATGTGAAACGTCTTATGGCGTGCCTCGGTAGTACTGACAGGCACACCGTGACAGCAGCATTTGTTATGCTGTCATTCGCCATACGCATGTCATTTTACTCCATATTTCAGGCGTCTAATGACGGTCAAATTTTTAAATATTATACGGGTAGTAAACCTAGCCTCGTGATAGGAAGCTAAGCTTGTTTAATTGAAGTGATTTAGTGTGTTGCCAACTACAGACGAGAATAAGGCACAGAACAGTGTTGACCAATGGGTCGAAAATAACAACGAGTTCTGAAAAATCCTAGTTTCTGCGTGTAATGAGAACGCATCCTTATTGGAGGCCCACCAAGATCTTCGAGGACCAAACCAACCTCACGTGCCTGCCGGTATACCTGCTGATCAATGGACGAGACTTTCCTCTCAGGGTTGGGAGGGCAGACGGCAGTCGCTTCCGCAAGAGTCAAGTCAAGAAAAACAATAGGAGAGCGGATCCCGGGCTCCAAAGTCCGAGCAACCACGACTCGCTGTGGTGATAATGATGATGAAAGAATTTTATGTATATTTATCCAATTATCTTACTAATCCTACTCCTAATAATATTATAAATGTGAAAGTTTGTGAAAATGTTTATAAGTTTGTATGTTTGTTACTCAATCACGCTCTAACAGCTGAACCTGGTTGAATTTGATACCGGGATAAATTATAGTTTGGAATAACAGATAGGCTACTTTTTATCCCTGGAATTGGTTCCCATGGGTTGCAGGAACAGGTTCAAAATTAAACGCGGTAGCAGCTGGTTCCATAAAATATTATGTAAAAAATCTAAGTGTTGTGTACTCATAGCTTTAACACAGTATTTTTTGTAATCGCCAGTTAGTTTATATATCGCGATGAAGTGATAAGTGTTCCGAATCGATCGCTCACCCGTGCTTTGTTAACTATGTTCTGTAAATTATTGTACGTTGAATGATTAAAGTATAACATATGGTAGTGTCGAAAATGATTTTACTCAGTATCTTGTTTATTCTACCGATGATCGAATATATGTTTCAGTAAAATCCATTTTAAAATTGTAAATTTGTGTCGCCTGTACATTGCAGATACGTATTTAAAAAAAATAACTTGGGTTGTGTTGAATTAAGATTCTGAACTTATTTTTTTTTGAAGTTATACGGGATATAAGGTAAAAATGGTGAGAGTAAATTTTTACGGTGCGCGCGCACACCGTCACGAAAACCTAACACCATGAAGTTAGCTACAAAACCGACACCATGAAGTTAACTAGTCAACATTTTACTTTGTGTACGTTTGTATAATTTGAGGTTTGTTGACGGTATGTATTATTTATTTACATCATAAACTAAAATAAATTTGTTCATTATTATTTCTACAAATATAGGATAACGCGAAGAATAAAGTTTTAGAAAGATTTTTATCTTGTTACGCCAAAGAAGTATAACTCCTTACGTGCGTACATAAGTACACACACACTTTTTAGGGTTTTTTTTTTATATTTAGGACACGTCAATTTGAATTCAGCTCGCCTGATGGTAAGCTGAAGGTAAAGTCTCAGGAAAGAGGGTCACCATTACATACACGTACCATGTTAACAATGGTGGCACTCAGCTTGACGGCCTCATCAGAAGAGGATTGTCGTCGCAGCACCGCGTTACACCCACCGGTCCCACTAGTGCTGCGACCACAATCCCCCCTGCCCGGCTATGCACTTGCTGACCCCTGAACGCAATCTAACCGAAATTGGATTACTATGGAGGGTTTTTCGCAATCCGGTGGTACCTACCCGGCCGAATTTTGTGACAAATTTGTGTCAACAAATTTCTACCACCAGTGATCCAGGGGTTCTTTTTTTTTTTTTTTATATTTAGGACACGTCAATTTGACTTCACCTCGCCTGATGGTAAGCTGAAGGTAAAGTCTCAGGAAAGAGGGTCACCATTACATACACGTACCATGTTAACAATGGTGGCACTCAGCTTGACGGCCTCATCAGAAGAAGATTGTCGTCGCAGCACCGCGTGACACCCACGGGTCCTACTAGTGCTGCGACCACAATCCCCCTGCCCGGCTATGCACTTGCTGACCCCTGAACGCAATCAAACCGAGATTGGATTACTATGGAGGGTTTTTCGCAATCGTGCACGGTGGTACCTACCCGGCCGAATTTTGTGACAAATTTGTGTCATTAAACTTCTACCACCAGTTCCGTTGCCAAATGACAAAAAACGGAACCCTTATAGATTCGTCATGTCTGTCTGTCTGTCCGTCCGTATGTCTCAGCCACTTTTTTCCGAAACTATAAGAACTATGCTGTTGAAACGTAGGTAGATGTATTCTGTGAACCGCATTAAGATTTTCACACAAAAATAGAAATACATAAAATTTTGGGGGCTCCCCATATTTAGAACCGAAACCTTAAAAAAAAATTTCAACAAACCCATACGTGTGTGGTATCTATGATAGGTCTTCAGAAATGATATTGAGGTTTCTAATATCATTTTTTTCTTAACTGAATAGTTTTCAAGAGAGACACTTCCAAAGTGGTAAAATGTGTGTCCTGCCCCCCTGTAACTTCTAAAATAAGAGAATGATAAGACTAAAAAAATATATGATGTACATTACCATGTAGACTTCCACCGATAATTGGTTTGAACGAGATCTAGTAAGTAGTTTTTTTAAATACATCGTTAATCGTAAACCGCAATTTACCTTTCATTCAATCAACTCAAATATAAAAACTAGGTCTGCAATGCGAATCGCTGCTTGCAATGTTGAGCTGAGTGAGATAATTTTGAACAGTGATCATTCCTCCGTGGCAAGTCCGATTTTGAAAATTCTTTTTGAAAGTCACAACTCTGGACATGCTTTCTGAGCGTGTAAAGTTTGGTAACAGTGTCTCGAGCGGTTATTATGTAATTCCAACTGGAATTTTTTTAACGGTGATCATTCCTCTGTGGTAGCATTAATTTTTTCAAAATATATCCGTAAACCTTCCTCTGATTGACCTCTTTAATCATGCCAAATTTGGTTCTGATTGGATTAGTAGTTTAGGAGGAGACCTGTAACAAAGACAATCCTGAAGTCTGGTATGAGGAGCTTTCGCCTCGACTTCGTGTCACTCAGCTCAATTAAAAAAAAAACATTATGATATCCGACTCGCACTTGGCCGTTTTTTTAGTATTATTATCTGTTTGTCTCGTTGTTCGAGATAAACGCAAAAAACTACTACTGAACGGATATTAATGCGGTTTTTTTTTTAGAAAGGTCTTGGTCAGAATTAAAAAAAGCCGTTTTGCCTCGCAATCCTACTAATATGATAAATATAAATGTTTGTGAAGATGTTTGGACGTTTGTTACTCAATATCACGCTCACGGAGTCGTCCCTACGATCGAGAGGTCCCGGGTTCAAATTCTGGCCATTACACTACCCACGTGAACCCGCTCCTAACACAAGCAATTAAGCTTGGCTGGAGGGGTTAAGGGGAATATTAGTAATTTTGGTTTCTAATATTGTTTTTTTTTAAACGGCTGATTGAATTTCGGTCCTTAAGCCTGCGCTAGAGCCTCGTCCTGCAGGTGAGGTTGATTTGGGCTCCGAATATCCTGATAAGACCCTTTAAGCACCCTGTTGAGTTTTAACATTATATTAAATAAATAAATATTCTACGACATTCTACGCAGCACTTTCTAGATCCAAAGTAAGCATAGTTTAACTAAGTTGTGTTATGGGTTCTAGAATGCGGATAAACATACTTATATACTTTTTTTTGTAAATACATACATATTATGCATAGAAACACCCAAACCAATGCAAATAGACATATTCATGCATACAAATATGTGCACTGAGCGGGCATCAAACCCGCGCCCCCTGTCGTAGCAGTCGAATGCACTACCGCTACATCATAGAACAGATTAATTTATGATTTTACGTTAAGATGTAAATCTTAGCATCCATGCAACCTAAAATAAAGTGTTATTATAATTACTATTAAATGGATCGTTAAACTAGAATATTTTCATTATAAATGTCAAAACATTAAAATTTATTATTACCTACTTACTTCCTAATTCAGGTGGAATACAAAAAAAAGTGATATATAGTCTTAAGTCAAGTCCCCTCGGTTACCACAAATGGATTTGACCAACAAAATGCAATTAAAATTATTATGGTATATTAATTTTGTATTTTAATTTTAAGCAGTGGTATTATTTAACCTATAGAAATACCCCATAGCCATCATGCTGTAAAAACCATCGTCGCGATGTCCCGCCTCTCTGGAGGCGCATATTATTCTTGATTGTTTTGTTGACCTTTACGAGAGCGCCTCCTGTCCCATCTCTTTAAAGAGAGGTAGGATATGACGGTATTCCCGTCCAACTGAGCAGTCCGACTCGGGAAGTACCTCCGTCCTACAGAATACCGCGGCCATAATAACCTCGTGTTGTGTTCCCGGCGTTGAGTAGGGTAGCCAGAGCTCACTGAGAGTTTTTTTTTGCTGTCAGAGGGAAGAGTCTTCCTTCTGATAGCACAAAAAATACAAAAGAAGGGAGAGACGGGAGTAGCTTTTAATTATTTTTTTTTTTTTATATTTAGGTCACGTCAATTTGACTTCACCTAGCTGATGGTAAGCTGAAAGTAAAGTCTCAGGAAAGAGGGTCACCATTACATACACGTACTATGTTAACAATGGTGGCACTCAACTTGACGGCCTCATCAGAAGAGGATTGTCGTCGCAGCACCGCGTGACACCCACCGGTCCCACTAGTGCTGCGACCACAATCCCCCTGCCCGGCTATGCACTTGCTGACCCCTGAACGCAATCAAACCGAAATTGGATTAGGTACTATGGAGGGTTTTCCGCAATCGTGCACGGTGGTACCTACCCGGCCGAATTCTGTGACAAATTTGTGTCATCAAATTTCTACCACCAGTAAAGTCTTCCCGGAAGATTAAAGGCTATTCCTGCTTTGCAATTTCTTTTTTTTAGGGTCGGCAGCGCGAGTGTGACGCCCCTGGTATTTGTACGCGTCCATAGGCCACGGTGACCGCTTCCCATCAGGTGGGCCGTAAGCTAGTCTGCCACCTTAGTGGTATAACAAAAAAAAAAAACTCTCAACCCGGACAGAAAAGCCTCGTCTGTTTCTTTGAAGGTGCGACTAGCAAGTGATGTTATCTTGGACCCTGAAGGTGTTGATAGAACCCTGTACCTACACCCAATTAGAATGTTAAATGTACGAATACGTCTATAAAAATAATATAAAAATAAGTCCAATTGGAATTTTGAAACAGACTTCAACTGTGAACCGAGGCGCAAAAATCACATCACTCGCCAAACCATTATAAGATGGCTTCCACATACTACCGGGAAATCAATTTAAGCCCCAAAAAAACGTATCATAATTTCTCTGTTGCCACCCCACGCACCATGATAACGTGAAAGGGACAGCCTTATACAACGCTACGCGCCAAAACGAGAGGTCATACAAACAAAAAACTTCACGGAAAAAACATGGTCGCGAATCCATAGGGGTTGATTTTAGAGTGGAACATTAGTGAACCCTACACTGAATTTGACTGAAAAAAAATGAGTAATAACTACCCTCCCGCCTTGGAGTTGTACAACCATATTTGAAGATATTTTGCAAAACGAGAGATATTAAATTTTTAGTGTCTCTTTATGTCGCGAGATATGACTGAACTCGTATCCAATAAAAAGTTAAATGTCCGTCTTATTGGATTTTGAATTAAATTGGCGACAGCTTATGAATTAAAGATGCAAATACCAGTTGAATCTAGTACCTGCACACTACATATTAAGATGTATAACTGGTTGTGTCCTACGGTTTCACCTTTTTGAATTTAGTAATATTAGTAGTTAGATTTAAAGTCGATCCCACCTGAGTTGGGAATAGTTTCGGAGGATTAGAATAACTCGATAAATATATCAGACGCGTGTTTCCCGGCGATGTAGGATCAATGGCCATCCCATCTCTACCTGTGGGCGTCGTGTAGTTTCATTTTATGCCACTTAGGTGGCAGACAAGACGACGGCCCACCTGATTCGAAACGGTTACCGTGGATTTTGGACGTGTGCAACACCAGTGGCGTCACACTAGCTCTATCGACCCTGTAAAAACCTTCTAATGTCCTTCTTGAAGAACCTCATATTGTAGGAGCTTGGGAAAACCACAGCAGGGAGATCATTCCACAGTTTGAGCGTGCGTAGAATGAAGTTTTTTTCATACCTCACAGTGGGTTGGTGTATAGTAAAGTATACTGTAATTACCTAAATTACAGTATACTATTATAATGTACTATATTCTTGTCTTCCATTTGACTGCAAACATACAGCAAATGGAAAGATGCCCAGTTGACGGCAATACTACGCCTCCCCACCTATTAAGTGGGTTCGAAAAACTGAAACATCTCTCTCTACCCCTTCCGGATATACAGATTTGGTTATGAGTACAAATACTTTTAATACTAACCTAGTCCCGGAAGAACGTGCTATACCGACTATAATCTATCTTTGTACTTAATTTCATTCAGAACCGTTTAGCTGTTCTGGCGTGATTGACTCACAAACATCCACCCATTCAAATTTTAGCATTTATATTAACAGAAGAGTTAAAAATATCTCTCTCTAAATTTAAGAGCCGTGCTCTTGTTGGTGGAGTAATTGCCACTCTATTCTTTCCTCTGCCAACGATCCAACTTGTACCTTTTCCTTGATCTGTTCCATGTATATTTAAATAAATATTCTACGACATTCTACACAGCGCTGTCTAGACCCAAAGTAGGCCTAGTTTAACTAGCTTGCGTTATGGGTTCCAGAATGCGGATAAACATACTTACTATACTATACTATACTACTTATTACATATACTAGTTTTACTTTTTCGTCTGTGTATTGCATGTCGTGTGACGGTCGGCCGCGGAGTAGGGATAAAGTGAAAGGCGCTCGTCATAGCAGCCAAGGCCAATATGGCGGCGCCTATAGTTCGCAGCAGCTGACCGTGTAGTGTATACACTATTACTCATTTGTGCCAGTGCTCCACGCTATTTTGTTTGTTTTTGTCAGTGTTTAATGTAAATGTTGTTTGCCAGTGTTTAATGTAAATGTTGATATTTTTTAGTTAAATGTCTATACTGTGAAAAAAAGTTTCACTTTTACCGTGGTTTCATAAAACCACACAATCTTTTTTTTTGTAAATACGTATATATTATACATAGAAACACCTGTTCTCTTTGCCCTGCCTCTTCCTCTCTTTCCGTCAATTTTACATTCTATGATGTTTTAGAGAAACAAATCGTGTCGTATCAGGTGGCCAGTTATTTTTCCTCTCCGGTTATCGATGTCTTCAAGATAAATCTTAGGATTAAAAATACCAAGACATAAAACATACCAACTCAACTGTCTTAATCATAAAAATAATCTCCCGACAATTCATCTTAACATTGTATATAAGTATCTGAAAATATCCGGATAATCCTCGTCTGGCCAATGTGATGGCATTTAATGACGTCATTAGCAAACAGACACAACGTCTTCGTTGCATTGTGTTTTAATTCCAACTCTCCCATTTAAAAAGTAACTTTTAACTTTATTTTTTGAAGATTAAGGTTGAATGTAGATTGAAATAAGTTCTAATTTGCAAACTCGTCTCTTATATTAGCTGTTATTTGTCAAGACCACTAATTGCTTGTTATATTGAGCTAAGAAAGACTGTTTGTATGTTTATGTCCCATTAATGATGCATTAAATTTGTTTGGTTCAGCGAAGACGTATTTTATGGATGATACTTAATTGGGGCAAAATGTTTTGTGATGGAAATTTGTATAGGTTTTAAGATTTTATTTGAAATGTTTGCTGGGATGGATGAAACTTTGCCTTCGTGGCGCAGTGGTTTTAAGTGTGACTATTGTGTGTGAGGTCTCGGGTATGATTCCCTGGTTAGGCATAGTGTTATTCTGCTTTTTTTGTAAGAAAATGATTTGTTGTACCTCGGAGTCTAGAAATGTGCCCTGTTTGATGGCAAAGGGTTCGCTTATATTAAGTAGGACCAAAAACAGATATAAGTGAAATGTAGATATTTATTCACGTTTGCTTAACCCTTCTGGTATATCAGGCATGATTGTACACATTCTAGAACCCATATTACAAACATTTAGTACGGGAAAAGATAGCGTTTGTTGTGTTAAATTCCAAAATATATGACTTTATCACTTAAATATCTATACATATAATAAAATCGTAACGAGGTGAAAACTGTACATTGAATATTTTTCAGAAAAAAAAAATTGTTATGTGTTCTATTCTAGACCGATGCCAGAAGGTGATTTTTAGAATTTTGTCTGTTTGTCTACTATTGTATCCTATTAATATATTATTATTTATTTTTATTATAGAACCGCTAAACCACTTCAGCTGAAATTTTGCATGAACATTCTTCTAGAGTATGGTCATAAACTGCGCAAATTATAAGTGTGATAGGATCTATTATTGATCATTCCTTTATTATTATATAGCAGATCTTTACGAAATTCTGCAGTTCGATAGAACTCGGACATGGTCAACGTTCGAACTATAAATCATCACGCTATAGCTTAAAGGTGATGAGCAGTAAAATATGAAATCTCGAAACTACCGAGTCACCTACGTGTAAAAGAGAGTTGATTAGAAATCGGTAGCTTAGTGGTTAAGGAATCGACCTTACGATCGAGAAGTCCCGGGTTCGAATCCTGGCCATTACACTACCGACGTGAACCCACTCCTAACACACCCTGGGTTACCAGCCGACCTGGGCCGCCAGCGCCGCCTCGCCTGGTGGGGTCGGGTTTTATCCCGCGTCGGTGAGTAGGCAGGCGTGTGTAGGACACACACGACATGCCTCCGCCACGGCCTGCTTCTGTAAGGACGGCGAGTCGGCCAACTCCCGCCCTCAGGCCCCGATCATGGAGGTCGGTAGTCCCGGGCGTAGACGAGTCTGCGGCGTCCTCGCCGCAAGCCGCACCATCAAGACCTGGACTTCTTGGAATTCTTGCAATTCTAATGTGTGTGTAAGCCAATAAATAATTAGGTTTAGATTCAACTAAATAATTCATAATTTTGTCCAATTCGGAAAAAAAATGCACAAATTCGAGGTATTGGGCCGTCTTGGACTATTCGAGTTACGGCCCGTGGATCGAAACGTCTATTAGCCTTCAGGATTGATCTATTCGATCAAATAATAAATAGTGACCCGAATAGCCACTTAGTTATTTTAGATGCGGCCATTTTAAATATCTAGCTTCAAAATATTTCAGTGTGACTTTGAAAGTCCATTTCGGTTCACTGATCTCATTTGAGCTCATCAGTATAAAGTGTGAGGCTATCACCGACGGTTCTAGCATTCTATAATTCATTTGTGAACACCTTAAACACTGAAAAAATGACTAAAATATCTCAATACGGCTGATACCTGACATGACTGACGTAATATTATTATGAGAATGATAAAAATCAGTATTATGAAATAATCTTAATGTACGGTTAGGTTATTGTTTGTTAAGTTTACTCAGACTTGTCCTAGTCAAGAACGGTCTGAGTAAACTAGTCAAATACAAAATAGGTACGAATATTTTATTTTATCAATAAAAGTGTCGACGTAAAGTATATACAAAATCCAATCTAATTTCAAATTTTATAACTCTCCTCGAAAAGGTTCAAAGAAAAATAAAATTCCATTTTCAAATGAAACTTGAAACCAACTAAATTTGCTTTACCGTACTGCATGTATAAAAACAAATTCAATGCAAGTAAGATACTTCTAAAATTCTATTACAAATAGGTGCTTCGAAATTGAATCGCCTTCATTCCGTTGTAAAGACCCACGCACACAACAATACATCAACATTTGCGACACACCGACTATCCACATAAGACCTTAAACTCGTATAAAATACATCCACAAAGAAGGAAAAAGTAATGCAAAGGAATCAGTACAGACTATCACGAAATTGATCTGTGATTCCATAAGCCATAAACACCTTTACTACACACTGAATAAAGAATAAAATCGTTTGTTGATCATCATTGTAAATTGGTTTTTTGACACAGTTGAATCTCAACTTTCCTCACACAAAAATACAGTCAATTTTTGTTTGTACAAACAACCTCATATACCCCCACATAAGTTAGGGCCCAAGTAATACGGATGACGATGCGAAGTTAGTGGAAAGAAAGGGGAGACGGGAAGTGGAAGAAGTCGAGGGGGTGGGAGGGTGTAAAGGGAGAAACACACCCCCTGTTTCGGGTTTTCAATAGATGTTAGAGTTTCACTTCCCATGCGATTTAAAAGGCAGACAGGTGTAAATGTATGCACGTGTGTCGTGATGTTGGTATGAGGACCTTAGCTTTTGTATTCTAAATTTGAAATGTTCAACCGAAATGTCTAAAATTTGAAATCTTGCTTTAGTTGTTATATCTTTTATATTTTATGCAAGATTAAGTAGGTATACTTCAATCACCTTCAATTCTGACTATACTTCTAACTGCGGTGATAATTATTTGAATGAAAAAAAATCTGTTGCAGATACAAAAAACTTACATGGTTCTAGTGTGTTATCTGTGTTCTACAAAATAACATAATACCGGATTAATTTTAAAACAACTTAGAACTACCATAAAATGGCAATTGAGGGATAACATTGATGGAACAAACTTTCGATAAACTGAGCTAAAACGAGAATAATAACAAAACTTATAGTTATGGAAATAGCAAACTTAGATAAAGGAGAAATTAAATTAAATTGCAAACTGATATTTATGGCAATCAGTATCATGAAACGCACTTATTCTGCAATCGGGCCCGAAGACGGCATATGACAGTTCATTCGGCCTACCATGAAAGGCCCAGAAACCGTTAAGTTCGGAACTTTGCCAGCCCGCCAAAAAAATAAAATGAAAACACGATACTGTACGACTGATTACAAAAGGTGAAAAGTTTATCATAATACAATAAAAGGAATATTTTTTTAATATGTTGGTTTATAATAGTTCATTTTTATTAGAAGTAGATTGTAAACGAAAACCTCCTTGATATGTTTGGTTCAATCCCGAAGATGCTTTATGGCCCCGATCGAAAGAACGTAATCCGAAGTAACTTCATGGTAGATTTATGCGGGCCCGCAAATAGGTCAATAGGCAAATAGGTCTACGACAGAGGTGAAATTGTAGGGATCGAGCCAACCACTAAAAAACTAAACTACTATAGTCAACTGAGTCCACAAGGATAAACTTGGGTCTGATCTTTTAGGGGTCGATGGAGGTCTACCGGGCTGAGTTATTAACAGTGGGTTGAGTCAACCAATTAAAAAACTAGCAGTGGTCAACTGACCCGCAGGCTGCATTGTACTGATACTCATAGTACTGAAACTTAAACGTCAATAATGTTAAATAAAAATTCATTTTATTAACTCCTCGCGTATATTAAATGACACTTATTTCGGTTGTATTTTGTGCGGACCCGCAAATATACATTTAAAGGTATAGGTCTATGACAGAAGTGACTACTAAGTAACTAAACTGCTATGGTCAACCGAGCCCACAATAATAAACTTGGGTCCGATCTTTTAGGGGTCGATGGAGGTCTACCGAGTCCGCGGGCTAAATTATTAATAGTGGGTCGAGTCAACCAATTAAAAAACTAGCAGTGGTCAACTAAAAGTCCGCAGGCTGCGTTGGCTGTGGACTTAGTTGAACACGAAGTGGTATAAAGGGCTGAAACTTAAACGTTAATAATGTTAAACGAAAATTCATTTTAATAACACTTCGCGTATGCTAAATCTCTCGCAAACCTGCAAATATTTGTGTAACCTACAAATGAGACATGGCAGAGTTTTGAATGTGTAATCATACTGGGAACGCATGATGTATACCTACTTATATTGCGAACCGTGAAGATTCGGATTGTGAAAGATCGAGTACTATTCTAAGGTTAAAAGGATAAAGATTCTAACTATACTCTACTAGCATAGTCACAGGGTTTCAACTGCATATGTCCTTTTTTTATGGATGATAGGCTCACGTTTGACCTCTATCTCACCTGGTCGTAAGTGACGATGTGGTCTACGATGGATCACGTTTGCCTAGAAGGAACCTATTCACTCGAGACTTGAAGATTCCGAGGTTATACCTTTCCGGAAACACAGACTCAGGCAGGCAATTCCACTCCTTAGGATCCCATGGGAATGTCAGGATAAAAAGTAGCCGAAGGGATAACGCAGCATTCTAAAGGTGAAACGATTTTTGAAATCGGTTCAATACTTTCAGAGTTTATGGATTATAAACAAAAATTAGTTTAACAGATACCAAGTTACTGACCACCGTAACTCTAAAACTTTACATAAAATAATAAACAAAAAATTAAAAAATGTTAAATTTGTCCTCTGAAGATTAGAAAAATAAATAAACATCAATTTATTTTTGGGTTTATTTCAATGTAAAGATCGCTTGTAACATTCTTAGTCTTCAGCTACTTCTGAGGACGACTGTACCTATTAAAAATTATGGTAGAATGAAAAGAGCCCTGAAACATAACGTTTCTTATTTGGGCAGTCGAGTAAAATTATCATTTGTAAGCTCGTAATTTAAATAAAATTATGGCATTATATTATCAAACTGATGGATGTGTGTAATTAATGTCACTGTTTTGTTAAAAAAAAAACAGTAAAAATATGGAAGTTATATTTAAGCATTAGTAGGTATTTAAAATATTCATGACTGTATAATCCCACTAAGTGTAGTTTTAGTTTTTTTACATAATTAAAAATGTGTAAGTTTGTGAAGATGTTTGGATGTTTCGTACTCAATCACGGTCAAACGGCTGATCGGATCTGGGTCGGGTATAGTCTGGAATAACACATTGGCTACTTTTTCTTCCTGGAATAGGTTCGCATAGATTGTGGTAAATGGGACCAGAATTCCACGCGGGCGGAATTTTTATTTTACCAATTTATAAACATACTTATATACTTTTTTTTGTAAATACATACATATTATACATAGAAACACCCAGACCAATGCAAATAGACATATTCATGCATACAAATATTTGCACTGAGCCAGAATCGAACCCGCGCCCTCTGTAGCAGTCGAATACGTAATCGGCTACGCTACGCACAGAGGCCGTCAATTGTAATTAAAATCTAATCTAATATTAGTGTAAATCACAATTTAAATTAATATTAGATTCTAACTAAATCTGATTCCACACAAATTCTAAATTCAAAATTATTGCTACAGATTGCCCATAATATAAAACTGTGCGCAGCCGGTCACTTCGGGCCCGCGAGATTTTCTCTGAAACTTTCCAAGGCGGGCTCTGACGGGTTAAGCTGAGGAATGAAATAAGAAAAGTTGTAGTCTGCTCAGAGCAGTCTCGGTTACGAGTAGACAGGCCTATAACTTGGCGGGAGTATTCCATTACATAAAGATTACCTTTATTATGATAAGTAGTGTTTACTTGCCTTAAATATTACATTGAACTAGCCGATGCCCGCGGCTCCGCCCGCGCTGGGGTCGGTTGTAGTTTTTATGTTCATAGTTCTGATTCTACTCAATGTGTTCAGAATTGTTCATTTTTTTTTAATATCATGCCGAATCGTGGGTCCGTAATACACCTCTGCCTACCCCTTCGGGGATACAGGCGTGAAGTTATGTGTTTATGTTATGTTTTTTTTAATATCTCAAATGTATGACATAACTAATTTGCAATTTAAGAAACCACGCCCTGACGTTTGACCGCATTTGAGTTTTTTTTTTAAAGTAACATGGAAATTATTTTTTCTTGAGAAAACCTTGGATTTAAAACGCATTTTAACGAATTATTATCTGTTTTTTTTTGTATTTACACTATTTTCCGATAGTTCAATTGCTTTTCAAAAGCCATGGGCACGGGGAGATAAAGGTGATGGTTGTCTTATTAATCGCGTAAGCTTTCGACAAAACTATATAAATGTTACAAAATTCAAAGCAAATTGTATTACGGTTTTGAAGTATTTCAATCCTATATACCTAGGTATATAGATTGATTATTATTTTTAATATGAAACTAAAAATACTTAAGACCTTCTGTATCCTCCTCAGTAGAAGAATCTAGTAGAAAACCTTTTTGGTGCATCCTGGGCATTGAAAAAGTTAAAACATATCGTCATTTTTTGAGAGAGTGCTTTGTTTGAGCTAATGTTTAGCTTTTTTTTTCGTGCGGAAATCCCGACTAAACCGCTCGCCGTCGCGGCCCGCGGGTCTTCAGACGTCTAATCTTTAGTTAATGTGAAAGTGGTCTAATTTTTAGATAACTACATACTTAATCTGTTCTAGAATACCGATATTTATGGTGAATATATGTTTGACTAAGTTCGAGGGCGTAACAAGAGAAAGCAGTGTTGTAAGAAGAGTTCTTAATAAAAACGTGAAAAATATAACTAGGTCTGCAAGGCGAATCGCTGCTTGCAATGTTGAGCTGAGTGAGACATCGTGATTTGAATTATTAAGAGCGATTTTTGTCCAATAGATTTGACCGCTATTGCGGAATCAGATTTTGAAAATTTTGAACAGTGATCATTCCTCCGTGGCAAGTCCGATTTTGAAAATTATTTTTGAAAGTCACAAACCTGTACATGCTTTCTGAGCGTGTAAAGTTTGGTCACAGTGTCTCGAGCGGTTATTATGTAATTCCATCTGGAATTTTTTTAACGGTGATCATTCCTCTGTGGAAGCATTAATTTTTTCAAAATATATACATAAACCTTCCTCTGATTGACCTCTTTGCCATCATGCCAAATTTGGTTCTGATTGGATTAGTCGTTTAGGAGGAGACCTGTGACAAAGAAAATCCTGAAGTCTGGTATGAGGAGCTTTCGCTCGACTTCGTCTCACTCAGCTCAAAAAATAGTTACTCCTATACAAGAGAATATGAATGAATTATGTGAAAAATTACAAGACCTAACGGAAATAAGTGCAGATATGACGTTTGGTAAAAAAATATTGCACCGACCTCCAGTAACAGAATGCGACAGGCGCAAAATGTGGCAGAAATGATTTTATTTATTATTTCCATTGACACAAAAACTTTCTGTCACTATTTTTATTGGATGTTCCTTGATATCTGTGCTAGCGAGGTTGCAGAAGTGTTTTCTTCTTCTTAGATATAAATTTATTATATAGAAAATTCTACCGTTTGCGAACAAGGCGAGTGCGATACGTACCTTTTTTTTTTTTTATCGTGCGGAAATCCCTTCGGATACCCCCCCGCGTGCCAGCGGGGGCGGTTATGTCGGGCTTGAACCGACTAAAACTGCACGCCGTCTCGGGTCTACAGACGCCACATGTCTTTTTATGTGTGTATAAATCTAGGAGTGTGTGTTATGTATGTGTATATGTATTGTTTTATACGTGTGTGTGTGTAAGTCCATTACACCTGCTTCACTTTCCATGATATCTGACTCTGATCTAATAAAAGGTCGACAATCTTTTCTAATCTACAAAGCTCTGTGTGGGCTAGTAAAGAAGATCTGTCGACTATGCGTACGAATAAAGAGCATAACATACTTAAAAGATTAAGGGCACATGAAGCCACCATGAATCGAAATTACCAGCTTTACTGCTTAAGATATACGGTATATATTGCTGTACAACAAGGAATATAATACACAGTTAGGTGTGCAAGAAGATATATCTCGTGATATACAACCCATCGCCACAGAGCTCCGGAGCATTTTTCAAGACACAATCCACCCTCGCTTTTCTGAACGTATTATTGTTTGGTCCAAAGTAAAAACTGAAGTGGGTATACCCTGTGTTCTGGCATTGATGGTTTGAAAGAGC
The DNA here is from genome assembly GCA_946251805.1 of Cybosia mesomella. Taxonomy (NCBI): domain Eukaryota; kingdom Metazoa; phylum Arthropoda; class Insecta; order Lepidoptera; family Erebidae; genus Cybosia; species Cybosia mesomella. The sequence continues at coordinate 26,829,728 of OX276401.1, forward strand.
TGGCTTTTTGACGTGGTTACTAGCCTATGACTACGTAAAGTGAAATCTGGTTGGAGCTTTTAACAGTTTAAAACACGGAAAATAAAATCAAGAAGAAGTGTCCTGCCACTATCGCTGGTATACCACAGTTCTGAAAAGAAGTTGACATCTATGTCAACAGCACTGTGGTATATATTATGTGGCATAAAGCAGGAATATGATTGGTAATAATATATATATTATAACCAATCATATTCCTGCTTTAAGCCACGTGATTTTAACTGACAGAAATAAATGATTTTTTAAACTTTCGCCTCCAGCACTGTTATCATATCAAAGTTTAAAATAGTCTGTAGCTAACCATAAAAAGTCGAACTCGTTTAACTCAAGAAATTGTATTGAGTAAAACATGAGAAGTGTTATAAGCAATCTTTCGATCTATAATATGCAAATTACAATGTGTATGTGAAGTTCGGTTTAACTTGATCACAATTATTTTAACTATTGATCCCCGATCTAAGACAGTGTTCTCTTCCTTAACAAGATTTAATCTCTATTCTGTTTTCTGACTGATTAAACTGAGTTGAGACTCAGCGGATGATAAATCGCTATTAACTATACACTTGCACCACAGTCCCAGCTAAGTTCGTTTTTCTCCCCGCTCCTTGGCAGTTTTGATGCATCGTAATATTTTCGCGTCAGCCGCATGCCGCGTGACGTTCTATGATATATTGGGCCTCGCCTACTCCGCTATATTATTACAAGTTCGCCATCTTTTTGTTCCTTACTTATTTATGTTTAGGCAATTGAATTGTGGAAAGTTTGGCTTGTTATCTTTCGTCAGTTACAACATACCTAGGTAGTCAGGCATCGACTTATTCGTGAGGATCCTCCTTACAACAATTCTTATTCTAAATGGGAGAATTAGTACGCTATCCTACTAATCCTGTCCTATAATCCTACAATCATCATTGGTTATCTCGTTTGCATTCAAATCTTGCCCTTTGGAGCCCGAGGTCCACTCATCATCATGATAATAATAATAGTTAAGTAATAATTAAATAATTAAATTCATTTATTTCTATAAAATGGTAGAAATTCTCCCTAAAAAGTGGAACAATAATATTAGTTGCCTAAGAATTTATATTATTAAGTTTATATGATTTTATAATAATGTGCCCGGTAGATGGCAATAGACTCGCCCCCTATTACATTGGGACCTTAACATAACTGGCGAACCGTGGGTGTGTAATACACCTCTGCCTACCCCTTCGGGAATACAGGCCTGAAGTTATGTTATATGATCTTAGCGTGGTTTCCAGTTATATCCAAGGCATTCAATTTGACGCCCGAGGTCCATTGATTCCTCCTCCTCGAACCAAATGTTGACTTTTACGGCGTTTATGGGAGCGACTACCGTCTCACCTGCCAATCATCTGCCAATCAGCAGGTTACCGGCTTATAGATGAGGTGGACTTGGAACCAAAGATCTTTATGGGATTCATAGGTAGAAAGATTTATTTTTTATTTTTTTCATGCGGAAATCCCTTCGGATACCCCCTCGCCGACCAGCGGGGGCTTGAACCGACTAAAACCGCACGCCGTCTCGGGTCTACAGACGTCGGGGAGTAAGGTTGCCCATAGAGCATATCCCTCGCACCCCGACTGACCTCTTAATTGTAAACTAATAAAGGTTACAAATCACTAATAAACATAAAATTTACTTGTAATTGTACAATGGGCGGTCGCAATTTGCGATTTCTTCCAGACAACCTTTGTATTTTTTTTAAATTGAAAAGTCACTATGACTTTAATTCGCCTGATGGTAAGGTAAAGGTAAAGTCACAATAAATCACCCTTACAGACACCGATAATATTACAATGGTGGTCCTCAGCTTCACGACCTCATCAGATTGTTTTTTCACGGCCCGCTAAATGACCCGGGACTGTAGTAAGACGGACAATCTTTGGATAGACTAAATTACCACACCACTACACCCAACATCACTCATCATCTCATACAAAAAAAATATTCAACACATCAAATCTAGAATACTATAAAAAAATCTGTAAAACTAAAAGCTCGTTACCGAAATACGGAGTATCTTCAACATTTTCTTTTAAAACTATAAATAAAAGAACTCAAAGCAAGGTGGGACTGGCGCATGCGCGTTCTGTAAGAACCTTCGCTTCGGAACAGTGGCCTTTCTGTCTACCTCATATGTATGGAAATGTGGCCTAAGCCCGCTATTGTAAGGCAAGGGGCAGGATGGTGGAAAAACCGTTAAAAATAAACGGCAATACATGGTTCGACGCAGCGGACTTATACTGGTCTTAAGTATTTTTTTTTGTAGAGATTGATTCTTCGAAGTTAATTAAAGAGCCGCCATTTTTATATTATGTTGACTGTGCATACCATGTATGTGTGTTTTGATTGGTGTACAATAAAGTTTATTTCTCTTCTATTCTATTCTGTTTATTCATGACAAACACAATCATGTAACCCTTTATGAACTACCCGATTGCCTTGCAAAGAGTTCGCCTCGTGCCTTATATTTTACTACCTGTTACTGACTTCGTCCGCCTGGATTTTAACACTAATATTTTTGTTTACTTTTTCCAAAATAACCTTATATTATCAGCTATCTGCTGTAAAAATCTGGTCAAAATCGGCCCGGCCATTCAGAAGATTACCCGGAACAAACAGACCAAAATTTTAAAAAATGCTTTTGTTATAAGTATCATAATATATTGTAATAGTACCACATACATTTTCCATCTACCCTTAATCATCATCATCGTCATAACGATTCCCAGTAGTGTCCAAACTTTGCACTTAGGAGCCCAGAGATCCGATTCAGTAACGCCACGTTTTCAAAACGCGTGATTTTGATTCGATTAGAAAGAAAAACTGTAAAATATATTTTTGAATTCAGTATGATCTGTCAAAACAAAACCTACCTTCACTTTAGTGAGGTTATTAAACATTTAGAACCACTCATAGTTGATTTCGTTTTCAATTTTATTAGATTTTGAGATTTTAATGTTCGTAAGTTTTGAAATCATACGTTTAGAAAACGTAATTTTACTGAATCGAGCCCCAGGGTCGGTTTATTGTTTTTGATTGATAAATATGTCGGCTTTCCTGAGAGCAAGTACAGCCTTAGCTAGAGCCTCGTTCGTCAAACTGCAGGTGTCCCGGCTTGCAGGTGAGGTTGGCTTTGTCTCGTAGGCCTCGGCAGGGCTCCATACTCCCCTAGTAAGTATATATATTTATATACGGGTTTTCCGGCAGTCTGCACCGAGCCTTACTCCGCTATGCTTCATAGCTACGTAGCCATCAGTTAAGAAATATATTCTTTCTCAAGATATTGCGCCTTGAGATTTGTGGGCGTACAATATTTACGTGTATAGCTACAACATGTACCTTCCTAGCGGGTTTCATAATTATGTATATTGTGGAGTTATTTGCTAAGAAAAGCATATTTAGTCATAGACTTGAGGTTTAGCACGATTTTATTAACTTGGTATGTATGTTTGTATGTTCATAAGTTAACTCGATTATGGAGCACTTCCGAACGTCTGATTGATTTGAAATTTGGCATACATATCACGGAGTGATAAAAATAAAATAATTAAGAAAAAAATGACCACTAAAACAAAAATGAATTATTAGATTAATAAACACGCTTTTAGAGAAGACCAATTAAAAAATAACTGATCTTATCGGACGTTTATACGAATGTCACACATTGAAACAAAACTATTTTTAATGGATTCAATTGCAATTTATTTTATGCAATTTTTTTTGGTTATGATATTTGTTATTATTTAAACCTAACCCGACGTCTCGGTTGCTTGGCGCAGCAGCAGCCATGGTCTGGGAATCCATTAAAAGTAGTTTTATTTCCTAAAAAATAACTGATAGAAAGCGTGGTGTGTTCGATGATAATATAATTATTTTTTACTTTTAATTGGTCTTATCAGTCAAGTATTTTCAGAGACAAGTGTTTACATTCAAAAAAAGTTAAAAAATACTAAGGAATTAAAAAAAAGGGGGAACAAAGTGTCTATGGATGAAAGATTTGTATCTTTTGTCAATAATTTTATATAGTATAGGAGCTTTATTCCCGCCTTGCAGTGGATGTCGAAAATAAAGGCATAGTAGGTATGGTATTTTTATAATTTTAAATTTGGAAATTTATTTTTATAGAAAAAAAAACATTGTAGCTATCATCCCTTTACGATCCTTTCATAATTTTAAATTTTAGAACTATTTTCCCGCCTTTATTGCCGCCTACTAGATAACGCGACGATCTACAAGTAACAAACGATTTTCAAATATCGAATGGAAGTTTTAAATATTTGTGCGATACCTCCTATTTTTGTAGTTGAACAGTTAGGCCAGCTCATCTACGTTCCGTTCCACCTTCTCGTCGTCACGTAATACATCAACGGTAATCTTCTTATACCGTCTCAATTTTGGAGCTGCCTGCTTTCCCCACCCCGAGGGATTACCCCCTGCACCGCTGATTTTTCTTCTATAGGAATAGTCAAATATATTACTTTGACAATGATTGCCATTGTGGAGTCTATTTCTATTGTTGTTATATTACATGCAAATGTAAAAAAAAAGTTGAAGTTAAAATTGAATTTGATTTTAATTACGAACTCAAACTACTTTTCCTGAAATTCCTTGACTAGGATATTTAGTTTTGAGTTGCGTTTTAATTGTTCGTATTTCAATTTTCTTTTAATATTGCAGCATTGTAGGTAATTTATATAAGAATCAATATTTGTCTGTTTGTTCATATTTTAAAACATCTTGCGATATAAAACTTTCAACTTGTTCCTTGCACTTACATGAAGATTATAAGGTTCCTATAGTATGTAATATTAATGGACGAAGTAGATGTTGCAGTAATCGGGATAACTTTTCTTTTTTAAGGATTTTCAAGTTTGAAGCCGGGAGGATCTGTTAGTATTTAGTATTTTTAAGATCTCTTCTCTCTCTTTAAGAGAATCAATTAGTATTGTACCTACTTATATATAATATACCTATTTTCTTGATAGTTATATTATACTAAATCAAATAATAATAAACAATTTATTTAGCAGTAAACGTAATTTAATTTCAATGCTTTCATAAAATTTCCAAGCAAGCATTTGTTTTCCCCAATACGTGTAGGTACCACGGTACCACCCCCGACCATACGCAAAAAATAACATAATTTACTTACATCCAAGACATTACGGCTCTAACAAGACACAATGCTTTCGCGAATATCCTCCCTAATGCATTCCAGCCAATAATATAAGATCTCCTTCACCTCCCGTATCTAACGCTTTTTTTGGCGATAAAGGAAAACTCGGACACGAAATCAGGGGCCAAGGTACACTGGTAATAGCTACCACCCACTCGCGTCACTCGTTGCGAGTGATGGATGACGTAGGCGGGGCAAATCCAATCATTATCCGTGATGCATGACCGTTGGTACATCACTACTGTTGATTTTCGAACACATTCAAATTTGGAAAATTAGTTTTCAGTTGTTCATGGCGTGATAGAATGTTAATATTATTAAGGATTCATTTTGAAATTGGAAAAGTTAGTCTACCTAATGTTCCAATATGGGGTTCTTCAAGAAGGGCATTAAAAGGTTTTTACAGGGTCGGCAGCGCGAGTGCGACGTCCCTGGTGTTGCACACATCCATAGGCCACGGTAACCGCTTCCCATCAGGTGGGCCGTGAGCTTGTCTGCCAACTGAGTGGTATAAAAAAAAAGAACCACATAGAATTTAATTATTGAGGACAAAATATATTTGCGGCCGCTGAATCCTAATATCATAATGTGTGGTTTAACGATTCAAGAGAGATATCTCATCTCGCAGTTGACAGTAATGCGTTGATGATGGTGATGGTGACAGATGCCGTCATTTTCAAGAAAAACTTTCATAATAATTTTAGCTTTAATAGAGAAGAATAGAATAGATTAAGTATTAACAGTAGTTCAGTAATATCTAATTTTTAACATTATTGTTTGTCTGTTTATTTGAGTTGGCTATTCTTTAAAACGGCTAGGCCGATTTTAAGGGGACAATGGCAGATAGCTGATGTTATAAGGCGTAACTGAGTTCGACTACTTTTATTTTAGAAAAAAAATAGGGTTCCGAGCAAAAAAAAATTAAAACCCAATTCTTGGACAACGCGGACGAAGTCACGGACACAGTTAGTAACTAACTATATAATCACAGCGATTGCAGGCATCACAAATTAATAGGTAAGAACAAAAAGTGAATAAGAAATATACTCACTTCGATTAACACTACTTTCACTCACAATTTAGTCACAAATTCGTTTATTATATTAATTACACGAAAACGACGAAAACTAGAACCTTCAAACAATGCATAATTTAATCTAAAACTCCACTTACTCCATAGTTCTACTCACTACGAATCTCAATGTTAAACTGAATATGCAACAAAAAAAAATCACATTCGCAAACGTATCTGTATTTTTTCGAACTGAATACATTAACCCTTGAATAATTAAAAATATGCGTGAGCTCAAATAATCGCGAAGAATTAACCCTTTGCATGCAAATGAGGCGCGGATGTGACAGAATCAGGACCGGTCTTCGAGACCCAGGTGTGTTATTATTTTAAAAACAGTTTGCATACGACTTGGGGATAATATTATTAGGAACATTTGTATTTTAAATAGGTCACATAGCTTTGTTATACTTAATATACGTGTGAAAATAATAATATTTTAAATTATTTTTACATCATCGTGTAAAATAACATTTCCAGTTTTAGTTGAAAACCATTACATTTAATAAATTGCCGATAAAACTTAGCTATAAAAAAGAAAAAAGCACATAACACGAATAAAGACACATCGACTTAAAAAAAATTTAACTGCATTCATTCATTAATATCTCAGTACCACTTAAACTACCCTTTAAATCCTTTTATAAATGACATAAAACAACTCATAATTACAATACATCTGCATAAAAACAAAAACCCTTTTTTACCATACTAGTGTAACTACATATTTTACTACGGAAGCCCAATCAAGACAAGAACCGTCCACGGAAGTGTTTACAAAAGACATAGTACACCTGCCAGACTAGGGGACAAAAATTTGAATGTGAATGCCCGAGACGCGGAAGGGTTGAAGACGTTCGTTCAAACTTTTTTAAAGTTAGTTAGATTTTACACGACCGTTCTTAATTTAATTTGAAATGTTTTTCACTAGTCTCCGTGGGATGATACGGAAGTACAGAAAGTGAATTAAATTAACAATATCAAATTAGGAGGATTAAAGAAGTCTGAATGTTGATAAAATGAGCGCTGAAATATTGATACCAATTTTCTGCCGCTAAATTTTAAGAAAAATCTTTCGAATATGTCTGACTGTATGTGTGTTTTAACATTCACATAAACTAATATGTTTTTAAGTGCTACGTGAAGAAAACTACCAATACTTTAAAATCGATAAATAGTACAAGGTTTGAATTTTTTACTTACTGAAAGCCAATAAATTGTCAGAAAATTAGCAAAAACTTCTTACAATTTCATGGTTTGGGAAAGTACCTAGATCAATCTGAACCTTTTTTTATTATATTTACATCATATACTATATTTAGACAATCTCAAATAAGTGCGTTATTGATATTCAATTTCAGAATTCAACACCTAATACATTAAACTGTATCGACACACTACGACACCCATGCCATTATTGGTGATCAGTAATTACCATATTACTGCAAATGTTGACACAGCTTTCCATAACACACAACCCCGTCTATTATTCCATAAAAGACTCGATTCTCACATCAAGGAAGATCGAATCCGTTCTCACGAAATCTATGAATACATTTAAAAAGGTTTTATCTATGATTTAAATTCAAACACAGAACACTGGCCTTAAGATGTTCCTAATTTGAATATAAAGTAGAAGGGTTTATTCTTCGGAGTGTCAAAATGGTTCTTCCGCACAAAATGCTCGGTTCATTTAAAAAACCGTTCTTGAATCGGAGATCTATTTTGCATATCATTTTTTAGTATTACTTTTTAACTTTTCGCACACTGACAAAGGGCAGTGCTTTATTGATTTCTTCGAAGCGTTGCGTAATGAGATAAAATATTTTCTTTATGTTGTCATATTCGGTGTTTTGTAGTCTAATTTATTCGAGCTTTTGTGTAGAGGTGACGGATGTTTTTGGTGGTTCCCATGGATGAAGCACAGATTACCATAAGATATAGAGGATATATTTTATGTTCAAGGCATGATAGTTCTAATAAATGTTTTCATATACTGAACTGCTTTTCTTAGGCATAAACTTGACGGTAAAGAATTGCTCTGCATTAGATTTGTCTAAACAATCACATTATAAAACAGGTGTCTACTATTAATTGTCTTCACTTTATTTGGATTTGTATGTATTAAATATGTACCACATAAATAATTGACCCACCCAGGCAATAATTAGAACAAGATTGGCAGACGATTATGATGGTCAAATTCTGTCGTTTGTCCAGCTTGCCAATACATTTTTTTTTCTTCGGAATTCTATTATTGTCGTTCGTATTTCCATTTTTCTTGCTAATCCTGTTACTACAAAACGTACGCTTCCAAAGAAACTTAGTTTGAACATTAAACCAAGTTTCAACGATTCGAAAACTGCAAAAAATGATCGTTTATTTGTTGGTTGTGTAAATAGAGGGAACTCAGGGAATTGTTTAGTGTGAACCGATATAAAGACAATATCTATTCACTCGTAAATTAACTTCAGTCAGTATATCAGAAATAACTGCTAGACTTAAGTACAAACATTCAGGCCAAATATTTCTGTATCATAATTTAAAATAAATGTTCGAAATACCTCACAAGCAAGTGATAATAACAAAACAAAGATTAATTGATATTATTATAATAACAATAGGCAACAGCAGGGTTAGGTACGTCGATCACACTTATCGAACAATGACTAAAATAAAAATAAATAATTGTTGATTCATATAGTTCGCAGATAATAAAATAAGGTTTGAATAAATTAATGAATTCTGTTTTTAATTTATCGGTTTCATTTGCATTTTTAGATAGTGTATATTTATAAAATAAATGTTTTTATTTATGTTTATTATTTATGACTGATCATGTTTATATTTATTGATAGATTGTAGATAAAAATGAAGTGTGATTAATAATTCTATTATGATAGGTATCATAACTGCGTTTGCGAAGTTAATGAAAACAGCTACAGTTTTATTTCAATGAATACAGATAACCCATAAAACATTTATATGTAAACTACACATATAATATTTATACTAAAGTACAACAGAATGTACGGAAAAAGAAAGAAATATGTCACTGAGGAATTTACCAAATTCACTTAAATTCTGCAGTCATCTGAAAGGCATGAAAATTCCTATTGATATATTTTATGATAGGTAATTGCCCCTAATTTGGGCAAAGCGAGTGATAAACGTGTTTGACAAAATAATACTTTTTGGATATTTTATTTTGACAAAGATTGGGTGCTGTAGCGCATATTGAGAGAAATCTATGTCTATAAGTAGATGGACTGCAATAGGCTTGATAGACGTAATTAACTTTTCTATTTACCCCCCACACTTTTCCCTTTCCCTCCCAGACCTCCCGTAATTATTTTAAACTGCTTGTAACATTCACAGAAGTCTAATGAAAACAAAAATTATAATAATATGATACGAGTAAGAAGCATAGATGTACAACTTAAAGAAGATTCACTTGAATACCGATGTGTTCAAGTACGGAGTACAATAAATTTATTCGAAGACAGTAAGTCGGTTTAATCGTCTGTAAATAAGTACTGGAATAATATGTCTCTAAGTTTTATATCCCAGACATTCATGTAGTAATATTTTTATTATTGGTCTTACATTGTAAGAAACTCAGTTGCCAATGATACGCCACCATTTTATGTTGCCCTTTTGTTGGCGCGCTTGTCAAATTAAAAATATTGTTTTTTTTTAAACAATAACGCACTGATATCTATGCCAGAGTTTAACTATGTACCAATTTTTTATAAGTAGGTAATATGTATACAGGGTGGAAACGTTAAGTGTATCCAGCCGATTATTTCGTCATTTTTAAAGATATTGCAAAACTTTAAACTGATACGAAATCTACATCACTAAATCTAAAAAATGACGTAAAAAAAAAAAATTAAAAATAAAATCGGCATATGTTCACAATTTGAACGTTTGCAATTCCCATACATTTATCATGGCACGGTTCATTCACTAGTCTGATAACTAGAAACGATAAAAAAAATACATTTTAAAAAGGAACTACCTTTTAATGTATTATATAGATTAAGTGATACTATATCAGTTTAGTATGCGGGCAGATGCTGGATGCGGCAAGCTGAAGACAGTGCCCTATGGCGCTCATTAGGGGAGACCTATGTCCAGCATAGGTTGATGATGATGATGATATCAGTTTAAAGTTTTGCCGAATCAATAAAAATTACGAAATAATCGGCTGGACACACTTAACGTTTCCACCCTGTATAGAATACTATATACCCCCATTTTGACCAGATGTTTTGTGTCCCCCCGTAATAGGGGGCGAGACGGCGAAACTATTGCTGTTACTCGAACTCCGTACAACTACTGAGAATTTTTTACAATTACACTTTACCCGCTCCAAAACTCAAACTCATGACCTCTCGCACAGCCCTCGCCTTCACTCACCAACACTAACGTAGCACTCAATCAAGGTAAGCTACCACCGTCACCTATCAAGCTGTCTCTCGTGAGTTGCAACCTGCAGAGGGAAAAGAAGTTAGAAAAGAATAAAAAGACAGCGAAAAAGGAAAAATGGGGGGCAGTCTCACCGACCATACAAATACACCATAATGCTCTACCACCTTTAATTCTCAACCGCTATAATTTAGTCTTCACTACTACTATAAAAACAAATAAATGAATGTTTGCTACTGTAACTGCTGAACGGATCGGGATGAATTTGGGGACAGAGATAGTCACGGGATTAGATTAGGTCACGGAAAGGCTCAGTACTCCACACAGACGGGGCCGCGGGCAACAGCTAGTAGTAACATAAACTCCGAAACGGAACTTCCAAATTTGAAAGATGTCACCCTAAATATAAATAATACATTCACGTATTTAAAGCTGGTAATATGCAAATAGCTAAAGGTGTAAAAGATTAGCATCTTATTGTGATTCATCGATTAGTTCCAAGCACTCAATGTTTGTTCGCGATTCGATACGGACCGGTGTGTCGAGGCCTTAATGTCTAACTGATTTTTAGTTTGCAAACTTCGTGTGAGAATTATTATTGATGTTTTTTGTTTGTTTCATGACAGATAAGCGTCGGTAGTTTAGTGGTTAAAGAGGCCGCCTTAAGATCGAGAGGTCTTGGGTTTGAATCCCAGCCATTAAACTGCCGATGTGAATCCACTCCTAACACAACCAATTTAGATTACCAGCCCGCACAAAAAAAGAGATACTAGTAATTTTGATGACTAATATTTAAAAAAAAAATCTATTAATAAAATTAATTACATTTATTGAAAGTTCATTTCAGTGTGACATCCTTATTATGACGTACTCTCGTGTTGTGACACAATTTGTGTTCATTGCATAAGACAGATACACTCCAAACTAGCTGATTCAAACCAATAATAATTTTGTCGGTGTGCTATTAATATAATTTTCATGTTGTTATTACTAATTTTGCACGTCGTTTTCAAATTACACCCAATCATAAATAAACCTTATACTTAAACAATAAATTCCATATTCCATTATCCTAAAAGCACACACTGTTTGAAAATGAATTCGTCGGGGACAAAAAAGGTGCGCTTTTTGTTTCGACCCAGCGATTTTGTTCTCAATTTAAATATTTTATACAATGTGACAATAGACAAAACCGGTACTTGTAACTGTAAAAAATTAAATATTAAAAATTATGACGCCCTTTGTGTTTACTGTATGCAAATTTTTGTTAGGTGATGCCTCTGTGGGTCACGAAACGGAACTCTGAAGCGGAATCGGCTTATTTAAAAAAATTGAGTATGTGTTTCATGTACTGGTCTTTTGGGAATTGAGTGAAACAAGTAGGCACGTCTCTAATTTGGATTATTTTTGTAGGCTTGTATTGTTATATTTTTTATGGTTGTGGAAGAAATCATCTTAAACAGGCAAATTCTTCTTTGCGACCGGTGAGCCCGATGAAAATAATTATGAAAGTCAAGGAAGCAAAATTTTTATGCCAAGATCGTAGCAATTGGAAACATGTGGTCTCTGCCTACCATAATGGTAAAGAGTCGTGACTGTATAAATAACTTACACCCGCTACCAGTCCCTTTCTAAGGGGAATACTCTGACCAACTGAGCAACCCTCGAAAGGTAGACTAGTCGCGGTTCGAGCCCCGTTTTAGATGTTGACTTTTTCCGATATATAATTTCATAGGAAAAGTTAAAATAGTTTCAGAATTTCATTATTTCGTGTTTGTTTATGAATAAAACAATAATTTCTTACTATTAGAGAAGAAAAAGTAAAAATTACCTACTCGTCACATTCTACTAAAAACAGTAGTTAAATTACACTAGTTTCTAAATTAACATTCGATTCCTTGAAGAAGGCCGACAACATGTGAATGACATATAGGTATTTAATCTTGGTAGCATTCAAAATATCACATCATTTTGAATTCAAAATCAAAAATTATGAAAACTCACGACATTACAAGTGCTGTCCAATCACTTCATATTTTAAAAGTTCAGATTGATATTAAAAAATCTACAAACTTCTCCGTTGTATATGAAAAATGATAAATAAATCAATTGGTTTATTATTATCTATAACTCTGACTACCAACATACTAAAAAAATTGAACACATTTGCAAACGTACTAATATCAACATTCAGAAATAGGCGCCAAAGAGCATGACCCTTGAATCTCTCTCGCTTCGAAAGTTCTTTTAAAAATGCGGACACCTGAACAGCCCATGTGCTAGAAAATCAATACTAAGCTTGTCGTACGCGTGATACCAACGAAAAACTACTACAGACACCCCAACTCACCCCACGAGGATTTTTCTTCATTCCATCCGCCCCCACCGGCTTAGGGGAGGAAGGGGACGCAAAAAGATGCCCGGTTTTTTTCGCATTCGCGTGTTTTTGTTGACTAAACTCCTTTGCATGGTAAATCCAACTTTATTTTCTGAATACAGGGTTGGTATTAGGTCCAAATTACATTTGATATGTGAATGATTGTCATGTTTCATTTCCAATTCAATTTCAACTTTATTTTCTTTTATATAAAGTTTATTTTACTTTAACAGTATAATTTCAAAAATGCCTCAGTAAACGTGGTATATGGGAGTTATTCGGTCTTCTCAACGAAATTAGGGTCCGTATATCGTATGCTCGAATGCCTAATGACTTCTTATGATTTTGATGTCATGTTGCGTGTAAGATGCATCGAGTTTATTTGATTCGGCATGGAGGGTTGACTTGAATTGCTTATTCGGTACGAATTTAGAATACGAATGAAATTCCAAATTTGAGCCAAGTTTGATTTGACAGATGTCATAATAACGGTCATTCGTTATTCAAAAATAATTGTATCTCATTTGGACTGCCAAACGATCGTCATTTTGAAATATCATTTTCGTTGATGTTCCTATGGCTTAGGTAAAATACAGGGAGATACGTTCAATCTTTTGTAAAACTTTATTCATTTGTAATAATGGATACTTATACAAATATGTTAACGAGAATTAACGTGATTATACAGTTATAAAATGGGACCTGCAAGACGGAGACTCTGGGCAAGGGTTTCCTCTCGGGATGGGGAGATCAGAGGACAGTTGCTCCCATAGCCGTAAGCATGAAATGAATGAAAGGGGTAAGCGGAGGCCGACTGCGAGGTGAAAGCCTCTGATGCAACCGGGAACCACGCTGCATGCTGCATGATGATTCTACTTACTTAAGAAAAGTCAAGTTTTTCAATCAGAGTAGGTCTACTGGAATATATTAATAACTATAAGTAGGTCTACTGGAGTATATTAAGAACTATAAGTAGATCTACTGGTGTATATTAGTAACTATAAGTAGGTCTACTGTAGTATTTTTGTAACTATAAGTAGGTCTACTGGAGTATATCAATAACTATAAGTAGGTCTACTGAAGTATATTAGTAACTATAAGTAGGTCTACTTGAGTATATTAAGAACTATAAGTAGGTCTACTGGTGTATATTAGTAACTATAAGTAGGTCTACTTGAGTATATTAAGAACTATAAGTAGGTCTACTGGAGTATATTAGTAACTATAAGTAGGTCTACTGTAGTATTTTTGTAACTATAAGTAGGTCTACTGGAGTATATCAATAACTATAAGTAGGTCTACTGAAGTATATTAGTAACTATAAGTAGGTCTACTTGAGTATATTAAGAACTATAAGTAGGTCTACTGGTGTATATTAGTAACTATAAGTAGGTCTACTTGAGTATATTAAGAACTATAAGTAGGTCTACTGGAGTATATGAGTAACTATAAGTAGGTCTACTGAAGTATTTTAGTAACTATAAGTAGGTCCACTGAAGTATTTTAGTAACTATAAGTAGGTCCACTGAAGTATTTTAGTAACTATAAGTAGGTATACTGAAGTATATTAGTAACTGTAAGTAGGTCTACTGAAGTATATTAGTAACTATAAGTAGGTATACTGAAGTATATTAGTAACTGTAAGTAGGTATACTGAAGTATATTAGTAACTGTAAGTAGGTCTACTGAAGTATATTAGTAACTATAAGTAGGTATACTGAAGTATATTAGTAACTGTAAGTAGGTATACTGAAGTATATTAGTAACTGTAAGTAGGTCTACTGAAGTATATTAGTAACTATAAGTAGGTCTACTGAAGTATATTAGTAACTATAAGTAGGTCTACTTGAGTATATTAAGAACTATAAGTAGGTCTACTGGAGTATATTAGTAACTGTAAGTAGGTCTACTGAAGTATATTAGTAACTATAAGTAGATCTACTGGAGTAATCAATAACTATTATATCAATTATTATTTTTTGATTTCCTTCAATATAACCAACGTTTCCTTATTAATGTTCGGCAACCTCTCAGGGCGACTGTACCTAGGTACTTCGTCAACTGGGGTGCGACTGGTTGGATCACCTCCAAGTTTGGTGCACCCTGGGCAACGTGGGCGATGACGCATCATTGATTGCTCCTCTGGAGTAGCTGGCGTCAACGTCAACGGCGGCAAGAGTCTGACCAACTGGCCCTTTTCAGGGCCAGCTGACCCCATTGCACGAGGGGGTCGGGGTATGGCGGGCCTGCAAGGCCCGCGGGGGTGGTGGTCGCTCCAGGTAGCCCTCTGCTCTTATCAGAGGGGACACTGCGAATGGCCCAGGGTCAGTCGGAGTGCGAGGGATATGCTCTATGGGTAACCTTACACCCCGGCGTCTGTAGACCCGAGACGGCGTGCGGTTTTAGTCGGTTCAAGCCCGACATAACCGCCCCCGCTGGCCGGCGGGGGGGTATCCGAAGGGATTTCCGCACAATAAAAAAAAAAAAAAAGGTACTTCGTCAACTATAAATTTATGAACAAAATAAATCATTATAACACACAAAACTTACATTTTAGTGCAATTTTGCTGCGTGTTAGTTTCACTCTTTGTATAATATCAAGTTTGGGTTACAAAATACATGCTCATATTTGGGTCGTGTAATTTTTAAACATCTGATCACACATTTTTCAAAAATCTGATCACAAATAATTTTCGAAGAGTCTTTTTGTCATTCCTCTTATTGGCAACATCTCTCCTGAGGAGTAAAACGCGGTAAACGGATATAATATATTTGTAATTTTTTAAAATAAATTACTTCTGGCCACCAACCAGGTGGACACCGAAGTCTTAAAATCACGCAAAAAAAATCAAAATCTTACTCCCACTTTTTATCACTTTTCTCGTCGTTTCACATGATTCTAAGTCTAATTAAGCAAAAAAAAAAATTTTGTGTCTGTCTGTCTGTTGGTCTGGATGTCTGTTTACGCAATAACTCAAGAACCACTTATCCGATTTAAAAAATTCTTTCGCCAATCATCTTGTTTGGTTAATGGGAAGAACTGATTAGATTTTGGGGTTTGTACGTTCAAGGTTTCGGGTACCTACCATACAAATTGTCCCTAAAAATACTGCACCAAAAATATCTAAGTTTGGCCCGAAGTTTGACAATCACTGTGTGATTTCCGCCCCACTAGATTATGAATTAAAATTATTTTTTTGAACACACTTTCTAGTAAGTAACAAGACAAGTCAAATGAGCACAAACGCTTATCTTGTTTAGTTCTGAGGTTCCTATCCCCACCTACCGCCTCCATCTTCAGACCCTGGATATCATGTGACATCAATGTATTTGCCAATACAAAACAAAAGAACAAAAGCTGGATGTTTTTATCTTGTGCAGTTCAGAAGTTCCTATGGACACCTTCCGACTTCATCACCAGACTAAATTCTTCGATATATTATATAGTTCGCAAGAATTGCGGTAGATGACTCCAGCTGCAGCGTCGCCCCGAGACGTATATAATTTATCGGAAAATTTCGAATATCTGGGACGTGTCTAGGTAACTCAGTTGGTCAGAGTATTTCCCCTTCAAGGGTCTGGTCGTGGGTTCATGTCCCGTCCTAGATGTTCTCTTTTTCGGATCTAAATCCATAGGAACAGTTAGCATACTACTGGCTTCCAAATTTCATTTAAGAAAACCATATTATGGAAAACAGGAACAGGGAACCGGACTCCCTGCTCCAAGTTACAAGCTTTAAATAGGATTGGCGTTCGGATTAAGAAAGAGGTTTCTGTGGGTCCCGGAAATTGGTTCAGTTGTCCACGCAGGCGAAGCCGCAGGCAACAGCTGGTTTATTATAGTAGTCATACCACAATAAATAGGCAGTCTAATTAATTGTCGATCAGATAATTTTGTTATACCTACACTCCGCTAGAGGTCGCCACACGAAATGCCTGTCACATTCCTACACATCTGTTGTACACGTGGACGACATTAAAAATTGTATTCACGACAAAAAAAATAGCTTGAAATGTGGCACTTGGGTGGTTCTTATATGTTCCATTATCAAACTCAATGAAACTAGTGACAAAATAAAACACTGATCACTAGTTCCATTGAACAAGTGCGGTGGAACTTTAGTTTAGTTTGGTGGCAGTTTAGTTTCATTGGTTCCATTTTTAAATATCAATGGAACTAATAAGAACTACAAACACAGCTACTACAGCGGCAGGTCCTTTGATAAGTGACCGACCACTATCGATTTGACGGCCTCTGTGGCGTAGTGGTAGTGCATTCGACTGCTACGACAGGGGGCGCGGGTTCGATTCCCGCTCAGTGCAAATATTTGTATGAATGAATGTCTATTTGCATTGGTCTGGGTGTTTCTATATATAATATGTATGTATGTATTTCCATAACAAAAGTATATAAGTGTGTTTATCCGCATTCTGGAACCCATAACACAAGCTAGTTAAAATATGCTTACTTTGGGTCTAGAAAGCGCTGTGTAGAATGTCGTAGAATATTTATTTATTATTTATTAATGTATTATTTGTTTAAGACCACAATTCGACCAGCAAAAAATCGCTACTTTTTGTTGCTGTTACACAGATGTTCTAAACAGCTTGTCTACTTATAATAGTATTGGTAGCAATATATGATTTTAGATTGACATTGACATACTCGAAAAAATTAATAAACATGGTAAATATCCCGTCGTTTGTTATTATAGTAATAGTAGCAATATTAATTTTCTGTATTTGCATAAGGCCATTAATCCTTTTACAATACGGTGGTTAAGTACAAAAATGGTATTATTTCAATTAATTAATATCAACATTAGCAAAGTAAAACTATCCGCCAAGCGTCAAAACGACTTCCTTTCCATAACTACAAAAATAATAGCCATTCACATTATCAAGTCTCGTAATATATTTATGTAACCAAAGTTACCCCCTGACAAAATACGACGGTAACACGTCAAAAATACCATAAATAATTACAATTCTACCAATGCCGCTTGTCGGTGTGCCGTTCCATGGACTGTCCAGCCAATTACAGTGCCACAGAGTAATAAAACGTCCAGAGAGATGGTATCTGTGGATTATCTGTGCTATCTAGGATCGCTCGTTAGGCGGGCACCCACGGCTGGTAGTTTTAGATAGATGTATACGGTATTGTTTGTTGATTTAGTAACGGGGTTATTAATTATAATATTTACCTTTTACGGCATACCTAGTTTATTACTACACAACTATAGATAGATCCTTAATTCCATTGGAGTATATATTTTTTAAATTTATATTAGATTGAATAGATTAATTGCCACCTTCTTTTTACAAAGTACCTACTACCACTGTTCAAATGACGAATATAAGGTGTCACAAAATTAGGTCTCTGAATTTGGTGAGATGACTTGGTATCGACAAAATATGTGACGCTGGTCCCGATTTAGGTATTTCCTACTGCCTACCACTTTCTGCGGGTGCAAGAGCTCCTTCCCACAGATTTTGATCCGCGGTTAAGATTTTGTAAGTGGTTAGTGGAAGATCCTACCAGAAAAATTTTGTGGACAGACGAGTCCACTTTTACAAGAGTGGGCTTGTTAATATTCACAATGCACACTGGTGGTATTAAAAAAAAAAAAAATATATATTTTTATTTATTTTTAATTTTTTATTTTACCCGATATTTTTTTTTGTTTCAAATACATATTCTGTCGATACCAAGTCATCTCACCAAAATCAGAGACCTAATTTGATGACACCTTATGCGTCATTGACCTGGCTGGGGATTTTTATACGTGTACCTATATGCGTCCTTTGACAAGAGTCGATAACTACAATATCTTTCATGATAATCAAGAGTGTATGAGAACCTCACCTGCAAGCCGGTACACCTGCTGATTGACTGACGAGGGTCTGGCGCATGGTATCTTCTTCGAGTCAGGAGATCAGACGGCAGTCGTTCCCGTAAAAGGAGAAGCAGTAAGCGGATTTTTTGTACCTAAGCTATTAGTGCCTAGGGACTGGTTGAAACATCATAAATTAAATAAAAGGCCTCTTTAAATTAACTATGCAATTGTTAATAATCGTTATGGTACACGTATTGTACCGGCGAGTACCTTGGCACTAATTACGGGTTCGCATGCCTATAGGTACCTATTTGGAAACTATTTATGCAAAACGTGATTTAACGTTATTTTCAAAAGTAATAATGCAAGGCTCGTTCTTCCGTTATTATTAATTATTAGGTACAATATTTATGTAAAGTATTGTGTGGGTTTACGAGTGTATTCTTAAACCTTGAGCAGTTCGTATTCGAGTTATGTATGTACGTTAATATTAATTGCAGGGGTGCACGGCAATGGACGTTTGGGAAGAACACCGTGTGGCTTTACTCGGTGCGATTTCGACACACCCATCTCATCGTCGGCACCGATGGGGTAGAGCCGGTGGGGGTTCACACACGTTAAAAAAAATGGTAAGATTTTACGTAATAAATTGGAGTGGACGACTATCAGTAGTGATTCCAAGCTTGGCTGGGGTGGGGTTATCTTGGTTTTTACAAGAACCATCACCGTCTGATGCCCCAACTCGGACGGTAAGCTTGCCCCAGAGCCTCACCCGTCAATCAGCAGGTGTACCGGCTTGCAGGTGAGCTTGGCTTTAGCCCTAAAGAGCGTTATGGGGCCCGTACATCCACAGCTCTGTACTGTTCTGTGATCTGTGGTCATCATTATTATTCCCGGTTGCATCCAAAGCTTTTACCTCGAAGCCCCGGGTCGGCTTGCTTCTCCTTCTTGTGATTTGACTTGTATGGCTTGTAGCAACCACGAGAAAAACCTACCAAGCCACGTCCGTCAATCAGTAGGTGTGCCGGCTTGCAGGTGAGTTTGACATAGCCCCGAGGGTCTTAGTACTGCCTTATACACCCATATATTATGTGACGCGGGTATAATGTCTCAATTTATTGCCAATAAGGTCATTGCACCTAAATGCTGAGGCAAGTTCTTGTACCTAATGTTAATTCATGTATACACTCGATAGTTGGTTCTCAGTAAAGCTTAGTGATTAGGCATTCAATTAACTCATTGTTCGAATACAACACCTATGCAACTTTACGTCTGTACTGTCAGCAAAAAAGTGTAGCTCGCAAATAAAATTAAAATATTTCGAGGACATTTCTAAAAGACTCAAAGCTTACTAATATTTGCTTTGAGCGGGAATCTAGCTCCTGGCCTTTGACGTAGCAGTCAAACAAAAATCAGGGTATGGAGGTAGGTACTTAAAAGCTTAAAAGATGTGTAGGTGTCTAGTACATTTGACGCGGATTTGAAACTAAAGCCTTGGCAATCCATACATACACATACACACGTTTTTCTACCTCTGTGGTAGGTAGGACCAATAGAACGATATCCCTGCTTTAGGTTTCCGAAGCAATTACAATACGGGGCACTTCAAGAAGGGCGTTAGTAGGTTTTACAGGGTCGGCAGCGCGAGAATAACGCCTATGGTGTTACACACGTCCATATGCTGCAGTAATCGCTTCTCATCAGGTGGGCTGTATGCTTGTCTGTCACCTAAATGATATGAAAAAAGATAACCCACCATTTGTGTCTGTCGGTACACATCTCACGAGCTTCTTTAACTGTTACAATAAAAAAATATATACAGGTATTTTATTTTCGAAAAATTATTAGTATTTATATTATTTGCGAACGGTAGGTACGGTACGGGAAGATAGTATCTCTTCACGGTAGCGGGCGCGGACAAAGGCGTATTCTGCCGACGCTACCAACGCCCTCGGAGGTTCAAATCACTCATTTTATCTTTTTACGGATGCATGTGATGTGTTATTATCGCTATTATTCTGCGTTTACAATCAGCGTACCACCGCTAATGTGTATGAAATCATACATACATTATCTGCACGTTATAGATAAAGATAGATAGGTAGGTATCTAGATAGAAGAGTCTCAAAATTTGTACTTTAGAGCCCCGGGTTCGTGCTCCTCCCGCGGTGGTGACTTAGATGTCGGAGGTAGCTCAACGACCTCAGGCCTTCATGAGCCCAGGACTGGCGGTGACAGGTGGAGCCGCCTGTCACCCTAGCAGAAGCAGACCGTGAGGTCGGCGCGTCAAGCTCCCCCTTCCCCCCTTCCTTGCCGGGGAGGGTGGGTAAGACGGGGATACCGTGGTTCCCAAGCCCAAGGGGGCCATCTCGAAACCGGAAATGGCAATGGGTCAGCCGAGTTCTTATGAGCCACCTTACACTCTTATCTGAAGACCCGAGACGGCGTGCAGTCTTTGTTCGCCTTAGTTCCATTGCTCAGTTCCATGATGGTACTACTGCGAATTTTCTTTCGCATTAGTACCATTTATACGTCATAATGAAATGATGCAACTACTGCGAATACTCAAATTAGAATTCTCAATTGTACCATTATGTAAATTATCGATGGAATTGTAAAAAGAAGCATTCTACTTCAAAAGTAGGTAAAACACATTTGATTACTAACTAATAATTGTTATTATAAAAATCAGTTCCGGCTCTGTTGGGGTCACAGTTCTAACCTAACCTAACCCACTTTACTTATTTTTGGAATATAATTTTAGTAATCAAATGTGTGGATATATATAAATGAACCCACTCCTAACACAAGCAATTTAGCTTAGCTGGAGGGGTTAGGGGGAATATTAGCATAAACATATATAACATATAACTTAAACTCACGCCTATATCCCCGAAGGGGTAGGCAGAGGTGCTAGCACCCACATTTCGCCAGTTTATGTTTAGGTCCCAATGTAATAGGTGGCGAGCCCATTGCCATTAACCGGGCACTTATAAACCTGCGATAAATACACACATAACTTCGAAAAGCATTGAAAAGTCATTGGTGTGTGCCATGGTAAACCTGGGATCGAACCCGAGACCTCGTCTCAGCAGTCCACCACCCATACCACTAGGCTACCGCGGTTGAGGGGGAATATTAGTAGCTTCGGTTACTAATATTCTTATAGAAAAAATTTAAAAAAATCGCAGTAGTACCATCATGGAACTGAGCAATGGAACTAAGGCGAACGCACAGCGTGTGGTTTCTGTCAGTTCGAGTCCGACATAATTGCCCCCGCAGGGCGACGAAAAGATTTCCGCACAAAGTAAAAGGTCCACTCTCCTCCAGTGCTCCTTTACCTACCCACCTAATACTAAGTTGCGCCCGAGGTTCGCTCTCTAGAGAATTGCTCTAGATTTGGATTATATTGGCTTAGTCAGGGTATCTTACTGCTCGAGCATAGTCTAAATCTAAATGTACTGCAATAACTTTAAAACATTTTATAATAATGTATATCAATGTTATATTTAAAATAAACATTATTTATTTATTTCTGATAATGGCTGGCCCCTAAAATACAAGTTTCAGCTTCAGGCTTAGTTTGGTTGTCAGTGACAACACGTTGTGTAACACATTTATTGAAATAAAACTATTTTAAACGGATTCTATCGCGATTTATTTGATGTTATTTTATTAATTGCCTTTAAGCAGCAATGATCACGGAGAGACTGAAGATGGTGGTTTATTCCACCAGCTTGGGACCCAGTAATTCGCTTAATTAATTCAAGGAAAATCAAAATACAACAAGACTTCATGACACTGTGAGCACATTCTGCGTAAATAGTAATACAACAATTCAGCATAGTTCGGGTACTTTGAGATAACTTACACTTCTAACTACAAGACAACAACCATGTTTAGTCTCCCCGTGACCATGGCTGCTGAAAAGCAACCGAAACGTCGAGTTCAACGTTATTAATAAAATAACATCTAATAAATCGCGATTAAATCCGTTAAAAATAGTTTTATTTCAATGTGTGACATTCGCGTAAACTTCCGACAATATCATGTAAATAATACATTCATTGCTCTTATAAATACCTGGCATAGCCGTTTGTTGGGACTGTCATACTGAATTTCGAAGTTCAAAATAGCGATGAACTGTAGCCCTAAAGTACCGAAACGCGACTCACGGTAGTGCGCCACATCGATACCCATAATTACGAATGTTTTCTACGGTAATGCGAAAGTATTCCACATCGAGTCGCGTTTCGGTACTTTAAGTCTACAGTTCATCGCTATTTTAAACTTCGAAATTCAGTATGACAGTGGTTTGTAGGTGGCTGAACTCCTCCATAACCACTCGCGCGATCTTGACCAAATTTACCACGGTGATAGTGTGGCCACTGAGGAAGCGAGATGGTTCATGTCCGATGTACCATTGAGGAATAATCACCGAAAAACAGTTGCACGAGCTCGCGGCCTTAGAGCTAAGCGCGCGACCGTAGTAAGATGTCTTATTTTCAAGTAAGAGTCCTGCTCGCTCAGCTCCATTTATTTCAGTCGCACCCTGCACTGAATATCTAGTTGTGTAGTAGCTAGCTATAATACCACATCCATGTATGTACGAGTATTGTGAAAATGTATATTTGATTGGTGTACAATAAAAGTTATTGTAAAGTTTGACTTTCCCTTTTCGTGCGGAAATCCCCTCAGAACCCCCCCCCCCCGCCGGGCAGCGGGGAAGGTTATATCGGGCTTGAACTGACTAAAACCACACGCCGTCTCGGGTCTTCAGACCAGGGTGTAAGGTGCCCATAAGGCATTTCCCTCGCACCCGAGCAGTTATAGTACCTTTTTTTATTTCGTGCGGAAATCCCCTCGGATACCCCTTCGCCTGCAAGCGGGGGTGGTTATGTCGGGCTTGAACCGACTAAAAACGTACGCCGTCTCGGGTCTACAGACGCCGGGGTGTAAGGTTGCCCATAGAGCATATCCCTCGCACCCCGACTGACCTTGGGCCATTTCCGGTTTCGAGATGGCCCCCTCGGGTTTGGGAACCACGGTGTCCCCGGTGTTGCTAATATTATGAAGCGTAACAGGCTACTTTTATTTTAGAAAAATAATTAGAGTGTTCAAAAAAATTAATACCAAGATCTAAGTCGCGGGCGAAGTCGCGGACACAGTTAGTTTATAATATTAGTAGGATAACATTTAAAATCACTAAGTGAGCGCGATTAAACTCTTGCGCATAAAAAAGAATAAATGTGTGTCTCGTTATTCGTTACGAAATCTCCCCACCCCTTGATATTAGGGGCAAAAACACTGTCGTTGTAAGGGGGTGGGTCGTTAGAAAAGGACGGAATTATTGAATGAAAGAGAGAAAAGATATTGTTAGAATAGGAAAGAGATGTTTGTCAATAAGTTCGTTGGTAATAATAATTTTTATTTTTTGTTAGGGTGTGTGTACACTGGTCTTGACATTAAATATTTTTATATGAAAGAGTTAAGTTTAGGCAGTTAATATCAATATTTGACATAACATAATATAACTTCACGCCTGTATCCCCGAAGGGGTAGGCAGAAGTGTATTACACACCCACGATTCACCAGATACGTTAAGGTCCCAATGTAATAGGTGGCGAGCCTATTGCCATCTACCGGACACAGTGTTAAGCGAGCGATAATTAACTTTTATTAATGCACACATAACTACGAGGTGTGTGCCCGGGGCGTCTGGGGATCGAACTCGAGACCTCGACTCAGCAGTCCGTTACTTACGCCACTGCGCTATCGCCGCTTTTTACATACTC
The DNA here is from genome assembly GCA_946251805.1 of Cybosia mesomella. Taxonomy (NCBI): domain Eukaryota; kingdom Metazoa; phylum Arthropoda; class Insecta; order Lepidoptera; family Erebidae; genus Cybosia; species Cybosia mesomella. Next base: position 26,854,483 of record OX276401.1, read on the forward strand.
AATATTTGACATACGTAACATATAGTCACGCCTGTGGGTGTTTGGGACCAAACCCTCGGGGTTGGTCCCAAACTGATTAAGAGACGAGGCTCTGGTAGAGGCTTTCCTCTGGGGGTTGGGAGGTCAGACGACAGTCGCTCCCATAAAGGCCGTATGAGCCAATCCAGGATGACGAGATAGAGTAAGAGGACCCTGGGCTGTGAGGAGAAAGCCTCGGATGCAACCGGGACCAATGTATAAGTATTGACATTGGTTTAGGTAAACAAGCGGCGATAGCCCAGTGGCGTACGTAACGGACTGCTGAGACGAGGTCTCGAGTTCGATCCCCAGTCGCCCCGGGCACACACCTCTAACTTTTCGTAGTTATGTGTGCATTAATAAGTGTTAATTATCGCTCGCTTAATAATGTGCCCGGTAGATGGCAATAGGCTCGCCCCCTATTACATTGGGACCTTAACATAACTGGCGAATCGTGGGTGTGTAATACACCTCTGCCTACCCCTTCGGGGATACAGGCGTGAAGTTATGTTATGTTAGGTATTACTATGAAGGTATAATATACATATATATATTCAATTAAATTTTTAAGCATTTTGTATGCTTACTTTTTCTAAAGATTTTGATCGGAAAAAGAGAACATCTAGAACGGGACTTGAACCCGCGACCAGTCCTTTACAGGGGGAATGACGAACTCTGTGGCGTAGCGGTAGTGCATTCGACTGCTAAGCCAAAGGTCGCGGGTTCGAATCCCGCTCAGTGCAAATATGTATATTTGCATTGGTCTGGATATTTCCATGTATAATATGTATTTATTTACAAAAAAAAAGTATTTAAGTATGTTTATCCGCATTCTAGAACCCATATGACAAGCTCTGCTTAGTTTGGGTCTAGATGGCGTTGTGTACTTTGTCGTACAATATTTATTTATTTATTTATTTAACGCTCTGACCAGCTGAGCTATCTAGACACGTCCCAGATATTTGAAATTCTCCGATATTTTATATACGTCTTAAGGCGACGCTTGAGCCATCTACCGTAATTCGTAAGGGACTGGTCGCGGGTTCAAGTCCCGTTCTAGATGTTCTCTTTTTCCGATCTAAATCTTTATACATACACACCTCTTGCCCATTGGGGTAGGCAGAGACAACATCTTTCCACTTGCTACGATCTTGGCATACGCCTTCCGCTTCTTCCACTTTCATAATTGTTTTCATACATGCACGCCGGTTACGGGTACTTCTGACCTGGCCCTTCTTCAAAACGACCTCGATCTGATTGGCATACGTACGCCTAGGTCGACCTTTACCGAGTTGCCCAGTAGCCTTCAGTGACATACACACGCACACAAGAAATATATATATAAAGATTATTAGGTTTTTCTGAAGTTATTTTCTATCTATATTTTATGATCTCTATCTTTAAACTTTAAAAACAAAAAATTAGTACCAAAATTATTAGACAATTTAAATACTAATATATAATTGTAAATTATTTGTATGTACATTGGAGATATTAAAATAAATACTTGGGTTTATTTATTTTATTTATTATTATGAACACAAAAATATATTTTTTGGTATTCTTGTCTGTTTTTCTGTGTATCGGTTTGTTAGCGATGAACGCAAAAACTAATGAACGGATTTTGATGCAGTTTTTTCTTATAGAAAAGATTTTGGTCAGACTGAAAATCTGCTATACGTTTGATTGCAACCGGAGATATGTCCCATAAACAATAACCTCTACGCGGGCGGAGCCGCAGGCATCAGCTAGTAGGTATATCGAAATATTGTGAAGATAACTATAGTTTATTACTTAGGTTTAGGTCACCGGCAGTCATGGTCAAGAGTCTCCCCGTGACCATGGCTGCTGAAAAGCAACCAAAACGTCGGGATCAATGTAAACTATAAAATAACATCAAATAAATCGCGATAGAATTCGTTAAAAATAGTTTTATTTAAACTTCCGACAATATCATTTAGTTAATTAAATTGATAAAGGTATTTGAAATAAGTTGATACATTATTATCCTTAACAACTACAAAAAAATACCCCAACTGTAGGTACTTACCGAATTGTATTTGAATTGAATATAATTCGCGTAAACTCCAATACAACTTACCTACCTACTTGCTTACCTCTCACAGTAAAACATCTTTTTTTCTTTTCCCTGTAATTCTAATATCGGTGCCGTCCAAATCTTTCCAATACAATAAATTCTAATAAGTTTGAAATTAGAACGTAGGATCACACATTTCTTATTGGACTCCTATAAAGTACATACATCTTCATAAAGGACTCGAGAAATGAATATAAAATGCTCAAAAGCGTACAGAATAAGATGTGAGGTGGCAATTTAGACGGAAAATGAGACAGTTTACTTTAAAAGTCACGTACGTGAGGTGGCGAGAGGGAATATCTATTTACTTTTAACAGCTTTCTATGAGCTAAATGATACTGATAGCGCCATCTAGTTTCAAAATGTGTAATTTAAACAATTTCAGTATTGTACAGTACGTAGTAATAACTTTATATAATTAGAACATTTTTAATAAACTTAAACATATTTTTTAATTTAAAAATGTAATGTAATAAGTAAATAAAATGTATATATGAAAGTTTCGGCATAAATTTACCAACTAGCGCCATCTGTTGTCGAGTAGCAAAGTAAGAAACTGTTTTACCACTAGATTTGACGTTTCAAGCACCCCTGTATTTACAGGGTAACAGTTTGTGTATGTGTGCGTGACAAAAAGCGCTCGAAATTTAAAATAAAATGAGGGTCGACGGCATACTTTATTCTAACCTCTCTTTTTGGAATTCTAAATTCAACAATGTGCATGGACAGTTTCATACGTGAAAATTGTTTATGAATGCTTTTATACAGTAGACAATTTTACTAATGTCAATATTTTATTTCATAGCTATTTAATTTGAGCTATTTGAATTTATTCTTCTTCGTAGGCTATTGAAAAATATCCAAGTGATTTGAAATAATAATTGCATAGAATGAAAGCAGAAATGTTCCAAGTCATGGCTACCTTTGCTTATTTTGTTTTAACATGACTGCGTCGAAACATGGAGCAAGATGGCGTCCTATGAAGTCTTATGAATGCAAAATCAAAGAGTATTGAATATCTTCGGAGTCTTTCATGTTAACATAAAGGCCACTTATCTTTGCAGACACTGAATAAAAGCTAATAAATAATACACCGCCATATTTAATTGAACCGAGCAATTACTTTTTGAATGAATCATTCAGCCTTTGTGGAGTTGTTAAAGAATTGCAAATCATTTCGTGTGATTTATTTTATATTACTAAGGTAGCAAACAAGTACTGGTTGACTGCACTTGATGGGTAGAAGATTATAATAATTCTCTCTCTCACTTCCCTTGGACTTTCATTAAAAAGGAGAAGAGGCAGTCCCATAATCATTTGAAAAGCAGCTTCTCCCGTCAAGCCGGTTTAATCGTGCTGGCAAAAGCATGGCTCTACCGCTGGGTAACATCTAGACTTTTATTAGGGACAATTCTTTAGATGTATGAAGCCCCACCACTATCTTCGGGGCCTAAACCAACCTCACCTGTAAGCCGGTACATCTGTTGATGACGGAAGAGGTTCTGGGGCCGGCTTAACTCTGAAGGGTTGATGGGGGGGGAGTTAGATGGCAGTCGCTCCCATAACAGTCAAGGCAAACCAAAATGTGGAAAGAAAGAGTAAAAAAGCGGCTCCAAAGTGCACGCTTAGTATACAATCGGGATTGGTGCTCGGACGATGATGATGTTATAAGGGAGTAATTTTCGCCCTTAGATTTGCTCGTGATCGAATTATATTCCACTAGCTGTTGCCCACGGCTTCGCCCATGTGGAATTTTGTTCCCTTTTCCTCTTCTCATAGGACCTATTCCAAGGATAAAAAGTCTATGTGTTATTCCAGACTATAATCTATCCCTGTACCAAATTTCAGCCAAATCCGTTCAGCCGTTGGAGCGTGATTGAGTAACAAAAATCCGAAATTACAAACATCTTCACAAACTTTCACATTTGTAATACGTACTAGTCCTACTAATATTACAAATGTGAAAGTTTGTGAAGATGTTTGTAATTTCGGATTTTTGTTACTCAATCACGCTCCAACGGCTGAACGGATTTGGCTGAAATTTGGTACAGGGATAGATTATAGTCTGGAATAACACATAGACTTTTTATCCTTGGAATAGGAGAGTTTACCCTTGGAGAGTTTGTGATACGATGTGATGAATGGACCGGACGAATTACCGTGTAATCCGGATGTTAAGGGGCCTACTACTACTAAATTCTGGCGCTGCGATTCCTCTCAGGGTTGAGAGTTCAGACGATGTTCGCTCCCGGAAAAGCCGACAAACCAATCGAAAACAATAAGCGGTTCAAGAAGATGGCAAATCGCTATGAGGATGATGTTGAATCTGGATATAATTTGGCACAGAGATAGCTAATAATTGTTTGGAATAGAATATAGCTACTTATTATCCCAAGAGAAGATTCCTGTAGGTTGCGGGAACGGAACTAGTATTTCAAGCGGGCGGGTCTGCGGGAAACAGCTAGTACTTACGTACTACTTACTATAAATAAAGTATGTAGGTACACTAGTTATGCAACAGAGCACATTATTGTGTAAGTAGGTAATTAAAACCATAATGTCAATGAATCTGTACTATTATAAAATTGTAATTTTTTTGTGTCTGTACATTAGAGACATTAAAAAAAACCGGCCAAGTGCGAGTCGGACTCGCACACCGAGGGTTCCGTACAAACCTGTAGGTATATAAGTAAAAGTTCACCCATCACGACAATCGAGAAATTTCAAGATTCTAAGTTCACGGGAAGTACCCTGTAAGTTTTGATTCCCGTGCGAGTTTCGAAAATTTGCGGCATAAACGGCTGTATCTTTTGATAGCTTTGGCTTAGAAGTTTGATTTTATCACAGCTCCAAGGGACAGTTGACCTGAGTATTAGATATAAATTTCAGTTTGATACCTCCACGCGTTCCTGATAAAAACGGTGTTGACAGACGGACGGACGGACAACGAAGTGATCCCGTTTTTTCCTTTAAAAACTTGCGATTCTGAACACAAAAATTTTTTTTTTTGGAATTCTTGTCTGTGGTCCCCAGTGGAACGATTTTGGCGACAGCCATATTGCCAATCACTGAGGAGGTCGTCCGTTTCTAGGTATGCCAGAAGCTTTTTATTCAGTACACGTTCCATAGTCTTACAGAATATGGACGTTACTGAAATTCGTCTGTAATTGACAGGGTCCACCCGGCTGCCCTTTTTGGGCACAGGTTGCACGTTAGCCCTTTTTGGGCACAGGTTGCACGTTGACTTGTTTAGTTAAGTACTTGAGTAGAACCGGAGATATGATCTAGAGCTAGTCATGAAATATAAACTATAGATTACTAGGTGTTGCCCGCGGTTCCGCACGCGTGGATTTCGGTTATCGCGTATGGGATTAGGCGCACAATACCACATTTTCAAAATGACATATTGTCGCAAAATGACACATTCGCAAAATGTGTTTTCTCAATATGCCACACTGGCAAAAGGCCACACTAGCAAAATGTGCATGTGATGTGATGTATGACGTCCTTACGAACAATCATCCCCTATTTCATCCCCCCATAGGCCGAAATTTAAAAACGCACTACAGCACATATTGTTTACTATCAAGTGCCAATAATAATACACAGTTTCATAGCGATATCTTCGAAACTGACGAACTTCAATACCAACTTTCATCCTCTATTTGAACCCCTTCAAGCCTATTTTCGTGACAAAAGGTACTGTACCCAATTTCATCAAAATCGGTTCAGTGGTTTAGGCATGAAAGGTGGAAGTGTAACTGACCGACACACAGAGTTACTTTCGCATTTACAATATTAGTACATATAACACCTATGGATAAATACAAAAAGAATCTGCAATAATTTCAATAATTACATTTAATTTGCAATTTACTCTCCCATTATTATAATAAAATACATAGTAAGAATAATTGTTTTATGCTAAATTTTTATTCTGAATAATAAAAGAAAAATTGTAATGTAATTTATAAGTATAGGCGTGAGTAACCGAGTACCTTTAGGCTACGGGTGCATAAAATACTAGGAGACTGTACCTGGGGATCGTGCGAAGCATGGCCCTATACGGGGCCCCCGTATGGGCGGAGACTCTGGCGGCCCGCAACGTGGCTGTTCTTAACAGCCCGTTAAAGGCGATGGCCGTCAGAGTCATCAGGGGGTATCGCACGATATCCGTCGAGGCGGCATGTCTCCTAGCTGGGACCCCTCCATGGGACCTGGAAGCGAGAGCCCTTGCGCTGCTGTACCAGTGGCGCAAGGAGGCGCTGGAGCGGGGCCATAGGCCAGAGCTCCGAGAAATCAGGGCTCAGCGGTCCCTGCTCCGCCAGGAACTCATGGAGACATGGAGGGTGCGACTTGAGCACCCAAGGTGGGGGGAATCCACCATTGCGGCGGTGAGACCGATCATGAAGGAGTGGTTGGAGAGGGACCATGGGGACCTCTCCTACCGGATGTGCCAGATGGTTACCGGACACGGGTGTTTCGGTAAGTATCTGTGGCGCATCCACCGGGAGACAACGCCGCAGTGCCAGCACTGCGAGGATCCTGGCGAAGACACGGCGCTCCACACGTTGGTGGAGTGCCCTGCGTGGGCGAGTCAACGCCGGGATCTCGTTGCGGTCCTGGGCGTGGACGTTCTCTCGTTGGAGACCATGGTGAGGGCCGTCTCTCCGACGGGAGCAAGTGGCACGCCGCCGCCTCTTTCTGCGAGCAGGTAATGCGCGCGAAAGAGACGGCGGAGAGGGAGCGGGAAAGAACCCTGCCCCCCGAGTTTCGCAGTCTGCGGCGAGGACGCCGCAGACTCATCTACGCCCGGGACTACCGACCTCCATGATCGGGGCCTGAGGACGGCAGTTGGCCGACTCGCCGTCCTTACAGAAGCAGGCCGTGGCGGAGGCGTGTCGTGTGTGCCCTACACACGCCTGCCAACTCACCGAAGCGGGATAAAACCCGACCCCACCAGGCGAGGCCGCGGTGGCGGCCAGAGTCCGCCGGCAACCCTGGGGTTATCCTTTCGAGGGCTTACCCGGGGTGCCCGGCAACGGACACTTGGGGAGGACACCGTGCGGTTTTAGTCGAGACACGACATAACCACCCCCGCTGGCCAGCGGGGGCGTATCCGAAGGGATTTCCGCACGTAAAAAAAAAAAAACGGGTGCATAAAAAACCCAAGACGACTATGTATATAATGTCTATGCTCAATGAAAAATGAAAAAGCTTCGAGGTGAATATTGCCCAAGTCTTGATGACGAAGTTTACCGGCGGGCGGTTAGGTTAGGTTAGCTGATACCACAGAAAAATAATATTAATGATACCATTGATGAAATCACTGATTAATTCACTTTTTATTCGTTTTAATAAAAAATAATAGACAAGCAACTTACAATAAGAATAGTGTCAAATTCCTAAATGTGGGGGTGAATTGATAAATAAATATGAATAAAAACACGTAAAAGAGCTAGTCATATAAATCAAACTTTTAAAAAATGTTAAAAATGTTCAAACCTTTATCGCTCACTTGCACAAATTGCGAGTTTTAATAAAATATCTACGTCTTTATTAATTTTCGCGCCATAATAAATGGACAACTAAATGAACTAAAAGTTTAGTGAGTTAATAAAACGTAAATGATGGTTTATGGGACCCACCAGTACCCTCAGGGCCAAGTCAAACACACCTGTAAGCCGGTGGTACACCTGCTGATTGGCAAACGAGGTTCTGGTGCTGACTTTCCTCTCGGGGTCAGACGGCAATCGCTCCCATAAAAACCACATAATCCAAACCTACAGGAGGAGAAGGAATAAGCGGACTCCGGACTCCGAGGTGAAAGCATCCGGATGCAACCGAGAACCCCGCTAAGATGATGATGACGGATGATATTAAATAAAACGTAAGTGATATTTGGTGCTTCGTACAGCTAGTCTAGTCTTTTATTTGAATCACAAGCTACCGTTGAATCATAACATAAAGTTAATAAAAAAATCTCACTTAAAATTTACTATGCAAACAAACGAGTACTTTATTCCAACGAAAACAATTTTTAACTGGGTCATACTTTATTTAATAAAATACGATCCAAAAAAACTGCAGTAAATGGCAGGTAAATCAGATTCCAAGCGATGCATGAAAAATGACTCCGAGCGAATCGCAATTAAAAAAAATATCGACAATAGAGTTCTTAATTTAAATTCAAATTATAAAAAATCACCCTTAACTTTTTTCGGTCATTTTTTTGGCGCGAAAAAAATTGACCCTTCACTTTTGTGTCACTGGTGTGAAACAAAGGATGAAATTTGACTATTTCCTTTTGATACTTTTTGATTTAAAGCTTGTGTTACAATGTGAGAATGCAATGGAACGAATTCTGGCTTCTGTGAAGAGAAAAGACATTTTTTGCAAACAAATTTTTGATTTTAATCAGTATATCGCATCTCTATTCGTTAAGTATACTACTTTGACAATACTTTTTTAAGCTATTCATGTAGCAAAAACTTAAACTCAACTATACAGAGGATAACGTTAATATAAAATAGTGATTATGAAATAAACAGGTTTTGTTTATGATTAAGTCATAAAGTACTGTAGCACCGAACCGGGAACTGCCTGGAATTACATGATGATGTGTTGCATGTAAAAAGCAGTTACTTTTAATGGCCATAAGCACTACTTTGCGACCTAAATGAATGAAGATTTATTTCATACTATTTGCCGCCTATATGGCCGAGAAACTCTTTCTCGTGGAACATTACTATTTTCCGAAGTGTAATATGTTATGCTACTTTCTTTTTCACTATATAAACTATTTCTATACTAAATGATATTTAAAAGAAACATGAGTAGTTTCTAAATTTCACCTAAAATAGTGTATGCACTTTTGCACGGAAATCTGTTATTTTGAAAGTAAGAAGTACAAAATTTCATAAACCTGCTCCTGCCTAAAAATCGTTTTTCATTATTAAACCCCTAAAATGTGTGATTAGGGGTAGAAAACTTATATAATAATTCTTTACTTTTGTAGAAAGACGCATGAAATTCAATTCAAAGGATTCGGTAGGCGGCGCTGCAATCAGGTAATATGATTTTCTTCACAAATTTATCTTCATAAGAAGGGCCTCAACTATGCAATATTTAAAAGGCCCGATGTTTCGAATATACTGACGTATCATGGTACCTCCTGGAAAAAAGCGAGTACTTTTTATAACAACCTGTAATCTTTTGTTATACTTCCAAGCAGTTATAACTATTAGGTCATAACTCTTGTCAATGTGAATTAAATTAAAAACGATTAACATACCTACTAGAGTGTGCTAGAAGTTTCCGCAAGGCATTATGTTGCATACAACAATGCAAAAATAGCAAAAGAAAAAAAGGTCGTATAAAAACACGGCTTAGTTTCTAACGGTCGGTTCTAAAGTTAGAAATTACACTCCACTGACATAGATTAAGTATTAGCGCAGAATGCAGATTGCAGACTCAATAGATATTAAGTATTTTTATGCAGGTTTCATACATTGGCAGAGTACCTAGGGTGGATTAAGCGGCACAGTGATCTCATAACAGCCGTCGGAGCGGGTAACCTCACGCCATTGCCCTTGTTGCTGGCCATAGTCTGCAGCGAGAGTGCGTAAGATGACCGGCGCGACGGTAATGTGCGACAAAGATTTGGTAGACAAGAAACACAAGAGGCCTTGCACTCTCCCGTACGGCAAAAGGCGTACCGGGTGCCGGAGATTCCAGAATGATTTTCGACCTCCGTGAGTGCGGACCTGAGGAAGTGCCATAGCAGAAGCAGGCCCAGGATAGCAGCGTATCGTGTTTCCACCCGCGTCTCTCTAACAACACGCCCGAGTAGGCAACGTTGGCGGCCAAAGCCAGGCAGGATCTCAGAGACATCCTATCTGGGAGTGCCAGGTTGATGCCTGGTACACCAGCAACACAGGCAGACATAACGAAACGCCGTGCGAATTTATTCGGTATCCTCCTCGTCGTTAGCTCAAGTGAGCAAAAGTTGTAGAAAATAAATAAATAGTAGGCGCTCTGCGTAATATGTCCTAAAATATGTAGGTATTTAAAAAATGTGTACCTTTTTTTTTCGGATACCCCTCCGCCGGCCAGCGGGGGCGGTTATGTCGGGCTTGAACCGACTAAAACCGCAGGCCGTCTCGGGTCTAAGACGCCGAGGTGTAAGGTTGCGCATAGAGCATATCCCTCGCACCCCGACTGACCCTGGGCCATCTCCGGTTTCGAGATGGCTTCCTCGGGTTTGGTAACCACGGTGTCCCTGTCTTGCCCCGTTTGGGGGAGGGGCGCTAGTCACCCTGCCGTCCCGGCCTGCTTCTGCTGGGGTGACAGGCGGCCTCAACTGTCACCCCCAGGCCTGCGCTTTTATAGGACGGAGGTCGTTAAGCGACCTCCGGAAATGTAAGGCCGGTTTAAGGTACATTGATCGTTCCACAACGTTTGAAAACATGTCGTATCTATATCTTAATCTATAAGGTGATTTAAAAGGTGGTTGCTTCCAAGAACGACATATGCACCACGTAATGTATTAACAGGCCGCACCATAATTCTAACTCGGCCACGTTGCGTACTTACTATTTATTGCACTTAAACTATTTTTATAATTTCCCCACAGTTGAGCGGTAGTTCATGTTGATTTCTTATCGGTACTTTTTAACTTGATATGCTATTATTGTATTATTTTATTAACTTTTATTATTATAAAATAAACTTGAGCTAATAATGTTTCAACAAGCGATTTTTGGTTGTAATTTTGGTACTTTTGTAGAGTTTCTGCTGGATGTCTACTAAACTGCTCCTAAAAAAGGTATTATGAAAGTTCACGTCGAACAATAACGCCCTTCGACAAAGATCTTAAGTAGATATACTGAAATTAGGTAGATAAGATATATATGTAGTTATACTAGGCGCGTGTAAGTGGGCAGGCAACAATTCTAATCATGGGACAAAGCGGTTCGGCACCTCTTTTCTTCGCCGCACCATAAAGACTTGGAATTCTTTACTAATGCACGTGTTTATGTCCTACAATCCCGGTCTTTAAGTGGGGTATGAAAAAGCATCTATAAACGTCGTTAAACCGAGAACCATCATTTTAGTAGTGTCAATGCTGGCATGTATAATGGTGGCCTTCATTCTGTAGGCTTCACTTACAGCTTTTTAACATTTATCGGGGTTAAATCTTTTTTTTTTATATTTGTTCCGTTAATTGACTGCACCCCGCTGGATGGTGAGAAGCTAGGGTGAAGTCCAGAAGATATGGGCCACCATCCCAGATGCTGACGATCCTAAAATGGTAGCCCCTACCTTGACGGCCTCAAAAGATGCTTTTTCACGCCCCGCTTGGAGAACCCGGGATTGTAAGAAGAAGGGAACAAGTGCGCGGGCAGAGCATTCCAGCTCTTTATCGTGCGACAAAGAAAGGAAGCACCGAACCGCTGAGTTCGGGACTGTATGGTTTCCACCATGTGCGGATGGCATCGCAGTCCAGCACGTCTTGTTCTGGATCGAAAGGAGAAGGTGGGATCAGTTGAAAGAGCTCTTCAGAACACTCGCCGTGATAGAGGCGGTAAAATACAGCCAGAGAGGCAATGTCTCTACGCAGCTGCAGGTTATATATATCTTTATATATAAAAATGAATTGCTGTTCGTTAGTCTCGCTAAAACTCGAGAACGGCTGAACCGATTTGGAAAATTTTGGTCTTGAATTATTTGTGGAGGTCCAGAGAAGGTTTAAAAGGTGAATAAATATGGGAAGTTTTTATCGATTGAGGCAGTACGAAGTCTGCCGGGTCAGCTAGTATGTATACATATATTGATACGTCCTTTATGAAAAAGACTAACCAGGGTCGACCTCGCAGAATATATACTGATCAAATTGATCATTATCAACATTTTTGCTTCACGGTTCCGGAGTACCCGGAACCGTGAAGCAAAAATGTTCACCATCTTTTTATTTGGCATATACTCCTTTTATGGGAGGGTCTGCCGTCAGTCCGACCAACTTCGAGAGGAAAGCCAGAGACTCGTCCGTGAATCCGCAAGTGTGCTTGCAAGTAAAGTTGACTTGAGCACCGAAGAACTTAATGGGACCCAAAAACCATACTGATCAAATTGATGGTGTAGTTGAAAAAGGGCAGGTCAAAAGCGTTTGAATCCTGAAAGCTACCATGAAAGTTTAATTCTTTAAGCTTTCACGGCCGGCGTTGTCGTGGTCCAGAGTGCGTAGAACTCTCGTCACAGTCGCAGAGAAGTCGCCGCCGACGAGAGTTCTACGCACTCGTCGTCCCCAGGACCCATACCACTGAAGATGTCGACCGCAGTGATCGGCAAAACGTTTGGAACATTCATATGGACAAACAGCCCGGAAGCAGTATTTTCTACACAATTACCATGAAAGGTCTGATGACAGTAGAGGAACCTCACGAGAAAGGCGAAAGTAGATAAATATATGTGTATAGGTATCATTGCGCTTTTTAAGGTTCCGTTGCCAATTGGCCAAAAACGGAACCCTTATAGATTCGTCATGTCTGTCTGTCTGTCCGTCCGTATCTCACAGCCACTTTTTTCCGAAACTATAAGAACTGTGCTGTTGAAACTTGGTAAATGTATTCTGTGAACCGCATTAAGATTTTCACATAAAAATAGAAAAAAAAACAATAGATTTTCGGTGTGTGGTATTTATGGATAGGTCTTCAAAAATGATATTGAGGTTCCTTATATCATTTTTTTCTAAACTTTGTTTGGGCGAGAGACACTTCCAAAGTTGTAAAATATGTCCTAAAAACTAAAAAAGTGACCTAAAAACAAAAAAAATATATACGATGTACATTACCATGTAAACTTCAACGGAAAATTGGTTTGTACGAGATCTAGTGAGTAGTTTTTTTTAATACGTCATAAATCGTAAACAGCATTTTACTTTTCAATCAATCAACTCAAATATAAAAAATTTACTTGCTCCTACGGATTCCTTCATGGGCGAGTACGACTCGCACTACTTCAGGTAAAGTATCAATACAATTTTCATTTTTCGAAAAAAAAATGCATCAAGAACCAAGAGGTTCCGCACCTCTTTTCTTTGCCCCACCATGCTCGCAGAACGAGGTGGCGGCGGCCCACGCGCTCGCGCTCCGCACCGTTGCCACAATCATGCTGCCGAGCGAGAGGACTCCCACCCCCATGGCTGCCACGAGATCACTTCTCGGCGCCTCCCACGCCGGGTAGTCCGCCAGCGTGTGCAGCCCTGAGTCCTCGCTCGCGTCGCAGTGATGACACTCAGGCGTTGGCTCCTTCCTGATCCGATGCAGGTGGTCCCCGAAGCACCCCTTCCCGGAGATCACCTGCGTCAGTCGGTGCGAGAGTCTTCCGTGTCTCCTCTCTAGCCAATCCTCCATGATGGGCCTTACCGCCTCTATTACGGCGTGCCCTAGTCCCGGGTACCTTAAGCGGGGCGTGAAAAAGCATCTGATGGGGCCGTCGTACTGAGAGCCACCATTGTATCATTATATCTAATAGTGGCCTCTATTCCTGAGACTTACCTTTAGCTTACCATTAGTCGAGATAGTCATACTGACGTGACCGTTATAAAAAGAAAATTATTACTATTGAATTTTGATGGGTCTGAAAACATATAAGATTGCGTTGTGGTTACCACTGGGGCTTCACAAGAAACTGACTGATACTTTAATGAAGTTCATTAATGCTATAATACGAATAAATTTAACTCGTTATCTAAAGATAAAAAACTAGAACTGTTTTAAAGAATTTTATGATAATGGCAAATTAAAAATGTATGGATGAGTTCTTCTCAAAAAAGTGTAATGCAATGTTGTAAAAATGTAATATTAATTGGTTTACTACCTGTGCCCGCGACTTAGTCCGTGTGGACTTACACATGGATTTTTACTATGTTGATAAACATTTTATCAACATTTTATAAAAAATCAGTCAATCTCTGTGGCAACTTTCATCAAAATCAGTAATGAAGAACAAGAATGCGTGACTTTGGACGTCCGTACGAACTGTCATTTCATCCATACACAGGTCGAAAATCTAAAATCGCTCTATGGAATATTTAATTATTATCAAGTACCTATGATAATAAAAAAATCATCAAACGAGTCATCTTCGAAAATGATTTTATACAACCTTTCATACGATATTTAAAAAGCTTCAAGTCTTTTTTTTACACGATAAAAGGTAGCCTAAGTCCTTGCTTAAGCTCTAGTCCATCTCTACACTAAATTTCATCATAATCGATTCCGTAGTTTATATGTCAAAGCGTAACGGATAAACAGCTAAAAGTACTTTCGCATTTATGATATGGCGTTTATGGATTATGGCGTTCATGGCGGAATATTATAAGTATTACAAAACATTTACAAAATGCTACCGATTGTATGTCGCAATTAACTACAAAACATATTAGTATGCAAGCATAGAAAATATATAAAATATGTAATCTATGAACACATTAAACGCATATGCTAGGCAGCTGTTTCGTGCTAGTGAAGTCATGTTTTATTTACAGTTAACTACATAAGTTGGTTAATACTAAAATATTTACAAATTTAAAACCTTAGCAGTAACTGAGATGTATGGAGATCCACGCAGATCTTCGGATAATTAGCTTACTGTAACTTATTTTTAGGGTTCCGTTGCCAAATGGCAAAAAACGGAACCCTTATAGATTCGTCATGTCTGTCTGTCTGTACGTCCGTATGTCACAGCCACTTTTCTCCGAAACTATAAGAACTATGCTGTTGAAACTTGGTAAGTAGATGTATTCTGTGAACTGCATTAAGATTTTCACAAAAATAGAAAAAAAACGATAAATTTTGGGGGTCCCCATACTAAGAACTAAAAATCAAAAAAAAAAAAAAATTCGTCAAACCTATACGTGTGTACCAATCAATGGATAGGTCTTCAAAAATGATATTTAGGTTGAAATAAAACTATTTTTAACGGATTCTATCGCGGTTAGTCGGGTAGTCTACCTGTGACCATGGCTGCTGAAAAGCAACCGAAACGTCGGGTTCAATGTAAAATATAAAATAACATCAAATAAACCGCGATAGAATCCGTTAAAAATAGTTTTATTTTAATGTGTAACATTCGCGTAAACTTCCGACAATATCAGATACTTAGGTTTCTTATAATCATTTTTTTCTAAACTGAATAGTTTGCGCGAGAGACACTCCCAAAGTGGTAAAATGTGTCCCCCCCCCCCCTTGTAACTTCTAAAATAAGAGAGTGATAAAACTAAAAAAAAGTATATGATGTACATTACCATGTAAACTCTCACCGATAATTGGTTTGAACCAGATCTAGTGAGTAGTTTTTTTTTAATACGTCTTAAATCGTAAACTGCAATTTACCTTTCATTTAAACAACTCAAATATATAAATTTTACTTGCTGCTACGGAACCCTTTATGGGCGAGTCCGACTGGGCGAGCACTTGGCCGGTTTTTACTTGCTGTTGCCGACAACTTCGTCCGTGTTAAATTCAAGTTAACAGAGAACCAAGGTTATCGACATAGCTCAAAGAATTAGCAAGCTGGAGTGGCAGTGGGCCGGCCATATCTCGTGAAGAACCGACAACCGCTGGGGTAAACGTATTCTTGAGTGGAGACCGCGACTCGTTAAACGTAGTGCGTAACGTAACGCCCTCCGGCCAGGTGGGATGACGATTTGCGGCAAGCTGAAGACAGGGCGCTATATATGGCGCTCATTAGGGGAGATCTATGTCCAGCAGTGGACTAGCATAGTTTGATGATGATGATGATGAAGCCTTTTTCGTGTGATTTACTTATCAACGCAGAGCTAAACTACCATTGTTAGAACTTTGAAATTAGGATAGGCTTCTTCGATGGCCAGGCAAGCGCTAAGAAAGGATTTTGAGAAATTCAACCCTTGATGAGTGAAAACCCCCGAAATAAACATTATCTGACTCTTATACGCGGGATAGCCGCTTACAAACTTTGGTACTCCTTTGCAACCACAAATCTGATTTCAACCAAATTTGGCATGGTGTTAACGACAATCTAGGGGCATGTTTTGAGACCATAAAATTAAAAATCAGACATACCATGAAGGAATTATCACAGAAAAACAAATTTACCATTGAAACTAACGGAAAATTTGAATTTTTCAGATTTTGAAATAAAATGCTCACTCAGCTCAATTTTCTTCCGATCGGCTAACTGCATCGTATCCCTAGTTTTAAATTAGTTTTATCGTTGACTGTACCGTAGCTACTATCGCGTTTCATGGCCCACAAACAAGGTGTTTTGTCCATAATTATATGATACTTCCCTTTTACATTAATTATTGGCACATTGTACTTTTGATAATATTATACGGTATTATGTTGACAGATATTTTTTATAACCTACGTGTAATGGCCGCACTAAGCGTAAAGTATTCTATTTAATGGCTGCTTATAGCAAACTTTACTAGGTTGTGATGTTGAACGTCCTATGCTCATTTGTGTTTTATTTTTTGCCTAGGTCCTATGTTCGGTCACTTTATTGCCCGTGGTCCACCTGGGTTGACTACGGGAAATTATTTCTTTCTATGGTTCACCTGGATGGCCCACAGGAAACTATATTTTCCCTTATTTTCCTATACGTGGTAAACGTATTGATCCCGGTTGATTCCTAAGTTTGCACTCCGGAACCCGGGGTGCACTCTCCTACTTCTTAATTCTGTGTACTTTGATTTTTACGGCAGCGACTGCCGGTCGTCTGACTCCAGAGAGAAAAAATTGGCGCCAGAGCCTGATTCGTCAATCTGTGGGGATACCGGGTTGAAGGTGAGGTAGGCTGGTATTCCGAAGATCTTGGTGGAGTCCCATACAACCAAAAGAACAATCTATATACCTACGATATCAAATCAAAAATCTTAATTCATTTAGCTCAAAATAGCTGTTATGCACGACAAAAAAAGGCGCACTATGGCTATACATAAGGTGTATTTTTAAATGTCATCATACCATATCATCATCATATTACAATTTTTGTTCCGTACAGCCTTAAACTGGTGGAACAAAAACTAAATGCGGAACAAACTATTAAGCAACAGGAATAAATTCACTCATCGTTAATTGTGACTAAAGTATGAGTCATTATGTGATATCAAGTTTGTGTTCACTCTACTGCCACACATAGCAATATCAAAAAGTTTACGTACCGTACTCACGTTTGTCAGGCGATTTTAACATTTACAGGAAGCCACAAATTATAAGCGGTAGCGGGGAAGACGCTGTTAACGATAGCGCAATTACGAACGAACGGCTGAAGTTCGTGATTTGGTAATAGAGTGCTGATAGCTCCCTGAACGTGTACTACATTTTATTTTACGTGTACTACATTATACTTATTTCAATTATAATTTTAAACAATTAGTATGCTTACTTTTCCTATAGATTTAGATTGGAAAAAGAGAACATCTAGGACGGGACTTTAACCCGCGACCAGTCCCTTACAGGGGAAATGCTCTGACCAACTGAACCAGATATTCGAAATTCTCCGATATATTATATATATATATATATTTATGTTTGTGATAAGTAACAGAATAGTTTTCTTGGTTACCTAACTTAATTATTTCTTTTCTTGCAAAAAATAAGTCATTTTGCAAAAATAAGGTCTACTCAAGCAGCGCACCTATATCTACCAATTGCGGACTATACGGAGTGTGGAGAATTTAAAGAAGTGTATTGGTTTTCATTGCAGCTTAGGCCACTTTCAAATTATTGCAATGAAAAATGAAACGCTTGTTTATCTATTCGTCATTTTATCTGGTTACAATGGTATACAGGTCTAAAGGGCCTTTGACTTTTTTTGTCTCCATCATATAATTTAAAAAAAGTTCGAGTGTTATAGTGGTAGAAATATTAACCACAAGATTAATATTTCTACCACTGTAACACTCGAACTTTTTTTAATGTCTTATTATTAAGAGTTCTATGATTGCAAGGATTACTCCCAGCTCTTTTAACTTGAAACTTTTCTTGCAAAAGCAACACATTTTTTCCTTAAAATGCAATCAATTAACAATACAGTTGTTAATTGCTCGTATTTCTTCACGTTGTTCTTCGATTGATAAGATCTTGAGTTCATTTTTTATAAAATTCTAAAAAAGAAATGGAATGTAAGGATCTGCAAGTCTAAAAGATCCGCTAAACTGTGATGGAATGTTGCAATAATTATAACCATCTTCCCCTAGGGCTTGCTGTGTGGAATAAGTAAAATAGTCAATAGTTAGATCCTAAGAGGCCCTAAGACCTTACTCTATAAATCTTATATGGCGAAATTGAGCCTAAGTAACCTATGTTTTAATGAATTGTAATTAAGTAGTTCAATGCCTCCAGTAAAATTCTAATACCTCTAAGAATGTAAACATCCAAATAAGCTATAATTACCAAATACCGGTTCGTATATTATATCTGTCTTTAACGGTCACAAAATATAAATTATGTTTCCTAAAAATTTACAGAATTTAATATCAACACAATCATAAATAATATAAGTGGTAAATATATCCATTTTAATTGAAAAGACTTTTATTTGACATTAAGTTAACATACAAACACCATAAATATTATTTTATGTCCTGTACCACACCAAGCTAAAAAAAACATATTTTTAAAAAAAGAATGATATTCTCCTTCCGATTCAAAACAAAACTCGTTCGGTGGGAACAGTTGAAATGACAAACTATTTTTTTTTGACAAACACTTTGTCTATATTATAATTTCGGTTAATCTGCATACGGTTCGAGTTGTGAATAATTTCTAATAGTTTGTATGAATAAATTATAAATGCGGACAATATCTTAAAGGCGTAGGGAAAGAGGAAGCTGTAATTAAAATATAGGAGACGATAGGGTTGACTCTTCGAATATAAATATGTATATATATATATATAAAAAATTAGTAAGCTAAAATTAATAAAAAAATATTTTACAGTGAAAGGCGAAGACCACCAACACAACACACTATTTGCCATAAAAATGGCCTTTAAATTTTGCCGTCCGTTCCCGAAAGATCTCTCTCTGGCTTAGAGTCTACGACGTATGAACGAGCGAGTATGAACCGGCCTGACCGGCCGCCATTAGTCACGAGAAATGATTCAAGGAAGCAAAATAAGCAAAAGCAAAATAAGCAAAAGCAAAATAAGCTAAAGCAAAATAAGCAAAAGCAAAAAAACAAAAGCAAAATAAGCAAAACCAAAATAAGCAAAAGAATAATAAAATGTATTTTAAAATATAACTTATAACTTAATAAAGGAAATAATGATAATAATGACATTTATTTTCATTGGTAAGTTCTATTTGCTATTAAAACACATATTTTTTAGTAATTACTTAAGATGTGAACGGGCGTTGCGCGAGACGC
Source organism: Cybosia mesomella (assembly GCA_946251805.1). NCBI lineage: Eukaryota > Metazoa > Arthropoda > Insecta > Lepidoptera > Erebidae > Cybosia > Cybosia mesomella. The sequence continues at coordinate 26,874,019 of OX276401.1, forward strand.
ACACGTCGTGTCATTTAAGACCTGAGAATGTTAGAGAAACTTTTTTATTTATGGGTAGATGATATTTGCGTTTTTTTTTGTAGGTATATAATTTATAATGAATTTGATTATTGTTCTTTAAGTATTTTGATGATATGAGTGAGATTTGTCCCTATTTTTTTACTTGTACAAATAAAAATAATATAATTTTTAATGTATCATTTAATAAACTTTTATTTAACTTTTTACTAGTGCGGGCTTGCAATTGTGCCTCGTCCCAACGACAATATCAAGATATCGTCGGACATTGTGTATCACTATTTAACTATTACATCCACATATCTATGTATAGAACATCTGCTTACACTTTATTATTTATACTGGACCCTATTCACCATAACTACTGTTTCTGCTTCTTCAGCTCCTAAATTTAAAATGAAGGTAATCTGATGTGTACGAAAACCACAAGACATTTTAAGAAAATAAAATAAATTTAAGCTAGTATCTACAGTAAAACATGATTTTTCGTTTTTAGTGAGTTATTTTCAGTTATTATTTTTAAGAATTGAAAATCACCAACCCTATATTTATAAACGGAACACTTCACTAGTTTACATCTCACTCGACCCTTTCTGATGATAATAAAAACCTGTTCCTTCCTGTAACAATCTTTTTTTTGTTTTAACCTACCTTTTTAACCCCGCGTGATTGTCAACGCTCACTATTGTTACTTCTCTACCTATAAACAATAATAAGTAAGGGGTTAAACTAAAAACAGATGTCGAAAATGTTACATTGTCTTAATAAAATAAAGGTGCAATATTCAAATTTAGTTTCATTGAAATTATTTTTTTTTCAGTTGTAACGTTTCGCTTGTGGGAATGGCTGACCCTCGACGTTAATTCTTTGTTTGAAATCTTTTGTTTTTTTTTAGGTGGCAGTTATTTTGTTTTATGGCGGGATTGGCTATGGTCTAAGCAGATGTAGGTTAGTTGTCTATTCATGTTAGTATATGGATGAGTCAGCGGATTCTAAAAAATAAAATTAATAAAACTGGATGTAAAATTATTTATTAGTAAGTAGCTAGCGTTTTAGTAGTACAAAAAAAAAATGTTTCTAATAGGTTCAGATCTCAGACTCAAAAAAATAACAATCCGTATTCTTTAAGTGTGAGGTTCTGATCTATCCTTCAACAGACAATTTATAATAATTAGTAATTAGTATAAGCTGATGAGTTCTTTACTTAATTTAGAACTACATGCATTGTACAAAACGATTTATGCATGAGTTGAGCTTCTTAATACAAATCACAACTCTGCAGCTTTTTAGAAGAATAATTTAAAAATTGAAACCACCGCTCACAAAATCATATTCATTAAAAAAATTACAGCCATGCACAACATTTTAACGATATCCCATACATTTTAAAATTTATAATGTATCACACATACATACATAAACCCACTGACTTCTAAGTATGTATACACCTACGAGTAGAAGTCTTTGTATGAACCCTAAAAACATTAAAGTTTTATTGGACAGTCATTTAAGTAACATAAAAAAAATATAAATGGTATAGTGCAATCTTACAATTCACCAAAAACTCGCGTTTACTACCCATATATTTCAATAATATACATAATGTACTAAGCCAGCCTGTGTATATATATATATATATAAATCTGTCTGTGTGCTAACAAATCTAATAACGGTAACAAGCTAGGGGGGAGTGCATTTGAATTGGGAAAAAATATCCATCACATTGGGGTATTCGGTACTGTCGAGGAGAAAATGCTTACGAATAATAATATGTAAGTATTATGTGTAAGTTGTTAGAATATAAATTATTTATTCAGAATATGACAGACAGGTACACCTCATTTTATATTTTAAAGCATGTCAGAACTCATAATTCCAATAATTACAAATTTCTAGGTAGGCTTTAAGTTGTGTGCTAGATTCCTTTGAATTCCTCGGAAGTATATCAAATACAAAACATAATTATGAAATAGTATAAAGTGTTATGCGAATTTACAACTAAATGCTACCAGAAAAAAATATATGCCTAGAGTAGTCAAACAATTAAACGCACATTAACCTTGCTTGGCGAAAAAACGGCAAAAATGTATTTAAATATGTGTAAGTAGGTACAATTAAAATATGATATATTGTGTTTATGTTACGGGCAATGTTTTTAATTATCTGTAGTTCATTATCTTAATTTACAGTCGATAGCCTAGTCTGGGAAACAGGGATCTCAAAAATTGACATAGTGCTCAATTTCTTTGTGTAATAATTAATGTGTTCTCCTTTGCATGCTTATTATGGTAATAAAATAATATTATAAAAAGAAAATATGATTGTTTAAAAAAACACAAGCGAGGTATCATATCCAGAACATACATTGATCTAATTGGTGCTGTATTGATAAAATGCCAAGCCTGAAACACTCGAAACCGGCGGGCTTGCTTGAAACGTACCTTTAATGATAGTAGAGAAAGCTCGTGAAGTATGTAAGGACAGAAGCGAACTGAAGGGATAAAGGCGTGATGTATGTGGTATACTTCGTGTGCTATCACAAATTTAACTCAACAACTTTTGACTCTGACTGTACCCCACCCTTACTAATAGAGAAAAGTTCATTTTCTTCAAAAACACGTTCTCTTTGAAATCTCATACACTTATATATCTTATAGGGGAGAACTTTTACTTTCATCAACTGATGATCGAATTTGAATATAAAATATCTATTTACAAAAAATTTTGAGGGTGGGTGGGTACATAACGCGGTGTGTTTGACTTGGGGGTGTATCTTATTATGGCATTCTTTTTGTTTGATTATGATTAAGGGGGAAAATTTTGCGAAGCATTAAAATCGTTTTAATTTTCGGTAATAATTATGTATATACTGTGCACTGATGGACTGAGTGAGGAACAGCGGGATATGATTGAAAATGTAGTATATATATTATATTGCAGCCATTTGGTTAAATCAGCTAGTTAATTGGCCACTTTGGCCGGCCATTAAGCGCCGGCATTCTATCAAATGCCATAGTTATTCGACAAGAATCACTCAACGTTAAATGACTTGGCGTATTAAGATTCAGCCCGTTGAAAATGGCTGACCAAGACTGAGCTAAGTGATTAGAATAGAGTGGAATAGAGGCGAGCGGAGCGGAATGGTGCGAACGCAATAGGTATATGTTGGCAGAGACATATAGACCAAGATAGTGAAAGGGATGCTTAGATGGTTCGGATACGTAGAGAGAATGGAGGAAAAACATTGGCAACACCAATTTATGTGGTTAAGGTGAATGGCCAACTCGATAAATGTCGAGCTAGGCGTACGTATGTTTATCAGATCGAAGACGTATTATGAAAATGTCAGGTCAAGGGGTACTCTTGACCTGACATTTAATGGCTGGAACCTTCTTTTCCAGGCAACTGGCTTCAAAGGCATATGCGAGCATCGTAGCAAGTGAAAATTTTTGTTTCTGCACACCTCAATGGGAAAGAGGCGTGACTATATGTATGTACATATTGTTAATAACATTGATACTAGCTGATGCGCGTTAGGTTATCATTTTTTGGTCATATCTCTGGTTCTACATAATCAATTGCAATCAAACATACGGCAGATTTTAAGTCTGACCAAGACCTTTCCAATAGTAAAACTGCATGAGAATCCGTTCAATAGTTTCTGCGTTCATCGCGAGCAAACAGACAAGAATTCCAAAAAAATATTTTTGTGTTCTGAATCGTTCATTTAATGTAGGCCCAGTATTTTTTTTTAATATCTTGTGTAATGACACTGTACAGACACAAGTAATTTACAATTTTCTAATAGAATAGATGTATTGCAACTTAAAAAGAAGGTTTGATGTAGGGTGTATGTGTATTATAGTGCCCCACTAAGATCTTGGAGGCCCAAGCCAACCTCCACGAGTCAGTACACCTTGACGGACCAGGCTATTGCGCAAGTTTTCCTCTCGGCGTTGGGGCTCATAAGCCAAATCAAAAGGAGAAGAAGAATTAAGCGGACCTCTGGCTCCGAATTGAGAGCCTCGGACGCAACCTGGAACAACGTTAAGACTATGATGATGATGATAACAGTTGAATTTCTAGTCAAATGAGTTGAGTTTCAACACCCATGGGCTTTGGTCAATCTAAGATGGTGTTAAGTCATATTAAGTGTTATCTTAAAGTATCCGATTATTAGGGAAGCGTACGCTATCAATATTGAACCGGCGCGAGACCACTTCTCAGAAATATAGAAATGGTCCAATTTAAGAGCTGGTTGTATTGAACCGGCGCTTAAATTAGACCACTTCTGAAAAATACAGAAGTGGTTCAATTTAAGTGCAGGTTCAATATTGGTTACTTTACCCTTTATCTATACTAATATTATAAAGAGAGAGGCCGTCTTTTGTGAGTTGTGTGTAAATTAAGATGGTTTTAGTTGAAAAAAAAATTTATAACAGTTTAACAACTATCTTTTTTAATAATTTTAATATATATATATAAACTATCTGCACAATAACACCAACCTATTTCAATCACATTACATCAAAACAGCAGCACGATTAAAGTAAAATATCGATTTTTTTAAACACACCACCATATTTGCTAGGGTCAGAATCGCGGGGGTGAAACCTTGGGGAGGCACAACCCCAACACGTCCAATAGTTTATATAAAATTTATGTGCCATGCCATTTTGTTCCATCAGCGTTCGTTGCTTGGTAGATAAATCACGTTATAGAATTTCTAACAGACTAATAAAGGAGGTTTTTAAATTGTTGGTATACGATATTGTCGGCAGTTTACGCGAATATTACTTACGCATTGAAAATGAAACTTTTTAACGGATTTTATCACTATGTACCTATTTGGTTTTATTTTATAATCTACACTGATTTCGACATTTCAATTGCTCTTCAGCAGCAGGGAGGTCTTTCCGCGACCAAATTGCGATAGAAGCCGCTAAAAATTGTTTTATTTCATTTCGTCGAAATGTTGTAATCAAAATTCAATAATTGTTTTTCATTTCTCTTTTTCTGAACCCATTACGAGAAGAGAAGACAGTATATAGACAATACTTGTTGTTAAAAAGGTGAAACCTTCGTGTTAAAAAATAGTTTTATTTATTTCAACAAGTTTTAAATTACCTACTTCCTTAGCAGCAATTTGGGACTATTTAAAAAAACTTGAACAATTAATGATACGAGATACGCTTGGGAAAAAAGGAAAAGCGAAATTCGTAAAGAAAGAAAACCCATTAAAAACAATCACCTACAATAATTCTTGGAGTACGGCTCCAAATCTCTTGTCTTGAGCAGACACTTCATAAATATTAGGAGATAAGGGAGTACATATTTTTAAAAATCCAATCATTTGAATATAGAATGATTCTATTTCCAGAGAACAGGAACTCAAGCGTCTTATTACAAAAAACGGAATAAAGTCTAGTTTAAACCCGAACTATAAAGTCTAGGTTTAGTATCATTGCCATGGTTTTTACAAGCCTTATTACAAGCCTTATTACAAAAGCTAAATAAACCGTAAACTACTTAGTACCAATGATTTGAACATGGCTTAAATAACAACCACAGATTATTACAAATATTGTTCGTTCAATATGTCATCATTCGATCGCAACGTTCCATAACCTTTGAAAGCAAAAGTTTTCTTAAATAATTGATGATTAATTTTTACTAAAAATGGTGAAATTTTTTCGTTGATTTTTTAATTTCGTTGATTATAATTATTCTTCATTTATCCAATCGATAATCCATCTTTTTCTTTCTTAAAACATTCTGTCACCATTTGAAAGGTATATTATTTCTAATGGACATAAGCTATATGTATATTAGGTGTATAATACGATGGCTTGAGTTAAAAAAAAAACCAAAGCGCACTTTAATTTATACCCACACCTTTATATTCCTTAAGGGGTAGGTAGGCTGCGTTGGTCATTGCACTACCGATGTGAACCTACACAGTACCTTTTAGTATATAATTTGTTAAGTTTTTGTATATATTGGCTAAAATATAATGATATTGGTTGGAGGTATCTGGGGGCTTTCAACGAAAACGCTGCCTAAACCCTTTGAGAGATAACAAAACGATGTACGGTGGAATTGTGTATCTTAAATAGGTCTACAGAAAAGTCCCTGTAGACCCGAGATGGCGTGCGGTTTTAGTCGGTTCAAGCCCGACATAACCGCCCCCGCTGGCACGCGGGGGGGTATCCGAAGGGATTTCCGCACGATAAAAAAAAAAAAAAAGGTATGTTTCACTCTTAAAAGGATAACATTCTATATCTATTTTAATACTACAGGCTCCAACGGATGAACGAATCCGGTTGAAATTTGGTACAAGGATAGATGTCTGAAATAACACATAGGCTACAGGAAGCGGGAAAACGGTAACAGAATTTTACGCGGGTGAAGCCGCGGGCTAAATCTAGGTTTAGTATACATAGAAGTTATTGCTGCTAATTATATCAACTGTCTAATTAGTATTCAAAAGTAATAACTAATAAAGGAGTCGACCCTACGATCGAGAGGTCCCGGGTTCGAATCCTGGCCATTACACTACTGACGTGACCCCGCTCCTAATACAAGCAATTAAGCTTAGCTGGAGGGGTTACGGGGAATTTTAGTAATTTCTTTTACTAACATTCTTTAAAAAAATATAATGTTTTTAAATGTGTTTAACACGCGTATAATAATTTATTTACCATTAAATAGTGATGTGATGATATCAATAAATTATTGGTTATCATGGCAAGAAAGAGCGGTTTTACAGCCGAAAGCGATATTATCGTATAACCTTTTGATGGATCAAGTAGTAAAATAAATTAAATACTTACTCGTTACTATCAATATAAAATCATTCATTATCCAGTATTATTTATACCGTTAACGTCGGTCACACTATAGGCTGGATTACGCCGGTGAATATCCGTTTAAAGTTTTCTTCGATTTAAGAATACGTAAGTCGGTGAAATCGGACGTGGAATAGAAGGTACCCACAACTATCCTCAGTGTATAAAGATCGTATTTATTGAAGTATCGGTGGTTTGGTGGCTAAGGAGTCGGGGTATTACAATCAAGAGGACCCGGGTTCGAATCCTGGCCATTACACTACTTCACGCCTGTATCCCCGAAGGAGTAGGCAGAGGTGTAAAACACACCCACGATTCGCCAGTTATGTTTAGGTCCCAATGTTATAGGGGGCGAGCCTATTGCCATCTACCCGGCACATTACTAAGCGAGCGATAATTAACATTTTTTACATACATATAACTACGAAACGTCAGAGGTGTGTGCCCGGGGCGACTGGGGATCGAACTCGAGACCTTGGCTCGGCAGTCCGTTACGTACGCCGCTGGGCTATCGCCGCTTTCTAGTAGTACTAGTATTCTTTAAAAGAAGTTTATAGGTATACACACATATTCAATCATAAATACATTAGTGGAGGAAGGTAGGTTCTGCTTATTTCTTCAAGAAACCTCTTACAGTTTCTAAACCGGCGAGAGGAGAGTTTGAAAACAAAAACATCCTCAGTCGATAGGTATATAAAGGAGCTTGACATAATATAAGCTTTATAATTTGGCGAATAGGATATCGAGTATTATTTGCATTTATTATTGGAGCTTCGAGGAAAAAAGAAATAATTAAAGAGCAGGTCGCGTGCCAAAGACTCCCCGATTGAAAGGTACAGTCAGCAAATAAATATTTAACTGATTTTTATTAATATTTTAGTTCATTGCAATATATAGAATGTACTTGACTCTGCACTACTTTCTGGGGATCAGCATGGTGAAATACAAGGTTTAGTGAATAATTAGTGCCGTGTTTCCAAATTTATCTCGTACAACGACACAAACTCACAAAATTCCCACATCTCTTTTTGTGAGATATTTCATTCGGTTATATTGAATCTAAATTTAGCGAAAAATAGTTCTATCGGCCCTATATTCCTTAATTCATATTTTTAGGAGATTATAAAATAGTACATATTCTTATTTTATGATTTTAGATATGTCATCTAGCTAATATAAAAGCTATATTTAACAAATTTAAATTACCATGATCATTAAAATATTTTATATCAAGATTCTTGATGGCTTACATTTACATAAGTATTTTTTTATTTACCTAAGTATTTCTTGAAATATTAATACGCTAAAGAACAAATGACCGATTGTACCGATAATATCTAAAGTTAAGATATAAAAAACACTAAGATACCTTCTATGGAATAAAATATCTTCAGAATATAATAATTATATAATAAAATAAAATTAAAATTAAATATAAAAAAATAAATTAAAATTATATAATAAAAAGTTTTAATATTTTTAGTTCCTTATATTTTTGTTGACCGTACAATATTTAAGACGAAAATTATTTGCGTAAACACCCACTCCTGAGCCCCCAAAATGAGCATTTCTTTTTCGTAATTTGCTATTGCAATTATGGAAATCAAATAGGGGGCACCACTTGCCGTCTTAACATTTTTAATTTTGAAAATAGGGGCCTTCATATAGGTACACAGCGGGACGTACATAAGAAATAAATGTAAGTTGTTGGAAAGAATCTCAATATTATGGCATGTCTGTCTTTCTGTCAATATATTGTTAATTTTTGACAACTCTGGATATCACTGTTAGATCAGTTTGGTAAAGCAATCTCCTGGCGTGATACTACACTGTGTTTAAAACCCAAGCGATGATATTTTATTGTAAGCTTAGAAGAAAAGGTTGCCATATTAAATGCTTAAAAATCGTTCGTATATTACTTAGACTTAGCTCAGTTAATAACTAAACAATATTAGAACCACAAATAATTTAAGGTTTATTTTCACACTTGAAAACAACAATATCATTGAGTAAACCGTGAAAACGCAGTATATAGCTCAAGTTATTGCAGTCATAATTTTGTATAACACATAACACATATTTGAATCTAGATAATCACGTTACCGTTGTTTAAGTTATCAATCAATTAGCCATAGGCCTCTCCCATTGTACGCCATAGCACCCGATCCTCCGCCTTGCGCATCCAGTCTATCCCAGCTACCTTTTTCAGGTCGTCCGTCCATCTTGCTGGGGGACGTCCTACCTTCCAGTTACCGATTCGTGGTCTCCACTCTAGAACTCGTTTGCTCCATAGGCCTTCGGTCCTTCGGCAGCTGTGGCCAGCCCAATGGGCTCAATTCAATAGCGAAAACTCTTCTATATTTAACCCGCTGTTTCTATAGAACAGTCGATAATATTAATTTGTAACTGACTAAAACACTCAAATCTTATAAAAGTAGGTACATAAGAGATCAAAAAATATTCACCTCAACAATTTCAATTCCTCAGATATCTTATTTAAGGGGAGAGACTTATTTTTCACCCCTAAGTATACAGCCCCTCGTGCTCGCGCACTCTTTCCGAACTTCAAAGGGGGTTTTAACCCCCCTTGTTAACAAACTTCCACCTATCTGCATTTTTATTTAAGTTTCGACAAAAATTTTCACCCCTTAATTCAATTTTTTTTCTCTCTTTCCCACTTTATAGAAATTAATTAAGGAACACGTAGTCCCGATAAGTCTTGTCGTTTTTTACGAATAAGTGGTTTTCATACGTCAATGTCGTTTTTTCTATAATTTATTTAAATAGGAGATATATGTAGGGTTTCTAACATTCAGTTTGAAAATAGGAGGTATGATTTATTATGTATTATAGCTGTGCCCGTGACTTCGACCGCGTGAAGTTCAATTTCGGTATTTTAATTTTATGCGCGGACCCCTCATACTTTTTCAACAATAAAAGTAACCTAAGTTACGCTATAACATCAGCTATCAGTAGCAAAAATTTCGTCAAAATTGACCTTGCCACAGACACAGAGACAGACAGAAAAAAGTATTTTTCTTTTTTTAATATGCATCATTAAAAAGCTGTTATTTTAACATTACAAACATGCACTTCAACATTAAATATAGATAAGAAGAGTATTTACATTGCACTTAGTACTAACTGATAATGTAACAATAATTTTATTCCTTGTATATTGATCAATATTAACTCTGTTAAGCCTCCCCATTTTATTTGTATTAAGCAACACTATGCTCACAATAATTCAATTGTTGATTTGCGTAAGGACCTCAAAATGTATTGATATATTATTGTGTTTAGCTCGTGCCAAAGTAATAAAGATTTCAATAGATTTTGGATCGACACCTCTATTGACAAAATTGATCCTTCAAGAGATCCACAGGTAAAAAATGCACCCTACTTAACAAAAAGATTGCACATTTTTTTCTTATTAAAAAAACTCTTAGGCGGTTTTGTCATTCTAATTTTTTTTGTCACTAAAATTGATCCGACGTGTGAACCGAATTCTAATTATGGAACACTGCATCATTTTTTTTCAAGTTTTTTTAGTGTTTGCCACTTAACTCGCTTACGGTAGATGTAGTTTGAATTAATGTTATCTTTTTTTAACCTATTAGATGTTCTCTTTTTGAAAAACGTGTGAGTTTCGTCGGGGTCCATTTTTTGCTAGACATTCAAACTTTTTTCACTTTGGCTGTCGAAAATGAAATAAAGTTTGATTTTTACGTAAGATATTATTTGTTTAGTGATCTAGTAATACGTATTGTAAGATAATTTTATTTCTGAACCTTCATGTTATTATTCCAATCGAAAACAAATATTTTTATGGGTGGTGATGGATTAAACTGGTATACATAGGTAGGTATGCCGCGGTAGCCTAGTGGTATGGGTAATGGACTGCTGAGACGAGGTCTCGGGTTCGATCCCAGGTCTTTCCATGGCACACACCAATGACTTTTCGATGCTTTTCGAAGTTATGTGTGTATTTATCGCAGGCTTATAAGTGCCCGGTTAATGGCAATAAGCTCGCCACCTATTACATTGGGACCTAAACATAAACTGGCGAAATGTGGGTGCTAGCACCTCTGCCTACCCCTTCGGGGATATAGGCGTGAGTTTATGTTATGTTATGTTACATAGGTAGGTAAAAAACACTATAGTGGGAGTATGCCTATATTGTGTCTATTAATTTTTCTCTATAACCTATAATGGTAGGAAATTCAGTAGACTGATCTTAAAATACATCATCACCGAACGTCGTTACAGATCTCGAAAAAATAATTTTCCAAATAGATTCTATCTGAAAAATAAATTAAATATATTCTTGTCTCTTTTCATGCGTCTATTTCTTTAATTCTCAGATGTACAGTTGAGGCCCATTTAGCGTACTTACACACCGCTATGAAACAGGTCGCAGCTAGCGGCACGTAACCAGTTATACACACTTGAACTTTGTTCGTAGGATATCGTTGGTAGGGGTCCGTTTCTGAAGCATCAGGAACTTTTTTTTGGTACAAATGTCTCCGGTATGTTAAATGGCCAAAATGGGCGTAAACTATCAAATACTCGCTGGTGTCCGCAGCTCCATCGATCGAAATAGTCATAAATGTTTCTGAAATAGAAAATATGAACTGTGTATGATGTTGATTCATGGCACTTGGTGAACCCTGCTACACATATTGAAATAATTAATCACTTGTACTTTTCCACTATATTTATTCAATTTAAACCTGACCGGTTGCGCTCTTTTTCTCCGCATCTAAGCATACTGCGCAATTTTTTTAAATTTTTCTTTCCGTATGTTACTTCTACAAAGTATTTGAAACTTTTTTGCTAACTTTGTAGTTTAGAAACTTTATAACCTCTTAAATTTAAATATCATAATGTATGAACGTACTATATTACGCTTACCGTCTAGAAAAAAATGCATACTTCTAACTTCCAACAAAAAAAAAAGAATCTATAAGACGTTTAAATACATGCAAATCCTGACTTTTTTTAACTATCAAAGACCTACCATTGAACATTTTTTCTTAATTTGGACTACGGAACCGTTTGTAAAGTCGGAGTGGCGTTTACCGTGTTTTTTTTTTCAACTGTACAGAGTTTGCGGCGGACTAGTGCATTCACAAGGTAATGTTTTCTTTAAGATCAATGGTGCCAATAGCCCCAAGGATTTTATTGAAAACCAGTTTTTCTTACATAACATTTGTACTTAGATTTAATCTGGAATAGGTACGTTTTACGGTTGTTTAGAATCCTTATAAAAGGTTTTCAAATAACATCAACTTTTTTCTATACGACAACAATTTACAGTTTTATGTTTTGTAATTTAGGTACTCAGGTAATAACCGTGTTCTATAAAGACTTACACTCAGGCATTCCTACGTGCAAACATCTCTTTCAAAAACTGTGCAAATACAGTTTAGGTAATGTACTCTCACTAAAAATCAGTCTTAACTAATAGGATAGCAGGTAATTCCTTGATCAAGCAGGCATATTAGTGGTGCGAAAACATGTATGAAACTCGTTTTTTTTGTGCTTTTAGTCCATTCGATAGTTGTTCGAAATTAGAATTCACCTATTGAACACGGTAAAGTAGTTAACGGCTATTGATATAATTAAAAAAAAACTGAAATTAACATGCTTCGCTTTTCAAAATTATTGTCATGGTCCCAGGCTAGTATAATAGCCATAAATCATAATATAGCGGGACTAAGGCTAATGAGAGCACCGCGGGCCAAACTACACCCCGGCACGAAACTTCGACAAAACTTCTAACGCTAAATTAATTAAATTGTTTTATTTTGTTTTCATTAAAATTTGTGTATTATTTCTTTCGAGTTTCCGTAGTTGTTGATTTGATAACATAAAAAAATGACGTGAATAAACATATTTGTAATTTGAATTTACTAGATGCAGGACCGGATCGAATATAAGGAATTGGTACCTTTGATGTTATCACATATCGTGCACGTTTTATTTTACCCGATTTTTTTTTTGTTTCAAATACATATTTTGTCGATACCAAGTCATCTCACCAAATTCAGAGACCTAATTTTGTGACACCTATATATTACGGCCAGGACTGTCTTGGCCCCCGAGGGGGCCATCTCGAAACCGGAGATGGCCCAGGGTCAGTCGGGGTGCGAGGGATATGCTCTATGGGCAACCTTACACCCCGGCGTCTGTAGACCCGAGACGGCGTGCGGTTTTAGTCGGTTCAAGCCCGACATAACCGCCCCCGCTGGCACGCGGGGGGGTATCCGAAGGGATTTCCGCACGATAAAAAAAAAAAAAAAAGGACTGTCTTGGCTTATTTTTTGGATTTTATAGAGTACCAGTGTGGTATAAAAATAATTTTATATGAGCAGAACTTAGTTCACATCTGGCTCATATCAATAGAATATATCTATCTGTAACTTCCTTTTAATGCTAAAATGCCGGGTTGTTTGTAATAAGCCTAGCTTGCCTTCTATTACGCGGGATCAAACGAATTATAGCCGGCGTAATTTGGATGTTTTCAGGAATATTATAGGCGTATGAATATGCTATAAATATTTTTCTATAAATAATTATTGTGACTTATGACTACGTATCTATTAACCTATTCATACCAAGAAACAAATAGACTTAATTCAATTAATTTTTTTTAAGCATTTTGTATGCTTACTTTTTCTAAAGATTTAGATCGGAAAAAGAGAACCAGAATCGGAGAATTTCTAATATCTGGGACGTGTCTAGATAGCTCAGTTGGTCAGAGCATTCCCCCTGTAACGGACTGGTCGCGGAGTCAAGTCACGTTCTAGATGTTCTCTTTTTCCGACCTAAACCTTTAGAAAAGATAGACAAATTTTATACCAAACTTATCAAATATTTTTCATTTCAAACAACTTGCCTTGAACATTAATTTTTACATTGAACTTTTTAAGGATATGATAATATGATATGATAATTTTTTTACCTAAAATAAGTTATGAATGTGTATAAAATTGTAAAAACGTAAACTATGAACATGAATAAAACGTGTTGAATACAAGCCTCGTAGCGATTTCAAAGTTGACTCCAGGTCAACAAGAGTTTATACTGTGTGCTAACTGAGTTTGATTGGTATTTCGCCATTTCCTGGTGCGACTTCCATCTGATCTCCCAACCCTGAGAGGAAAACCTGCACCAGACCTGCTCATCTGTTGTGTAGCAGGTGCCTTGCAGGTCAGGTTGATTTAGGCTTCAAGGACTTTGGTAGGGCCCCGCACACTCGTATTATCTACTTAAGGGAGAGTATATATTGAATGCAGCTCTTAAATTGGACCACTTCTGTATTTCTTACAAGTGGTCCAATTTAAGCGGCGGCGGTCCAATATTGGTTACTCTCCCCTACATACTTAGTGATTTTGTGCGATAATGATTTTGACTGATACAAATTTTGTCTAAAATAAGTTAGACGCTCTATAAGACTGTAAACTATATCTATAAACATATGAATAAAACGTGTTGAATACAAGTTAATAATACTAGTAAAAGTGCGGTGCTTGGTTGGCGTAAAATAGAGTAAAGCGCATCAATCATTATCTAATACATCACAAGTGGAACTATTATGAGTCATTCGCAGCTATTACTACAAATAATAACTCCGCCATTTAAACGTTGTAGTAACGCCAGCTTTCTAGCATAAAATTACAATTATTATTGTATAAAATTACAATGTGTGGGAGGAGTTTATGGAGTAATAATTTCTTATTGGCTTATGGAACGGAGGCGGTGCGATTTATTCACAAGATAACAAAAAAAATTAACACTAGCAAGGTTTAGTTTTGAATTTCGAACGAAGTCAATCTATCGCTGATTAATGTAATACTCATAAATTGTAATTATTTTAGTGGCGTTGACCTTTCGAAATTTAAACTTATTTTATTTTAAGGATTTAGATCGGAAAAAGAGAACATCTAGGACGGGACTTGAACCCGCGACCAGTCCCTTACAGGGGGAATGCTCTGACCAACTGAGCCACCTAGACACGTCCCAGATATTCGAAATTCTCCGATACATTAATACGTCTTAAGGCGACGTTGGAGCCATCTACCGTAATTCTTGCGAACTACGGAAACAATGAATAACTTTACAGTCATTTTCCATTGTCAGTCCCGTCCTAGATGTTCTCTTTTTCCGATCTAAATCTTTAGAAAAAAAGTAAGCATACAAAATGCTTAAAAATTTAATTGAATTATTTTATTTTAGTTTATACGATAGTGAAGTTCTTAGGTCAACAATCTGAACTATAGAGGTACTCCTCTATAGTCATTGGTTTTTTAATTTTGTGGTAAAATAACAACCAGACCAAACCACGCCGACAGAGCTCGTTAAAAAATAACTCTATCACCTCTTATCGGTTAAACTACTTCGCTCGTAAACCTTTCATAAAATACTTAAAAATTTATTTATATTAACTTTGTACCTATTCTGGGAAATATGAAACTACTTATACATCAAATATGTATTAAAAAGTAAAGGTTTGCACGTTATGTGATAATAGTTCAAGTGTTAAGCAACTTTTGTCGTTGACTCTACATGGTAGTACACCATCTAGAGTCAACGACGTGAACTGTACTACTTGCTAGAAATACTTTATTAATTTATTAATTTTTAAAAATTCAATCATTTAATTTTCTATACAATACGATCTTGAAAAGAATCAATTCCAAAGTAAGTCAAATCGAATCTTCTAAATCTTATAATCGCCATCGGTATTCACTTAACACATTCCAAGTTAACAAACATCTTAGCTCTAAAACTTTCCATCAAATCCCAAACAAAAATTGTAGAATGTTAAACTTGCCCTTTGAAGATTACAAAAATAATTATGCATCAATTATTTATTCATTTATTTCAATGTAAAGATCGTTTGTAAATTTCTTCAAATTCTGAGGACGACTGTTTTAATAAAAATAACCCACTAAAATCGATTTACGAACATGTGATCCAATCTGCTAAAATCGTTTCAAAGGCATATTTAAAGATTACGATGTCCCTATCCATACGAAACCCTCTATAGTTAAAATCTTTGTACATACACATTTATATATGCGTTTTATTGATGCTACATAAGCTTTAGCAGATCACATAAACGCCACATCCCCCAAAAATCGATACCTATTATATACCAATAGAAACGAAAAATCAAACCCCAGGGGTGACTGATGAGTGAAAAAAACCGCGAGGGTGGTAACAACCCCTGAGTTATTTATTTTTTTGACTTTTTTTTTCGAGGGTAAGTAGGCACATGATTGCGAGGTTATTTATGGTTGTACCCTCATTTTATATGTGATGGCAATTATACATAGACGCGTGGTTTAAGTTTAGTGAATTTATGAGTGTGAGATTGGTTTGATTTTCGGGTTGAACAATGTGTTACTGCACATTCTGTTGAGTAACTCTTAGTAGTAGAACGGAGTTTATGTCACTGATAATGTGGTTAAATATGGGTTTTATGGGTTTAATAATATATTCCTTATCTGCCTCTGACTAGTCGTAGATACCTTTTTTTTTCGTGCGGATATCCCCTCGGATACCTCCCCGTCGGCCAGCGGGGGCGGTTATGTCGGGCTTGTACCAACTAAAACAGCACCGTCTCGGGTCTTCAGAACCTACAGTAAACTTAAAAAATTTCCCCTGTTGTAGCGGCAAGATTATGGCTACTGAGGTTGAAATCTCGGATTTGAATCCAGACTCAGGAAAGAAAGGGATTTGTCTGTAAGGAAATATGCAGCAGAAGCTTGCGAGTCACAAAAGCCATCGAGCGTCTATCGTGATGGCAATAGTTTGATCTCATTATTACGTTGCATGAAAAATACATGGGGTGAAATTTAAATCTGCTTAACGCAGATATTTTTTGTATGATTTTGTCACCTAATAAACGACAGAGCAATGTTTATGAATGACATCGATGAGCAGTTTGTCCTCATTTTAAATTTCTTCATCTTGCACCTGTACAGGTGGTTACCCTCTAAGCTTAGCAGAATTCATTACCCACGGTAACCGCCTACCATCAAGTATGCTAAGTTTATTTGTTACCTTAGCACTATAAAAAATACATTATACGGTCACGTACAGTCAAAACGAATTATAATTCCGAATCAGAATAAAACAAATCAAAAACTCAAACTCAAGAAACAATATCTACATACGAAATAAAAAACAATTTGCCAACTATTGCCATCGCAAAAATCGACATGGCGAGGGGATTGCAAGATGGCGTCGGCCTCTTAACACCCTATTTTTGTATTCTTGCCACCCCCGCACCCGCGCGTATTTATGCATCTCACCCCATCAAGCAACCCTTAGCAAAAGTGCAACGAATGGTGCTTCGCGATAACCTGAATATATCGTACTAATTGGGTTGTATTTATTTAAAACTAGCTGTTGCCTACAGCTCCACCCGCGTGAAACTCTGATCCCGTTTTTGGCCAATTCAAGACCATCATTTATCTCTGTGCCAAATTTTAACCAGATCTGTTCAGCCGTGTTTGCGTGAAAGAGGAACAATCATCCATCTATACACACATCCATACGAATTGTCGAGTTTATAATATGAGTGTGAAAATCACATCATATTGTTTACTGCTAAAATAGACACGCGTTACCTCGAAAATGTAGACTTGCGAGGGCTTACCCGGGTTACCCGGCAATAGACACTTGGGGAGGACACCATATGGTTTTAGTCGGTCCGATTCCGACACGCCTACCCCATCGTCGACATCGATGGGGTGTAGCCCGAGGGGGTTTCCACGCGTAAAAAAAAAGAAAAGAAAAGATGATTCTACCAAGATCTTCGGAGCCCAAGCTAAGCCCACCTCCTAATTAACGGACGACGCTATGACCCAGGCTTTCGTCTTAGGGTTGGGGGGCTCAGGCGACAGTCGCTCCCGTGAAAGTCGAGATAAACCAAATCAATTAAAGGAGGAGTAGAAGCAGACCCCGGACTCCAAAGTGCAAGTTTGGATATAACCGATATAAACGCTGAGATGAAGAAGAAATAGTTTAGTACATATGTTAAGAATTTCAAATGCTCCCGACATAGCTAAGAACACTCCTGATTAATTCACTTTCCAAACACAAAAATAAAATCGGTTCATCCGTTCGGGAGCTACGATGACAGACAGACACACACACAGATACATCAAACCTATAACACCCCGTCGTTTTTGCGTCGGGAGTTACAAAGCATATATTATGTAAAAACTAATATATTTTAATATAATATATATATCTATACAAAATATACTTTATAGTTATGCGATTTAAATGTTACCTAGATTCTTGTAACTGATATATAAATTCCTATTCCTAAGCACCAATTTTTTTTCCGAGGAGTAAAAAAACTTCACAATTTAAGCGACTCCAGATTGGAACAGATTTCGAATCTATAGGGACTAGCGATCTAATGTATCAAGGAATGAAGCTATCTTTTACGACTTGTTGGCACAAAATGAGTCAAGTTTTCTCGGCACATTATAGTAATGTAAATACAACTTTGAGGTGAGTGCACCTTTAGCAACTATGAATATCATTTATGAAACTTATCAGTCCAATAAAATTGCAAAAATATTTAGTTCTAAAAATAATTGGTATCTATAGGCACAGTTATTGCTGATGATAAATTTAAAATAAGTATCTATGTAATTGGAATGTCTCTTTTAAGTATTTAGCGAAGTATTCCAGTAATTTTAATTGGAACATTTCTGCACTCCTCAGTATTAAAGTTCTTGAAGTCTTTCTTAAGAATACTGGCGTTCATTAAGTTGCCTTGAAACGTATTGAGTACTTACCTAGTACTTTTTTTCGTGCGGGAATCCCCTTGGATACCCCCCTCCGGCCAGCGGGGGAGGTTATGTCGGGCTTGAACCGACTAAAACCGCACGCCGTCTCGGGTCTTCAGACGCCGGGGTATAAGGTTGCCCATAAGGCATTTCCCTCGCACCCCGATTGAGTACTTACTACCTACATACAAAAGAGGATTTCGGTACAAATATGAGTTTGATGATATAGGTAATAATTAAAGGACTTAGATAGGTTTCTTAAGCCCTATTTGTACTGCACGACATAACCGCCCCCGCTGGCCGGCGGGGGGGTATCCGAAGGGATTTCCGCACGTAAAAAAAAAGTCCTATTTGTACAAATATCAACAAAGACAGCCGGTATAAATTTACAGCTATTATATGGATAAGTGTGATTTAATGAACTTAATAAATTCTATAGTCAAATTCAATTTTTTTTTTAAGAATATTAGTAACCGAAATTACTAATATTCCCCCTAACCCCTCCAGCTAAGCTTAACTGCTCGTGTTAGGAGTGGGTTCACGTCGGTAGTGTAATGGCCAGGATTTCAACCCGGAACCTCTTGATCGTAGGGTCGACTCCTTAATCACTAAGCTACCGCCGCACAATGAATGGACCATTGAAACGGGACTTACAAAACGTTAAAAATAAAAATTAAAAAAGACTAATGTTTAGCAAACGAATGCTGCTGAAATCAGCCCCGTCCTGTGAAGACTCCGGCAAGAAACTCAGCGGATTTTTTTTGTTCTATTTACAACTCACGCATGTATCCCCAATGGGGTAAACCGAAGTAAATTTAAATCCACATTGCGTCTACCGGGCACATTTTTCAGAATACTAGAATAATTTTCACAACTCGGGAATCGTACCCAAGATCTAACGATCACACGCGAACACAAGAGCTTTTTACTACAAGACCAGTAAAATAATAACTAGGTTCTATGTAGGTAAATACTTATATTTACTTAGTTTCACTTATTTGCTTTAAGACCATGAAGAACATGAATACCGGCTAATATTTAATGTTTATTCCAAACAATGTAGTGCTATTTGAACTTAGGTATCCTCAAAAGTAAAAAAAAAATGTGAAAAAAATAAAATAAATATTTATCCGCATACAAGAGCCCATATTACAAGCTATTTGGTTTGTTCTTATAATAATGGATTTAAAATTGTTGTTCTTTGATGAATATATTTGTTATTCGTTATAATGTACCTTCCAAGTTATGTGAGAAATTTTATCTAGACTCAAATCGAAAAATTAGAATTACGAATTCAAAGACGATTCTATACATACACACTTTATAAACGCATATACATAAAATTAAAAATAAAACTTATTATAGTACCGCCAACTGTATCATAAAACTCATTATAGTACCTCTATATTTTTTTATTCATTAAACTAGTCTAAGGTTTTAGGCTGAATATGAAAAAAAGGCGCAAGCATGCGCAGTTCGAACTGTGAAAAAAATGGCGTCCTTGTAACCTACCTACTTTGTATAATTTCAAATTTTCCTATGAGTGAAGATAAAGTAGTGTATGAAACTGCATATAACGCACGAAAAAAAAAAAAGAAAAAAAAAAGGTTTTAAAACACTCGATTCAAACTATTATCTATAAACAGACTCTGGTGTTTTAATACCTCTTCTTATATGACAGTTGCATAAACTACTATTCCTTATACATGCGCTCCTATATATACTCACGCCTTTATTACCCCGGTACTGGGGCAGGCAGAGACAGCAGCCCGCCATCGCCACACTTCACGAGCTTCCTCTACTGTCATTAACCTTTCATGCAAGCCCGCCGGTTTCAAGTGCTTTTGACCCGTCCATTCTCAAGACATCATTAATTTGATCAGTATATGTTCTACAAAGAAGACCCTGGTCGAGAATTTGTTTGAAATCATGAAAACTCACAAAATTCACAATCTCTGTAGATGCGAGCTTAATAAATAAAACTACTTATTGAAATAAAACTATTTTTATTTATATTATTTAAATTGAACCCGACGTTTCGGTTGCTTTTCAGCAACGATGGTCACGGGAGACATAAACCCCCAAATAACATCAAATAAATCGCGATAGAATCCGTTAAAAATAGCTTTATTTTAATGTGTGGTATTCGCGTAAACTTCCGAATATCATTAAGACTACTTAGTTAAAGAGCGGTAAGAGTTATGTACCTACAGTCAACGGCAAAACTTAACATACACTAGGTCTGCAAGGCGAATCGCTGCTTACAATGTTGAGCTGAGTGAGACATCGTGAATCAGATTTTGAAAATTTTGAACAATGAACATTCCTCCGTGGCTAGTCCGATTTTGAAAATTCTTTTTGAAAGTCACAACTCTGGACATGCTTTCTGAGCATGTAAAGTTTGGTCACAGTGTCTCGAGCGGTTATTATGTAATTCCATCTGGAATTTCTTTAACGGTGATCATTCCTCTGTGGTAGCATTAATTTTTTCAAAATATATCCATAAACCTTCCTCTGATTGACCTCTTTAATCATGCCAAATTTGGTTCTGATTGGATTAGTAGTTTAGGAGGAGACCTGTGACAAAGAAAATCCTGAAGTCTGGTATGAGGAGCTTTCGCTCGACGTCGTCTCACTCAGCTCAACTAAAATATGTATATGCCTTTTTAACACCGGTATACATGGACCTATGATTGACGTATAATAATTTTTATAATCCCCAGCAATTAATATATTACATGATTTTTTTTATTATTTTATTAAAGCTTTAAGAGGTCATCAATAAACTACAATTTGTTAAGCTACTTTTGTCGTTGACTGTACATCCGTTTTTAGTTATTTTTAACCCCCGACCTAAAACCAACGGGGTGTTATAAGTTTGACGTGTTTGTGTATGTGTCTGTCTGTGCATGGTAGCACCCGAACGGATGAACCGATTTTGATTTTGTTCTTTTTTTGTTTGTATGCTGAATAAGTCGGCAGAGTTCTTAGCTACGTTGAGGGTTTTTTTTTTAATTTGATTTTTTTACAAGCTTTTATTAAACTTAATCTGTGAGTTTGTTAGTTAGTATGGATCAAATCTTGGAAGCCCTATTAGATGGTTCTAATAGGGCTTGAGGGTGGTCCCTCTGGCGGTAGATAGGACTCAAATTTGGTATATTTGCGTATTTTCAGTGACAATGCGATAATATGGTACTATGAAGCTGGTCTGATGATGGAGTCGGAAGGTGTCCTTAGGAACTCCTGAACTAAACAAGATAAACCAATCGAGTTTGGGCTCATTTGTTTTGACTTGGCAAAGACTTCGATGCTAATATAATTGTGTTAATTATTGTAAACTCTTATTTGTGTTTATAAACAGAAACTGATTTGACATGACGGTCATGTACCCTAGTGGCACAGCTAGGTGCGAGGAGGTTGTAAACACAGTCATTGTTATTTTTTTTATTGACAGAATGTTTTCTCAGTATTCACCTATTTACGTGTGAATCTAGTTGCGAATGTAACATTATTAATCTTGATGTTCATAAGCGTTACTTTGTGACGTAAATGAAATCTTTGATTTAAAGCCGACGGCTGTACGACACTACTGATCCAGTTAATGATTGTAATATAATCCTGTTTGTGGGATCCACAAGATCCTATCCCCGGAATTAAAAGTACCGGTCATTCTCTACCAACATGAGTGTGCAGGGCTCTACCAAGATCCTTTAGGCGTAAGCCAACCGCACCTACAAGTCGGTACAATAAAACAACGGAGAAGGCTCTGAAGCAGGTTTTACTCTCAGAGTTAGGAGGTGGGGGGGGGGGTCGCTCCCGGAAGAGACGACATCCTAACCAAAAACAATAAGCGGAAATCGCTATGAGGAGGATAATGACTTACCTGTGTGTGAAGTTTCAGCCAAATCGATACCATCCGCAATCCAACTGTTTTTGGGTGAAAGAGTAATAAACAAACAAACAAACATGTCCGCATAAGTGTTTTTTATTTGCATTCAATCAGTTACAGTCACTCTCCAAAAAAGCATTCAAATATCACAGACAAAAGTTGCAAGTAACTTCTAAAACAATAAAATTAAAATTATAAGTCTATTTTTAGATATATCATCTTCTGACAGATTTTAATTTTAGCCTCGAAGTTATGGACACCGGTGCCATTTATAAAGTGTCTTTGGAATAAACATGCTTATCTATGGTCCATGTAATCCATGTTTTGACGTTATCGAGATAAAGAAAAGATGGATGTGACATTCCCTACTATTTCCGTTTGTTTAGACCTAGGCCAGTACTTGCCCAAGTAAAACACAGCTAGACAGGCAGAAGTAAAAGAACAAAAATTGTGTCGTAATTCGAGGGTGGGGAGAGGAGTGCGGGAGCGAGATGATAAAGATAAACAATAGAAAAGAAGTAAAAACAGACCTATTAACTTAAAACAAACTACTAATAAGTGAACTTTTTTTACTCGATTTGCAGAACTATAAATTAAAATTTTATAAAATTTTCGCGACTTTACAATGACAGCTGAAATCAGATTAATCAACAAAACGAGTAATTTTTACTGTCCCGTATAGCCGGCTTAGTTGTGTACCTAATTAATCATAATACTTGTAAGTCTAAACCTTATTAAATTTGAACTTGAAGAGAAAAAAGGTTAGTCTATATGAAATTGTGTTGTTCTAGCTACCTAATGACATAATTACATAAACATCACACGTTTGTTTGTCCGAAAGTTATTCAACTCATTGACAGCTGTATTTTTATCGATTATTATCTTTAAGTCCCACTCGAAGCCACATTTGTACCCTGGAACATATTTCAAAGATTTATTGACACACTTAGCGTAATTTGCATACTAGGTTAGGTAAGCACCTACTATAATTAAAGGGTTAACTGTTAACATAAAAATGTGGCATCAGTTTAATTTTTCTAAACATAATATTAATTCTGCATAATTCTATTAGGCATATTTTTATCATAATTCATAACTACTGTGAGCATGAAAAAATTAGAGGCAATATAGTATTATGCTAAAACATACGTTATTGTATAAACGGATAATGTTAAAGCATAATGAACAGAGCATCTAGTGAAATACACACACCAAAATGTGGTATTTGCTTAGTAGGTACGTACTTAAAAAACTAACCTGATGAAACCTGTTTTTAATACACATAATATAAAGAAATATGTGACTTAAAAACGGGACAGGTGGTGGTTTTAACATAAACTTCAAGGACTGTTGCAAAAATAAAAATAAAACCAAATAATATAGTCTAACTTATAAGTAAATGCCTATAGTTCATACTATAGTAACAACAATATTATATCAAAGTATTATTATATTAACAAATAAAAATATTTGCAAATAAAGGTGAATAAAGGGAAGGTATTGGTCAAAATATTAAATTTTATCGTAAAAACAACACAGTCAATAAATAAAGGTAATAAGAAAAAACAAATAACGTTAGCTCAAAAACTCGAGTATAAAGATGGTTGTACGTGTCTACAGTTTATAGATTATGTATAATTAAATGCGCCATAACAGACACTTAAATTGTGTTTATTTCAAGTTAATAGGTACAGCAATTTACTGATACGCACTTAAGTCGGTGCGTACGTCGTACCTACGTACCGACGTCGTCCGAATAGGTACGTGTCGGCGCGGTACGCGGTGACAGTTAAGCACTTAAGAAATAAGAAAATTAAGCACCCTATCTTTGCTTAAATTACATCCACTCAAATACTCCTGGTGGTAACATTTTTATGCTTTTAAAATATATTCATTCCATCCATTACGTATACAACTATTTTCAAACCTACGCCATTAATTTCTTAATAATTATACACCTACATAACATCCATATTACTAGCACCACGCTAACTAAATCGTACAACTGAACGAGGCTCTGATGAAGTCTTGTACGAGGGCTTATTCACCCCTCTCGGGGGGCGGCAACTGTGGGGAAGACACACCCCTTGGCTCGCGGTATGGTACTGTAGCACAACATTTTTGTGCGTGTAGAAATTTATTTGAAGTAAAGTTTATCTTTTCTATAATGTTTATGTTTTAATTAAAATAGGGGGTTTTTTTTACATTAAAGACCGTAGAATTACTGAGGTATTATGTAATAATTAATTATTTATTCAAATATAGTGTTGGCCGACTAATAGTTTAGTATAATATTATTTTAATTTAAAATTACGTGTATCAAGATGATTTGTATCTATTACATTTATAAAAATGGCAAAATCTTGTAAATATTATTAATCTTGTAAATTTTTCCAAATTTGAATAACTGCTAAGAAGGTACTGCAAAAAATAATAGGTAAGTACTTAATAAAAAATTAAAATTATGTGTACATACTACTGTTACTAGTGTATGACCTTTTTTTCGAAAAATGATCTACTATTTGCAACTTTACAGAAATTGGTTAAATAAAGTTAAATTAGATAAAGTGTAACAAAAGGCTTTTATTATCATAGACATGAATACAAATAATACAATTATTTCATTTTACCTTATTACTACTAAGATTATTATAGCATTTCATTAAAGTACAAAACAGTCGTATTAGTTAATAATAACTATTTTTAATGGAATCATATACATTGACCGATAGTTACAATCAAAAACTTAGGTTAACCTTAAATAACTTGAAAAAAATAAATACCATAATTATACCCACGTGTTAGAAAAAGAGATATAATTACTTACTTTTTTAAGAAATTCACTGGAATTAGAATTAAAATAAACCCTTTGATTTTGCTGATTACTATCAGTCGAATAAATCATCTTTTTTTTTAAAGATAACGCGTAACGGAAATATGTGAGGGTAAATAATTTTCCAACGCCGATAAAGAAGTTTCACTTCAATAACACAAGCAAACCCGCCTACACACACTAATTTAGCACCCGCACTTCACTCTGAGCCCTCCTTACTTTGGGGTCACCCCACGCCACTTCTTTCTCTTATTTCCCGGCATTTTTTCGGCCGCCATATTTTAAACGCATGCGCAGAAGGTTTCGCGGTAAAGCATTCATCCCCATCGATTTATCAGATGCGATTCGAGTAAATAAAAATGGCATGTAAGTTGCTTTAGCCTATTTTTGTTTCTTCATATCTTTAATTGGGATTTGCTTTGGAAATTATCGTTTGTGATAAATCACGGTTGTGCATGACACTTTATAAATCAGGCGAGTGCGTGACTGTAGGTAGGCATGTCAAAGTCACGCGATTCTGTGTAGCCAATGGCGTCTTACGATTTTCTTATGTTTGATAACCAATGAAAAATGTTAAGAATAGGTTTAAATGGGGGAATAAAATGTTGGATAAGATATCCATATCTAAAGGGACTGAATATGTGCCTAATCTTATTAGGTTGGTATTTATTTATTTTTTTACTCTATTGTTTTTTTTAAGTATACTACGCACGTACACTATGCCATTATTTGACATTTCCTCCTTTCTGTTTTGAACGAAGAATTAATCTGATTTTAACTAGGTACTTATATTTTATTTAAAAAAAAAACATTACCATTTTTTACAAGACCTAAAAAAAGGAAATCTAGACCTAATCTAAATAGAGATCTTAGATTTAGATTTTGTACTTATTCTGTGTTTTTTAACGATTCTACTTAACGTACCTAGTTCGTATATTTATTTCAATCTAGCTATCTGATTCTAAAGATTTTGGTACCTTAAACAAAAAAATTAAATTTGCTATGGTTTTGGTGAACTTTTTCACCAATAAAATATAAAGTAGGCCACTTAATACTATTTAAGCAGCGTTAGCACATGGCACCATGTACCTATTTCATTGTGTGAAACGTGAAATTAATTTAATTTAAATGAATACAATCTTAGTTTCAATCCTTAAATAAATAATAAAATTATCAATTTTGAATAAATGTATTATTCCAGGCATACAATTAAATATATCAATCCAAACAAACAATAAAACATGTTTAAATTTTGTTTTAGGCTTCATTAAAGGATTTTTTCAACACCTAAAGCTACGCAGTCTTTAAATTTTTTATAAATTAACAATTTCTTAATATTCAAATAAATATATTTTATAATTTTTTGTAGCATTAATATAAGTCCCATTATAACCTAAATTGTATTGTTTTTTTATCAGCTTACATAAATCCAAATGTTTTAATACTCCAAAACTTGCTATGTTTATTCCCCTAAATACGCCATTTTGAAAAATACGTCAAATAAACGGTCATCATAACGTAATCAGAGAGCAATTCCTTCGCTCCAGGGGTGCCAACATCAACTCGCAATATCCGGTACGTGCGAGTGGCAAACCAGTTTCAGTCACCGGCAGTGACGCAGACTCACTTCCGGTGGACTTCAAATCGTGATAATATTTTTATTTTGGGCTTAGTGTTGTTGGCCTGTAATTTATTAACATGCTTTGTTTGCTGCGAGCATTAATTTAACACTCAATTAAAACTAACAAGTCGTGGTATTAAAAATAACTTTATTTCTGTTTCTCTACACAGTATTTTACTAGATTTTTACTAGTTCTGTAAATAAATATCGTAGGTACAACATTTATAAAATCTAATAAAAAAAGCCGCGGTAGCCTACTGGTATGGGTAATGGACTGCTGTTCGATCCAAGGTTTTACCATGGCACACACCAATGACTTTTCGATGCTTTTCGAAGTTATGTGTGTATTTATCGCAGGTTTATAAGTGCCCGGTTAATGGCAATAGGCTCGCCACCTATTACATTGGGACCTAAACATAAACTGGCGAAATGTGGGTGCTAGCACCTCTGCCTACCCCTTCGGGGATATAGGCGTGAGTTTATGTTATGTTATGTTATGTAATAAATATTTGTAATAAAAGCCTAAAGAAATAAAAAGAAAAAAAAACGGTGAGACCACTGACTGAAAATATCACAAGGGTTCCTGGGGTTCTCTTAAGGGTATACTCGTGGTTCATGGTAATAGGTTTCACCGTTAGCCTTGGTGAAGTCTCCTGATTCATTTGGCGTTATTTTATTATTAAAACACCGATTTTTTACCCGACGTTTCTGTTGCTTTTCAGCAGCCACGGTCACGAGGAGATTAAGATGATGGTTGTCTCATGTTTTGAAGTGTAAAGTTGTATCATCGCGATAGAATAAAATAAATAATAAATAAATATTGTAGGACAAAGTACACAACGCCATCAAGCCCCAAACTAAGCAGAGCTTGTCATGTGGGTTCTAGAATGCGGATAAACATACTTAAATACTTTTTTTTGTAAATAAATACATATTATACATAGAAACACCCAGACCAATGCTGATATATGTATTTGCACTGAGCGGGAATCGAACCCGCGACCTCCGGCTTAGCTGTCGAACGCACTACCGCTACACCACAGAGGTCGTCAAAAAATCCGTTAAAATAGTTTTGTTTCGATGTGTAAGATCTGCTTCGGACAATATAAAAAATAACTACTTTAAAACGATATTAAGTATCTACTTACCATTCGTCCTTCCACGGTCGAGTCTGCTCATTCGTGCTGAGAAAAGCGTGACTCCACTGCCTATATATTTTTTATGTTATATGTATTTAATACTATATAGGTATCCACTTCACAGTATACAGGGCTAGTTTAAATTTATGAATTATTTTCGATGCGATCTACTGCTGATAGGCTAGGACCCCGACCGATGTTTTGTGAAAATGGTATTTATTTAGTTAAAAATATAATTACCACCGACCACGCTAGTGCGAACGTTCCTTTAATTTTTTGAACTGGGCACTTATAGGTAATTAAAATTAAAATTTATTTCTGTTTGTTTCTTTGATTGAACATAACACAAAAATAAACTATTTTGTGGTACTGGCGCCTCGTAACGGTACGGAGAAAGAGAAGCTGCTAGTGAACTTGACTTCCGTATTGAGGAAAGCGTTCTATTAAAAAAACTTAGCAGCATCATGAAGTCTGACATCCTCTATAGATAGTACTGGGCTCGCCCCTAATTTCCCACGTGGAACCGATGAAAAACCGATGAAATCGTCAAATAAATACATCGGTTGAAATACAAACACAAATATATAAATGCCCCTATAAAAAAATATCTTTACATATGTGCCTACAGCCTACATAGACTTCTTAAGTTGACACGGACGCAGAGTCGGCTTGAGGATAGAAGAAATGGACAGTCAGTCATGGACTAGTGGAATACAGAGTTGATAATCCGGGACATCGAGGACGCTCCAGAAAATCTTCGGCAAAATGCTACATGACGTAGTCAGGAGTTAGCCTTACTATTGAAAGGTCCCGGGTGTGAATACTGGACATTACACTCCTGACGTGAACCCACTCCTAACTTCAGTAATGTAAAGTAATGAACTTATTTTAAAATACTAAACCCCCTTCTGAAAAACTCGTGACGATTAATGAAGTTGCAGGTAGCTAGACCGTTATTTTTCACACCCAAACGCACAACTACAGAGGGATTCAGCATTTTCTTTTGCACCCTTCGAAATTCTAATACATGTCAGTCCTTAAGGAGACCCTTAGAATTGTCTCTGACAACTCACGCCTAAATTCTTGCATGAACGACTTTTTTAACTTTTCAAAGACATGTGTAGTTTCTTTGAAGTTAAGTGTATTGAAAGAGATGTTCGGAAAAGGTCAGTCGCTATATATTACCGGCATAAGTATAATAAAATCCATGAAATATATAGGAAAATGCAGAAATTGATTATACGAATATAACATTAGTACACATTTGAATTAAACTATTTTTAACGGATTCTATCGCGATTATTTTGTGTTATTTTATTATTCACACTGATACTGACGGCATTTCAATTGCTATTCAGCAGCCATGGTGCATTGAATATTGCAATAAAACTTGTCGAAATCTATCGCGATTTGTAACTTGTTATTTTTATATTTCAATTTTTGGTTTCAGCCCGGCAGATGAGAGGCTATGTGAGAACCTTTCTCACATAGCCTCACTTAGCTGAGACAAACTGGATGTGGAAGGTGAAAAATTGGGTGGTATGGTGAACATTGGGAGGGGCCCATTGCTGGACATAGATCCAGCAGTGGGCTGCATTAGTAATAAAATTAATATCGATATTTTTTTGCGATGCTTAGATTGCTTTATTAAACATGGTCACGGGGAAACTATTTGACCACCACAGTAAATTACTGCGATCAGGTGGTGAAAACTGCTCTAAGATGGTGGTTGTAGCGAGTTTTGAAGTGTAAAGTAATCTTAATTCAAACCCGAACTTTATCCAAGAATAACAACTAGCTCTATTTCACGACCTCTGTAGTGTAGGTATGGCTGCTAAGTTGGAGTTCATGGTTCAGTTCCTGCTCAGTGTAAATATTTGTATACATGAATATGTACAATATGTTCACTTGCATTGATCAAGGTGTATCTGTATATTTTTGCATTTACAAAAAAAAAATATATCGAATCGAATAAATATAATCGAAATATTATTTTTACCATAATATACCTAGCCATAAAAATGGTTTCATTGTAATATAAATAATGAATATAGCTTAAATTACACCTGTTTGTAACTTAAATATTAATATTTTTTTTGTCCCACTTATTTAATTTATCTATGCTTGAAACATTGACAGCTAACCATAGATTAATGAAGGTGACAGCTGTTACTATACTTTTATTTATTACCAGCTGACCCGGCAGACTTCGTACTGCCTCAATCGATGACAAACCTTTTAAACCTTCTCTGAACCTCCACAAATAATTCAAGATCAAAATTAGCCAAATCGGTCCAGCCGTTCTCGAGTTTTAGCGAGACTAACGAACAGCAATTCATTTTTATATATAAGAGAAGAAGATATATTTATTTGTTACACATGTCAATTTATGTCGGTATTGATTGAAACAAAATTATTCTTGTGATTTGTGATGTCACACAGAAGTACCGTTTGTCATGGCGCTTTTTGGAGTTATAGCATTATATGGTGTGAGTTAGAGTCTCAAAAAACGCATACACAGACTCCTGCTCGGTTATGTATATTGGCAAAACAATCTTGTAGCTTTTGCCCATTTTTGAGGTTAGTAGGCATCCAGAGTCTAGGGACGTCCAAATAAATATCTTAGCTTTCTAATAGTTGTGTTTTTGTTATTTCTTGAACACAAAAATCTTGAAAGTTCTGGTAATGTGATATCGTGTCTCAAAAAATCAAAATTGTTTGTTATTGATGATAAACATAATATACCTAAGAAGTTATCACGTATTATAATGCGAAAATTACAGGAATATAAATAACACATTGAAATAAAACTACTCTATACGGACCAAATAAATCGCGATAGAATTCGTTAAAAATTTCAAAGTCATTACGTTTTCGGATATGTTTCGCATATGGAGAATTGTATAACAGAAAACCTCAATAAATCTTTATTCAAATCTGGAACCGAAATCAGGAACGCTCGAAAAAATAAGTAAAAATTCAGTCAGGCAGTCCTTATAATTATCATTTAGGCGCCGGACAAAACAGAACGCACGCGCGTCCTAGACGTGTCTTTGTACCTCGCGCACCCCCTAACGTCGCCGCGTCGGGTAAGCAAGGAGTTAAGGTGCGCGGGTTTAAACAAAGACACGTCTAAGTCGCGCGTCCGTTCTGTTCGTCCGACTCCTTACACTAAAATCTGAAATCTCTTAACCCTAACCATATATTCCAAAACATAACCCTAACCACGTAGACATAGAACCAACGAATCTGGTTATAAATAAAACGTAGCGTCAAAAACCCAGTGAAAAAGAAAATTTGAGTGCGGCGCGCTGCGGCCGGCGCGGGCAGACGCCGACGCTCGCAAGATCCCTTATGTACCCACTCTTTTCCTTATTAACAACGGGATTCATCGAGGATTTATAATCTTGATACTTGTTATTCAATAAGTCATCGTCATTTCATCGTTGTTATCCGTTTTCATCGTGGAATCCTGGTGTCGGGGTTCGCTAACTCCTCCTTTCATTCTTTATTTTTGTCCATCCGACAGTAAATATTAAGCCCATGAAAAATATATCCGCAATTGACGGCCTCTGTGGCGTAGCGGTAGTGCATTCGACTGCTACGTCAGGAAGCGCGGATTCGATTCCCGCTCAGTGCAAATATTTGTATGCATGAATATGTCTACTTGCATTGGTCTGGGTGTTTCTATGTATAACATTTATATATTTACAAAAAAAGTATATAAATATGTTTATCCGCATTCTGGAACCCATAACACAAGCTAGTTAAACTATGCTTACTTTGGGTCTAGAAAGCGCTGTGTAGAATGTCGTAGAATATTAATTATTTTATTAATTATTTTAATTATATGGAATCGGAAAACATAGTTGACGAAAGAAGCATGTTTATACATAGCAGTGAGGATATTACATCAAATCTTAACATTTAATTTTCACAAATATAAACTATTAGCTGTTGTCCGCCGCTGCACCCGCGTGGTATTCTGATCCTGCTCCATTCACCCGTTTAAGCATGATTGAGTAACAAACATCCAAACATCTTCACAAACTTTTTCACATTTATAATATTAATGTAATAGTGAAACCGCATGCAAAAGTCAGTTATTATTTTTGTTTTATCATAATCTAGGTCATGTCTACGTATAGGGTGTATACAGAGATATTGCTAAGCTAGAGAACCTCCTCGTGGTACCCCACCATCAAAATATTCATAAAAATTACCAAGTATCAATTCCTTTTCACCGTGCTACACAGACACCCTGTATGCCTATGGCTTGTTTCTTTTTGGCAGGGGACTACCACCCCGTGTATAATGGAGGTAAGTGCGCAGAACCTACCTCTACTCAGAACCTCATATACAAGTCTATGTTTCTTACCTTCGGTATATAAAAGCTATTTTTAACACCTACGTTTGTACATAATAGTTTCTTTTTGAAGAATAAATATTCTACGACATTCTACACAGCGCTTTCTAGACCCAAAGTAAGCATTAACTAGCTTGTGTTATGGGTTCCAGAATGCGGATAAATTTATATACATATTATACATAGAAACACCCAGACCAATGCAAATGCAAACATATTCATGCATACAAATATTTACACTGAGCGGGAATCGAACCCGCGCCCCGTCGTAGCAGTCGAATGCACTACCGCTACGCCACAGAGGCCGTCAGGAGGATCATTCTTATCATCTCAGCGATGATCTCAGTTACCACTCTCTATCACTCTTTCGCGTCATTTTTACGGGAGCGACTATTATCTGGCCCCTCTCAACTACGAGGGAAAGCCTGCGCTGGAGCCTACTCGGTTAAACAGCAGATGAACGGCAAAACTAGGGTGGCAGGTGAGGACGCCTGTCACCCCAGCAGAAGCAGGCCGAGTCGGCGGGGCGGCTAGCGCCCCTCCCCCAAACAGCGGCAAGAGGGGGCACTGTGGTTCCCAAACCCGAGCGGGCCATCTCGGAACCGGAGATGGCCCAGGGTCAGTCGGGGTGCGAGGGATATGCTCTATGGGCAACCTTACACCCGGTTTTTAGACCCGAGACGGCGTGCGGATTTAGTCAGTTCAAGACCGACATAACCACCTCCGTTGGCCGGCGGGGGGGTACCCGAAAGGATTTCCGCACGAAAAAAAAAAAAGGTACGTTTCATTTACCAGTATTCAAAATTACCACTACTAAAACCATGAAACGTGACTAGTCTGCAAGAAAATCAAGCTCAAAATCTTGAAGGGTTTGAAAGATACGGTATAGTCTCACAAAGGCTTAAGATGTGAGAGACTTTTCAAGTTGATGGTAAATTTATCTAACACTCGAACACGTCTAGTGCATAGATTAGGGATGAGAGCCCCCTGAGGAGTAGGACAGCCAAAGCTTTAGAGTAGGATAAATACCGCGGATGCAATAATCTATAGATTATAAAAGAATATCTGGGCTTTGATTCTTTTTCGACGTTTTCTAAAAACGCCTAGGTAGATCGATTTATCGCCTCCGAAACCCCCTGTATATAAAATTTTATAGAAATAGTTGGAGTCATTTCCGAGACTCAGAATAATCTGAATCTCGGAAATGACTTCAACTATTTCTATAAAATTTTATATTTATATTTGTATATAAATATGTATATACAAATAAAAAGATTTGAAGTATCTGTTTGTAATATTACAATAATAGATTTCTGAATTCTTTATTTGCACATTATTCAAAATTAAATTAAGCATACAAAACACACAACATTAATTGATATACAACTAAATTAAACTAGATAAAACTAAAATAAAATAAATAATTAAAAGAAACTTAAACCTAAAATGCATCGTGGAATTCCTCCGCATCGCATGCCTCCTGTGGTAACGTGCCCAGAAGACTGGCAGCTCTGCCACGTTGTATCACAGAATAAATAATTGTACAATTTGTATGTTATTGTATTGTATGGCAATACTTATTCTCTGTGCTAAAAAGAAGCCAGCCTTTTAATGATTGTAT
Organism: Cybosia mesomella; assembly: GCA_946251805.1. Classification (NCBI taxonomy): domain Eukaryota; kingdom Metazoa; phylum Arthropoda; class Insecta; order Lepidoptera; family Erebidae; genus Cybosia; species Cybosia mesomella. The sequence goes on from OX276401.1 coordinate 26,908,173, forward strand.
AATATATGTTACTGATTTTATGTATTTATGAATGTATACACAATACTAAAAACAAAAATTATACAAAAAACTTTAGTCTGTCTGTCTTTCTGCCTGTTTGAATTAAGTAATTTCCGGAACGGCCGCGCCGATTTTGACAGAACTTTCACTAGCAGATGGGTAATGTTACAAGACGTAACATAGTCTACTTTAATTTTAGAAAAATAATTAGTATTCCGCGCAATAAAATTAAAACACAAATTGTGAATATAATCTTATTTAATGGTTCATTTTACTTAATTAAGGTTTTTAAGCTAATACCGATGGCGTTGGCGACTGCACCAGTCTGCTGACACACACCTAGGCCACTCAATATCCGTATATACAACTCTAGCAAGATGTACTCACCGTGATGGATAGTACTTCTGTCATAACGGGATCCCTTGGCGTCGCGTCTCATCTCTATTTAATCAAGATATTTTATAGTTAACTAGCTGGTGCCCACGGCTCCGCCCACGCGGAGGTCGTTCATCGTTTTTTGGCCATATCTCCGGTTCTACTTAACCAAATGCAATCAAACAATAGCAGATTTTAAGTCTGACCAATATCTTTCAAACAGAAAAAAAAAACACATTAAATTGTATTCAGTAGTTCTTGCATCCATTGCGAACAAACAGATAAACAGTCAAGAATACCAAAACAATTTTTTATTCATATTACACTATATGCAAATCACGCTACGACACTTAGGAGGCGAGTATTAAGAAAATAAAGCTACGAGCTGGCGATGCGATGCGGTGGAAGAAAATAAAGAACGGCGGGTGAAACGGTGGGGCAAAGCTAATCTATACTTACTAAATTAGTTGTGTCTGTACATTGGAGAAAAAATACTTTGGGTATGTTAACTGAACGATTCTGAATCCAAAAATATTTTTTTGAATTCTTGTTTGTTCGCCGCGGTAGCCTAGTGGTATTGGTAATGGACTGCTGAGACGAGGTCTCGGGTTCGATCCCAGGTTTTACCATGGCACACACCAATGACCTTTCGATGCTTTTGCACACTTGCGATGCCACATTGGGACCTAAACATAAACTGGCGAAATGTGGGTGCTAGCACCTCTGCCTACCCCTTCGGGGATATAGGCGTGAGTTTATGTTATGTTATGTTATGTTTGTTCGCGATGTATGCAATACCTACTGAACGAATTTTGATGCAGTTATTTTATTACAAAGGTCTTGGTCAGATTTATAAACTGCCGTATGTTTGATTGCAATTTATTGAGTAGAACCAGAGACATGATGGAAAAAAATAAAATCATGGACTAGTTATGGTCGCGATAACCGACATCTACGCGGGCGAAGCCGCGAACATCAGCTATACATAACAGTAATGCAGCTGGGTTTACGCCCGCCAAAAATGAATTTATCAATACATGTCAAGTTTTAAATAACAACAAATATACTGACATAAAAATTTCTTTCAAAAATGATAAGTCGTCCATTCCGTGGGTAGCTAAATAATAAAACTTAATTACAAGGTGTTTTTATTCATATGGTACAGGCAGGTGCAACGGTGAAAGTTTATTGGACAGTTTTTTTTTAATAAATGGTAGCCAGTTTTTATAGTCAGCTTACGATATACTCTGTGAGGTAATAACCATTATAGCATAACCTATTAGAATAAATTTAAAAGACGTTTTGTTGTTACAAGCGTTTTAAGTAGATACATATCACAATTTTTTCGTATTTAAATAATTATATTAAACTTTATTACGAACATGCAAGGCTTCTAATCGCTGTAAACTATGCAAAAAGCGGTTTTTTTTCACAATGACCCCCTTTTTGAAGCCTCTGGGGGGTCAGCGGATACTCGCTGTTATACTTGGACCCCCTGGGTCTGCGAATTATGGTTGATAGCACGAGCTCCTATCATTAACATTCCAACTGTAGGAGGTAGGACATATTCAAAATCGTTTTAATACGGAGTCGATTGCGGAAGGACACTCATTAACAAAAGTGGTTTGTCACATTCTTATTTGGGACACTGTGAACTCTGATTACACTCTTAATTTTTGACTTTAATACGTTTTTGAATTTGATTCTAAAGTGGGAAGTAATTCAGAAAAATTAAACCGAATCCTGGTATTCAGTATGACGTTGTAGCTTCACCTCAATTACAAGCTGGTACAGTCACCTTCAGAAGTTGCTGTTAAATCAATTTGACGGCCTCTCTGGCGTAGCGGTAGTGCATTCGAATGCTACGACAGGAGGCGCGGGTTCGATTCCCGCTCAGCGCAAATATTTGTATGCATGAATATGTCTATTTGCATTGGTCTGGGTGTTTCTATGTATAATATGTATGTATTAACAAAAAAAAAGTGGATAAGTATGTTTATCCGCATTCTGGAACCCATAACACAAGCTAGTTAAACTATGCTTACTTTTTGGGACTAGAAAGCGATGTGTAGAATGTCGTAAAATATTTATATTTATTTATTTATTAAACATTTATTATTGATGTGCACATTTTTCAGTTTTTGTTTATTATTTTATATAAAGTTCTAGAACTAAGGTAGTCGGTAACTTGGAATGTGTTTAGTGATGGCGATTGTGCACTTGCTGATTAACGGATGAGAGTCTGACGAAGGCTTTCCTCTAGAGGACGGGGGTCAGAGGGCAGTGGTACCCATAATGATCAAGATAAACGTAGGGCGTGGGACAAACAGGCGCGTCGCAAACGTGTCTTCTGTTAAAATATCTTAAAGAGACGGGGAGCAGACCGGAGCTCGGGTGTTCAGCACGGGCGACGTATGATCGGGATCTGTGAGCTTTGGGTGCATTTTTGGGTGAATGGCGCTCAGATCACGATGATGACTTATATAAAAACATAATGTAGGTACATGAATATTTTTACGGTGATCTTTAATTGAGTGGTGCTACTTTTTCGATTTTTCATCTCCGAATGGATCACGAATGTTGGTTTATGCCCCTTTCTCATCTGCATAACATCACTCGGGTGAATACAATGGAATTTTTTGAGCTGAGCGTGCGAAGCGAGCGAAACTCTTAGGTATACGCGGGAGAGCCGTTTGTTGGTGGCTGAACTCCTCCGTAACGATCTTGACCAAATTTACCACGGTGATAGTGTGGACACTGAGGAGTGTTTTGAAGCGAGATGGTTCATGTCCAATGTACCATTGTGGAATAATCACTGAAAAACAGTCTCACGAGCGCGCGGCCATAGCTAAGCGACCGTAGTAAGATGTCTTATTTTCCTGCTCGCTCAGTTCAATTTATTTCAATCCCACCTAGTAGTGAATTCCTAGTAGTTCGTTTTATCATTTCTCCTCGAAACCAATTCACTCAAGTAAACACGTAGGGACTAACACGTTCTGATTGACGGACGAGGCTTTGGCTTAGGCTTTCATCTCGGAGATGGCAGATCAGACGGCAGTCGCTCCCGCAAAAGCCAAGATAAGCCAAATCAATAGAAAGAGTAGGAGAGCGGACCCTGGGCTCAAAGTACAAGCTGTGGATGCAATCGGGACTGACGATGTGATGATGATGATGATGGCACACGAAGACAAACGACGGCTAACGATGTTTAACGAAAGAATCTGTTTTTTTTATACCACTCAGGTGACAGACAAGCTCACGGCTCACCTAATGGGAAGCGGTTATCGGGGCCTATGGACGTGTGCAACACCAGGGGCGCCACACTCGCGCTGCGGACCCGGGAAAAATCTTCTAATGACCTTCTTGAAGAACCTCATATTGTAGTCGCTTGGGAAAACCACAGCGGGGAGATCATTCCACAGCCTGAGGGTGCGCGGAATAGTGTCTTTCGAACCTATTATTCATACCTGAATCAACCAGTATGGCCATTAAAGCGAAAGCAAACTATCTACTAATTTATATCCCACTTAACGATGCTTAAGAAGCCATAGTATTTCCTACCTACATCTCAATATAAAAATAATTACAATTAAAATCCACGCTACACGGCATTTAAAATCTCAAAATATTTACCAAAAGCAAATAAACTCGATACTTCATTAGCGATTCCTAATGGATTAAAAAAAACAATCACATTAAGCGACAGCTTACAGTTATATTTCTAAACATACATTAATAGTTGAATAAATTTCGTCGATTATAATTTTGAAATTCCTTATAGCCAGCCGGGCACGTTTAATCGATTCTCAGATGGTCGATTAGTCACATATTTTCCCATCACTAATGATCGTGATTGATCTATTTTAGTGATCGATAAATTGGAAACTATCGTGTAGCTATGTTGCTTTTGCTATGAATCGAATCATGTGAGAATAGGAGTCGATTGCTATGGACGTTATTTACAGAATAACTGTAGTTGGAGTGACATCGATGGACCAAGTGAGGTAAAAAACACTTTTAATAAGTATTATTTAGGATCATTTTTGATTGAGCTGAGTGAGACGAAGTCGAGCGAAAGCTCCTCATACCAAACTTCAGGATTTTCTTTGTCACAGGTCTCCTCCTAAACTACTAATCCAATCAGAACCCAATTTGGCATGATTAAAGAGGTCAATCAGAGGAAGGTTTATGGATATATTTTGAAAAAATTAATGCTACCACAGAGGAATGATCACCGTTAAAAAAATTCCAGATGGAATTACATAATAACCGCTCGAGACACTGTGACCAAACTTTACACGCTCAGAAAGCATGTCCAGAGTTGTGACTTTCAAAAAGAATTTTCAAAATCGGACTTGCTACGGAGGAATGATCACTGTTCAAATTTTCAAAATCTGATTCACGATGTCTCACTCAGCTCAACATTGCAAGCAGCGATTCGCCTTGCAGACCTAGTTACAGGATCATTTACAATGAATTCAATGAAATTTAATTGAATTAATGTGGCGGAATAATCAAAAACAATGTTATGAAAGTAGAAGAAATGAAATGTGTATGCTCAGATCGTAGTAAGTGGAAACATGTGATCACTGCCTACCCTTTTTTTTTTTTTTTTCGTGCGGAAATCCCTTCGGAAACCCCCCCGCGTGCCAGCGGGGGCGGTTATGTCGGGCTTGAACCGACTAAAACCGCACGCCGTCTCGGGCCTACAGACGCCGGGGTGTAAGGTTGCCCATAGAGCATATCCCTCGCACCCCGACTGACCCTGGGCCATCTATGTGTGTGAACTTAGCAGATCATTGTCCAGCAGATCAAAAAAAAAAGTGAGTTCCTTTCGCATGCAGCTGAGTTTTAGAAATAGTTCTGGCGTTTTTACACCAAAAAATGTCAATAAAAAAAATGATCTGCTAACTTCACGAAGCAGATCACTTTGCAGCAGATCAAAAAAAAAGGTGAGTTCCTTTCGCATGCAGCTGAGTTCTATAGTTCCTGATAGTTCTTAGAAATAGTTCTGGCGTTTTTATCCCAAAAATTGTCAATTAACAAAATGATCTGATAACTTCACGTAGCAGATCACTTTGCAGCAGATCAAAAAAAAGGTGAGTTCCTTTCGCATGCAGCTGAGTTCTATACTTCCTGATAGTTTTTAGAAATAGTTCTGGCGTTTTTACCCCAAAAAATGTCAATTAAAAAAATGATCTGCTAACTTCACGTAGCAGATCACATTGCAGCAGATCAAAAAAAAGGTGAGTTCCTTTCACATGCAGCTGAGTTCTATAGCTCCTGATAGTTTTTAGAAATAGTTCTGGCGTTTTGACCCCAAGAAATGTCAATTAAAGAAATGATCTGCTAAGTTCCCGTAGTAGATCACTTTGCAGCAGATCAAAAAAAAGGTGAATTCCTTTCGCATGCAGCTGAGTTCTATAGTTAATGATAGTTTTAGAAATAGTTCTGGCGTTTTGACCCCAAAAAATGTCAATTAAAGAAATGATCTGCTAAGTTCCCGTAGTAGATCACTTTGCAGCAGATCAAAAAAAAGGTGAGTTCCTTTCGCATGCAGCTGAGTTCTATAGTTCCTGATAGTTTTTAGAAATGCCGCGTGGCGGCGGCCCACGCTCTCGCGCTCCGCACCATTGCCGCAATCATGCTGCCGAGCGAGAGTACTCCCACCCCGATGACTGCCACGAGGTCACGCCTCGGCGCCTCCCACGCCGGGCAGTCCGCCAGCGTGTGCAGCCCTGAGTCCTCGTTCGCATCGCAGTGATGACACTCAGGCGTTGGCTCCTTCCTGATCCGATGCAGGTGGTCCCCGAAGCACCCCTTCCCGTAGATCACCTGCGTCAGTCGGTACGAGAGGCTTCCGTGTCGCCTCTCTAGCCAAGCCTCCATGATGGGCCTTACCGCCGCTATTGCGGCGTGCCCTGCGCTTGGTCACCCAAGTCGTTCCTTCCACTCCACCACGATGGCCTGGCGGAGCTGGGACTGCACGGCCTCGATCAATGGGAAAGAGTTGTGACTGTATGTATGTATGTATGTATAGCTTTATAGTTAATCCTTACATCATTTTTATTATGTTTCAGTAACTTAGGATCTTTAATATAGGGCATAGCCTCGTAGAACATACACCTATGAAATTGGCGATATACTTTACTCCTTAGCAACGCAACGGAATTATTTTTGTAAGACTCTGGTGTGCGTCCGTTTGTTAGCGGGTATATAGCCCGCCACATAATACCTTTTTTTTTTTTTTTTTTTTTCGTGCGGAAATCCCCTCGGATACCCCCCCGCCGGCCAGCAGGGGCGGTTATGTCGGGCTTGAACCGACTAAAACCGCACGCCGTCTCGGGTCTGCAGACGCCGGAGTGTAAGGTTGCCCATAGAGCATATCCCTCGCACCCCGACTGACCCTGGGCCCGCCACATAATACCTTTTCTTTTTTTTTGTGCGGAAATCCCTTCGGATACCCCCCCCCCCGCCGGCCAGCGGGGCGGTTATGTCGGGCTTGAACCGACTAAAACCGCACGCCGTCTCGGGTCTACAGACGCCGGGGTGTAAGGTTACCCAAAGTCAAAGTCAAAAACCATTTATTCTGTATCGACCATTAATACGGTACTTACAAAACGTAAAAAAAAATAATCAAATTTTGGCAAATGGACCACCGGTTCGAAACGCGGCCCTGTCCTGAGAAGACTCCGGCAAGAAACTCAGCGGGCTGAGTATATCCCTCGCACTCCAACTGACCATGGGCCATTCGCAGTGTCCCCTCTGATAACAGCAGAGGGGTACCTGGAGCGACCACCCCCGCGGGCCTTGCAGGCCCGCCATACCTCGACCCCCTCGTGCAATGGGGTCAGCTGGCCCTGGAAAGGGCCGGTTGGTCAGACTCTTGGCCGTTGACGTTGACGCCAGCTACTCCAGAGGAGCAATCAATGATGCGTCATCGCCCACGTTGCCCAGGGTGCACCAAACTTGGAGGTGATCCAACCAGTCGCACTCCCGCCACACCTTGTCATATTATGTTGCGTACCTATCTATTACCTGTCCTTCTAATATTATAAACGCGCAAAAACGGCTGAACAGATCTGGCTGAATTTAGAACAGGGATAGATTATAGTCTGTAATATTGGTTATATCGCTCCTTGCTGGAATAACACATAGGCTTCTTTTTATCCTGAAATAGATTCCCATCGGAAGCGGGAAGGGATACAGAATTCCACGCTAGTATCTTATACAACCTATGCTACCTACGGAACCTTCGTCTACGATTTCGAATTGCACTTAAATTACTTTTTTTAACTAGCCCTTTAATGGTCATTCAAACTAGCCAAAATCAACTCTACAAAGCACAATCATTTTTACTCTACAAAAGTTTGCAAGCAAGGTCAAATCCGTCTGAATTAAAATTGCATTGTATAACCAGCAGCTGGTTACCTGACCCTTGCCTTAATAAGGGCTACCTACATTATTAGACCTCATTATTAAGCTTATGTCAATAAGTAAGGGTCATATTGTCTGTGAACCCTTTTGGAGTAATGGACGCGGTATGACGTGATTATGCAAGTGATTTTTTATGATAGTTGCTTGTGACTATCTTATACGCGGCATAGCCGTTTGTTGGTGGCTGAACTCCTTCGTAACCACTCGCGCGATCTAGACCAAATTTACCACGGTAATAGTGTGGACACTGAGGAGTGTTTTGAAGCGAGATGGTTCATGTCCGATGAACCATTGAGGAATAATCACCGAAAAACAGTTTCACGAGCGCGCGGCCTTAGCTAAGCGCGCGACCGTAGTAAGATGTCTTATTTTCAAGTAAGAGTCCTGCTCGCTCAGCTCAATTTATTTCAGTCGCATCCTGTACTGAATTCCTAGTAATAATAATATACGGGCACATCCTTAACTGTGCTTATTATCTATAACTGTGGTATATTTGCAGCCTCACCGAATCTTCGGAGCTAAGGCAACCTCACCTTTAAGCCGATACATCTGCTGATGGACGGACGAGGCTCTGGCGCAGGGTTTCCTCAGGGTTTCCTCAGGGGGTTGGGAGGTCAGATGGTAGTCGCTCCTAGCAATAACCAGAACCTAGTCAAGTGCCATTCAAGGCTATAAACTATATGTGTAATCGATCCAAATTTTCTCATTTATAAAAGTATATTAGCTGTTGCCTGCGACTCCGCCCGCATGAAATACTGATCCCGTTTCCACAACCCAGAGGAACATATTCCCAGGATAAAAAGTTAAAGTGTTATTTCATACTATAGTCTATCTATGTAACTTCATCCAAACTCATTGGGCCGTTCTGGCGTAATCAAGTAACAAACACCCATTCAAACTTTCGTATAAAACTTATATAAACGAAATCAAAAGGACCGAAAACCGGTAGGGACCTGGGCTCCAGGACATCAGCCTTAGTTGTAACTAAAAAGACTCAAGATGATGATTATTATATCCGACACAATATATAGGACAATGGAATAGGGAGGGTCGGGAGGATTCGGGACGGAGGGAAGGATGGAGGGAGTTAGGGATTGAGGGTGAGAGGTAGCGAGGGTGGAAAGGAGGGAGGGAGGCAAGGATGAATGATGACGAATCAAAAAATACACACGTAATTATTCAACTTTTCACTTCGGTCGGCACTCCCGAGTGCCACTGTCTTTTTTTCTAAAAATTGTGCAGAAGGGCCTCACTTGAGGCCGGACTCCGTGCTGAAAAACAACTGAAACGAAACATTGTAAAAAATGTTATTTTGGTTTAAGTACCGTATATATATTCATATACATGAAGTTAAATACGGTTATTTCAATATTTCAAACAGACACTCCAATTTGACTTATATGTATAGATAGATAGTAATAGATTTATTGATATTTTCGTGCAAGTCGTGGCAACTGTGCAACGTGTTCGTCTCACTTCGCTTTCATTTATTTACGTCAGTGAGTAATCATCTTCATTCGAGCTCCAATTCCCGTTGCATGCATCCAAAACTTGCATTTAGGAGCCAACACCTCCCGTAAGAAGGCCCCTTTTCACAATTTTGGTTTCTCTTGACTTTCACGGGGACCAACTGCCGTCTATGACCTAAACCTGCGCAGTGACCCAGAAATCGCAGTGCAATGTACTTGTTAGGATCCTGGCATACGTCTCTCACTCCTTTGACCACGTCGCCAATGATCACCCCCCGTAGCCAGTAGAAAAATATTCTGCTTCTCTAATGGAAAAGTTGCATGACTATAAACCAAACTGGTTGTCCGCCAAATCCGGCCTCACTTCCGTAAGGTGCTCGACGAGGCGTTTCGCTATGATCCGCTCAAAGAGCTTTCACACCTCGAGCTACACGATGGGTCGGTAGGCGGACAGTGAGTCCACAGAGCGCCCCTTGCGGATGAGGACCAGTTTCCCTGTCTTCCATATTTTCGGAAATAGTGTCGGGGTCCTAAAGCCTCTAGAGACAGGACCCACATTCGGCCTGGAATGCCGTCAGGTCCCAGAGGTGTATATTTTAGGTACATTTATTATTTCTATTTAACAGAACAAATAATAATCGACTATTTCCCTAAACATGTTATTATTAACAAGAAATTATGAATTCTAAAGCAAAAGCCAAAAGATTCTAATTCGCATTACATCCATCCTAACAATACCTGAATAAACTAGGGTCAGCAAAGAAATTCCAACAAAGCGCTTTCCATAGATATTTTTTTAAGTTTTTAATAGACACCTGGTACTTATTTGAATATAATTATTATTCTGTTGACCGTATTTGGGGTCCTTTACAAAAGGCCCTGATATTGGTGCTTTTTTACGGCCATCTACTATTATTAGTGGTCCATTGTGGATACTGTCCATCCGGAAGGGACGCGCAAATATTGTTAGAAGGGTCGTTCGGTAATCCAACTATTTGTGTTCGGTTTAGCGTAAAATATTTCAGGGAATTATTTAGGTAAGTAACATACATACATATATATATATATATATAAACTTTTTGACCAGTGGTCATTTCCGACTCAGGGGGTCAAAACTAGACCTCCTATGAAGATTTTTTTTTTAAATTCGACTGTAGTCAAGAAACCAATAGGTAGATCGATTTCATCGAAATCTACCTAAAATAATATTAATTGCTTCACGAAATCTACCTGTGCGTTCCCCCTGCGGGAACGGATTTTTTTATTTTTTTTGTGCCGAAATCCCTACGGATTCCCCCCCGCCGGCCAGCGGGGGCGGTTATGTCGGGCTTGAACCGACTAAAACCGCACGCTTTCTCGGGTCTACAGACGCCGGGGTGTAAAATTACCCATAGAGCATATCCCTCGCACTCCGACTGACCCTGGGCCATTCGCAGTGTCCCCTCTGATACCAGCAGAGGGGTACCTGGAGCGACCACGCCCCCCCCCCGCGGGCCTTGCAGGCCCGCCATACCCCGACCCCTTTGGGCAATGGGGTCAGCTGGCCCTGAAAAGGGCCGGTTGGTCAGACTCTTGGCCGTTGACGTTGACGCCAGCTACTCCAGAGGAGCAATCAATGATGCGTCATCGCCCACGTTGCCCAGGGTGCACCAAACTTGGAGGTGATCCAAGCAGTCGCACCCCAAATACAGTGTACTTAAACTTTGGGTACAACCGGGAAGTAGCTTGAATGAGAAGGAGAAAATGCTTTTGTGTACACTAAGACTCTGGCTTACCGTACTGCAACTCAAGATGCCTAATAGCATAGACCATATATCATCATCATCATCAGCAACCTATGCTATAGAGAGACGGGCCAAGAGGCTCATCAATAACGATGCACTCGTCGAGAAAAGGCTTCAGAGCCTTGAACATCGACGCAAAGTTGCAGGCCTATCGGTTTTTTACCGGATGCATTTCGGAGAGTGTGCGCTGGAATTGCACAACTTGATACCTCCAAGCCCTTTCCACCAACAAACGACCAGACGCACAGCGACGCGCCACCGCTAATGGTGGATATTCCACTCATACGCACGAAACGTTTCGGTGACACATTTATTATGCATAAAGCTAAGGAGTATAGTTGCCTGCCTGAGTCTGTGTTTCCGGAAAGCTGTAACCTTGGAATCTTCAACTCTCGAGTGAATAGGTTCCTTCTAGGCAAACGTGATCCGTCGTAGACCACATCGTCACTTACGATGGTGAGATAGAGGTCAAACGTGAGCGAGCCTATCATCCATAAAAAAAAAAATGCTAGTCCACTGCTGGACATAGGTCTCCCCTAATGAGCGCCATAGCGACATTGAGACAAATGGTTCGCGTGATTGGTTGTGCGTCAAGTTCAAATGGTCAAGATTTTTGGCGTTGACACACAATGATGTACCGGTTTTTTTGTTACGACTGTCACGAGTGTTTCCCAGGCGTGAAATCATCTTCATAACTCTCTATTATATATAATAATCTTTGTTAATAACTCGAAAGAAAGTGCTGTTATTCTTTAAATTTTTATTTAGCAGCTAACGCCATCTGTGAATACGCTCGTAAAATGGTCGGTGTTGTGAGTTCGCATCCTTTAATTTCACTTGATCTTTAAAAATATTTTATTAGCTTCATTAGATGGCGCTGAATACAAATATGTCTTAACAAATCTTGAAACGTATACTTTGTCACAGAATATAAATAAAATATTTTGGTGATAAATATATTAATAAAATAACCACATATAATAAATATTGATAGCTATAACAAATACACGAAAGAAAATAGAGTTAACAATTTAATATACAAAAAGTTTACTTGTGCTGCCATCTATGAACTACGATAAAAACTATGAAGTTAACACTTACATAAATGACCCAGCGCTTCTTCTACTTAACATAGATGGCAGTACATTACAGCACAAGGCAATGCAGCCAGTTACCAAGAGTTTTAAAATCACACGTTTTGAAAACGCAAGTCTACTGAATCCGGCACCGGGAAGTATTTCACATTGGATACAATATTTTTCCGATTGAAGTAGAGGCGGGCCGTTTATTAGTGAGACATAATGGTAATGGTAATAACTGTAATAATTAATTTTTAGGGTTCTGTAAAAGGTAAAAAAGGAACCCTTATCAGATCACTCTCTTGTCCTACTGTCTGTCCGTGTGTCATCACCAATTTTGGACGGCTAGACCTAGCTAGTTGAAATTTAGATACTGGGATCAATAGTCCCTATTCGGTGTCTAAACATCAAGGTCCTGAGTCAACACGATAAACATATGTGCAAATTTAGATTTACGTGAAAACTAAATTCTAGGTCAACGGTAACTAGCCTATAAGTTTTGGGTTGAAAACCTAAATGTTAATTCTCGTTGACTTAGAATCACGAAATTTGGCAAAAAGCAAGGTCTCTTACAGCATAAAGGAAGGAAAAATGTATTGTTTACTAGCTGAACCGGCAGACTTCGTACTGCCTCAATCGGTAACAACTTCCATATTTATTCACCTTTTAAACCTTCTCTGGACCTCCACAAATAATTCAAGAACAAAATTAGCCAAATCGGTCCAGCCGTTCTCGAGTTTTAGCGAGACTAACGAACGGCAATTCAAAAGATTTTAGATCGGAAAAAGAGAACATGTAGGACGGGACTGGAATAGACGGGAAAAAAAAAAAAAAAAAAAAAAACAATGTTTAAAAATGACTGTAAAGTTATTCATTGTTTCCGTAGTTTGCAAGAATTACGGTAGATGGCTCCAACGTCGCCTTAAGACGTATAATGTTTCGGAGAATTTCGAATATCTGGGACGTGTCTAGGTGGCTCAGTTGGTCAGAGAATTCCCCATGTAAGGGACTGGTCGCGGGTTCAAGTCCCGTCCTAGATGTTCTCTTTTTCCGATCTAAAATCTTTAGAAAAAAGTAAGCATACAAAATGCTTAAAAATTTAATTGAACAGCAATTCATTTTTATATATAAAAAAAAGAAGAAGAAGAAGATGTTGAAAATGTTTGGCACGCTTTGCAGCCAGAACGGCCCGATGGATTTTAGCTTGAGAGGTGACGTTAGAGTGCTACTGGGTATTTCAAAATAATAAAAAAAAACAAAATGGCGGGTTTTTGGCGCTAAAATGTATGTTGTTAAAAAAATACTTTCACTCAAACTTATCAAGTAGGGTATCAAAATGAAGAGCTTTAAAGGCTGATTTCAAAAAAATATATGTCAAAACTAAAAAGTTTTCTCTTTTAGGTTTAGCTTTCTTTACATTTATTTATAATTATTTATTGCAATAAATTGTAACTTGATAAAAGTATACAATAATAGTAGTTTATGCAACTATCATATAAGAAGGGGTATTAAAACACAAGAGTCTGTTTATCGCATTAGGCGAAGCCGAATGCGATAATAGATTGACTCGAGTGTTTTAATACCTAAGTTATATGCAGTTTCATACACTACTTTATCTTCACACATAGGAAAAATTGAAATTAAACAAAGTAGGTAGGTTACAAGGAAGTAATTTAGCGTGCGCCATTTTTTTCACAGTTCGAACTGCGCATGCGTGCGCCTTATTTTCATATTCAGCCTAAAACCCTAGACTAGTTTAATGTATAAAAAAAGATAGCGGTGCTATAATGAGTTTTATGATACAGTTGGCGGTACTATAATAAGTTTTATTTTTAATTTTATGTATATGCGTTTATAAAGTGCGTATGTATAGAATCGTCTTTGAATTCGTAATTCGAATTTTTCGATTTGAGTGTAGATAACATTATTTTATTGTATACTCATTATGAATACCCATTTGCAAATCATAAACCAAAAGAAAATTATTGGGTCCCGCCTGCTATCAAACTTGTTTCTGTCTTTTTAGGGCAGTCGGGTTTTTGATTTTTAGGGATTTTCTTTGGAAAAGCCCTATTGCTATCGAGTTGTCGTCGTCGTCGACGTCGTCGTTGCCAATTTTCTGTCACGGTTTTGGGTATGAAGGAGATGAGCTATCGAGTTGCTGTTTTCGGTAATAGAATTGGGCTGGGGTGAACCATTGCAAGATAAAGAAAAAATCGCAAAAAATCGAAAAAAATATATATCGCAGAATCGAAAATCCCTTGTATTCGGCTGAGCTCGTCTCAGGAATTCAACTTGTTTAATTAATATTTTTTAACTATTGATAAATGCTTGTAGATGTTCGAGTATCAATTTTTCCCGTCTTCTCGTTTATCTGTTTTTATTTGATAAACGAAGATGCGTATCAAAAAACTCATATTTCCTTAACAACCCTTTCTCTTTCAAAAAGTACGGATAATTATTACCAGTTGCTATATAAAAGATACCTTTTACATCCCTTTTTGTATTCAATCCTATGACATTTGTTACTAAAGGACTACGTTCATAGCAATTTCTGTCCCTTGCATCTTGGACTGAATCACATTTCATAGCAATAAAACAGTCTGGGTTGTTCAAAGCTGCCACCCATAGCGTAATAGACCGTATATGGCTGCATAACCCTGTGCAAGGGACCCATAAGAAGTCTCCAGGCTGGTTTTCCCCGCCATTGACGTAGAAGTTGACATGGCCGACGGGGGCAGCCATGCCATAGACATCGATATTGGTTCCTATAGTATCGACGAAATCTGCGTCTGATTCGTCTAGTCTGTCTTCCGGACCTAGGTTTCTGAAGCACGGACCTAGAATTTGAAATTACTGAAATTAGATAGATTGATAACTTTTAATTATATCTTCATCAAAAATTTTCTAGTGAAAACATTAATTCTACAACAAATATTCTACAATATTCTATACAGCACTTTCTAGACCCAAAGTATACGGAAGTCCCAGAATACGGATAAACATACTTATGTACTTTTTTGTAAGTACATATATATTATATATAGAAACACCAAGACCAATGCAAATAGACATAATCATGCATACAAATATTTGCACTGAGCGGGAATCGAACCCGCGCCCCCGTTGTCGTAGCAATCAAATGCACTACCGCTACGCCGTTATATAAGTTTATCCGCAATCTGGAACCCATGATACAAGCTAGTTAAACTATGCTTACTTTGGGTCTAGAAAGGGCTGTGTAGAATGTTGTAGAATATTTATTTAATGGTAATGCATTCCATGAGCGCACAGCCTTAATGAATGACTTGTCAGCATAATCAGTGTAATGCTTTGGCATTTTTAGCCTCAAAATCCCGGATGACCTCAGGCATCTCGTATGTGTGTCCAGTGTCATGGAGGAGGTAAGAGGGAGTGGGGGGTCATCGTTATCATCTTAGCTGCATCTGAGGCTTTCACCGCGGTACCCGAAATCCGGTTTCTATTTCTCCTCTTATTGGAACGCCTGCCGTCTGATCTCCTAACCCCGAGAGGAAAACTGCGTCAGAACCTGTTCAATTCCGGGCCAGGAGGTATATTGCGCAGTGGAAGTTCGCCCTCCTGGCTACAATGGGGAAGTGAGCAGTCTGCGGTTCACAGAGCAAATTGTTTATAAAATAGGTTTCACTTACCAACTTAGAAGGCGCCCGAAACACAACGCTTTTACCTGTCTGTGTCTGTATTTACGTGTTTATGAGTGTAGGGGTGTATGAAGGTTTGTGTGGACAGATCAGCAGAGTTGAGCAGAGCGCGTGGTACAAATGGAGCCCTTCCTCAAGTAAATATATGATTCGGTCGAACAACTCCCAACCGATTACGTTAATTAGTCCAAAATATAACTAATCCAACACTGGCCAAATATGATATTCACGGATTATATTTATTCGAACAAAACTTATTTCAACAAACGTTTTCTCAAGACAATTCTTTCAACAAGTTGACAACAAGTGACAGTTGTAGATCTGTCAACGCAAATTATGGGTTTTTTTTTTTTACTTCGTTTAGGAACGCAACATCTACCCCCTCCGGACGGGCCTTCCCGTCCGCTAATCAATTGGCAATCTTGATAAGGTTGCGACCGCTCTCCTCATCACCGATCCGTCAACCAAAACCTCAGCAAATCGAGGAACCCCATCGGTGCCAGCCACTAGATTGAGAATGCGCCCCCGGCGCCAATACAACGGCATTAGGTTGGCATCCTTAATCAGGACGAGGTCTCCGACCTTG
Organism: Cybosia mesomella; assembly: GCA_946251805.1. Taxonomy (NCBI): domain Eukaryota; kingdom Metazoa; phylum Arthropoda; class Insecta; order Lepidoptera; family Erebidae; genus Cybosia; species Cybosia mesomella. The sequence goes on from OX276401.1 coordinate 26,924,583, forward strand.
GGAGGATGAGTTTTATCCGTCCACTTGACGCGCTGCTGGAGGATGTGCAAGTACTCCAAGCTCCAACGCTTCCAAAAGCTCTGAGCGAGCTGTTGCACTAACTGGAACCGCGATAGCCGATTTCGGCTCACATCGACAAGAGGGTGCTCCGGCAGGGCGACAAGTGGTTGTCCAATCAAAAAATGGCCCGGGGTTAGGGCCTCCAAATCATTAGGGTCCGAAGAGAGCGGGCACAATGGACGCGAGTTTAGTACGGCCTCAATGCGGCAAAATACCGTAGCTAATTCCTCAAAGGTGAGAACTGTGTCTCCCAATAATCTCCGCCAGAGTCCCTTGGCCGCTTTCACCGCGGCTTCAAAAATACCCCCCCAATGGGGGCAGGCTGGCGGGTCAAACAGCCAAGTGACCCCCTTGCGGGCTAATTTGTTGCCTATGTCAACCTGGTTCTCCGCAAGGAAGGCGTAAACTTCCTTCAAATAGTTACTTGTACCTCTGTAATTGGTACCGCAATCAGATCTAATTAAAGAAGGCAACCCACGGCGAGACACGAATCTATCCAAAGTTGCCACAAAGGCCTCCGTCGAGAGCGAGGTTACTAGCTCCAAGTGTACTGCCTTCGTTGACAGGCAGACAAACACACACAAATAAGCCTTAAGGATTTTACTGTTACGAAGAGTAGACGTCTTCACCAAAAAGGGACCGGCAAAGTCCGTTCCGACGCCTGCAAAAGGCCTTGCCTCATTGACACGATCAGCCGGTAAGTCTCCCATCATGGGCTGCATAGTGGGGGCCTTAGTCCGGTAGCATGGCATGCAACGAAAGACAATGCTGCGGATAGTACGACGGGCCGACAAAGTCCAAAAGTCTCGCTGCAGAATGGCCAACAGCGCATTACAACCGGCATGCGAGTTCTTAATGTGACGATCAGTCACCAACAACTTGACCAAATGGCCTTCCTTGGGCAACAAAAGGGGGTGACGAGCTCCGTAGGGGAGGCTAGAGTGCCTCAAACGTCCTCCAACACGCAAGAAACCCGCATCATCCAAAAAGGGGCTCAGCTTACTTATAGCTCCCGACAACTTAGCCATACCGGACTTCAAGATTTCAATCTCCTTCTCAAAGTGTGCAGCCTGCACAGAGCGGACCCAAAGGAGGAGAGACTCCTGGAGCTCTTGAGGAGAAAGGACCGGCGACAGGCGTTTGTCCCCACGGTTCCTACAATTGTGACGAAAGCGCCTGATCCAAGATGTGACATTCAACAGTTTATCGAGGGAGCTGTACCGATTCAACAAAAGGTCGGGATCAAACGGCGGGTCCTTCGTCTCAACAGCGAGCACCCTTAGCCCGGGCAAAGGATCCGTCATCAAGACTGGCATTCGAGGCCAAGCATCCTCGGACCGAGTCAGCCATTCTGGCCCCCACCAGAGGGGGTGATCAATCAAGTGAGGGGCCGTGCACCCACGTGAGGCCACGTCGCCGGGGTTCAGGTCCCCAGGGACATGCCTCCAAGTTAAAGGTGTTGCACAATTTTGTATCTGTGACACTCGGTTCGCCACAAAGACCTCCAAAGCGTGGATGTTGGTCTTCAACCAACACAAAACAATTTGACTGTCCGTCCAGGCGTAAGAGGATCGAATGTCCACAGTTTCACCCAAGGTATTAACAACGTGATTCAATAGACGCACAAGAAGAGCTGCCCCTGACAACTCCAATTTGGGAATGGTCAATGCTGTTCGAAGAGGGGCTACCTTGCTCTTGGCCATGACCAGCGAGAGCTTCCCCTGGCCTGTCGCGCTGACAGTGCGCAGATAAACAACGGCTGCGTAACCGTGCGACGACGCGTCACAAAACCCGTGGAGGGTAGCAGTGTAACTCCCAGGGGGGAGGATGGCGCGGGGCAACACGACCTCATTGACCGCAGGGAGTGTGGCCACAAAGTGGATCCAATCCTTCAACAGGGTTTCCCGAAGCGGCTCGTCCCAACCAAGTCCCGCGGTCCAGAGGCGCTGGAGAAAGCATTTCGCCCAAAACAGTACCGGACAAATCCAACCATTAGGATCAAAAGTCCTTGCGACAGTGGACAACACAAGTCGTTTAGTCCAAGTGTGGGGCGACTCTAGGTCGACATCGTATGTAAAGATGTCTTGGACAGGTCTGTACTGAACACCGAGGACGGCCATCATGGCGGGGTTGTCAACGTCTTCAAACAAATGCGGGTCCTGTCTATGATCCTCCGGCAAACCTTCCAATAGAGCTGGAGAGTTGGACACCCATTTACGCAACTCGTATCCAGCGGAAGCCAGGATCCCAATCAACTCGTCACGCAATAAAATGGCTTCCCCAACCGTGGAAGCCCCAGTACAGACGTCATCGACGTACAGGTCCGTTTTCAAGATGGCGGACGCCCGAGGGAACTTCAAACGCTCTCGGTCCGCGAGCTCCCAAAGCGAACGAATGGCAACAAAGGGGCTAGAACGAAGGCCGTATGTATTCGTATTGAGCTCGTACACAATCATGGGGTCCTGGGGGTTCTCGCGCCACAGGATTAACTGATAACGTCTGTCATCCTGGTGAATGACCGTTTGTCGGAACATCATCTTGATGTCGGCCACAAAGACAACCTGATGTCGACGGAAAGACGTGATGACGTCACAAAGGTCCTTTAACAATTTGGGGCCTGAATGTAAGCAATCATTCAATGAGACACTCGAAGAAGTTCGCGCAGACCCATCAAACACCGTGCGCAGCTTGCCAGTGGACGGCTTGAGGACCGCATGATGGGGCAGGAAGTAATGTTCAACTGAGCGCCAATCCAACCTTGACACCGACATGTGTCCCAAATCCGCGTACTCCTGCATGAAATCCAAGTACTTCTGCCTCAACACAGGGTCCCTGCCCATGCGGCGCTCCATTGCCAACAATCTCTTCTCGGCCGTAGGTCTAGATTCACCGAGAGGTGGTCGCACTGCGACAAAGGGCAACCTGGTAACAATCCGACCGGAACGGAGTCGACCCGTGTTGTTCTGATAGAACAATTCGCAATCCTGGTGTTCCGGGTTCAAACGGGCCACCTGAGGGGGCTCCTCAACCTCCCAAAACCTCTGAACGGCGTCAGAGAGAGCGGAGCCGGACACCAATGCAACATCAAGCTCAGGTGGAGGGGGGACCTTCAACACCGGTCCCATCATTGCAAAGCCAAAAATGGTCGAGACAGCCACCAAACCGTTCGGCTGCAAGACCTATTTACCATCCAAAATTATCCTCTCGAGTACGTACGACAACAAATGCGCTGTGCTAGGGGAATCAAACCGAGGGTCAGCCAAATCCAGGCCTGACGTCAACCGGACAACTTCGGAAGACAGCTGAACTTGGGGATGCCTTCCCAAAATATTCTTCATCACAATGGCCGAGGTAGCAATTTTAGGGGCCAAACAATTCACTGGAGTGAACCCAAACCAAGTCTGTCCCTCCACAGTGGTGACGGCTGCGTTGCCCACTCCCCTAATCGTGTCTGAATAGCCACGTATGTCTAGGCCTACCTGTCCCACCAACCAAGACGACAAAATGCAACCCTGGGATTCCGTGTCCAGAATGGCACGGACCACAACAGAGGACCCCGTTGGTCCCCAGACCCTAACCGATGCCGTAGGCAACAAAACCGTGTCGATCTGGGAGGTTGCAGTGGTGGGGCAGGCGCCAACTTCCTAATTTCTGGGCGGCGACCGATCGCCGCACCCAGGCTGTAATCTCTCGCGAAGAGGATAGGACGCAAACTCCTCATCCGCGCGGTGTCCCGAGCCGCGTGCCATGGCTGGAGGGGCATATCCCACCGGATGCCTGAATGGCGGAGGGCGCGACTCCAACCGGGGGCGCTCCGCCAACGGAGGGGAGTGCTGGCGGTGCTGGTCCGGCCATTGCCGGCGAGCAGCGGCTGCATAGTCGTCTTCATGTGGGGAGACCTGCCGGCGGTCCCGCGGCGTGGGGGGTGGCGAGCGGTGCTCGAAAGTGCGGGCCCCTTGCCAGTTTGGAACCGGCTAGCGGACCTGGTGCTCGTCTCCGCGATACCCGCCCGTGCGCGAACCCACATCAGAGGCTGGACTGCCAGCGCGGTTCGCGTTAGCGCACAAAACGTCCACATGGGACCCCCTGCAAATTCTACAAGGGCGGGAGTCGGGGCATTCCCGTTGAAGATGAGCCCCCAAACAAGAATAGCACAGTCGGCGTGCCTTGGCAATTCGGCGGCGGGCACTGACGTGCAAGTCCAAAAAGGCCGCACAAGTTATGATGCCATGTCCCGTGACCCTGCAGTAGTCACAACTGGGACGACTCTGGGTGCCGGCGAAACGGGGGGCGGGGCGACCCTCAAAGGGCCCCCGAGCCCCGGTCCGTCCCTGGTCTCTGGGCCGGGGAGGCGGTTGGCGTGACCCCGAGGCAAGGCCAGAGTTGTCGAGGATCCTACATTCATCCTCCAAAAACTTGACTAGGTCATCAAAGCGGGGGAGATGGGTGGCACTATCCCCACCATACTTCTGCTCAAAGCGAGACCTCAAGTCTGCAGGCAGTCGTTGCAGCACTATGTGCACCAATAAATAGGACCAATGGTCCACCGGCAGCTCCAGTCGCTTGAGGGCATTGGTGGCTGCCACCAATGGGTTCAAAAGGTCGGTACGCAGTGTCGACACTCTAGTAATAAAGGGCAACCCCAAAATATGGCTAATGTGAGCGTCAGCCAAACACCGTTTATTGTGGTACCGCCGGGAGAGCAGCTCCAGAGCAGTAGGGTAAGCCGCATCCGTTACCGGTAAGTGCTGCACCAAGGCTCGGGCCTCTCCCTTGAGGACGGACATCAAGTAGGCCAACTTTTGGGCGGGTCCAAGGTCCGAGCGCGAGTCGACCAGACTCACAAATAAATTTTGAAAGCCCAGCCAGTGGTCCATCCGACCATCAAAATGTGGCAGTTCAAGCGTGGGCAGCTTGCTCAAAAGTCCCGGGCCAGCGACAGAGGTCTCCGGCTTGACCTGGACAGACTCCCGGCTCTTCAATATTTCCCTAGCACGTAGGGAAATCGTGTCTGCCAAAGCCAGGATCTGGTCGTAGTCACCAACAACCTTGTCCCGCGCTGCCTGACTCAGCTGATCCAACCCGAGGTCCTCAGCCAGGTGGCTAAAGCGGGTGAACAGGGCATCTACAGCCCCAAGCCTGTTCTCCATACCGCCGAACCTGGTAAGAGTGGTCTCTGCCAGCTCTGGTCGAGTAGTAGTAGCCGCCGCCGACGTGAACCACCTCAATTGTGTGGTTATACCGGCTATGGCCTCCTTCGCTGCACTTAAATGAGACATTCCAATGACCAAACTTCAACAAATTAGATAAAGAGATTACCCAAACAAAGAAATTATTTAAACAATGTTAGTTCAATTTATTTTATCCAACACTGATGCAAAACACCAATACAAATATAATTCAATATAGCTTAAAGATTAAATCAAATGCCTTAACAAGAGATTGCCAATTAATTAGTCATAATGGTTCCCCAGCAATGACTCCAAATCAGCACACCAAACTGATATTAACTTGTTTACAACTAATAAACTATTGAAATATTGTCAATTTACCAATACAATTTACCAATTACAAATTAATTTACAAATCAATCAATCAAATCAATTTACCAATTACAATTAAGGTTATAAGACCCGAGACTGCGGTTTTAGTCGGTTCGAATCCGACACAACCACGCTCTTGCTACCAAAATGTTCAATTCCGGGCCAGGAGGTATATTGCGCAGTGGAAGTTCGCCCTCCTGGCTACAATGGGGAAGTGAGCAGTCTGCGGTTCACAGAGCAAATTGTTTATAAAATAGGTTTCACTTACCAACTTAGAAGGCGCCCGAAACACAACGCTTTTACCTGTCTGTGTCTGTATTTACGTGTTTATGAGTGTAGGGGTGTATGAAGGTTTGTGTGGACAGATCAGCAGAGTTGAGCAGAGCGCGTGGTACAAATGGAGCCCTTCCTCAAGTAAATATATGATTCGGTCGAACAACTCCCAACCGATTACGTTAATTAGTCCAAAATATAACTAATCCAACACTGGCCAAATATGATATTCACGGATTATATTTATTCGAACAAAACTTATTTCAACAAACGTTTTCTCAAGACAATTCTTTCATCAAGTTGACAACAAGTGACAGTTGTAGATCTGTCAACGCAAATTATGGTTTTTTTTTTTTTTTTACTTCGTTTAGGAACGCAACAGAACCTCTTCCGTCAATCAGCAGGTCTACCGGCATGCAGGTGATGTTGGTAGAGGCCCATACACTCAAGCTTTACCATGGAATGGAACCAACTTTAAATTGTTTAGTCTAGACTCTGCCCTCCTAATATTTTTTAAGTTCTCCGTCCTCCATGAGCGCAGGCCTGGGGGAGGCGGGTGAGGCCGCCTGTCACCCCAGCAGAAGCAGGCCGGGACGGTGGGGTGACTAACGCCCCTCCCCCAAACCGGGGCAAGACGGGGACACCGTGGTTCCCAAACCCAACGGGGCATCTCGAAACCGGAGATGGCCCAGGGTCAGTCGGGGTGCGAGGGATATGCTCTATGGGCAACCTTACACCGTCTGTAGAACCGAGACGGCGTGCGGTTTTAGTCGGTTCAAGCCCGACATAACCTTCGGATACCCCCCCCGCTGGCCACGAAAAAAAAAAAAAAGACTTCACATCGCCTGATAGTAAGCTAAAGGGAAACCTTCAGGAATGGTGTTCACCATTGCAGATATAAATACTGCTTGCTACTAGAGGACTACGTTTATAGCAATTTCTGTCCCTTGCATCTTTGAAAAACCCGGTTGTTTGATTGCTATGAAATGTGATTCACTCCAAATAAATAAATAAATAAAATAAATATTCTACGACATTCTACACAGCGCTTTGTAGACCCAAAGTAAGCATAGTTTACTAGATTGTGTTATGGTTTCCAGAATGCGGATAAACATACTTATATAGTTCTTTTTTTCTAAATACATACATATTATACATGGAAACACCAATGCAAATAGACGTGTTCATGCATACAATTATTTGCTCTGAGTGGGAATCGAACCTGAGCCCCCTATAATAGCAGTCGAATGCACTAACACTACGCCACAGAGGCCGTCAAATCACATTTCATAGTCATTAAAACAGTCTGAGTTGTTCAAAACTGCTACCAATAGCGTAAACACACAGATAAATAGGAAAACTGAGACCGAGAATTTTTTGTAAATAATCATCTTACCTGACGGGTCTAGTCCGGTAATCCGGGAGATACTGATCCCAGTGAGGAGTTTGTACTGTTTGGCTATGAAACCTGCTGTGTGAGCGCCTAGGCTAAGACCTATAATCGACAACTGTTTAGGATCCAAGCCATTTTTAGTCAGATGTACCAGTATTTCGGCAGCAGGCTTCCCAATTGAGCGTACATTGCGAGCAGCGCTGAAAATATTAAGATGGTTAACATATATAAGGTGTCACAAAATTAAGTCTCTGAATTTGGTGAGATGATTTGGTATCGACAAAATATTATCTGAAACAAAAAACTAGTTGAATTCCTGAGACGAGCTCAGCCGAATACAAGGGATTTTCGATTTTGCGTATTTTTTTTTGCTATTTTTAGCGATTTTTTTTTATCTTGCAATGGTTCACCCCAGCACGAATCTATTACCGAAAACAGCAACTCGATAGCTCATCTCCTTCATACCCAAAACCGTGACAGAAAATTGGCAACGACGACGACGTCGACGACGACGATGTCGACGACAACTCCATAGCAATAGGGCTTTTCTAAAGCAAATCCCTAAAAATATCGTGTAAAATAAAAAAAATATATAGTTACAAAAAATATAAAAATAAAAAATATAAAAATGAAAAAAAAACCACCACCAGCGACAAGCGTCACGTGACGCGACGAGCCCGTGACGCACGTGGTAGGCGTACAGTCCTTCTCCTCGCAGTATTCTCCAACCGGATGTGTGGGAAATACCTAAATCGCGACCAGCGTCACGTGTGCTGGTCGCTGGTGGTGTTTCTTTATTTTTTTATTTTTTTATTTTTTTATTTTTTTATTTTACCCGAAATTTTTTTTGTTTCAAATACATATTTTGTCGATATCAAGTCATCTCACCAAATTCAGAGACCTAATTTTCTAACACCTTATATTATTAAGTAAAAGAGATTAAATATTATGTAATCTGTGGTAAAAGTAAATCATCCTCCGAACCCTTCCACAACACAGTTGGGGTCGGTTTTCAGTTTCTTCACTTCGAAATTTTCCGTTCCGAAGCGGCTACGTCCGACGTCCACAACCCATTGGCGATATCAAAGTTCTATAGTTAGACCACTTGTTGGTTTTTTTACGGGTACAATTTTTTTTTTTTTTTTTTTTTATTTAGGACACGTCAATTTGACTTCACCACGCTTGATGGTAAGCTGAAGGTAAAGTCTCAGGAAAGTGTGTCACCATTACATACATGTACCATGTGAACAATGGTGGCACTCAGCTTGACGGCCTCATCAGAAGAGGATTGTCGTCGCAGCACCGCGTGACACCCGCCGGTCCCACTAGTGCTGCGACCACAATCCTCTATGCACTTGCTGACCCCTGAACGCAATGAAATCGAAATTGGATTACTATGGAGGGTTTTTCGCAATACGCGTAACTAATGCCTTAGATGTTTGTATGGCAACCGGGACCGATGGCTTAACGTGCTCACTGAGGTCCAGAGAGGTGTCAATGTGTTAAATATGGTCACCCGTCCTAAGACTGACCTGACTTACTTACGACGGCTTCGGGTACATGTAGCGGTAATGCATTCGACTACTACAACAGGGGGTTCGAGTTCGATTCCCGCTCAGTGCAAATATTTATATGCATGAATATGTATATTTGCATTGGTCTGGGTAACGTAACACAAGCTACTTAAACTATGCTTACTTTGGGTCTAGAAAGCGACTGCTATCTGCCCTCCACAACCCTTGGGCAATATCGAAGTTCTGTAGTTAGACCAGTTGGCGGACTTTTTAAGGCTACAACTGCCCGTAACGAATACCTTTTATTTTATTTTTTTCGTGCGGATATCCCTTCGAATACCCCCTTTTTTTTTTATTGTGCGGAAATCCCTTCGGATACCCCCCCGCCGGCCAGCGAGGGCGGTTATGTCGGGCTTGAACCGACTAAAACCGCATGCCGTCTCGGGTCTACAGACGCCGGGGTGTAAGGTTACCCATAGAGCATATCCCTCGCACTCCGACTGACCCTGGGCCATTCTTCTGATAACAGCAGAGGGGTACCTGGAGCGAACCCCCCCCCTGCGGGCCTTGCAGGCCCGCCATACCCCGACCCCCTCGAACAATGGGGTCAGCTGGCCCTGAAAAGGGCCGGTTGGTCAGACTCTTGGCCGTTGACGTTGACGCCAGCTACTCCAGAGGAGCAATCAATGATGCGTCATCGCCCACGTTGCCCAGGGTGCACCAAACTTGAAGGTGATCCAACCAGTCGCACCCCCCCCCTTCGGATACCCCCTCGCCAGCCAGCGGGGGCGGTTATGTCGGGCTTGGACCGACTAAAACCGCACGCCGCCTCGGGTCTACAGACGCCGGGGTGTAAGGTAGCCCATAGAACATATCCCTCGCTCCCCGACGCCCGTAACGATTACCTACGTATAAAAGATAGTTGGTATCTCTTGATTTTTTTTAACGTGTGGAAACCCCCACGGGCTTCACCCCATCGGTGCCGGCGATGGCATGGGCGTGTCTCCCCAAGTGTTCATTGCTAGGCACCACGGGTAAGCCCTCGAAAGAATAGCCCCAGGGTTACTGGCGGACTTTGGCCGCCATCGCGGCCTCTCCTATGGGGTCGGGTTTTATCCCGCGACGGTAGTTGGTATCCCTGGAGTATTGAAGTGTGGATTCGGAGTCGGAGTCCACATTCGGAGTATTGTGTGTGTGAAGTGTAATGTGTTGAGGTGTGTTTGTGTTTGTGTATGTGTATAAAGTAATGTGTGTGAGTGCACGTATGAAGATCACATCTGGAGCCTGATCAACTCTACCTGACTCCTGAGGCGATCGCATCCTTGACACAATATTAATTTATGTCATTACGCTTTTATATTTAAGAGCCGGGCAGAATTTATTTCGATGTAACATCTAAAACTCACAACTATCCGAAATAAGTAATTGAATTAAAACAATCTAGTGGGGCGGAAATCACACAGTGATTGTCAAACTTCGGGCCAAACTTAGATATTTTTGTTGCAGTATTTTTATTCAAAATTGTTTTTAATAATAAGTAGTCGTATCCCTCCCACATACCCACTAATCCTATCTCTAAATGAATTCAAATCAAACGTCTTCGACTCCAAAAACACAAAAAAAATATTTTTTAGGGACAATTTGTATGGTATGGTAGGTAGATTTTGGGGTTTGTACGTTCAAGGTTTCGCTTGAACGTACAAACCCCAAAATCTAATCAGTTCTTACCATTAACCAAACAAGATGATCGGCGAAAGAATTTTTTAAATCGGATAAGTAGTTCTTGAGTTATTGCGTAAACAGACATCCAGACATCCAGACATCCAGACCAACAGACAGACCGACACAAATTTTTTTTTTGCTTAATTAGACTTAGAATCATGTGAAACGTCGAGAAAAGTGATAAAAAGTGGGTGTAAGATTTTGATTTTTTTTTGCGTGATTTTAAGACTTCGGTGTTCACCTGGTTGGTGGCCTGAAGTAATGAAATAACTTTCCCGCCGAAGTAAACATACATCCCAAACTTAACAAAGTCGCGGTCAACAGCTAAGTAGGTAGTTATAAATAAATATCGGCCTCTGTGGCGTAGCGGTAGTGCATTCGACTGCTACGACAGGGGGCGCGGGTTCGATTCCCACTCAGTGCAAATATTTTTATGCATGAATATGTCTATTTGGATTGGTCTGGGTGTTTTTAAGTAAAATATGTATGTATTTACAAAAAATAGTATATAAGTATGTTTATCCGCATTCTGGACCCATAACACAAGGTAGTTAAACTATGCTAACTTCGGGTCTAAAAAGCGCTGTGTAGAATGTCGTAGAATATTTATTATTATTTTATTGTTACAAAGAGCGTCGATATCTCGAAAACTACTGAACGAATCTTCAGGAAATTAAAACGCATTGCTAGTGTCGAAGTACTCTACCAATATTATTATTATTATATAATAGAATATAAGCCGCGGTAGCCTAGTGGAATGGGTAATGGACTGCTGAGACGAGGTCTCGGGTTCGATCCCAGGTTTTACCATGGCAAAGACCAATGACTTTTCGATGCTTTTCGAAGTTATGTGTGTATTTATCGCAGGTTTATAAGTGCCCGGTTAATGGCTATAGGCTCGCCACCTATTACATTGGGACCTAAACATAAACTGGCGAAATGTGGGTGCTAGCACCTCTGCCTACTTCTTCGGGGATATAGGCCTGAGTTTATGTTATGTTATAATAGAAGAATCTTACCGCGAATAGTCGGTGAATGTGAAGCGATTTGTATTTAGTAACAATACATTATATCCCAATTTCTTATACAGTGGTCCCAAAGTCAGTCCTACAAAGAAGCTTGGGTGGTCCAAGTATCCTCCTACGTACAGTATGCTAGGCTTGCTGAAGTTCAAATGAGGATCTTTCGCCAGTTCCCTCATTTGGTAGTAAGAGTAGGTTGCTGTTGAAACAAAGGCCGAGTGTCCAGTTTGCACAGACATTGTGAGGAGTTTGAGGGCATCAGCTGGTACCTGAATGGGTATCTTGGAGCCAGGACCTGCGAACAAATATTGATTAGAGAGTTAGGTACACAATTTTTTTTTTTATATTCTAGTACGCTACACAGCGCTGTTTAGACACAAAGCACATACACATACAGCTTAACTAGCTTGTATTATGGGTTCCAGAAAGCGGATAAACATACTTAGATATACATGACGAACTCTGTGTCGTAGCATTAGAACCATTGCTTAGAGCGCTCGACTGCTAAGTCAGTGGGTTCGACTCCCTCTTAGTACAAATATTTGTGTGCATGAATATGAATATTTGCATTGGTGTTGGTGTTTCTATGTATAATATGTATGTATTTACAAAAAAAAATATCCAATTTTAGAACCTATAACACAAGCTAGTTAAGTTTTTAGGGTTCTGTTGCCAAATGGCAAAAAACGGAACCCTTATAGATTCGTCATGTGTCCGTCCGTCCGTATGTCACAGTCACTTTTTCCGAAACTATAAGAACTATGCTGTTGAAACTTGGTAAGTAGATGTATTCTGTGAACATCATTAAGATTTTTTTTTTAATTTTTAGAATTTTGGGGGTCCCCATACTTAAATAAAATATTATATATCTATAATAAAATTTGTCCCCCCCCCCCTGTAACTTCTAAAATAAGAGAATGACAAAACTAAAAAAAATCTGTAATGTACATTACCATATAAACTTCCAACGAAAATTGGTTTGAACGAGATCTAGTAAGTAGTTTTTTTGTAATACGTCATAAATCGTAAACCGCACTTTATCTTTCATTCAATCAACTCAAATATTAAAATTATAAAAAAAAACATTATTATGTTACTTGTTGCTACGGAACCCTTTAATGGGCGAGTCCGACTCGCACTTGGCCGGTTTTTTTCTGTGTGTGGATACTCCCACGGGCTCCAACGATGGGATGCATGTCTCGGAATCGAACCGACTAAAACCACCCGGTGTCCTTCCCTCACGATTGGGGGGCCACACGGCCGACGCTCTGTAGAATTCAAAATAAACCAAATAGGTAACTAATTATATAATTAAGCGCAATTAGAAATGTTAATATATTATTTAATGTTATAAAACATGATTTTCTCGTAAGTTTAAGCGAATGACTATTAAACATTGAAATTTAGGTACCATGAAGTTGGGGTGTGTGTTGGGTAACCTCCTCGAGTGTCGTTCCGATTCCGATCCCGCTGCAGTCCGGGAGGAACGGAATCGGAGCGGCCGGTACACCCTGGGCGGCGGTCAATGGCTTCCCCTTCATGGGGTTGGCATTGATCGTCGGCTAATACCCAACGTGGCGGGAACACATCGCTCTCCGTACTCCTCTGCTTTCAGAGGAGACAGGATGAGCGATGATGTTTGTGGCTGAGGCATGGCATGGCTGAGGTGGGGATCCAGGGGCGGGTTGGCCCACTGCACGACGGGCACTTGTGCCGCCGCCGGTGAGAGAGGACTAGCCATCCTCTCGCGTTCCGTAATCGGCAGGTGATCAGCAGCGACCTGACTGGTGGCTCCAGAAGGGTACGCCGTGAACTTGCTGACCGGAGGGCTTGCCTTTATTGGCCGGCCCACGACAAGGAAAAGTCTATAACACCCGACAGCGAAGTCGTAAAAACCTATGGATACCAGCCGACCTCCATAGTATATAGACTTATCCAGGTGCAGGGGGCTCCGCCTGGATGGACCACCGTTCCCCCATACTCGTGGGATATTCTATGGATTCAAATTTTATATCAAGGATAAACCGGACAGGAAATCAAACACAAACGACAATGGCAAGAATATGGACACATAAAAGGACGGAGTCTGCGCGGAGGTCGCGCACCAGGCGGGCGTAGAGGTGACGCCAAACACCTCGGCGGTGTCGGAGAGGTTCGACACCGCCAGCGAAAGGAGTAGGGCGGCAAGCCCGTTAGGATTGGGCGTCAAGGCGCAGAAGCGCAAACGGCGCCCAAAGAAGCAGCGACCAGGGGAGGGCGTGTCGGATGAGGATTACACCCTCACCGGGACGGCCTCCTCCAGCGACGAGGCGACAATGTGGGCGCCTAAGGTGGCTGCAGTCCGCCGGGCGCGAGGAGGGTTGAGAGGTGGGCAACCCAGCCGGGCCCCCTCGGCCACTGGGAGGTCCGCGGAAAAATCGCCGCCGAGGCCTTCCACCTCGGCGGTGACGGAACCGAGCGGGAGGACGCGGTCTCTTTTGGAGAGACTGCAGAAGGTGACCGCGTCATTCCAGGGGTCCCCAAACCCTGAGCAGGAGGCGATGTTGCGCATTGTGCTCGACATCGCCTCCGAGAATGAGGGCCTGGCGGCGCAGCTGGCCGAGTCTCGTCGTGAGACGGCTCGACTAGCTGCAGCCGTCGAGGAGCTGAAGAGGGGTATGGCTCAACCAGCGCAGCGGGCGCAACCGGCGCAGCGGGCGCAACCGGCGGAGCCGGCGCGCGTGACTCGCTCGTCGGCGAGGCAGCCAGAGCAGCCGGTGCGACCGGTGCAGCAGCCGGCACAGTCGGTGCGGCCGGCGCAGCCGAGGGTACCGTCGGTGGAGTCTTGGCTCCCCTATATGGAGGCGCTGGAAGAGCGGATGATGTGTCGGATGGAGGCTCTAATGGACTCCATCCGCCGTCCGCCTCTGGCGCCACTGGCAGCCGGCTACGCGGCTGTAGCCCAGAGGGGCCCCACCCCCCCGGCTGCGGGAGCGAGTGCGACCCTGCCGGGGCCGGCTCCTCAGCCCCCTCTCGCTCAGGGTAAGGGGCAGGGCAAAGGTAAGGGGAAGGGCAAGGGGAAGACGTCCCCAGCCCTGGCCCCAGCCCCAACCCCAGCCGTGGTTCCGGCTACCTCCACCCCATTGGAAGGGGGCTGGGAGGTGGCTGAAGCCAGCAAGAAGAGGCGGAAGGCCGCCAAGAAGGCCAGGAGGGCCGTGGCCGCCGCGAAAGCAGCGCCGGGGAAGCTCCGTGCCCCCCGCACTACGGCCGTCGTCGTCACCCTGACGGCGGAGGCAGCGGGGAGAGGCATGGGGTATGCCGAGGTGTTGGCCAAGGTGAAGGCCAACGTCGACCTCAAGGCCCTCGAGATCCCGAGCACACGGACAGGAGCCCGACTTCTCGAGGTCCCTGGCGCTGCCAGTGGCCCCAAGGCCGACGCCCTAGCGGCTCGGCTGAGGGAGTCGCTGGACGCAGCCGACGTCCGGGTGTCCAGGCCCATTAAATGCGCAGAATTGCGCATTACGGGCCTGGACGACTCCGTCACGGCAGAAGAGCTCAGGCTCGCCGTGGCGGAGGCCGGGGACTGCTCCCCGGACACAATTAAGGCCGGAGCTATACGCTTCGGCCGCGGTGGACAGGAGGCAGCAGTTGTTGGCTGCCCTATCGCGGCGGCCCAAAAGGTCGCAGACGGGCGGAGCCTCCTGGTGGGCCGCTTCCTGAGGGCGCAGGCACGGCTCCTGCAGGCCCGACCGGCCAGGTGCTTCAGGTGCCTGTCGGTGGGCCATATGGGGGTGCACTGCACGGCGGAGGTAACGGCGGGTGACCGTTGCTTCCGCTGTGGCCAGCCCGGTCATAAGGCCGGCACGTGTAGCGCCCCGTTGCACTGTTTCAGATGTGCAGCGGGGGGCAAGCCGGCTGACCATAGGGTTGGCAGCAAGGCCTGCGCCGTAGGGGAGCCGAAGCCGGGAGGCCGGCCTTCCGCCCCTAGTTCGCAGCGGGATGCGGAGATGGGGGTCCCATAATGGATCCTCAACTCCGCATCCTGCAGGCGAACGTGGGCCACGGTGCCTATGCTCAGGGTCTTCTGCTCCAGAGCATGGCACAGTGGGCCATAAATGTCGCCGCTGTCGCCGACTCATACACCCACTGGTTCCTCGGGCCTGCCTGGGAAACCGCGCTGGATGGGTCGACGGCACTGGTACACAACCCTGCCGCCGGCAGCCCCCCTCTTGCCGTCGTTGCAAGGGGACCCGGCTGCGTGGCGGTGGCGGTTGGCGATATAGCGGTCGTGGCCGCTTATATCACGCCGAACCGAGACCAAGCTGCATATGAGCAATGGCTCCGTCAGCTGGCCGTCGTCGTCAATGCCTTCCAGCCCCGTCCGGTCCTTGTGCTCGGGGACTTCAACGCCTGGTCGTATGCCTGGGGTTCCCGACACGAAAGGGGCGCGACGGGGCATAGAGGCAGGGCACTGGTGGACTGGGCCGCACGACTCAGCCTAGTCCTCATAAATCGGGGAGCCGTGGATACGTTCGTGACCTCGAGGGGTAGCTCCATCGTGGACCTATCGTTCGCGAGCCCCTCGTTGGCGCAACGTGTTCAGGGCTGGCGCGTCGTTTTGGGGGAGGACACAAGTTCGGATCACCGATACATTCGGTTTGACGTGTCCCCCCCTGCGAGCGACGCGCCGGCTGTACCGGCTCCACCCGAGCCACGTTGGGCGCTTAAGCGACTTGATCGGGAGCTCCTCCCGGAAGCCACCATCGTACAGGCCTGGGCCCCTGCGCCGGACAGGCCTGTCAGCATAGACGATGAGGCGGAGTGGTTCCGGGAGGCCATGACCCGTGTCTGTGATGCGGCGATGCCTAGGGCTCCACCCTATAATCCGAGGGGTCAGGTCTACTGGTGGTCGTTGGAGATCGCGCAGCTCAGACGGGCCTGCGTGATCACGCACCGCCGGTGGGCCCGATTCCGTAGGAGGCGTCGCCGCCCCGCAGATGCGGAGGCCCGAGAGGCGGAGTTGTACGAGGGATACAGGGAGGCCAGAGGAGCCCTCCGAGCGGAGATAAGGCGGTCCAAACAGGCCTCCTTCCGCGAGCTGCTGGAGACGCTGGAGCGGGACCCTTGGGGGCGGCCCTACCGGATGGTGAGGGGCAAGCTGCGCCCCAAGGCCCCGCCGTTAACCCGGTGTCTCCAGCCGGATCTGCTCGGAGGAGTTGTTGGCTCCGTGTTCCCAGCGCGGGCGGTGGAACATGTTCCACCGCAGATGACTCCGCCTCGGTTGCCCATGGCGCCCGACGTGGAAGACGACGACGTGCCCGAGGTCACTTGGGTAGAACTAGAGCTGGCGGTGAGAAGGCTAAGAGCCAAACACATCGACGGGGAAACTGGTCCTCATCCGAAAGGAGGGGCGCCCTGCGGACTCGCCGTCCGCCTACCAGCCCATAGTGTTGCTCGACGAGGTGTGCAAGCTCTTTGAAAGAGTAATTGCGAAGCGCCTCGTCGAGCACCTCTCAAGAGTGGGGCCGGACCTGACGGATGGCCAATATGGCTCCACCGTGGATGCCATCATGCGCGTGATGGCTCTGGCGGAGAATGCAGTAGCCCGGGGTGAGGTGATGTTGGCGGTGTCCCTGGACATCGCCAACGCTCTCAACACCTTGCCCTGGAGTTGCATTAGGGAGGCGCTCGTGTATCACGAAGTGCCTCTCTACCTCCGCCGCATAGTCGGGGCGTATTTGACGGAGAGAGCCATCATCGTCATCTACCCAACCGTGACCGGTCTCGGTCGGCGTGAAATGTCGTGCGGTGTTCCACAGGGATCGGTCCTGGGACCGCTCCTGTGGAACATCGGATACGACTGGGTGCTTCGCGGTGAGCTCGTAGGCGGCGCCGCCGTCACGTGCTACGCGGACGACACGCTCGTGACGGCGTGCGGAGCGACGTACCGCGAAGCGACCCTGAAGGCCACGACCGCGGTTGCCCAAGTCGTGGAGCGGATCCGGCAGCTGGGTCTCGAGGTGGCTCTGCATAAAACCGAGGCCCTGTTCTTTCATGGGCCTCGGAGCAAGCCACCTGAGGGATCCAGTCTCATCGTGGGAGGTAATCGCATCGGCATCAAGCCCCAAATGAAATATTTGGGGCTCGTGCTCGACGGCCGATGGGACTTCGGAGAGCACATCCGAAGTCTGGCCCCCAAACTGATGGGCACAGCTCTCGCTCTGGCGCGGCTGCTGCCCAACATGAAGGGGCCCGATGACTCCTGCAGAAGACTCTACGCGGGGATCGTGCGGTCCATGGCCCTGTATGGGTGCCCAATATGGCATGGAGGCCCTGAAGGCCGGAAGTGTGCGGATGCTGCGCGCTCCGCAGCGAGTGATGGCCATCAGGGTCATCCGCGGGTACCGCACGATCTCCTTCGAGGCGGCGAGTCTCCTTGCCGGAACTCCGCCATGGGACCTGGAGGCGAGAGCCCTTTCGCAACTGTACCAGTGGCGAAAGGAGGCGCGGGAGCAGGGATGGAACCCCGAGCCTCGAGAAATCGAGGCCGTGCAGTCCCAGCTCCGCCAGGCTATCGTGGTGGAGTGGAAGGAACGACTTGGGCGACCAAGCGCAGGGCACGCCGCAATAGCGGCGGTAAGGTCCATCATGGAGGATTGGCTAGAGAGGCGACACGGAAGCCTCTCATACCGACTGACGCAGGTGATTTCCGGGAAGAGGTGCTTCGGGGACCACCTGCATCGGATCAGGAAGGAGCCAACGCCTGAGTGTCATCACTGCGACGCGAGCGAGGACTCAGGGCTGCACACGCTGGTGGACTGCCCGGCGTGGGAGGCGCCGAGGCGTGACCTCGTGGCAGCCATCGGGGTGGAAGTCTTCTCGCTCGGCAGCATGATTGCGGCAATGGTGCGGAGCGCGAGCGGCCTCACCAGGCCTCACCCGGCCCGCCGAGCCCGCAACATGCTCGCCGCGCGTCGCAGGCGACTCAGGCGCCGGAGGTCGCTCAACGACCTCCGTCCTACATGAGCGCAGGCCTGGGGGTGGCGGGTGAGGCCACCTGTCACCCCAGCAGAAGCAGGCCGGGACGGTGGGGCGACTAGCGCCCCTCCCCAAAACCGGGGCAAGACGGGGACACCGTGGTTCCCAATCCCGAGGGAGCCATCTCGAAACCGGAGATGGCCCAGGGTCAGTCGGGGTGCGAGGGATATGCTCTATGGGCAACCTTACACCCCGGCGTCTGTAGACCCGAGACGGCGTGCGGTTTTAGTCGGTTCAAGCCCGACATAACCGCCCCCGCTGGCACGCGGGGTTATCCGAAGGGATTTCCGCACGATAAAAAAAAAAAAAGGTACCATGAAGTTGTTGCAGACGACTCAGGCGCCGGTGGTCGCTTAACGACCTCCGTCCTCCATGAGCGCAGGCCTGGGGGTGGCAGGTGAGGCCGCCTGTCACCCCAGCAGAAGCAGGCCGGGACGGTGGGGCGACTAGCGCCCCTCCCCCAAACCGTGGCAAGACGGGGACACCGTGGATCCCAAACCCGAGGGGGCCATCTCGAAACCGGAAATGGCCCAGGGTCAGTCGGGGTGCGAGGCATATGCTCTATGGGCAACCTTACACCCCGGTGTCTGTAGACCCGAGACGGCGTGCGGTTTTAGTCGGTTCAAGCCCGACATAACCGCCCCCGCTGGCCGGCGGGGGGGTATTCGAAGGTATTTCCACACGAAAAAAAAATGTACCATGAAGTTACTTCGGATTTCGTTCTTTCGGTCGGGACCATAAAGTATGTTCGGGACTGAATCAAACATATCGAGGAGGTTTTCGAGTACAATATAACTGTATCTGTTAAAAAATTAACTATTATAAACCAACAATAAAAAATGAACTATTATAAACCAACAATAAAAAATGAACTATTATAAACCAACAATAAAAAATGAACTATTATAAACCAACAATAAAAAATACATTCCGTTGTATTGGATTATGATAACATCTTCGAACTTTTGATAAAGTCGTATAGTATCGTGCATACTAACAACCTATTGTTGAATGCAGAAAAGACCAAATGCATTAAGTTTACACTGCCTAATGTGAGGCAAGCACACGTTAATGTCGTGCTGGAGGGGCAAGGGTTTGTAAAGGGTACTTTTCTAGGCATAACACTAGATTCGAAATTGCACTGGGGTGACCATATCAGTATTTTGGCCAATAAACTCAGTTCTGCTGGTTATGCTGTCAGACGGATTAGGCAGTTGACAGATGAACCTACAGCTAAGCTGGTATATTTTAGTTACTTTCATAGTCTGATGTCCAATGGAATACTACTTTGGGGGAATGCAGTAGATTTAGAAACTATATTTATACTACAAAAGAGGGCAGTTCGTGCCATTTATTGTATAAGCAAGAGAGCTTCTCTTTGGGAGCGATTTAAAAAGACTCATATTTTAACTGTAGCTTCCCAATATAAATTCGAGAACATACTGTATGTCAGGAAAAATATATCCAATTTTACAAAAGTAAGTGACATTACAGCCAGAAATCTGCGTAATAAAAAATAAACTGATCCTTCCATGTTATCTATCGGCTTAGCAAAGTTAGTGATTCTTTTAGGGGGGAAGGTATACGCTTTTATAACAAATTGCCTGAATCGGTCGTTGGTATGCCTGACAATAAATTTAAAACCTTTGTTAAGACCACCTTTTTTTTTTTTTTACGTGCGGAAATCCCTTCGGATACCCCCCGGGGTGGTTATGTCGTGTCTCGACTAAAACCGCACGGTGTCCTCCCCATATGTAAAAAAGCATACTATAGGACAGATGGATTACCTTAAAGACAAAAATGTTGATTTGGTTTGAGCATGGTGCAGGCTCCTCCTAAAATGCTAAAATGTTACAACTACAGCATAATATTGTAGTAGGCACGCGACCTTTTTTACCATATTTTAACTTTTTCTCAATTATTTGAACGTTTATTTTGGGTTAAATTTTATTATAACATATTTTTATATATACCTTTATTTACCTTGACACGAGACAAAAATGTACATTCGTCCATATTTAGTCTTAAGAAATCACTATTATAAGCTGACGTCTCGAAAATGCCGCAGTGGAGTTTGTTGCGCCGTTTCTTCTCCACTAGCGCCTAGGAAGCGGTGGTAAACTTAGTATTAAGCAGTTTTTGACGTCAAAAAGATGCCTAATTACGTTGCACTATTTTGAAAAATAAAGACCTTGACTTTGATTCATATTTTTTTTTTTTTGTGGGCTGTCGTGGTTCCGAATTTTGCGGTTTCAGGTTGTTTTATGGTAGGGTTTAGGCCAAATGAACTGTCATGTGCCGTCTTCGGGCCCGATTGTGGGATAAGTGCGTTTCATTTTACCGATTGCCCGAAATTTTAGACCGCAATTGCGTATGTACGTTTCATGGTAGGCCTGCTGGCCATTTTTGTACGAATGACTTATCGTATAAACAAAGGTTCGAAACTTCTTCAGAACCGTTTATCAATATCGTTTCGAGGTCTCGTGTGTTTGTAGACGGATGTTTCTTTTGCCTTTTACGTTAAATCAATATTTTGAATCCGTGACATTGTTTCCAAAGATAATGCGTTAGTATTTATTAAAAACAAATAAATATCGTTCAAACTTCGAAGAAACTGTGAGCTGCTGCAGTGACATTCCTTATTAAATAAATAACCGGTCAAGTGCGAGTTGGATTTTGTATAAGACTGTATTTAAGGGCGTAATAAAAATTCTATTATTAAAAAGTGAAATCTTCTTTACGCGCTTTGATCATTTTTGAGATGGGATAAAACAAATATATTTGCGACACTGTTACCGTTACCGACACCTCTATAAATATTTCTTGACGATTATTACTTGACGATAATTGTTCAAGTTTACACTTCTGCCGGCACTACCGGAGTGCCGCTGCTTTTTTTATTATAAACCACACTGGTAGCTCATTAGGCGGATCCACACCAGGCGATCCAACGTGCTCTGATCGCGCCTCGCGACCTGGGCCTCGATTCTGCTATTTTATGTTAAAGCAAGGCCACTGTCATGCCACTTCACTCTAAAAATGTCATTTAATTTTAAGGGTGACCAGTATAATTATACTTATAGAATATACTGCTTCCGGGCTGTTTGGCCGTGGTCTATATGAAACTCTGACCTGACCACTGAAGATGTCGACCGTAGTGATCGACGAAACGTTTGGAACACAAGTTTCATATGGACCACGGCCAATCAGCCCGGAAACAGTATATTCTACAAGTATAATTTTACTGGTCAAGTCTAAAATTTAATGGTATTTTTATTAAATGGCACCCCAGCAGAAGCAGGCCGGGACGGTGGGGCGACAAGCGACCCTCCCCTAAACCGGGGCATGACGGGGACACCGTGATTCCCAATCCCGAAGGGGCTATCTCGAAATCGGAGATGGCCTAGGGTCAGTCGGGGTGCGAGGCATATGCTCTATGGGCAACCTTACACCCCGGCGTCTTAAGACCCGGGACGGCGTGCGGTTTTAGTCAGTTCAAGCCCGACATAAACGCCCCCGCAGGCCGGCGGGGGGGAATCCGTGGGAATATCGGCACGAAAAAAAAGTACATAGTCTCGCAACCAAATATTTGCACTCCACAATCAAACCCGCTACCCTTAACTACCAATCGAACGCTCTACCTCTACCCTTGAGAGGTCGTCGCAAGTCGCCCTATACTCATACCTTGGACCCCGGGATCCACTCTCCTAAAACTGTTCATTATGTAGTTTGATTAGCTTTTACGGAAGCGACCGCCATCTGACCTAACCTCGAGAGGAAGAGCCACGTCCATCAATCAGTATGTATACCGGCTTCCAAGCATCTTACGAGTACTTGAAGATTGCATACCATTATTTTTTTCCTCGCCTCCGACTGACCCAGGACCATATCCAGTTTCGAGATGGCCCTCTCGAGTTTGGGGACCACGGTGTCCCCGACTTGCCCCCGGATAAAAGGGGTGCAAAGCGCCGCCGCCCCGGCCTGCTTCTGTTAGGGCGACAAGCAGCTCCACCTTGTGACCCCAAGATCCTCGCTCATGGAGGACGAAGATCGTTGAGCGAGACTTGCATACCCTAAAGCATCTCTTTTCTAAATTATCAATTTTTCTATTATTTTTTTTAATAGAATATTAGTAACTGAAATTACTAATATCCCCGCTAACCCCTCCAGCTAAGCTAAATTGCTTGTGTTAGGAGTGGGTTCACGTCGGTAGTGTAATGGCCAGGATTCGAAGCCGGGACCTCTCGATCGTAAGGTTGACTCCTTAACCACTAAGCTACCGACGCTTAATAATACGCATAATAAGACGATAAGTACAGTCAACGACAAAACATGTGTGGATTAACACTTAAATATTTACTAACGTTTTTCACATTGTAATACATGAACCTAATAATGAATATATACATATTGTAACAACACAAAGCTTAATACAAGGAAAGTTGCTGTCACCCGCGATAGATGGCGCTGTGCCGGTCGGCTGCATCGCGCTAACAAGATTCTCCGCAACCGAATGACCTCCCGCGTAAATTATTTATTTTGTATTCGGATCGGATATACCTACATCTCTGCTTCCAATTCACGCTTCCACTACGTGGGACTTGTCTTGGGACTGAGATTGTAGCTAGGCCATTCGTAGATTGCAAGCTTCCACCTGTGGGACTTGCAATACTCAGTGGATACCGAATTGTATTAGCTAGGCATTCGTTGATCAAATAAACTTACGTTTATCACATTTCATAACGTACGTTTTCTCTCCGTGCCTGATTCCGTCTCCCGTACATCGGTAACACCCAGCTTGCCTTCTTACAATATGTATTTTTATAATCCCCAGAGGACAAAGTTAATATATTTCATGTTTTGTTTATTACTTTATGAAACGTTTAAGAGGTAAGGTGATTAATAAATTAGAATTAGTTGAGCCACTTTTGTCGTTGACTGTTCCTACCACGGCTTAGGTTTACAATAGCACAGTCGGGTTGCGAGGTAAATGCTTTAGAGGCACCTTACACTCCGGCATCAGAGGAGGTTTCCGCACGGAAAAAAACGCCTACAATAATAGCAAACATAATTTAGCAACTAACCTTCTGCACGCGTAAAGTATCTCCTATTGAAAAACAATCTAAGTATTAAACTAACGAGTAGGTACATGTTGAATTCATAATCAAGGTCTATAATTACAGAATATCTTCATCATATCATATGATCTATTTTCTGGCATATAAAGGGCCAGACACACAATTTACAAAGAAGTGTCTGATAAATTATAGGTATCAGTCAAATACTAGGGGTGTGTGTTGGGTAACCTCCTCGAGTGTCGCTCCGATTCCGATCCCGCTGCAGTCCGGGGGGAACGGAATCGGAGCGGCCGGTACACCCTGGGCGGCGGTCAATGGCTTCCCCTTCACCCCTTCATAGGGTTGGCATTGATCGTCGGCCAATACCCAACGTGGCGGGAACACATCGCTCTCCGTACTCCTCTGCTTTCAGAGGAGACAGGATGAGCGATGCTGTTAGTGGTGAGATGGCCCAGGGTCAGTCGGGGTGCGAGGGATATGCTCTATGGGTAACCTTACACCCCGGCGTCTGAAGACCCGAGACAGCGTGCGGTTTTAGTCGGTGCAAGCCCGACATAACCGTCCCCGCTGGCCGGCGGGGGGGTATCCGAAGGGATTTCCGCACAATAAAAAAAAAAAAAAAAAAAGATATCAGTCAAATACTTCTATTGTAGGTACTTGTTCGTGACTGCCTATCCACTGGCTATCGTCTTCAGGAGACTATAAGTATTACTGGTTGTAGAAGAATGAAACGCAATTCTTGAATAAATGGTTTGAAGATAATAAAGCCGAGGAAGAGAGTTTTGGCGCCAACACGGGAAACACGCATCGAGGCAGTGTTTCATTTTCTAAAATTTGTGTAATTTCGAGGTTTTATGTGTAATGGTGGGTTTTTAGACATAACGTCTTCGACAACATGCACAAGTGTAGGAAAGTGGCATATTTACCGTGAATTGTGGTTTTCCGTGTTGTTTCCAAAACTCCATAGAAGTCTCTAGTAAAGCCTACACTACTTTACTAGGGATGGACTTTAACTTGACTATGACTATGAAGGACATTACTTAACCTTTAGAAAACGCTGTATTATATTGAATTCAAATGCAAGTTACTTCATTTATCAAATTACTTGACACTGGCATTCATTACATATTATTTGCCAAAGAAGAAAAAAAAAATAAGCCGAGGAAAAAAGAAATAGGCCGTTGGCGAGCACTTTACAATTCTTGAGCTATTGTCTTGACCGTGTTTTTGATTTATTTCGTGAATGTCTCCTTGCACCCCGGCAATAAAGACCCGAGACGAGCTTGACGTTTTGGTCGGTTCGAGTTCGACGTAACCACCCCCGTTGGCTGGCGGGGGGCTGTACGTAGTCCGCAAAAAAAACTACAAAATGGCATAGTATAGGCGCGGACAAATTTAAAAATCATGGGTCATGAAAATCGTTCCATCTGTTCTTGAGTTTATCCCGGTTATCTCTAGCACAACTTTGTTTTATATATATAGATGTTTACATTTTTACATTACATTTTACATTTGCCTTATCTTATGTACATTTTACTTATGTACATTTATCTTATGTACAATTTTTACATTTGCCTTATCTTATGTACATTTATTTATATTGCCAACTCCAACTAAACAACTGTTAAGTGAAATAACAAATTTCGAGCTATAACCGAAAAATATACATTCTATTTGACAGGGTCTGGCACGATGGCCTAATTGGCAAGCTTCCGCCCTACGGCCTGCCCCCTGGCTTATGTGTCTGGATCACCGACTTCCTGAGAATATTATTATTATTATATTCATAAAATTAATGTTTTATTAATGTTTTTTTTATTAATCGGTCTATCCAAGTGGTCGTTGACGGCTGCACATCAGACCAATTAGCAATCAACGCTGGGGTCCCTCAGGGGTCGGTACTTTCGGCTACATTATTCCTGTTGTACATAAACGACCTGCTCAAGCCCGGTACTTTTGGGTACGCAGACGACAGCACAGTAGTTGAGAGTTACGAGTCCAACCCCCGAGCCAGCGTGGGGGAGATCCGGTCTCTCCGAGAGGCTATGGTTGAGCGTTTGAATTTGTCCTTGAAAGCGGTCTCCGATTGGGGTGATGCTAACTTGGTCAAATTCAACGCTACTAAGACTCAGGCGTGTCTTTTCTCCGCCAAGCGAAGTCAATTTCAGCCAAACCCCACATTCCGAAATGCATCCGTGCCGATAACCGACCGCCTCGAGCTTCTTGGCGTTACTCTAACATCCACCCTCAATTTTGGGTCTTACATTGAGGCTAAAGCTCAAGTGGCTGCAAAAAAACTGGGCATACTGTCGAAAGTGCGACAGTACTTCACACCGGAACAGTTGCTCAACCTGTACCAAGCACAGGTTCGATCCTGTATGGAGTACTGCTCGTATCTGTGTGATGGCTCAGCTAAATACCATCTAGAAGCGCTAGAGACAATAGAGAGACGGGCCAAGAGGCTCATTAACAACGATGCACTCGTCGAGAAAAGGCTACAGAGCCTTGAACATCGACGCAAAGTTGCAGGCCTATCGGTCTTTTATCGGATGCATTTCGGAGAGTGTGCGCTGGAATTGCACAACTTGATACCTCCAAGCCCTTTCCACCAACGAACGACCAGACGCACAGCGACGTGCCACCGCTACATGGTGGATATTCCACTCATACGCACGAAACGTTTCGGCGACACATTTATTCTGCGTACAGCTAAGGGGTGGAATTGCCTGCCTGAGTCTGTGTTTCCGGAAAGCTATAACCTTGGAATCTTCAAGTCTCGAGTGAATAGGTTCCTTCTAGGCAAACGTGATCCATCGAAGACCACATCGTCACTTACGATCAGGTGAGATAGAGGTCAAACGTGAACCTATCATCCATAAGAAAAAAAAACCAGCGCCAGGTTTCTTTCGGGCACATGCTGAACTGGGCACCCATTTGGTGCATTTGTGTGCCACGTTACTATTGTGCTCCTGTTATTTTAAGATCAGTATCTTCAGATGTCATTTAATTTTATGTACTTGGCCTCTTTGCATTAATAAATGTTTCTTTCTTTCTTTCTTTCTTTCTTCTTTCAAAAACCAAATCTTCGGATTCCCCAAATAGGTCACCGAAGCGTAGCCAAGTGCGCGGACGCATTTTCAACCAGAGCGTCGCCCGTCGCGGGGAACGTACAGAGAGCCTAATAACCTTTATTAATGATAACAATGTCATCATACACTTTTATACTAAGTTTCATTAAAATCCAAAACATTCATAATGATAGGTCGTTACATATGAAAATATTGCCGTCTTTCTTGAAGAAATTGAATGAAACCCAATTTTCAGTACTAACATTTTTGCATTTTATTAGTCATGTATTACCACAGATTACCTAGTATTACTACTTAGGCGAATGAATTTACTACTTAGGGTTATTCTTCATTAATTATAGTCTTAAACATATTTAAATACACAGAGAATCAACTATAATCATAACTGTATGTAACAATCATATGCTAATTATCCTAACTTAATTATTCAAATTATCATATAGATCACGTTTAAATTCACTTTAAGTACCTACTAATAGTCTTTAATTGAGCATTCAATATATTCACGCTTACACATCGACACCAATAACTAAAATCTTTGTTACATATAGCCGTATGTTTGATTGCAAGCCAGAGATATGACCAAAAATGATAATCGACCTCCGCGCGGGCGGAGCCGCGGGCATCAGCTAGTAATTTATATTTATACAGGCTGTTGCCTGCGGCTTTGCCCGCGTGGAAACCTGATCCCATTCCTGCAACCCATTGGAACCTATTCCAGGGATAAAAAGTACGTACGTTCAAACTTAAAGTATATTTTTGGAATTTTATAGTGCTGATTTCTATTATTGTTATTTTTTTTTTCTCTTGTTATTAATCTAGTTATAATTTGTAATAAAAAAAAAAAATTTTTTTTTAAACTATTTGTGGGTAGGTAGGTGGAGATTTGTTCTTCTTGGTTTGAATGTTGTCTCACTGTTATTGTTATAGCACAGGTATAAACCTTAGTGGTTTCTTTGTTGCTATTACTGTACAAGAATGTAATGTTATGCTTTAAATAATAAATAAATAAAAAAAAAAAAAAAAAAAGTAAGTATTCCAGATTGTAATCTATCCCTGTGCTATGTGCGTATGCTAGATCCGTTCATCCGTTATGCCCGGTTCACATTATTGCAGTCCAGTAACGAATCATTCCAGTCCAGCACTGGATTGGACCATATAGTCAAAATTATTACAGTCTTTAAAAGCTATTCGAAACTTCGAAAAAAAACCTACAATGCGTAGTCAACTGTTAAACTTTCAAAACAGTGCTGGATTGGGTGTCTACACTATTCCAGTGGCGCCGTAATGGGCGAACTGGAATAAAAAGTAGACCGTCAATCCAGTCACTTGGCTGGATTACTCACTGGAATATGAATAAATATAATAAATATATTCTTAGATATTCTACAACATTCTACAAACATTTCAATGCTGCCTTACATTATTCCAGTAGCGTTCCAGTGCTGGATTCGAACGCTGGACTGGAATGCTTCTGGAATACAATAATAATAAAATAAAATATCACTTACCACACTTATAGTAATTTAATACAAGCATTGACTTGTACGGTCGGTTGTATGTGACGGCAATATGAGAATTGTGGATTGAACTATAGAAATATTAGGCATAGCGAAACAAGCAATACCTACACATTTTTATAATGGTTGGCGACACAAACCAACATGAATACAAATTGAAAATATCGGCATCACAGGAAACTAGGCATAAAGGAACACAGGTTTAGTATCCTATAAAAAAATGGCATGTTAGGATTTTTTGTATGAAATAATTAAAAGTAGGCATCGAATTAAAATTGGCATTGCAGGACTTACGCTAACTTGAAATTTAGCCGTTTTACGTTTTTAGTGCCAAATACTGTACTGAAAACTACGCGCACAAAAAAAACCGGCTGACCCAGAGCCCATCTCCGGTTTGGAGATGGCCCCCTCGAGATCTACCCGTGCTTGAAGAAATTGGTGGTGTTATACGGACTGACAGACAGACGGACAAGAGAGTGATCTTATAAGGGTTCCGTTTTTAAAATTTTTGAGGTACGGAACCCTAAAAATGGATAAATGTTTAATGACACAACACTAACGTATTTTTTGAGATCGCCCGATACATATTGAGCTAACTGTTGTTAGAGATGTTTAAGGTGGAAGAGCGCGAGACACTTAGCCTTACAAGGCTATGCTTTTGTGAAGTTAGCGTAGTGTAGTTTGTTCATGGCATATCTTCCGGAGAGTGCACTGATAGTTGAAATTCAGTTTGCACAATGTTGAGTGAGTTGCAGCTTTAGGAATTTACTTATGTATTTAAATATATTGTCAAAAGTGGGTTTAATTTTGTAACTTGTAATTTTGAAGGTTACATTCCATAATATAGTACGCTTATTAGTTGGCGTAATTTATCGTGGATTTGACATTTTATGCAGTCCTAAAATAACTAACTTCATAAAAAATACCATGTACACAAAAAAAATAAAACCTTAAAAATCTAAATCCACTCAGCCGAAGTCACGGGCACAGCTAGTATTGAATAAAATTAACGCATGTACCTAATTATGTTACTCATGATTTATATGACTTAATAATAGTAATAATTAATTTTAGAGACAATTAAATGTTTGCATGCTCAAGGCAGAATATACACGGCTCATGCTAAACCATTCGATCTATGTTATGCGAGTACGTCTACATTCAATGCAAATAAAGATTACTGAATATTGCGCAGGCCTTAAGCGTGATTTAGATGTGCACGCGCTGCGATGCTATGTACCCTCCAAACCGTCCATTTCTTCCGCGAACCACACACAATAACACTAAATAGTGTTATGTACCGGAGATGGCCCAGGGTCAGTCGGGATGCGAGAGCTATGCTTTATGGGAGAGCCCGACAGAACCACCCCCGCTGGCCGATGGGGGAGCATCCGAGGGGATTTCCGCACGAAAGAAATAATACCATGTATACATTCATCTGCATTCATTGAAAAACTGTAATTTTAACGTTACAAAAATACTTCCATTTAATTTATTTGTATAATAGGCAAACATGGATACATTGAGCGTGGCCCGACACACACTTGGCTGGTTTTTACTTTCTAAAACAGCATTTCTTTAGGTTAAAATAAAAATTTCTTGTAAATTTATAATATTAATCAATAAATACTCCGAAGCAAACTAAACAGCGCTATCTAGACCCAAATTAAGCATAATATCTTGTTACATGGGTTTTAGAAGGCTAATTGAATACTTTTTTTGGTAAATACATATAAATATACATACAAATACATATATATATATATATTATACATATATAATACATTACATAGGTCAACACGAATTTTATCTCTGATAAGAGAACATGAAATTTTGATAGATTTTATCAATAAATTAGACAAAAAAAATTATGGCCTGAAAAAGTTTATTTTGTATCCAGGAGAGCGGTCCCCCATCATGTTCTGTTGTATAAGTTCCCCCTAACCCCTCCAGCGAAGCTTAATTGCTTGTGTTAGGAGTGGTTTCACGTCGGTAGTGTAATTGCCAGGATTCGAACCCAGCACCTCTCAATCGTACGGTCGACTTCTGAACCACTACACTAGGCTACCGCATCATCCATACCCCAATCCTGGAACGGTTGCATCCAACGTTTGTAATTTGGAGCCCGGAATTGGGCTTGGCTCGGAGCTGGTCCAGGGGGCAACGAGGGTACCGGATGTTGAGACGCACACAGCCAATTGCTTGGACCTTCTGCTGACAACTGATCCAGACCGCTACTCGGTGTCGATTTCTTCACCGCTGGGTAGTTCCGACCACTGTCTGGTGAAGTCTGTATCCGTCTACTCCCCGACCGACACTAGTCCCAGGGGCTTCAGTCGGGTTTGGCGATACAGGTCAGCAGATTGGGATGAGATGAGATGCGATCCTTCTTCGCATCTTACCCTTGGCAGCCTGCATGCTTCTCTTCTACTGATCCATCCGTCTGCGCGGACGCCGTGGTGGATGTTTTGCGGCAGGGAATGGAGTATTACATTCCGTTTTCTGTCGTAGACATGTCTGGCGGGGCTCCACCATGGTTTGGCGCCGAGTGCGGTCGTGCCGAAGCACTCAAGCATGCGGCTTACTTGGCTTGGGTCGATGCCCGCAACCGCGGGGCGGAGGACGTATCTCAAAAGAAGAGAGCCTTCAACAGGGCTGCCAAGTTTTGCAAGAAGTCTTTGCGATAGGCCCGCTTTGACCATATTAGCCGTATTGGAAACAAACTTGCATTGTATCCAACGGGCAGTAAAGCGTTTTGGGCCCTAGCAAAGTCGGTTGAGTCCAACTTCTGCCGCCCCTCACTGCATCCACTGTGGAAGACTGACAGGACACTGGCCCACTCCACTGAGGAAAAAGCTAATTTATTTGCTTCACTTTTTGCAGAGTCTTCGCGTACTAGATGCCGGAACGACGAAGCCTCCTGCTCCTCCTGTCGGATGTGGGACGCGCATGGCAGATATCAGCATCGGTGGGATTCCAGCAATAGTGCTCAGGACTTGTGCACCTGAGTTGTCTCCTATTTTGACACGCCTGTTTCGTCTCTCTTATGAGACCGGTCAAGTGCCGAAGGCTTGGAAGCAAGCCAACGTGCAACCTGTGCCCAAAAAGGGCAGCCGGGCGGATCCTGTCTATTACAGACCAATTTCGGTAACGTCCATTCTGTAAGACTATGGAACGTGTACTGAATAAAAAGCTCCTGGCATACTTTGAAGCGAACGATCTCCTCAGTGATTGGCAATATGGATCAGTCTATCCAAGTGGTCGTTGACGGCTGCACATCCGACCGATTAGCAATCAACGCTGGGGTCCCTCAGGGGTCGGTACTCTCGGCTACATTATTCCTGTTGCACATAAACGACCTGCTCAAGCCCGATACTTTTGGGTATGCAGACGACAGCACAGTAGTCGAGAGTTACGAGTCCAACTCCCGAGCCAGCGTGGGGGAGATCCGGTCTCTCCGAGAGGCTATGGTTGAGCGTTTGAATTTGTCCTTGAAAGCGGTCTCCGATTGGGGTGATGCTAACTTGGTCAAATTCAACGCTACTAAGAATCAGGCGTGTCTTTTCTCCGCCAATCGAAGTCAATTTCAGCCAAACCCCACATTCCGAAATGCATCCGTGCCGGTAACCGACCGCCTCGAGCTTCTTGGCATTACTCTAACATCCACCCTCAATTTTGGGTCTTACATTGAGGCTAAAGCTCAAGTGGCTGCAAAAAAGCTGGGCATACTGTCCAAAGTGCGACAGTACTTCACACCGGAACAGTTGCTCAACCAGTACCAAGCACAGGTTCGATCCTGTATGGAGTACTGCTCGTATCTGTGTGATGGCTCAGCAAAATACCATCTAGAAGCGCTAGAGACAATAGAGAGACGGGCCAAGAGGCTCATTAACAACGATGCACTCGTCGAGAAAAGGCTACAGAGCCTTGAACATCGACGCAAAGTTGCAGGCCTATCGGTCTTTTATCGGATGCATTTCGGAGAGTGTGCGCTGGAATTGCACAACTTGATACCTCCAAGCCCTTTCCACCAACGAACGACCAGACGCACAGCAACGCGCCACCGCTACATGGTGGATATTCCACTCATCATACGATCAGGTGAGATAGAGGTCAAACGTGAGCCTATCATCCATAAAAATAAAAAATAAAAAACCAGCGCCAGGTTTCTTACTGGCACATGCTGAACTGGGCACCCACTTGGTGCATTTGTGTGCCACATTACTATTGTGCTCCTGTTATTTTAAGATCAGTATCTTCAGATGTCATTTAATTTTATGTATTCTCCTTCGGCCTCTTTGCATTAAAAGATGTTTCTTTCTTTCTTTCTTTCTTCTTTCAAAAACAAAATCTTCGGATTCCCCAAATAGGTCACCGAAGCGTAGCCAAGTGCGCGGACGCATTTTCGCCCACAGCGTCGTCGCCCGTCGCGGGGAACGTACAGAGAGCCTAATAACCTTTATTAATTATGATTTTTTCTGTATTTTACATAAAATAAACATAAAAAATCATAAAATGAACTTTTGGAAAATATATTTTTTTATGTCGAGTGTGTATTATACATAGATACAGAAATACCCAGAGCAATGCAAATAGACATATTCCTGCATACGAATATTTGCACGGGAATCGAACCCGCGACCGCCAACGTGGCAGAAGGAATGCTTAACCGCAACACCACAGAGGTCGTAGTCAATTTCCAGGACAGAACTTGCACCTGCGGCAGACCCATGTATGCACGTTTAATTATACTTGCGAGAATCGAAACCGCGACCTCCAGCGTAGTAGACAAATGCTCTTATACTCATCAGGGAGGTCGTCGAGAGTCATGAGTGGGGAGAGAAGAGTTTATCCCTAAACAACACGTAGCTGGGGCCAAGCCCAATCAATGTTCTAGGGATTTTCTTTCTAGATCTGGTTCTCCGGAAATGCTGCCTCATGATATTTTAATTTGACTTTTTTTTAATGTTAGTAACAGAAATTACAAAAATTCCCCCTAACCCCTCCAGCGAAGCTTAATTGCTTGTGTTAGGAGTGGTTTCACGTCGGTAGTGTAATTGACAGGATTCGAACCCAGGACCTCTCAATCGTACGGTCGACTTCTTAACCACTAAGCTACCGCAGCATCCATACCCCAATCCGGTAACGGTGGCATCTAATGTTTGTAATTTGGAGCCCGGAATTCACTCTCCTACTCCTCCGGGATGTGGTTTCCTTAGCTTCCGGAGCTTGCGCCAGAGGCTCGTCCGTCAAGCAGCAGGTGTAAGTTGGCTTTGGCCTTGAAGATGTTATTAGGGTCTTTACGACCCAATGTGTGGAAACTGACGAATCCTATAAACTGTAGTCAAGGAATCGACGGTAGCCAAAGGCTAACAGATGAAAGCCTCGGATACAACCTCTGTGGCGTAGCGGTAGTGCGTTCGACTGCTAAGTCAGAGGTCGCGGGTTTGATTCCTGCTCAGTGCAAATATCTATATTTGCATTGGTCTGGGTGTTACTAAGTATAATGTGTATTTATTTACAAAAAAAAAGGATTTAAGTATGTTTATTCGCATTTTAGAACCCACATGACAAGCTCTGCTTAGTTTGGGTCTAGATGGCGTTGTGTACTTTGTCCTGCAATATTTATTATTTAGTTATTATTCATACAAGCGTTAAGGTGATGACGATACAAATAAAGTAGCATCGGTAGCTTAATGGATAAGAAGTCGAATACCCGATCGAGAGGCCAGGATTCTATCCCGGACGGGTAGAATCCTGGCCATTACACTACCCACGTGAACCTACTCCTGAAAGGTTAACATAAATACTAATAATTTGGGTTACTAGTAGGTACCTTTTCTTTTTGTGCGGAAATCCCTTCGGATACCCCCCCGCCGGCCAGCGGGGCCGGTTATGTCTGGCTTGAACCGACTAAAACCGCACGCTGTCTCGGGTCTACAGACGCCGGGGTGTAAGGTTACCCATAGAGCACATCCCTCGCACTCCGACTGAGCAATCAATGATGCGTCATCGCCCACGTTGCCCAGGGTGCACCAAACTTGGAGGTGATCCAACCAGTCGCAACCCTACTAGTAGGTACCTAATTAAAAAAAAGGTTAAATACTTACAATTAGATAAATATCCACCTGGATAGCCTTCCAGAGCTTTCGAACTATGCATAGCATTCGCAAACACTATTTCAAAAAGAATTAACACTATACATAACATATTAAATACAAATTTTGTATTTTTTTTTCTTTGTAAACGTCTTCTTTCTGCGTGTGTAATAGAACAACTGTTGTATTGAAGGTAAAGTATTTGTGAATCCTGATGTACAGCAATAATACAGGATGTATTTAAATTATGCAATAATTTTTAAATAAATAATTATCATCATCATCCGACCGCATCCCGCTTTTCTAAAAAGTTTGCTCGTAGGTATCCGAAGTCCGCTCTTCTACCCTTTCTTTCCAATATTTGGTTTATCTTAACTTTTACGAAAGTGACTATTCTCACCAATCACCAACTAAGGGAAAATATGTGCCAGAGCCTCGCCCCTCAATTTTAAATACTTTCAAATTTCAAAAATAAAAACTGACTTGACTAAACCTAAATATCTTGTTACTTACTTGAGTACATGTTACATGAGGTTAATCCACTTCAATTAGGCTGTCATCTGTCAAGGCGTGAAAATGATAATAGACGTATTTTATAAAATTTACCCGTAATTTCTGCGAACTGAGTGACCAATGTGTTTGTAACTCATTATTGGAAGTTTGATTAAGGTAAGTAACTAGTTTTTGTCGTGTTTCTCTATTTTACGTATTTAAATATAGGAACCGAAATTTATTAAAATAAAATCTAGTGGGACGGAAATCACACAGTGATTGTCAAACTTCGGGCCAAACTTAGATATTTTTGTTGCAGTATTTTTTTTATTTTATATAAATTTATTATAAAAAATAATTTTATATTTCAGTTTTTTTCAGTCAGGTTGTTTTATGTAAATATAGTACAATATACGTATTGTCATTGTCACTCAAATGTCAAAGTCAAATACGCGTTACTCTGATAACTCGAAAGAAACTCACTTGTAAAAGTTTTTTAGGGACAATTTGTATGGTAGGTACCCGAAACCTTGAACGTACAAACCTTAAAATCTAATCAGTTCTTCCCATTAACCAAACAAAATGATTGGCCAAAGAATTTTTTAAATCGGATAAGTGGTTCTTGAGTTATTGCTTAAACAGACATCCAGACATCCAGACATCCAGACCAACAGACAGACCGACACAAAAATTTTTTTTGCTAATTAGACTTAGAATCATGTGAAACATCGAGAAAAGTGATAAAAAGTGGGTGTCAGATTTTGATTTTCGTTGCGTGATTTTAAGACTTCGGTGTCCACCTGGTTGGTGGCCCGAAGTAATAACGTTACGCAATAAATTTATTTAAGGTTGGAGCTCACCGATGAATAGAAACGCGTTTAATTCAATTTATACGGCAGCGTTAGCACATTGAAGAGCAGCAGAATGTACTTAATAAGTTTTATTGTGTAAAACATGAGAATTCAGTTTAATTAAACGATTTTTCTGATTTTCAATAGTGAAATCCAGCCTATGAGGATTAAGTTGGTTTGTATACATGAACACATCCTTTATATAATAGTCTAACACCGTTGACCTTTAAAGATCGTCAACTAAGGATTGGCTTAGCGTACCTGATAACAATCTTTTCACAAAGATAAGTAGTCCATTGAAAATATGGATTTGGGGTTGAAAAAGTCAGAGAAAGCAATTATATTTTTTCCCGCGACCGCCATCTTGAGAAAAGAGTGTAAAATATTTTAACGTTATATTAGGCAAACTATTCGTCGCTAAGAAAATTTGTAAACGCACGTTGTTTCAACTTCATTCCGCGACTTTTAGTCGTAGAACCAAAGATATCAAACAAAGTTATTAACGAAAATAGACAAAAATTTGGGAATAAATTTTCATTCAACGAAATCGAATATTTTCAAATTTTATTTAATTGTTAGGGTTTTCTAGGGTATATGGGATTCTATTAAGATAATTCGGGCCCAAGCAAACCTCACCTGTAAGCCGATATACCTGCGGCTTGATGGATGAGATTCTGGCGCAGGTTTTCCACTTGAAGTTGGGGGTCAAGCGGCCAACCAAACCAAACCTGATCATTAATTCGAGCGCAAATCCCAGATGCACCAAAAGCTTGCAATTTGGAACCCCGGTTCCGCTCTCCTACTCCTCCTTATCATAATTTGATGGTGATAGCTTTTACGGGAGTGACTTCCGTTTGAACCCCCCAACCCCGAGAGGTAAGCCTACACCAGAGCCTCGTCCGTTAATCAGCAGGTATACCGGCTTGCAGAAGAGGTTAGCTTGAACCTCACCTGCAAGCCTGGCTTGGGTCTCTATTGGGCTATTTCGATGGGACGCCATACACAAAAAATCCCTAAAAAAATAATTGAAATTTCATTGAAAGAAAACTTGTGCCCAAATTTATATCTATTTTCGTTATAACTTTGTATAGTTTGTCCCGAAATTATTATTTACTAGCTTTTGCCCGCGGCTCCGCCCGCGTAGATGTCGGTTATCGCGACAAAGCATAGCCTATGTCCTTTCCCAAGGTCTAATCTACCCCTGTACCAAATTTCAGCAAAATCGGTTCAGTGGTTTTTGCGTGAAAGCAAAATACATACTAAAAAAGCAAATAAATACAATACTATAATCATGCTAATATTACATGTGTACGTCAATTCTGAACATCCTTTATGTAAAGCAACAGAGTTTAACGCTTCGGTTCATATATCATTATCATATTTACTTGTACATGAACATGAAAATTCTATGACCATAAAATATATAATAGTTCTTTTAACTAAGGCCTATCTCAAAGTCCAATAAGAGAACTTCTGCACCGGCTTCATCCTACGGAGAATCTATGCACCTTCGCATTAGCCCCGGTCGAATCCGAGCCTCTCACCTCAGACTCCACGGTTTGCAAGGTTTTGGGCATTCATGGTAGTGAGATGCATGCCATCTTCTTGAATTGAATTGAAAAGGGTATGCTAAGGTGGTTTGGGCACTTGGAACGAATGAGTACTGAGCGGATGACACACCAAGTATATAAGGCAGATGTAACTGGGCAGGCAAACCGGGGTCGACCTCGCAGAACATATAATAATAATAATATAATAAATTTTATTATGCCAAAAAGTACAGAGTTTTGACAATGATTCTACAAGATTCTGTTTAACATGTTTGATAAACAATAGCTTGGTAGAAATAAAAATTATAGAGATACAAACTTGGATCTGTGGACATTATGAGTTTAACCCTGTCCCTTAAACTAGGATAGCCTGTATCTTAAGGGACAGTGTTCGGCTATAAAATGACTTCAAAAGTAAGTTTGCAAGTTGTAGACTGTGTCGTTCTACCACTGCACTTTACATAAATTCTACCAGTAGTTTTGTGTGTGTATGAGGGGTGGGTAAATGCGTGTGTGTGTGTGTGTGTGTGTGTTTGAGTGCGAGTGTTTGTGTGTTTGGTGTGCGTTTGCAAAAGGTTGTTGTGTTGGAAAGCATTGAGTGAGATGTTATGTTAGGCGATGTATGTAAGGAGTGATTCTGTCTTTAAATAATCCTGCTGAAGAAGCCATTCAGTAACTTTAGATTTAAGTTCATTTTTATTTAAGTCAACTATGTTTAGTATTTTGTGTAATTTTTTGTAAATGTGTGTGCTCGATATAAAAAATTGATGTCTGGCGAAGGAAGTTTTGTGTCGTGTGCATATGGAGAGGTATGTGAGAGAACATACACTGATCAAATTAATGAGGTATTGAAAAAGGGGGCAGGTCAAAAGCACTTCAAACCGGCGGGCTTGCATGAAAGGCTTAATGATAGTAAATAAAGCTCGTGAAGTAGGTAATGACAGTTGCCGATGGCAGGCTGTTGTCTCTGCCTACCCCGGAGGGAAAAAGGCGTGAGTGTATGTATGTATGTATATATGTCATCTTCTACGATGGCAAGCCAGTACTTCTTGGGTCTACCCATCCGACAGTAATCTCCCACGTTTACATACCATTGATCCATCTTTAAGTATCTTTTTTTTTTTCGTGCGGAAATCCCCTTGGATACCCCCCGCCGGCCAGCGGGGGCGGTTATGTCGGGCTTGAACCGACTAAAAGCGCACGCCATCTCGGGTCTACAGACGCCGGTGTAAGGTTGCCCATAGAGCATAACCCTCGCACCCTGACTGACCCTGGGCCATCTCTGGTTTCGAGACGGCCCCCTTGGGTTTGGGAACCACGGTGTCCCCGTCTTGCCCCGGTTTGGGGGAGGGGTGCTAGTCGCCCCACCTTCAGGGCCTGCTTCTGCTGGGGTGACAGGTGGCCTCAACTGCCACCCCCCATCTTTAAATATCTCATCATCATCTCGATTTCATAGTTGCGTCGAAGTTTCTTTAGAGCCTGAGGTCCGGTTTTTGTTGTTGATTGGTATATCGTATATCCGGGAGCTGTTGTCTGACCTCCCAACCATGAGAGCAAAGTCTAGTCCGGTGATCAGCAGGTGCTGCAGGTGTTGGTAATGATGGGTCCTGTACACCCATCATTATGTAGTTGACTTTTTGATAGCAGGATACACCCTGTGTGTATGGGGCTCCAGCATGAATATCTTCAGGGCCCAAGCGATCCTCACATGCTAGCTGATACACCTGCTGATAGACGGACGATGCTCTGGCGCAGGCTCTCGTCACGTAAAGTGTAGGCTACCATCAAGGTTCGTGTTACCTTAAATTAAATATAATGTGTGGTGTGTATCTATCTGTATAATAGTTTCTGCCCTATGGTTTCTATAGTAATTGTACTTTAATAGTAATGCACAATAACACAGTTGTCGTAAATAGTTCAAAAGGTCAGAGTCAAGAAAAGGCTACGATATTAACATAACTAATTACACAGTCAGGTGCTGAAGAATTCTTCTTGGTCATCAACTGGGGCTTTATTCTGGGAATGTATGCTTTGAAACGAGTTTTTACCACAGTGTTAACGTATGGATTTTGATTCGTTAGTAAATAAATATTCCAGGACATTCTGCGGAGCGTTATCTAGACCCAAAGTAAATGTAACTTTGAAATAAAACTATTCTATCTATTCTATCGCGTTATTTGATTTTATATTTTACATTGATCCCGAGGTTGACCAGAAATTCAACATAGTTCGGGTACTTTGAGATAACTTACACTTCAAACTACAAGACATCCATCTTTAGTCTCCCCGTAACCATGGCTGCTGAAAAGCAACCGAAACGTCGGGATCAAAGTAAAATATAAAATAACATCAAAAAAATCGCGATAGAATCCGTTAAAAAATGGTTTTATTTCAATGTGTGACATTCGCGGAAACTACCGACAATATAAATGTAACTTATTTAGATTGTATTATTGAACCAATGCAAATATAATGAAATATTGAAGCAATTAGAAGGCTAACTTTTCCTATAGATTAAGATCGAAAAAAGAGAACATCTAGGACGGGACTTGAACCCGCGACCAGTCCCTTACAGAGGGAATACTCTGAATTTCCAATATCTGGGATGTGCCTAGCTACCACAGTTTGCCAGAGTATTCCCCCAGTAAGGGACTTGTCGAGGGTTAAAGTCCCGTGTTAGATGTTTTCTTTTTCCAATATAAATCTATAATGCAAATATATATATTCATGCATACTAAATTTGCACTAGGCAGGAATTGAACCCTCTGACTTAGTAGTCGAACGCTCTACCGCTACGCTACAGAGGTCGCCACACACCTTTCTTTGTTCAGAGTAAGCAGAGACAACAGATATGACAATTCGTATGAATTATTCAACCTTCAACTGCCAATTTACTCGTACTAATATATCCAAAGGTTGCCTGGCAGAGGTCGCTCTTAGCGATCAAACCGCTCATTGTATTTACAATGTATCTGCATTTCATAGCACATCTTTCTGTCTGAATAACGGTGTGTGGAATGCCCTAGAATATTAAATTTATTTATATGCTTATTCATCTCAGTGTTAAATTTCAGTCACTTCGGCGCTTCTTGGGTGTGCCCATCCTACCGAGGACCGGTGGCCAAGGCGGCATGGCTAGACAATTGTTAGCCACGTAGTCAGGCGGTCGCCACATACACAAACCGACACTGCCGAAGGCGACTCTACTGCATTTGGTCTGCAAATTAACGGACATGAAAGCTGCCGTGGATTTTTTTTTATACCACTCAGGTGGCAGACAAGCACACGGCCTGTGCCACGACGTGTGAAACACCAAGGACGGCACACTCGCGCTGCCAACCCTGTCGCGCTGCCAATCCTATATAATTCAGCTCATCTTACGCAACTTGTTGCGTGGGCGCCTCGATTTGGTAAAGCTTGGTCTGGATTATGGGAGTGTTATATAATATAGGTAAACAATCATATTTTTTTCGATAAATATGCTACACACTTTTCTTATCTATACTAATATTATATTATATTATAAATCTGAAGAGTTTGTTTGTTTGTTTGTTTGAACGCGCTAATCTCAGGAATTACTGGTTGGAATTGAAAAAACATTTTTGTGTTAGATAGCCCAAGTATCGAGGAAGGTTATAGGCTATATATCATCACGCTTTTACCCAGGAGAGCGGTGCAGTAATCCATACATTATTGTAAAACTGATAAAGTGCGGGCATGTTTGGGATAAATGGGTTCCACGGGGATGAAGTATGCCACGGGCGAAGCCGCGGGGGACAGCTAGTATAACATAACATAACTTCATGCCTGTATCCCCAAAGGGGTTCGCCAGTTATGTTTACGTCCCAATGTAATAGGAGGTAAGCCTATTGCCCTCTACCGGGCACATTACTATTATTATATAGCATGTACAAGGAATGTAATTTTACTATTGTTTTACTATTTCCTTACTTAGCAGATGTAACAAATAAGTTTGACATTGACTGATGCAAGTTTTATTATACCAGTTAAGTACAGAGTATAGATTTTACAGTCTGCACTTTATACATATTATCTACTAGAACAAAGACAACTAGACAATGAACAAGGAGGAAAAATAAACAGCTCAATCTAGAATTTACGTTACATCTTGCCAAAAATATCATTCATATTTATATTCTGTTATTTTTGTTTAAAATATGTATGATATGTATTTACAAGCTATTATTTAACTTTATCTTTTGTTTGTTTGGCAGTTTGTTAGCATGGGTTAAATCCTGGAAGCCCAATTAGAACTACTTCCTGGCGTTAGATTGAACTCAAATTTGGTATACTTGCGTGACAATGCGATAATATTGTACTATGCAGTTAGTCTGGTGACGGAGTCGGAAGGTGTCCGTAGGAACTCCTGAACTAAACAAGATAAACCAATCGAGTGTCTACTCATTTGTTTTTTCTTGGCAAATATTCTGATAATATTTTTTAGGTAGATTTCGATGAAATCGATCTACCTATTGGTTTCTTGACTACTGTCGGATTTAAAAAAAAAGTCTTCATAGGAGGTCTAGTTTTGACCCCCTGAGTCCGAAATGACCACTGGTCAAAAAGTTTATATATATATATATATATAATGTATGTATATATTTATGTATGTATATATGTATGTATGGTTCCACTTCCCAAAGGACACCGACAGATTTGTATGGGACTTGGGCTAAGGCATGAATATTTTTCTACTGACACAGCAATTTTACTATTTAGTAGCTGAAGCTGTGCAGAAACCAATCATATAATTAGTTTTGTATCAATTCCCTTATAAAAAATAAAAAAATAATAATAAAACGCATTTTATTCAACTCGTGCAAGCGAATGAATGAGTGTCAGACAGTCAGACGCTAACGCTCAGACGTGACACCTGACACATTTCAGTGTTGCTAGAGTATGAAAATAAATTACCCAATGCACATTACCGTTTTTCGTAAGATTATTTATTTAAAATATTTTTTATTATGTACTTTATCTGACTTTACAAACTGAATTTGACGTGGAGGAATTTCGCCTTTTTACCCACTTTTTTTTATGATGCAACACTTACAAGTTTTTTGTTTGCAGTTCGAATGAATTGTACGGCATAAATCAATGTAAATATTTTTAAATGTCTTTTTAAATATAGATTCATTTGATACAACCAAATTGTCACCATATTTATCCCACAATAAAAGATAAATTGTACTCTTTTAATTTGTTTACATATCCGCTGTCCGCGCCATAGCCCAATTCTGTCGGTGTCCTTTGCGGCACTCTCACGGTCGCATTTTTGCCCCGATCGCTTTCAAACTGCGGTCTAAAATTGCTTGGGTGTAAACTTAGTTTAAGTTCGTGAACGGGTGGAATCCGGCCTAAGGGGACGGTAGGGCCTCACTTTTTGTGAAATCAGTTTTTCCTCAAAATTTCACGTTCCATGAAAGATATTCGAACCGTTCTAATTTTATCCCATAGTATACATGAATCCCAACAACTTTAATTATAAACCTATAAGATTAAAACTTTAACTAAAAGTGGAGGGGGGAAAAACCAAAATTTTTCGGGAAAAAAATCATAACTTCTAACCGGTGAACATTCTTGCAGTCGGAAACATTTTTAATCGATAGGCCATTTTTAAGTCTAAAATAAATGTGAAAAGTTTTTCGCTATAAATTACCGTTTTCGAGAAAAAAAAATTAAACATGTTAAAAATGTTACTGTGTTTACTGTTGTGTGTGTAAGTCCGTAGTTCTCTATATAAAATAATAATAATTGCTTCACGAAATCTACCTGTGCGTTTCCCATGCGGGAACGGATTTTTTTAAAGTTTCGCGTTCCATGATATACAATAATACATACATACATAAACTCACGCCTCTACCCCCGAAGGGGTAGGCAGAGGTGCTAGCACCCACCTTTCGCCAGTTTATGTTTAGGTCCCAATGTAACCGGTGGCGAGCCTATTGCCATTAACCGGGCACTTATATACCTGCGATAAATACACACATAACTTCGAAAAGCATCGAAAAGTCATTGGTGTGTGCCATGGTAAAACCTGAGATCGAACCCGAGACCTCGTCTCAGCAGTCCATTACCCATACCACTAGGCTACCGCGGTTCTTATATACAATAATGTCAACTGGAATTAACGCGATCATGTATAAATATATGCAGGCTGTGAGCCTGTGACCATGGCCAGTGTGACCTGGTCGAAACGTCAGGCAATCCAAAGATTTATTTACATGATCGAGTTAATTCATCATATACATACACACATTATCCATATTTATATTATAAAATACTATGCAGCCTACAAATGGGGTAAATGTAGCCCATTACTCATACTTATCTATTATTATGAGGCTAATATGTTTAATCCTGTTCCTTTCTTTTCTTAAATTTGTTCTGTGTTATTTACTGTGTTCTGAATTTTGTTGATTTTTATTTTATTTACTTTTTTATTGTTTTGATCCTGTCCTTATTGAGCGAATTCTAATTTCGTTAAGATGTCACCACTTTGTGAGAGGACCTTGGTACCCATAACACAAGTTAAATCTTATCATGGGTAGCAGAGTTGAACTACTGTTTGTGTTTTAAATACGGATGTTGTTGTTATTATTTAGTTGATGATTTATTATTATTATTATAATTCCCGTTAATATTATTGTAAATATTCTGATGCTACTTGATATCCCGGGCCTGAAGATGGAGAAGGTGGTCATATGGACCACGGCTAAACAGCCCAGAAGCAGTATATTCTACTTAAACAAGATAAACCCGTCATGTTTTTGCTCATTTTATTTGTCTTGTTATGCACTTACTAGAGATGTTGTTTTAAAAAATGTGTTCTTAAATTCAGTATTATTTTTGGACTTACCTACTTGTCCTGACTGATTTATCAAAAGTAGATTCTAAGCCGC
Organism: Cybosia mesomella; assembly: GCA_946251805.1. Classification (NCBI taxonomy): domain Eukaryota; kingdom Metazoa; phylum Arthropoda; class Insecta; order Lepidoptera; family Erebidae; genus Cybosia; species Cybosia mesomella. Next base: position 26,968,728 of record OX276401.1, read on the forward strand.
TGGAACTACTAACTTCAATTTTCGGCAGTTGATGACTTCTATGTTGTATAGTAGATGTATTCTGGGTATATGAGGTACTACCCAGAGACACTAACCTCACCTACAAGCCGATACACCTGCTGATTATCAGAAGAGGCTCTGGTGCAGGTTCCTCTCGGGGTTGGGAAGTCAGACGGCAGTTACTCCCATTAAGGTCACATAAGACAAATCTTAAGAAGGAGAAGAAGTAAGCGAACGTGACTGGGAACCAGGTTAAGCTGATGATGAGGTCGTCCAAATATAGCGCCTGATATAATTCGTAAGATTATACGTATTACAGTTTCATATTGCTATACGTTAAACCAGAGGCGTTTAGTCACAGTAGTACAATTTGTTTTCAACAACTGTCTTAATAAATATAGCAATAAATACAAAGGGGTATATGAAAATAATGGAGCTGATCTTATTTTTTTAAAGAATATTAGTAACTAACCGACGTTACCTACTAATATTCCCTCTAACCCGTCCAGCTAAGCTAAATTGCTTGTGTAAGGTTAGAAGTGGGTTCACTTCGGTAGTGTAATTACCAGGTTCGAACCCGGGACCTCTCGATCATTGGGCCGCTTAACCACTAAGTTATCGACATGTCCTTAGTGGGTATGTAGGTATATATATAATACATACATATACAACTACACTGTGACTAAAATATTATACGACCTGTGTGGCGCAGCGGTAGAGCGTTCAACTGCTAAGTCAGAATTCACAGGTTCGATTGTATCTTTGTTTTGAACGAGATCTAGTAAGTAGTTTTTTTTAATACGTCAAAAATCGTAAAAAACAATTTACCTTTCATTCAATCAACTCAAATATAAAAATTAAAAAGCATTCAATTTCATGAACATAAACCTTATGCATAAACCGTGAACCATTATTTTCTAATAATAAATCTGTAATAGGTACTAAGTAAATAATAATTATAATTCGCGCGGGGCATGGCTTGAACAAACTACAAGAACTTTTATATTATGTTACTTGCGGCTACGGAACCCTTCATGGGCGAGTCGGACTCGCAATTGGCCGGTTTTTTTCTATCACAAAGGTTTTGGTCAGACTTAAAATGCCGTCTGTGTGATTGCAATTGGTTAAGTAGAAACGGAGATATGACCAATAAACGTTAACCATGGGGTGAAGCCCGTGGGGGTTTCCAAACGCTAAAAAAAAAGAAAAACCTCCGCGTGGGTGGAGCTGCGAGCATCAGCTACATAAGCAAACAGAATGGCTTAGGAGTCGATTCGGAATAAGTATTGATTTCATAGAGTCACTGCAATATTTACACATTTATTTCATCATCAACATCATCAAAGCGTTATTTTTGGATGTATTCAAAACTTATAATCTGGAACGCGGGATCCAAACTCGTATTTTTTCTCTCTCTATTATCCATAGGTCGCTGATTCAGATCCGGCTCGAAGGACCACTAATATACGATCTCCGTACAGTGTTTGCTGAATAAATAATACACCAATGTTTTAGTCAATTATTTAATGATATGAACTGATTTATTGCTATGCTAGGTAAGTACACTCGGATTGTTGAACGTGAACTAATAGTTATTTATGCAACTGTGGTATAATGAGGGGTATTAAAACATGAATGTGGGTTTATCACACGAAGCGAAGCTGAGTGTGATAATAGTATCACATGAGTGTTTTAATACCCCTCATTATACCACAGTTGCCGTGCGCCGCAATGCAACGCGCGTGAATGACAGTTCTTTTTTTGAAACTCATACAGATTCCACGCATCGAGCGCTAAGAATTTGGCTGTCTGATGAGTAACCCTTTGCGCGAAAGAGATTGAAAAAGCGAAAGGAGTGTTATTATGAAATTTCATACAACATTATAACACCCGTTCGGATGATATAATGGTTATTAGGACATTGGATGTATTAATGTTGGCAATAAGCTAACTGTTTCAGAATCTTTTATAGAGGATTTAAAGCATGGGCGTAGATAAATGTAATTTATATAAAAGTCACCGCGTAAAGGTAAATTTGCGGATCATGCGAAATGTTCGGTCATTAGCCGGAACAGCTTATCTTACTTCCCAACCCTGAGAGAAAAGCCTGCGCTAAGGCCTACGTCCGTAAATCTGCAGGTGTGCGAACTAAAAGGTGAGGTTGTCTTGGGCCCCGAAGATTTTAGTTGGGCTCCGAAGATTTTAGTTGGGCTCCGAAGATTTTAGTTGGGCCCACACACATAAAAATAATACACACCATTAATTACAGATTTAGGCTAGATACTTTATTTCCCCTGGAGTTTTCCTTTCAAGGGCTTACCCGGGGTGCCCGGCAATGGACACTTGGGGAGGGCACACTTGTGGTTTAAGTCGGTCCGATTCCGACACGCCCGTCTCATCGTTGGCACCGATGGGGTGAAGCCTGTGGGAGTTTCCAAACCTTAAAAAAAAAGAAAAAAAGGATACTGTATTTTGAAGGGTGTAAGTTGCCCACTAATTAACTGTTAAATATTTGTGTCATAACTTAATTATCTCTACTATTATGAAATTGTAAACAAGGTGTGTCTGTACATTGAAGATATTAAAAAAAATACTTGGATTATGTTAAACGAGCGATTCTGAACACAATTTTTTTTATTTTGGAATTCTTGTCTGTTTTTCTGCTTGTTTGCTTCGGTTAAGTAAAACCGGAGGTATGACCAAAAATGACTCTTTCTCTCTCTCTCTCGCTCGCTTTTTATACTTGGCACAACCACTCTTCACGATTTTTATCGGCTCTATTGTGTACATCTATGCATCTCGATGCATAGGCGTTAAGAACACCAAAAACATTCAAATCTTGAGCGTAATTTTTTTTAAACTCATAGCATTGTTCTAGTAGGCAGAAATACAAAAAAAAATGTAGTATGTTTATTCTTGTAATTCTTGTATTCTTTAGTATATTACCACGTTTTTATTAGTTTCACTTCGTGTCTGTGTTTCTTTCCCTCTTAAGCCAAAAATTGACACTTAATTTTCGACCACTTCTGATCGCCCTAAAGCTCTGAAATTTTTTATTTACATGTACATTTTCATACTTAATCATCAGAAATAGTCAGTAGTTAATAAAAAAAATAATAAAATAAAAAAAATTAAAAACCACGTTTTCAACACTGAAAAACGTGGGGATATTCAATAATTTAGAAATTTAAAAGCGCCCGCCCCACGTTTTTTAGTGTTGAAAATGTGGTTTATCAAAAGTTTTTTTTTAGAGTTATCTACAGAACTTGACACCCATTTAAATCCCAACTCTTTTGTAAGTGAAATCGACAACCTAATTCTTCATTATTCTGTGCAGAATGTCGTAGAATATTTATTTATTATTTATTATTCTCGAACTTGGCTCCCATTTCACATTCATGTTCTTTTATGGAATATATCTTACAACGTGTGTTACATGCGACATGAAGACAATAATTTGTTCGCGAACGGCACAATAATATTAACGACTAAACAAATACTTAAGTAGTTAATTTAAATTTCTACACGAACATTATGGTGCCAATAATCGTCTCTAATGCCAAATTCGTAATTGTACAACTGCGTAGAATAACATTATAAACCGCAGTTTGGACATTAAAATATTATTTCGACTTACGTTGCACTTGCAGCATTAAAATAAACTAAAGTCTAATCTGTTAAATATCTTAAAGACTTAATTAAATTTCCTAATCGATAAATTCTTTAATTGAGATTTCTTTCTTTCTTTCGTCCCTTGATGTAAAAGTGCACAAACAATAAATTATCTCGATTTTTTAGAAACACAAAATAAATAAAATAATAGTCATATTCTTGGACATACTATACAGCGCCATCTAGACCCAAAGTACTTAAACACAACTTAACAAACTAGTGTTCTAGAATGCGGATAAATGTACGTAGACACTTTTTTCGTGGATACATCTATATATTATATACAGAAATAACCAATGTAATACCAAAGCAAATACACATATTCATTCAAATCAATATTTGCAATGAGCGGGTATCGAATCCACGACTTAGCAGTTAAATACTCTACCGCTACGCCATGCCACACAGGTTGTTTGATGAGTATAATGTATACTGCGCAGTATATAATGCAAACATTAATTTCATAATAACATGCACCTTTTAAATTACTTGTCTAACTTTAAGCTCAAACAAGAAAATATAGGGATGCAAAACTTTTTTTTCTATAACGAGTAACGCACGCCAAACTAGCCGCACAGCCTTCTTTTCCATTTTATTTCCTATTTCGGTGCCTTCTCCCACTATTCGCTGAGAAAATGGCGGCGTGCGGGCTTAGTGTAGCGCGCGACAACGACGCGGACGCATGCCGCGCAACCGACGTTCCATTTTCAAAATAAGAACGAAAACCGAAACAGTGTTTATGTGATGTTCGAAATTTAAAATCTTGTACTTCGTTAGTTTTCTGTGTTAAGTGGTTTCAAGTCAGCTGTAGGTGCATGATCTATGGTTGGAACTCACCGTAGACAAGTGACAACCTATTGTTGTCTTTGTTGACAAGCTGTCAAAATAAACGGAATTACAAGGTAAGTCAATTGATTTCCGATACAGTTAATCATTTCGGATTTAACTGCGATTTAATCTTACTATAAATGCCAAAGTTTGAATGGGTGTTTGTTACTCGATCACGCCAGATCGGCTGAATGTGTTTGGATGAAGTTACATGGATAGATTATAGTAAAAAATAACACTTAATCTTTTTACTTATCATAACATAACTTCACGCCTGTATCCCCGAAGGGGTAGGCAGAGGTGTATTACACTCCAACGATTCGCCAGTTATGTTAAAGCCCCAATGTAATAGGGGGCGAGCCTATTGTCATCTACCGGGCACATTATTAAGCGAGCGATAATTAATATAAAGTCGTTACATACGAAATTGCCGTTTTTCTTGAAGAAATTAGAGGAAACCCAATTTTCAGTACTAACATTATTGCATTTTTTTTAGGGATGACAAATCCAAATTTTATGTTTTTTTTGTGTATGAATAAACAAACAGCAACTTTTATAACATTTTTGAAAAGTGAAAGCTGTTAAGTAATACGAAATTTATCATCAAAATGGATAGCATTTAGGAAGTACTGCTTTTGAAGATCGAATTAATTTATCAAGCGGCCATTAAAAACAAAATTTAATACAGAGTTGTAAAATCTTGAAATCAACTTTCAAACAAAATATAAATAATGGAAATAGCTATTAAATTACAGGAATAACGAACTCATGAATGTGTAAGAAAATTTTGGCAATTTCATAGGTAAAGACCTATTATTTGTTAATGCACACATAACTACGAAACGTCAGTGTGCCCGGGGCAACAACAGATCGAACTCGAGACCTCATCTCAGCAATCCGTTACGTACACCACTGGGCTATCGCCGCTTTTATCCCGGGAATATATTCCACTGGGTCGTGGAAACAGCTGCTAATCATTTTGCTGCTTATAAATACGAAAGTTTGGATGGATTCAACGGATAGTTTATAGCCTTGAATTGCACTTCACTAGGTTCTGGTTATCCCTTGGGGTGACTACCGTTTGACTCTCTCTCTCACAATGGCTTTCAAACCAAGTAGGCACTTTATTCACAAATTTATTGACATAATTCTTCCCCTCTTATTTTCCCCACCTGATATCCATCTGTACCTTTTTTTTTTTTTTTTTTCGTGCGGAAATCCCCTCGGATACCCGCCCGCCGGCCAGCGGAGGCGGTTATGTCGGGCTTGCACCGACTAAAACCGCACGCCGTCTCGGGTCTTAAGACGCCGGGGTGTAAGGTTACCCATAGAGCATATCCCACGCACCCCGACCGACCCTGGGCCATCTCCGGTTTCGAGATGGCCCCCTCGGGTTTGGGAACCACGGTGTCCCCGTCTTGCCCCGGTTTGGGGGAGGGGCGCTAGTCGCCCCACCGTCCCGGCCTGCTTCTGCTGGGGTGACAGGCGGCCTCACCCGCCACCCCCAGGCCTGCGCTCATGGAGGACGGAGCTAAGATCTACATGGGGCTCCATCTCCATTCACCCTAAATAATAAGTGAGTTAAAGTACAGCAATACCAGCGAAATCGTTACATTGTCTGTCTGTTCGTATATTTTGTTAAAATTGCCGAGATGTGTAGGCGATTTATTGATATTTACGACTCTGAACGTCTTGCTAGATGTTTGATGTTCGAAACGTATGAAAAGCTCATTAAAACATTCGGGTCACGGACTGTTTCCATCATCAAAATTACAGCGATGTTTAAAAAAGTCGTTTAAACTTGAGATCAAACCCACATGTAACACTTTTTCCTTTTTGACACAAAAAAATACTCCTTCTGTTGAATTAAAATCAGTATAGATTTAGATGGGAAAAAGAGAACATCTAGGACGGGACTTGAACCCGCGACCAGACCCTTACAGGGGGAATGCTCTGACCAACTGAGCCACCTAGACACGTCCCAGATGTTCGAAATTCTCCAATATATTATATACGTCTCAAAGCGACGCTGGAGCCATCTACCGTAATTCTTGCGAACAACGGAAACAATGAATGACTTTTCAATCATTTTGAAACACTGTTTTTTGATTAATCCACCATATTAATTCAATGACAGCGGCGATAGCCCAGTGGTATACGTAACGGACTGCCGAGACGAGGTCTCGAGTTCGATCCCCAGTCGCCCCGGGCGCCTCTGACTTTTCGTAGTTATGTGTGTATTAAAAATATTGATTATCGCTCGCTTAGTAATGTGCCCGGTAGATGGCAATAGGCTCGCCCCCTATTACATTGGGACCTAAACATAACTGGCGAATCGTGGGTGTGCAATACACCTCTGGCTACCCCTTCGGGGATACAGGCGTGAAGTTATGTTATGTTATTAATTCAATGATTTTTTTTTAAGCAATCAGTATGCTTACTTATCGTGTAGATTTAGATCGGAAAAAGAGAATATCTAGGTCGCGGGTTCAAGTCCCATCCTAGATGTTCTCTTTTTCCGATTTCATTGAATTAAAATCAGTAGTTAGAGTGAACGACTCAGCTTGATCCTTGGCTTATGGTGTTCTTGGGGCCCCTCTTATCTGAGCCCATCGAGGTCCAAGCCAACCTCACCTCACAGATAGATGAGGCTTCGCGCAGATTTTTCACTTCTTGCACTTTTTACTTCGGGAGTTAAGACGTCAGTCGCTATCACAAAAGCCAAGATATGCCAGGTCGAGAGAAAGAGTAGGAAAGCGGAACCCCTTTTATTTATTTTATCCTTGCTGAAACCCCCTCGGGCTTCACCTCCCCGGAGCTAACGGTGAGGTGGGTATGTCGGAGTTGGACCGACTAAAACCGGCGGTGTTTTGTCACATCGGCCTGTGTGGCCGGGGAATCTGGTGTACCTAGAAAGGATATCCCAGAGATTCCCACCGACCCCGGCCGCCAGCACTAGCAACCCCGACGTGTTGTTAGGGATCTAAACCCCTATAGAGAAACGCGCCGCCATCCATTTTTTTTTGCGTGCAGAAATCTCTTCGGATATCTCCTGGCCGGCCAACGCAGGTGGTTATATCGGGCTTGAACCTACTAAAACCGCACACCGTCTCGGGTCTTCAAATGCCAGGGTGAAAGGTGGACCCATAAGGCATTTCCCAGGACTATCTCCGGTTTCGAGATGGCCCCCTCGAGTATGAGAACCATGGTGTCCCCAATGCGCCGCCACCCTGGGCCTGCTTCTGCTAGGGCGACGACTAGCCCAGACCGTCACCCCCAGGCCCAGGAGAGCGGGTCCTGGGATCTAAAGTACAAGCTTGTAGGCAACCAGGATTAGCCTTCGGGTGAATAAGATACTTGTTACACGTTCTAAGTTTCCTAAACCGAATAAATTTGTTCGTGCATTATTATTCTCTACTAACAGATACCCGCGGTTCGGGTTAGGTCGGTTATTGTTTTGCGGTCATATCTCCGGTTCTACTTAACCAACTGCAATCAAACATTCCGCAGATTTTAAGTAGTCTGACCAAGACCTTTCTAGTAGAAAAAACAGAATCAAAATCCGTTCAGTAGTTTTTGTGTCCATTGCAAAAAAAACAGACAAGAATTCCAAAAAAAATATTTTTGCGTTCAGAATCGTTTTATAAATCGTGTTCAGAAATATTTTTGCGTTCATTTTACATAAACCAAGTTTTTTGTAAATGTCCACAAGTAATTTGTCACAACTAATTTTCAATTTTATAATAGTATAGATAGATCGATTTTGTGGGTTTTAATTTTTTTGCGTGGAACCCTAATTCGTTTTCTAAAATTATAGTGGCATAACTTTGTTTTGTAACTTTAGCTATCTGCCAGTGAAAATCCCGTCAAAAGCAACCCCGCTGTTCCAGAGTAAATCAGTTTTTTTTTCACAATATGGTGTATTTTAATTTTATAATTATTCTCAATGTTCGTTACGCCGGAGTTATCAAGTATCAAATTCGTACATTCACATTTGATTCCAATTTTAAAATTCATTTCAAAATTAGAATTGCATGCGGAGTAATGAGTGTACAAAATGCAATTACTCATGTTCAAGATTATGTTTGTAAATTTGAATGTAGTGCGATCAAACTATAGATAATAGGGTAGTAGACTATTAGGGTCTATGGGCCCCACCAGGATCTCCAGGACCCAAACCAATCCCACCTGCAAGCCGGTATACCTGTTTATTGACGGATGAGGCTCTCGTGTATGCATTGATGGACGGGGCTTACCGTTTTCGTATGAGACGATATAGCTTCGAATCGAACCTTCAAAAGTCCGAAATGTATGGGAGTGACATTATTTGTTACACGTGACATGTCGACAAATAATGTCACTCGTAAACTTTTAGGATTTTTCCATTGGCGTTATGGCCAATCGAATGTGATTTTGTTAGGCGTTCTTCATTCGACGGGAAACATAACTTTTTTTTTTCTCGTGCGGAAATCCCTTCGGATACCCCCCCGCCGACCAGCGGGGGCGGTTATGTCGGGCTTGAACCGACACTGCCCGTAAAACATGCCCGGCATGGAACTGAAAAATACAGTCAGCAAAATATGTACGTTTTTTTTTTGGAAAAAATATTAGTAATCGAAATTACTAATATTCCCCTAACCCCTCTAGTGGGTTCACGTCGATAGTGTAATGGCCAGAATTCGAACCCGGGACCTCTCGATCGTAGGGTCGACTCCTTAACCACTAAGCTACCGACGCTTTTGAAACATTTCTATATAATTCAATGAAATTTTGAAGCGATTAGTACCGATGCTAACTTTGCCTATAGATTTAGCTCGCCCCAAGACGTATAATATATCGGAGAATTTCGAATGTCTAAGACGTGCCCAGGTAGCTCAGTTGGTCAGAGTATTCCCCCTGTAAGAGACTGGTCGCGGGTTCACGTCCCGTCCTGGATGTTCACTTATTCCGAGCTTAATATAATCCTCCTACCTTACTTCGTTCACGTAGGAAGGCAGAAGTCTATTAAAAACCAAGCGAAAGTTTGTTTCTTTGTTTATCAGGCGAGCGCTAATCCCGGTTGTATTCAAACCTTGAACTTTGGAGCCCGGGTTCTGCTCATATAAATAAATAAATAAATGTTGTACAATAAATATTGTACGACAAAGTACACAACGCCATCTAGACCCAAACTAAGCAGAGCTTGTCATATGGGTTCTAGAATGCGGATAAACATACTTAAATACTTTTTTTTGTGAATAAATACATATTATACATAGAAACATCCAGACCAATGCAAATATAAATATTTGCACTGAGCGGGATTCGAACCCGCGACCTTAGGCTTAGCAGTCGAATGCACTACCGCTACGCCACAGAGGTCGTCGTACTCTGATTGGTATGGCTTGGCTTTTACGAAAAAAAAAGCTACTTGCGGTTGACTTAGAATGGACAATTTTGGTTAAAACCAAGGTCTTACAGCACAAGTGAAGGAAAAATTCCGAAAGTTAAAAAAAGTTAAGGTAAATTTTTGTATACTTGCAAGATTTCGCAAAAATCTAAATTTGCCCGTATCTTTTTATCGTGTTGACATAGGACCTCGTTTTTTATACATCTAATAGAGATTATAGACCTCAGTATATTGTATAAATTTCAACTTGCTAGATCTACTCAATCCTGAGAAAATCGGTGGTGACAAGAGTGTGATCTTATTAGGGTTCCTTTTTTACCTTTTGAGGTACGGAACCCTAAAAGGAACTGTAACTTAGGAATTTGATCGACAAAATCTACATTAACGCGAGCACAATCGCAGGCAAAAGCTGGTATTACTAAAAATAACTTAATTTCGACGACCTCTGGCGTAACGGTAGAGCTAAGACTGCTAAGTCATAGGTCGCGAGGTCTGGGTGTTCCTATGTATAATATGTATTTATTTACAAAAAAGTATTTTAGTATGTTTATCCGCATTCTAGAACCCGTATGACAAGCTCTGCTTAGTTTGGGTCTAGATGGTGCTGTGTAATATGGCCTAGAATACTCACTTATTTACGTACTTACCGTACGATGTACGACCGTACGACCGTAGGATGAGTCATGGCAGTCAAGGCCTATTTCGCCATTCTCTGATCAATTAGATAAAGTTAGAAGGAAAATGCGTTTATTCTAATATTGTGACTAGCTGATGCCCGCGGCTCCGCCCGCGTAGTGGTTGGTTAACGTTTTTTGGTCATATATCCGGTTCTGTTTAACTAATTGTAATCAAACTTATGGTAGATTGTAGGTCTGACCTTTCTAACAAAAAAACCGCATCAAAATCCGTTCCGTAGTTTTGCATCCATCGCAAACGAACAGATAAACAGACAAGAATTCTAAAAAAAAAATTGTGTTCAGAATCGTTGATTTAACATACCTTTTTTTTTTTTTTTTTTTCGTGCGGAAATCCCTACGGATACCCCCCCGCTGCCCAGCGGGGGCGGTTATGTCGGGCTTGCACCGACTAAAACCGCACGCCGTCTCGGGTCTTAAGACGCCGGGGTGTAAGGTTACCCATAGAGCATATCCCTCGCACCCCGACTGACCCTGGGCCATCTCCGGTTTCGAGATGGCCCCCTTACTTGCTCTCCACTGTGCCATCTGCTAATCAGAGGGACACGTGGAAAGCTTCCGAACAGCCCTCAACAGGGCCGTGCCCGCCTCGGTCGGAGTTGGCCGTAGGCGGCAGCGTCTCTGCCACCCTAGGAGGCAGAGGCGCTGCCGTCTCCGTTGCCCAGGGTGCACCGCGTGGAGGTCCCCAACCAAGAACCCCTGATTTAACATACCTTTTTTTTTTTTTTTTTATCGTGCGGAAATCCCTTCGGATACCCCCCCACCTGCCAGCGGGGGCGGTTATGTCGGGCTTGCACCGACTAAAACCGCACGCCGTCTCGGGTCTTCAGACGCCGGGGTGTAAGGTTACCCATAGAGCATATCCCTCGCACCCCGGCTGACCCTGGGCCATCTCACCACTAACAGCATCGCTCATCCTGTCTCCTCTGAAAGCAGAGGAGTACGGAGAGCGATGTGTTCCCGCCACGTTGGGTATTGGCCGACGATCAATGCCAACCCTATGAAGGGGTGAAGGGGAAGCCATTGACCGCCGCCCAGGGTGTACCGGCCGCTCCGATTCCGTTCCCCCCGGACTGCAGCGGGATCGGAATCGGAGCGACACTCGAGGAGGTTACCCAACACACACCCCTGATTTAACATGCCTAACCTAAGTTTTTGTTAATGCCTCCAATGAACAGACACAACTAATTTTCAATTTTAATAGTATAAATAGATTTGTTTTGTTTGTTGTTTAAAAGTGGAGACCTGTAAATATTAATTCAAACATCTTTATTCGTGTAGGTCCCAAAGTAATGCTTATGAACGTCAAGAATGATTATGAATGCTTGTACATTTACAATTATAGCCAGATTCGCAAGGCAATTGGTAAAATTTGTAAGAAAAGCATCAAATTTACAATATTGATTATGGTCGAGTTTCCCACCACGCTCTCCCCAACGGGAGGGTTGGGGAAATGGATGAAATGGCCCACAAGTTTCCTGGGTGGATCGTCCGTCCGGCTTCCGGTGTCCCCAATTGTAATAATAATAATAATGGTCGAGTTTCGAGCTGACCTTAACAATCAGCATCATCATCTTAGCGTGATATCTGAGACTCCGGACTTTCACTTCGGATCCCGGAGCCCGCTCTCTTAGTCCACTATAAATTTCTTTTACTTGGCTTTTACGGGAGGGACTTGTGTCTGACCTCGATCGAGAGCCAAAACTGCACCAGAGCCTCGTTCGTCAATTGCATGTACCGGCTTGCAGGTGGCTTGGGCCATACACTCATTTTTTTAAAATTCATTACTAGCGTACCGCCCCGGCTTCGCACGGGTGCAATGGATGTTATTATACATATAAATCTTCCTCTTCAATCACTCTGTCTATTAAAAAAAACCGCATCAAAATCCGTTGCGTAGTTATAAAGATTTAAGCATACATAGGGATCTATATCCCTATGGACATAGGGGAATGTCTTGTTTTATACTATCTAGTGATTTCCGATAACAATTCGTCAAGGTTTATCATTAGCTAGTATTATCGAGGTGACAGACAAACCGAGGGTCTCTTATATTGTAACTTTACCAAGAAATGTTCATCCATTGATATGCAAAAACACCATTTTACACAGCTTCATGTATCAGTGATCTCATCCTTGCGCAACACTTTCGCTGACCAACCGGTTTCAGTTCGATTTCTGACGAGTTCGCGAAATTACGAAATTATCGCCCTCATACTATTAAATATCATGTTATTTAAGAATCGATCTGTCTTATATTCGAGCTTTGTTGTCGTAATATAGAAAGTAGGCATGATGGAGTGATCTAATAGTAAACGTCAGAAAAACTTGTTTGTGTTAAGTCAAAAAAGCGCTATTTTAATAGTGATTCCAACAAGATCTCCGAGGCCCGTGCCTGCCTCACCTCCAAGCTAGTAAACCTATTGACTGTGGGGGGTCTGGCGGCAATCAGACCCATAAAAAATAAAATAAACCAAATAATGAAAAAGTTCATGCAGGCATCGAACTGACTGATACTAGAATGAAAACAGACCGACGTTGGAATCAAACAAATTGATGCAGGAATCAAACTGACTAATGCCGGGATCGAACTGGCTGATGCCGTGAAACCCGAATCCTCTTATAGGTTACCTAATATAGGTGTGGGTTTATGCTAAAACGTAATATAGAACTAAGAATTTACAAAATTGACGCCTCCACTGAATTAGATAAATGTGATGTCATTTAAGATTAGATCTGTCTTATATATATTTCATTGTTTTCGTAATATAGAAAGTAGGTAAGATAGAGTATCCTGGCAAATAGTCTACAGAACTTGTTTTTTTTTAAGACTGCTTGTAAATAAAATGTTTACACGCACAAGTCACACACGCTTTTAATTTTGTTCGTGTATGGGGCCCCAAAAAGATCTTCGTGGCTCGAGTCTTTTACACGTGCAAGTCGATGTGTGCAACTGACACTTGCTGATTGACGAACGAGGGACGGACCAAAACGTATCTCTTGAGATTGAGGCAGTCACCCCCGTAAAAGCCAAAATAAAATAAATCATGGAATGGAGAGGGAAAACTAGGGGAGTGGAGCCTGAGCTCTAAACTGAAAGCATAGGATGCAGCCGGGATTTACTTCGATGAAGAAGATTTGTAACGACATTCGAGATGTCACTTAAACATTGTCTCCTACAGAGGGATAGACGAGACGGTTTGAAAAGAAGAATGGAAGAAAAAGAAAGGGCAGGAGAGATAAGGCATGCGATGAGCTGGCAAGTCCATGGTGGTACTATCAACAAAGTTGAAGCTTGACCAGTGGCGAAACATGTTTTCTTGCAAACAATCCTACTAACCTATCTTACTTCCTATTAATATTATAAATGTATAAATTTTTGAAAATGTTTATACGTTTGTTACTCAATCATGCTGTAATGCTGAACAGATCTCGCTGAAATTTGGCTACTTTTATACTTGGAATAGGTTGCCATGGGAAGCGGGAACGGAAACAAAATCGACTGCAGGCGAAACCGCCGGAAACTACTACCACCATATAAATAAGATACGAACAAATAAACAAAAACCGAGTTTTATATACCTACCTACTTTCTACCAAAGAATCTCAATGGCGTTTAAAACAAGAATCAAATTAATTTAATCCATCCAATTTTTAAAAAAAACCATACAAGTGACTTTTGTGTGGTTTACACTTGGTAGAAATACCGTAGACGTTTAATTAACAACTGTGTTTCAGAAAACTGAAGACACATCGGCTCTCCGCTTATAAACGAAACTAAAACATACTTTCCTAATATTTAGTTCTATACTTTCGCTTTCCATTATAAAGATACAATTATGTTTATGAGAATTCACTTGATTATGTTATAGGACGAATAATAATTTATCTACATACCTTTGAATTATCTGAATGATATTTCGACCAGCTGAATGTCAACCTTTTTCTAGCGATTAATCCCACCCAAATTCCCACTACTGTAACTCCTATACATTAGGTTCAACAATAGTGCAAACACTGAGTAATGACACTAGGGAAGTCCCAGTTAAAGTTAAACTGTCTTAGAGCCCACATCCAAATTAATCAGAAGTAAATGTTTGGCTGTCGCCGGAATCAAAGTGGCTGATGCTGGAATCAAACAGACTGATTCAGTTCATTTCGCTCGTACAGAACATTTCGTATGACCTAAACCCAACCGAGCAGAAAACAAACCCACGACCTCGGACTTAGCAGTCTTTAGTGTAGTGCACGCACTACGATTACGTCATCTAGATCTGTATGTATGGTATTAGGCCTGTAGTTACGCATGTTTCTCCTCAAAAGAAGTATAAACACAGTTTGATAACAGTGCATAATGAGTTCGAAAACTAACTTGCATCTAATATTTCAAGACAGTTATCAAAACAATTGTGATGAATGGTTGGTCACTGCACTCACGCACAACAGTTACCGTTGGTTACCAGTCACCACCGTTCCGGGTCGGCGGTCAGGAACGGTGCCCATCTGGCGGGTAAGACACCTGCCCACTGGGGTGTTTAGATATTCATAACTTTTGAGGATGACTATAATAATGCAATAGGTAATAGTGATACGGTCACACTATACTCGTCGGAATTAGCTTAACACATTTCAAATTACCAACCACCTTAGATTAGCACACCTAAGTAGGTGGTCCACAGAGACTACGGGAATATAATAAACGAAAATGGAAAAATGTAAACGTGTCTTTTGAAATATAGATTTAGATCGGAAAAAGAGAACATGTAGGACGGGACTTGAACCGGTTAAAGGTTACAAAAATCAATTATTTAGTTATTAATTTATTTAAATCTAAAGAGAGTGTGACTCGTAGTCAGCGTAGTATGGTAATCGCGCTACTGGATCTCGTACTATAAAAATAGGCTATGCTATTTTTAAATTGTAAATAAGTTGGGTCTGTAGATTGGAGATATTTAAAAAAAAATACTTGGGTTATGTTAAGTGAACGATTCAGAAATCATAATTTTTTTTTGTGGTCAGTTTGTCTGTTTGCTCGCGATGGACGCAAAAACTACTGAACGGATTTTGATGCGGTATTTTATTAGAAAGATCTTGGTCAGACTTAAAATCTGCCGTATGTTTGATTGCAATTGGTTTAGTAGAACCGGAGATATGACTAAAAAACGATAACCGACCTCCGCGAATATCAGCTAGTATTTTTTATAAATCTACAACAAATGGTTTACAAATCATGTTTTTTTTATCAATAAGACTGTTATTCTACAGATATGTAGATAATATATAACAGATATAGCTCCCACAGTCAGTACATGGATATGTCATACACATCTGTGCAAATATCTGTAGGCTGTATAACATCTTGAGTGTTGGGCGTTCTCGGAGGTCGACACTTCGACAGCGGGCTGTAATCGGTTTCCTGAACGCCTACACATGCATTATGGGAGCTGATATACTTGTACATTAGCCGTATTTTGATCAGCCATTAACGATTATAATTTGACAAGCTGTCGCCCGCAGCTCCTCTTACGAGAAATACTGAAATAGTCGTTTATTTTTCTTCAATTTTCCAATTACAGGTAATCGCAGTTAGCGAAATTTCTCTTCCCGTAAGAAGTTTCTACAAGACTAAGTTAACCTAAAAAAAACACTAAATAGAAGATGAATGAAATCGGTAAAGTCGATCTCAAGTTATAACGTGACTAAGTGAATAAAAGAGCATTTTGAGGAATTTGTATGTATAAGATAGGTAGGTACTTAGCTGTTGCCCACAGCTCCGCTCGCGTGAAATTCTGATCCCGTTCCCACGACTCACGTGGGATAAAAAGTAGCCTTTCCGGTAATCGAGACCATTATCTGTCTCTGTGCCAAATTTCATCCAGATCAGCTTAGCCGTTTTCGCGTAAAAGAGTAACAAACATCTATACAAACTTTCACGTTTATAATATTGGCACAGTCGAACATTTAGTATGAGTATGTTCCTTAGCAGTTGTCGATATTAAAACTGGCTTGTTTGTAGTTATCTTTCATTCAATTTGGAATTCCACATTCAAATTAAGCTTATAATAGAGTACCTAGTTATATTTCTTTTTTTAAAACCAGTTGCTCACTCGTTTTCCCGCCACCGTTAGATTTATTTTTAATAGTCTTCGAAAAAGGGTCAGGTACTCAATTCTAAATAATTATATTATTAACTTACGGTTTTGTCTGAATTCAATTAATCTTTGTTTGTTCATGCTTCGGGTAAATTTCATACAAATCTAATGTTAAGATTCTTGAGAAAAATATCTAATTAACTATTTATTTGCAGTGACACCTGCAATTATTTTTTCTCTATGCTTTGAAGTATATGCCACTGGCATCGTCAATGTGTTTCACAGAAGTTCTAAATTTAAAAAAAAATGAACAGATTGACTTTTAAATAGTGTTGTAACTATTCTAGTTTATGTGCTCATCAGTCAATTCCTTCACACCTAATAAAACACACACACCATCATCATGCCATCCTCATTTTAGAAGGAAATCTGAACAGTCACAACTGCTGCCATCTTGTGAAATTGCCTTGTCGCCAAAAGGTAAAAAAAATGAATGACGAAAATATGGCTGTATAATAGTAACTATAGGTATACTGCGGGGGGGTATCCGAAGGGATTTCCGCACGAAAAAAAACAAAAAAAAAAAAGGTATATTTAAGACGATTAAATCATAGTTTTATTCACCCACAATTTAGGCTCTAAATCTTAGCAATAATAGTTAAAATCGGAAGTGCTTACAATAAAACTGTGGTTATAAAACTAAATAACACGGAATATTACCTACAATCAAACAATTAATATCGTAATGAAATACAATAAAAATTCCAATATGGCCACTTAAGGTTGATTCACACGGGCCTGTAGTTGTCTGGAAGCTTAACTATTTTAATTTAAGCTTTTGACGTGAATTACATCTTCAAATTTGTTGCCATTTCATCTTTTGCCAATTTTTTTTCCATGTATAACCAGTCTAGCAGTGTACATAGAAGGCATTGCCTTTTTTATATTTAAGACACGTCAATTTGACTTCACCTCGCCTGAAGGTAAGCTGAAGGTAAAGTCTCAGGAAAGAGGGTCACCATTACATACACGTACCATGTTGACAATGGTGGCACTCAACTTGACGGCCTCATCAGAAGAGGATTGTCGTCGCAGCACCGCGTGACACCCACCGGTCCCACTAGTGCTGCGACCACAATCCCCCTGCCCGGCTATGCACTTGCTGACCCCTGAACGCAATCAAACCGAAATTGGATTACTATGGAGGGTTTTTTGCAATCGTGCACGGTGGTATTTTGTGACAAATTACCGTGTCATCAAATTTTTACCACCACCTATCGATAGCTAAAGGATCAAAGGGTTTGTTACGTTGAGTAAGAAGACGGGAGGGATATAAATATTGGTAACCTGCTGATTACCTCTAGGGGTAGGGTCAGGGGTGGATACGTGAGACGTTAGTATTTTAAACTTTCTGGTTAGGTTATTACCAAAACCCATCGCGTTAGGCGGGACATATTAATATACAGGGTGTATTTTTGAAACGGGGCAGTAAAGGCAAGTACCATAACCTTTCTTGTTGGCACATGCCGCAACGAATACCTATTGCGGTACCACACTAATGCAGCTCCTGCGTTTCGATTATTGACAAAATAGGCTTCTAATAAGTTAATTTTTTCACGATTAGAAGACATTTTAGCCAAAATTCTTAATTAATAACTTATACGAATTTTCTCAGCTGTTAAGGTACAACGGTTAAGGTACTTGCCCTTACTGCCCCGTTTCAAAAATACACCCTGTATTTTGACAACACCATTGTAACAGTGCTTTCTACAAAATAAATAATTTGATTTTATTTGATTGATTGATTTGATCTTGGAAAGGGATACGTTAGGAATAAATTTCAATAATATCTTGCCTTTCTTAACCTATCCCGGTACCGGGTCATGATTCCGGGTCAGATTAGATCTAGGAAAAAACGGATCGGGGCAGGTTAGGACTAAACCTTTATAATAAGACCCTCTTCCTTCGGTCACTATCTGATCTATGAATGTGCTAAATGTCATCCAGATTCGTTCAGCCGTTTTTGCGTGCGAGAGTAGTAAACATTTACCCAAACACCCTCACAAACTTTTACACTTAAAAAATTAGTTTGATTAGTATGAATGAACTAGAATTAGCAAAACTACAGGTTTTCTAACTCGTATACTAGTTGTACAGGTTGCAAAAAAAATTATTTTCTTCAATACTACATTGTTCTATAGCTTAATAGGATTGATGCACGTTGAAAAAATGACTTATATTCTCACGTGAGTAACAAAGAATGTAGGTACGAGACAATCGCGTATTGTACGTTCTTAATAGTAACATTTACACTGATTTTTATCTTAGTCATTAAGAGTAATTTGCATAAATACTTTGGATATCAGTTAATATTAGGTCGTTACATATCAAATTGCCGTTTTTCTTGAAGAAATTGGAGGAAACCCAATTTTCAGTAAGTACTAACATTTTTGCATTTTTTTAGGAATGACAAATCCAAATTATATGTTTTTTTTTGTGTATGAATGAGAAAACATTAAGCTAACAAACAGCAACTTTTATTACATTTTTGAAAAGTGACAGCTGTTAAGTAATACGAAATTTATCATCAAAATGGATAGCATTTAGGAAGTAGGTACTGTTTTTGAAGATCGAATTAATTTGTCAAGCGGCCAATAAAAATAAAATTTAATACAGAGTTGTAAAATCCTGAAATCAACTTTCAAACTAAATATAAATCATGGAAATAGCTATTAAGTTACAAGAATAACGAACTCATGAATTTGTAAGAAAATTTCGGCAATTTCATAGGTAAAGACCTATATTATGATTGAAAGAAATGACTGTGAATGTGTTAATGTTATTCTAATAGAAATGTTTTTATTATTATTTGTGTTATCTGGGTCACTTCTTCTTTTTTTAAATTAATTCTGTTTTTTTATATTGTTGTTTTTTTTTTTTTTTAGTTTTCTCTGTTTTTGTATTTTGTTTATTGTTTGTGATATGTACGTGTATCCGAATGGAATAAAAAAATTTTATTTCTTTCTCCTTTCTGATTAATATTGAAATAAATGTATCACTTGTACTTTTCCACTGTTATATTTCATAATATACACCTGACCTGATTGATATTTATAAATAGATATACAGAAGTACTGTCATATTACTAGTACATAGATGCCCGCGGCCTCTTGAGTTCTGTTCCCCTTCCCGCAACCCATGGGAACCTATTTTGGGTATTGTATGTTATTCCATCCACGCCTATGTCATGTCATCTATCCCTATTCAAAATATCAGCTAAATCTGTTAAGCCGTTAGAGCGTGATTGAGTAGCAAACATCCAAATTTACCAACACGTTAGTCCTGGTTGTATCCAAAGCTTGTACTTCGTATCCACTCCCTAATTTTTCCCTTGATTTGGATTATCTTGGCCGAAAATATTATAAACTAGCTGATGCCCGTGGCTCCGCCCGCGCGGCGGTCGGTTATCGTTTTTTGGTCATATCTCCGGTTCTACTTAATCAATTGCAATCAAATATACGGCAGATTTCAAGTCAGACTCAAGACCTTTCTAACAGAAAAAGTCGCATTAAAATCCATTCTGTAATTTGGTGAAAAAATTTTTTTACTCATTGTAACTAATTGAATTCTAACAAACTACCCCGTTACGACTGCGGTTAGACAGGTTCCCAAGCCGAATAATAGCCCTGAAACGAACAATTTATGGATGCACCTAGCATAATTTATCATCGACCTACAAATGAGACCTATAATCTCCTTTCGCGTCGTGCCTAGATTATAATCTAAGCTAATATTAATAGGAACAGTTCTTGTTCTAGTCACAGGTATGGTGGAATACTGGATTACGAGCATGACAAATGAAAGTCACGAACTAAGGATTTTATTTAAATCTATAGTTCGTGACTTTCATTTGTTCACGATTAGTTGACCTAAACCACGGATAATAAAATTCAGTTCGCCCGACTTCAAAATGCGTTTTGAAAACGCATGCTTTAAATTCTATTGGAAAGAAAAACGTAAATAAAAAAATGTAGATATTAAGTATGATCGAAACCAAACCTACCTAAGTTTTCGTGGGGTTATTAAACCTCCAGAAATATAGTTTGATACGTTTTCGTTACGTTTTGTTAAGTTTTGAAATCACACATTTAAATCGGTTTCAATGTTTTTTAAATCTTTTTTTTTATTTTTTTTTATTAGCAGTGTTAGTAGAGCTAAATGAAACGATAATTGCATTAAAAATTCATCTATTTACCTTTTTTTTTTTTTTTTATCGTGCGGAAATCCCTTCGGATACCCCCCCCCCCCGCCGGCCAGCGGGGGCGGTTATGTCGGGCTTGCACCGACTAAAACCGCACGCCGTCTCGGGTCTTCAGACGCCGGGGTGTAAGGTTACCCATAGAGCATATCCCTCGCACCCCGGCTGACCCTGGGCCATCTCACCACTAACAGCATCGCTCATCCTGTCTCCTCTGAAAGCAGAGGAGTACGGAGAGCGATGTGTTCCCGCCACGTTGGGTATTGGCCGACGATCAATGCCAACCCTATGAAGGGGTGAAAGGGAAGCCATTGACCGCCGCCCAGGGTGTACCGGCCGCTCCGATTCCGTCCCCCCCGGACTGCAGCGGGATCGGAATCGGAGCGACACTCAAGGAGGTTACCCAACACACACCCCTCATCTATTTACCTAAAAAAATAAATATCAATTTAACGTTTCTGGTCGTTAAACCCAGCGGCGCGCGGGGTCAAAGTACGGTTTCATTTAGCTATGCTAATATAATGAAGCGCGAATAATACAAAAAATAAATTTAAAAAAAATACCTTATTTTTACCTATCAAAAAAATCACTCCATTTTTTTTCCTCACTACTCAATACTAATACACATTCGGGAAAGGTTCCCTAACACCCTGTATTATGTAAGAGGTTTTTTTAATAAGAATATTATATACTACTTAACTGACTTTGGCGACACTAGTTTCATACTAACGAGATTTAAAGGCACTGCCTCTTGATTTCATATTCGTTGACTTAAATTTTAATGTTAAATCCAGTTAGAATGATCAAAGTCGTAATCTCACAACAATCCTGGCTGCTGAAGAGATGCCGAAACGTCGAGAATAGTTTAGGTTGCCGAATACCATATAATAAATCGTGATATAACATAACATTTTTTTTTTTTTTTGTTTTTTTTTTTTTTTTTTTTTTAAAGAATATTAGTAACCGAAATTACTAATATTCCCCCTAACCCCTCCAGCTAAGCTAAATTGCTTGTGTTAGGAGTGGGTTCACGTCGGTAGTGTAATGGCCAGGATTCGAACCCGGGACCTCTCGATCGTAAGGTCGGCTCCTTAACCACTAAGCTACCGTCGCTTCAACATAACATAACATAAACTCACGCCTATATCCCCGAAGGGGTAGGCAGAGGTGCTAGCACCCACATTTGGCCAGTTTATGTTTAGGTCCCAATGTAATAGGTGGCGAGCCTATTGCCATTAACCGGGCACTTATAAACCTGCGATAAATACACACATAACTTCGAAAAGCATCGAAAAGTCATTGGTGTGTGCCATGGTAAAACCTGGGATCGAACCCGAGACCTCGTCTCAGCAGTCCATTACCCATACCACTAGGCTACCGCGGTCGTGATATAATCAGTTAAAAATAGTTTTATTTTAATTTTAAACTGGTATATTTGATGATGAAACGATGACAAAATCTCTCTCATTCGCGGCTGAAGCTACAGCCAAGCAGGTAATATAATAACACCAATCAGTTAACTGTATTTCATATATTTTAATTCCGATCTAATTTCGCTCTCACAAATAAATGTCTTAAAAGTTTTCATGTAACAAAGTTTTCGACATCCAACATTGACCGTAATGTGATTATATCGAATTGTGTCCGAAAATTTAAAAAGCAGCCAAGTGCGAGTCGGACTCACCCATGAAGGGTTCCGTAGCAGCAAGTAAAATTTTTATTTGTGAGTTGATTGAATGAAAGGTAAATTGCGGTTTACGATTTATGACGTATTAAAAAAAAACTACTTACTAGGTCTCGTTCACACCAGTTTTTGGTGGAAGTTTACATGGTTAATGTATATCATATATATTTTTTAGTTTTATCATTCTCTTATTTTAGAAATTACAGGGCACACATTTTACCACTTTGGAAGTGTCCCTCGCGCAAACTATTCAGTTTAGAAAAAAAGCATGTTAGAAACCTCAATATCATTTTTGAAGACCTATCCATAGATATGTATGGGTATGGGTTTGATGAAACAATATTTTTGAGTTTCAGTTCTAAGTATGGGGGGGATCCCTAAAATTTGTTGTTTTTGTTTTCTATTTTTGTGTGAAAATCTTAATGCGGTTCACATCTACTTACCAAGTTTCAACAGCATAGTTTTTATAGTTTCGGAAAAAAGTGGCTGTGACATACAGACGGACAGACAGACACATGACGAATCTATAAGGGTTCCGTTTTTAGCCATTTGGCTACGGAACCCTTAAAAGTGCAATTCAGTATTCTGCTAGACTTCTTATTTGATATTGTAATGCGAACAAAAAATAATTCGTAATCTCCTTCCTCTTTGTGTGTCAAGTGTGACATTTTTATGCGATCGGCATGTAATTGAACTGAGATGACACTTGGACCATACCAATACGATATTGTATTTTTTATAAACAGAATACTTACCTATCTTTATCAATTCATAATTCAATATCAATTCAACCACTTTTCGTTCTGTATTGGTTTCAAAATCACGAGAATTGAAAACTTTGTGGTAACTACACGCCGTTCGTCGTCGAATCCTTCAGACAGAAGCAGAATTTTGACCATATTTTTCTTACGAGAATTAATCTTCTGGTCAATTAAAAAGTATTATATTATGATTGCATGAATTCCCGTTAACATTATCAAAGATATATAGTTTAAAAGTTAATATCATACTCATACGTATAGTTAAGTTAAACCTGAATATTTCCTCAACTGATCCCAACAACTGTTACCTAACTGTAACTTTACCGCAATAGCTTCATTAATTTATGACAATAATTGTTATAGATAACTGTCGTAATTTCTTCGATAACATTACCCATTTCACGGTCTGAGATAAAATAACTATGTTTGTCGATTTGTTTGTTTGAAACTTGTTTGATTAGTTTGACTAGATATTAAGCCGCTGATTTCTGGCTGCAACCAAACGTCCTTGAGTTTACATTTCCTTACCGCAAGACCAGTGAATATTAAAGGCGACGGCCTCTGTGGCGTAGCGGTAGTACATTCGACTGCTACGACAGGGGGCGCGGGTTCGATTCCCACTCAGTGCAAATATTTGTATGCATGAATATGTCTATTTGCATTGGCCTGGGTGTTTCTATGTTTAATATGTATGTATTTTCGAAAAAAAATGTATCTTTATCCGCATTCTGGAACCCATAACACAAGCTAGTTAAACTATGCTTACTTTGGGTCTAGAAAGCGCTGTGTAGAATGTCGTAGGATATTTATTTATTACTACAGCTAGTAATAAATAAATATCGTCCGCGTGGATGTCGAGTTTTATGGTTTAGATTATTTTGCGCGGAACCCTAATTTTTCTTCTAAAATTAAAGTACCTTATGTTACGCTTTGTAACACTACCTATCTGCCAGTGAAAGTCCCGTCAAAATCGGTCCAGCCATTGCAGAGATTAGCCGGAACAAACAAACAGACAGACAGACAAAAATTGTAAAAAATGTTATTTTGATGTATGTACCGTATGGTATTGTTACAACGGTCGTCGATATCTCGAAAACTACTGATCGAATCTTCTAGAAATTAAAACGCATTGTTAATGTCGAAGTACTCTATCGATCCGTGTAGAAAAATCCAGAAAAGTCAATACAAAATCACAAGCCCTGTGTCTACCTATAACTACTTTACCTACAGATCGCGATAACAAGGGCATTCACCTCTA
This sequence comes from Cybosia mesomella, assembly GCA_946251805.1. Taxonomy (NCBI): domain Eukaryota; kingdom Metazoa; phylum Arthropoda; class Insecta; order Lepidoptera; family Erebidae; genus Cybosia; species Cybosia mesomella. The sequence continues at coordinate 26,993,365 of OX276401.1, forward strand.
TCGTCGGCACGACTGTGTAGGTACTTGTTTTCTCGAACGTCCCAGTAAATACCTACTATTCTCGAACGCTCTAGTGCCTTATCTCTAGATGATTCCAGAAAATTCTACCCTCCTTATTCAGAGCTATAAAAGGGCGCCCGGCTATCGACACGAGGCAGTTAATTTTCGAAAGCGAAAGCGAACACATCTTACCGAAGTGAACCAAGAGAGTTATACCTGCGACTTAAGCAACGACTGTGGACTACTGTGAACTGCTGAGCGACTGGAACTATTGAAGAGTACTGTGCGTGCTAGTTATTTAGTTGTCTAGTTTGTGGTGAGCGAATAAACCTCTTTGTTGTGTAAACGGCATTTAATTTGTACCCCGCGCACGTAACAACTGGTGTCAGAAGTGGGATGCCGTTATTACCACGTGAAGACGAAGGGCGTACTCCACGGACCAGACGTCAAGTGGAAATGGATGCTGCACGTCAACGGAGCCTTGAAGAGGAAGGGCGTCAGGCCGATCCTGCTATCTCAGCGGTAACTACGGCAGCACCAGATGGAACCTCGTCCGATATCAACATGATGACGCTATTGGCTTCTATACAGCAGACGATGCAAGCCTCCTTGCGAGAAATGCAGGCCAACCAAGATGCTAGTCGACAGACGATGCAGGCCCTCATGCAAGAGATGATACAGGCCAACCAAGAGGCTAGCCGACAGATGATACAGGCCAACCAGGAAGCTGTCATGGGTAAAATCGATGCAGGCATCCATGCACTGGGAGATAAAGTGAAGAACCTCGAAGACGGCTTGCAAATGCTGAGTAAGGAAGTGGCTTTGAAGACTAGGGCCATGGAAGACCGCTTGCAAGAGCTTGAGAAAGAGATTGTCAGGCTAAAAACCTGCGGACCTGTTGCCGTGACCTCATCATTAGTAGCGAAGTTCGACCTACCACACTTCGTTGGAACTTCCTCGTGGGCAGCCTTCAAGTACCAATTTGAGGTATTGGCAAAAACTAAAGCCTGGAGCAACGAGGAGTCCTTTATGGCCTTGACACTTGGATTATGAGGAGATGCCTTAGTAATACTGGAAACCCTGCCGCCTGAAAGTAGGACACTGGAGTCTCTGATGGAAGCATTAGACACACGCTATGGTGACAGGCACCTGGAGAAGGTCTACCGAGCGCAGGTATGGGAGAGGAAACAGAAAGCTGGTGAAAGCCTCCAGGAATGGGTTGTAGCGGTTGAAAGGCTCGTCCGTCGAGCCTACTCATCGACACCCGTGATGATCGAGCCCACTCTACTGGAGGCCTTCCTAAACGGTATACGGGACGCAGAAGTGAGAACTAGTGTGCAGTTGTGTCACCACCAGACCTTAAAAGAAGCACTGGCTTATGCCCTTGAGGTGGAAACCGTACGGCAGAACGCCGGGATAAGTAAGGTCAGGGAAGTCAAGGAGGTAGTTGCAGAGGCGAGGAAGCCGCGGTATGTCCCAACGTGTTATTCCTGTAGAAGAAGGGGCCATATCCAGTTAGAGTGCCCTTCGAGGAAACGGAGGAGGGTCACGGACTCATGGACCCAAGTGGAACATGGAGTCAGGGAGGTCAAGGAAGTAATTGCAGAGGAGAGGAAACCGTGATATATCCCAACGTGTTATTCCTGTAGAGGAAGAGGCCATATCCAGTTAGAGTGTCCTTCGAGGAAACGGAGAAGGGTCACGGACTCCTGGACCCAAGTGGATCAAGATGTTCCGTTAAAACTAAATGACGCCGGGGCAGCAGGGTGTGCGCTGGCTGGTCGATATGAGGCCCCAACCATCACTATAACTCAAGTTGACAACGCTGATGCTTTGTCACAAAGGCCGTGTGTCGAAGATCGCAAGCATTGTCGGAGGAACGAAGCCCGAGAAGAGATTAAAGCCCTAAAGGTAAATGGACTTGACGACGAATGGACTGGAAGCGGTATGAAGAAGGCTCAAGAGGATGATGATGACCTACAACCTATACTGCATTGGAAACAGCTTGGAAGCAAACCCCAATGGAGTGATGTATCTGCTCACAGTTCGACTACCAAAAGCTATTGGGCCCAGTGGGACAGCTTAGCTCTGGTAGACGATGTCCTGTATAGGAAATGGGAGTCTAGCGACGGCAAGGAAGTGACCATGCAAGTAGTGGTACCACGAAGCAAGGTGGCCTCACTTTTACGGCACATCCACGATGGTGTTTCTGGCGGGCATCTCGGTGTCAAGAAAACTCTGGTTAAAGTGCGACAGCGGTTTTACTGGCTTCGTTGTCGGGAAGATGTCAAGGATTGGTGCCGTAAATGCACTGCATGTGCTTCGGTTAAAGGACCGCATCAAGAAGGGGCTTAGGGGAAAACCAAAGATAGTCAAACCAAGGATAGGTTGACGGGATATCATGGAACAAATGATGCTCGGGACGAGCATGACTAAGAGGGGGGTAATGTTACAACGGTCGTCGATATCTCGAAAACTACTGATCGAATCTTCTAGAAATTAAAACGCATTGTTAATGTCGAAGTACTCTATCGATCCGTGTAGAAAAATCCAGAAAAGTCAATACAAAATCACAAGCCCTGTGTCTACCTATAACTACTTTACCTACAAATCGCGATAACAAGGGCATTCACCTCTATCGTCGGCACGACTGTGTAGGTACTTATTTCCGCAGGATAAAAAAAAAAAAAAAAAAAAAAAAAAAGGTACTTGTTTTCTCGAACGTCCCAGTAAATACCTACTATTCTCGAACGCTCTAGTGCCTTATCTCTAGATGATTCCAGAAAATTCTACCCTCCTTATTCAGAGCTATAAAAGGGCGCCCGGCTATCGACACGAGGCAGTTAATTTTCGAAAGCGAAAGCGAACACATCTTACCGAAGTGAACCAAGAGAGTTATACCTGCGACTTAAGCAACGACTGTGGACTACTGTGAACTGCTGAGCGACTGGAACTATTGAAGAGCATCGCGTGACAAATTCAGTAATTTGTCACGCAATGCATACAGATGACGTCACTTATTTCATTCATAGACCATACCACGTTTATGTACTGCGGTCACGAATTCTCTATGTGAAAGACTATTTGCGAATTTCTTATGCAAATTCCTCACGCCATTCGCGAATACGATTGTCATTTCCTACAGGATTAGGAATTAAACCACTTCGTGATTGTAATAGAATGATAAAATTGGAGCAAGATGGTGTATGGCCTCATCAGATCTTCGGAGCCAAGTCAACCCTTTTTGTTTTTCATGCGGAAATCCCCTCGGATACCCTTGCCGGCCAGTCGGCCGCCGGGGGTGGTTATGTCGGGCATGAACCGACTAAGACTGCACGCCGTCCCGGATTTACAGACGCCGGGATGTAAAGTTGTCCATACCCTGTCCCTCGCACCCCGACTGACCCTGGATCATCTCCGGTTTCGAGATGGCCCCCTCGGGTTTGGGAACTACGGTGTCCCCGTCTTGCCCCGGTTTGGGGGCGGGAGTGCTGGTCGCCCCGCCGGCCGTCCCGGCCTGCTTCTGCTGGGTTGACAGGCGGCCTCACCTGCCACCCCCAGGCCTGCGCTCATGGAAGACGGAGGTCGTTACACCTGCAAAGTACCTGCTGATTGACGGACAAGGATTTTGTGCGGGCTATCCTCTCGGGGTTCGAAGGGTAGACGGCAGTATTTCTCATGAAAGCCGTATAAACCAAACCAAAACTAGGCGAAGGAGTAAGCATACTCCAGGCTCCGACATGATAACCCGGGAACAACGCTAAAATAATAATGATGATAATTTAATGAAAAAGTGCCATAACATAAGTAAAACGCAGTTAAACTCTTAAATTTAATACTTTCAACGTTTAATTACATGATAACATATCCTAAAAGCGGTCTGTCGTGGGAATCCAACCCAACAGCAGTTTGTAGATTATAACATGCGTGCGCGCACCTTTTATTTCCTTCATTAACCTCTATGTAACGACACTGGCCTACTTCAACGTTACGGTGATTTATGACGATCGTAACTGCTGTTAATTGGTGTGGAATTAAACTTAATAGTGTTGTAACTATTTACATGTATTCTTGTTTAATATAATGTATGGTTATATCATGTTCAAAGATGAAGCCGCAGGCGCAGGGTTATTGAGTCGAATTATTGAGTCTGTTAGCCGTCGGAGGCAATCAAAGTTACACGTGTTATTGCCTTTTTTTTTTTACGTGCGGAAATCCCTTCGGATACCCCCGACAGCCAGCGGGGGCAGTTATGTCGTGTCTCGACTAAAACCGCACGGTGTCCTCCCCAAGTGTCCGCTGCCAGGCACCCCGGGTAAGCTCTCGAAAGGATAACCCCAGGGTTGCCGGCGGAATTCGGCCGCCACCGCGGCCTCGCCTGGTGGGGTCGGGCTTTATCCCGCTTCGGTGAGTTGGCAGGCGTGTGCAGGGCACACACGACACACCTCCACCACGGCCTGCTTCTGTAAGGACGGCGAGTCGGCCAACTGCCGTCCTCGGGCCCCGATCATGGAGGTCGGTAGTCCCATGTGTTATCGCCTAAGATAAGATAAAATTGAACAAAAATATAAACCATATAGGAGCCCACTCACACATGCTTAAAAAAGCGGCTAAGTGCGAGTCGGACTCGCCCATGAAGGGTTCCGTAGCAGCAAGTAACATAATAATGCTAATTTTTTAATTTTATATTTGAGTTGATTGAATGAAAGGTAAATTGCGTTTAACGATTTATGACGTATTAAAAAAACTACTTACTATAGATCTCGTTCAAACCAATTTTCGGTGGAAGTTTACATGGTAATGTACATCATATTTTTTTTTTAGTTTTATCATTCTCCTATTTTAGAAGTTACACATTTTACCTGCTACTTTGGAAGTGTCTCTCGCGCAAACTATTTAGTTTAGAGAAAAATGATATTAGAAACCTCAATATCATTTTTGAAGACCTATCCATAAATACCACACACGTATGGGTTAAGAGAAAACAAAAAAATGAGTTATTGTTTTTAAATTTATTGTTTTTTTTCTATTTTTGTGTGAAAATCTTAATACAGTTCACAGAATACATCTACCAAGTTTCAATAGCATAGTTCTTATAGTTTCGGAAAAAGTGGTTGTGAAATATGGACGGTCAGACAGACAGACATGAAGAATCTATAAAGGTTCCGTTTTTTGCCATTCGGTAACGGAACCCTAAAAAACTAAATATGTACTTAGATTCTGATTGCAGCGCCATCTATCGGGTCCAATTTTGGATCTAAACCATCTAGAGACTTACTCAACCACGCACACAAATTTCATCGCAATCGATTAATTAGAAGTTCAGTTTTATACGGAACCGAACCCACTGGGGACACACTTGTGTAAAATATAAAAAAATAGCCACATAGTTAACGGCGCAGTTGGATGTTTGGGGTCCCACTAAGAAATAAGGGGGCCAAACCAGCTTCACCTATGAGATGATATATTGATAACTAGATGTTGCCCGCGGCACTGCCCGCGGTGAATTCTGATCCAGTTCCCGCTACCCATGGGAACCTATTCTCGGGACGAAAAGTAGCCTATATGTTATTCCAGACTATAGTGTATCTGGGCCATCTCGAAACCGGAGATGGCCCAGGATCAGTCGGGGTGCAAGGGATATGCTCTATGGGCAACCTTACACCCCGACGTCTGTAGACCCGAGACGGCGTGCGGTTTTAGTCGGTTCAAACCCGACATAACCGCCCCCGCTGGCCGGCGGGGGGTATCTGAAGGGATTTCCGCACGAAAAACAAAAAAAGGGGTCGAGTGGCAGTAGGTGATCTTGACTTGTGCCAGATCTTGGTAGACTGCCCTATACACTTTTAGTGTGGCTCGTGCAGTCAACCATTTCTATTGAATTAAATATTTAAACACACAAATTCGCACTTAAAGGTCTGTTCCAATTAAACCACAATGGCATTCTTAACATATTTTCAAGTCTATAAAAACTGCATCTGACCATGTATGGTCGCAATGACCTAAGCCTTAAGAGTGTTATATGAATGAAGGTTTTGCTATATTTAGCAACTGGCCGATGACATCACGATCTTTCGCGTAGGCTTTATTTACACTGGTTTAAGCAAACTTGGAATTGGATATTGTAGAGCAGCTATTTTTTATACTGCTAAGTATTTTTTTTTTATATTTAGGACACGTCAATTTGACTTCACCTCGCCAGATGGTAAGCTGAAGGTAAAGTCTCAGGAAAGAGGGTCACCATTACATACACGTACCATGTTTACAATGGTGGCACTCAGGTTGACGGCCTCATCAGAAGATTGTCGTCACAGCACCGCGTGAAACCCACCGGTCCCACTAGTGCTGCGACCACAATCCAATCCTGCCCGGCTATGCACTTGCTGACCCCTGAACGCAATCAAACCGAAATTGGATTACTATGGAGGGTTTTTCGCAATCGTGCACGGTTGTACCCACCCGGCCGAATTTTGTGACAAATTTGTGTCATCAAATTTCTACCACCAGTGAAAACTAAACTAAATAAACAACATGTATACGCGCACCTGACGGCAAGTGGTTACAGTGGGCTATGAATAGCTACAACACCAGAGATCCACAACCTCTCCATTTCCCATCAAGAAAACACGTGCAGGGCTAAAGTGTCACCCTCATACGCAACCAATTCAACCAGGCCCAAGCGGTTCGGCACCTCTTTTCTTTGTCAAACAACACACGTGTTTCCTTCTATCCAATAATCTTGGGTTCTTTAAGTATCATTATGTATAACTTAAACAACTATGTAATTATAAACATTATATGAAAATATAAAGAAAGATTGTTAAGTTAATTCGTAGTGGTTAAGGAGTCTAGTCGAGTCTTAGTTCGTATCCTGTCGATTACACTGCTGACGTGAACCCACTCCTGCAATTTAGCTAAAATTGAGGGATTAGCGGAAGTAGTAGTTATCGGTTACTAATATTCTTTTCAAAAAAATGTCCCCATCGATGTTTACTGATACCTTATTTTTTTTTTATATGTGTGGAAATCCCCCCGGTAACCCCCGCCGGCCAGCGGGGGCGGTTATGTCGGGCTTGAACCGACTAAAACCGTACGCCGTCTCGGGTCTACAGACGCCGGGGTGTAAGGTTACCCATAGAGTATATCCCTCTGATAACAGCAGAGGGGTACCTGGAGCGACCACCCCCGCGGGCCTTGAAGGCCCGCCATACCCCGACCCCGTCGTGCAATGGGGTCAGCTGGCCCTGAAGAGGGCCGGTTGGTCAGACTCTTGGCCGTTGACGTTGACGCCAGCTACTCTAGAGGAGCAATCAATGATGCGTCATCGCCCACGTTGCCCAGGGTGCACCAAACTTGGAGGTGATCCAACCAGTCGCACCCCTGTTTACTGATACCTAAGTACCTTTTTTTTTCGTTCGGAAATACCCTCGGATATGTCGTGCTTGAGCCGACTAAAACCGCACGATGTCTCGGGTTGTAAGGTTGCCTTTAAAGCATTTCCCTCGCACCCCGACTGACCCTGGGCCATCTTCGGTTCCGAGATGGCCCGCTCAGGATTACCTACCGCGTTCAATGTCAATTATTTGAGCTGTATAATGGACAAATCAATTGTATATTTAAGCTAGAAAACATCTTCATCTGCCACTTGTATAATAATCTTAGAGTGTGTATGAATATTCACAGTTTTATTTTCATTTGTTCACAGGTAAACGCAAGATTCGATCACGCCGTGCATCGCGATGAGTCTCCTAAAACTATCATGTAAATATAACACTAGTTTCCTAATCACAATACTTGTTATTGTACCACCTAGGTAGAATGGAAACATTAGGATATCAGTCATGTTCATTATTCCGTAAAATCTAGGAGTAATTGAAACAGTATAAGTAACCGAGGATCTTAGGGGCTTGGGAGACAATATCCATTAGTTAATTAATTAGTTAGTTAGTTAGTTAATTATTATTAGTTAGGCAATTAATGACCATTAAAGCCAATAAGCTACTATTATTACATACATACATACATACATAACTTCACGCCCCGAAGGGGTAGGCAGAGGTGTATTACACACCCACGATTCGCCAGTTATGTTTAGGTCCCAATGTAATAGGGGGCGAGCCTATTGCCATTTACCGGGCAAATTGTTAACGAGCGATAATTGACATTTATTAATGCACACATAACTACGAAAAGTCAGAGGTGAGTGCCCGGGGCGACTGGGGATCGAACTCAACCTCGTCTCAGCAGTCCGTTACGTACGCCACTGGGCTACCGCCGCTTTTTTACCGCTACTCTTATTCTAAGTAGAAAATCTATATTTATAAAACAAAGCCGTGTTAGCGATAACCGGGATAAACTCAAGAACGTGGGGACCGATTTTCATTACCTTTGTCATTGTTAAGATTTGTCTTCGCCTATACTGTGCCATTTTGTGGTTTTTTTTTTTTGCAGAAATCTTCACGTTTAAGCCCCTTTCCCCTGCCCACCAGCGGGGGTAGTTATGTCGGTCTCGAACCGAATAAAACCTCACGCCATCTCGGGTCTTTAATGCCCGAGGTGCAAGGAGACATTCACGAAATAAATTCAGCTGATAAGGTAGCCAAGATAACTTGATTCTAAGGCGGAACGAAGATTGCCGGGTCCAGGTAGTTAAAGATAAACGCGTTATTTTCAGATGCAAACGCTCCGTGCATTGACATGTATTTATACATTTTTGAATGCTCATTACTTAGTCTTTTCTTCATATTGTGTATTTTTTTTTGGGTAAATTTTGATATTCATTTTTTTATTTATTACGGGAATAATTATACATTCAGGAGTTCGGTGACCGGAGGATCTCTCCTCAAAAGAGTTTCGTCCAACACCGAGGCTGTAAAATCCACCTAACATAAACACTGCCTTTAAATAATTTTATGGTTATAAATATGTTAAGATCAACATTAAAGTTTATAGTACCAGAGAAAAATATTTTTTTTATGAATTTACTTTTAACATTTTTATAACAAATAAACATGAAAGAAAATTTTAAACGCACAAACACAATAAACAAACGTTTAGACGTCAAAACAGAAGTAAATACCAACAGATTATTTTCTGTAATAAACTGAAAATTATGTACATTTTAACAGTAATAAGATGAAATATTGATGTGATGATTCTGTATGTATCACCCTTACAGAACTGTACCTACACGTTAAACGTGATATCGTGCGAAGTACCCTTAGCAGATAGCTTATTACTGGATTTCGCACTGCGAAACAGTCATGGTCCTCAAGTACTGGATTCATTTGAATGAATGAAAATCCAAACCAGGGTGCCTGGTCTGTCAGAAAGTCTGACTTCTCTAACCATCTCTATCATATATTTATTACTAGCTGTTGCCCGTGGCTTCGCCCGCGTGGAATCATGTTCCCGTTCCCAGAACACATGGGAACTTATGACAGGGATAAAAAGTAGTTGGGTCCCTGTACCAAATTTTTGCCAGATCCATTCAGCCGTTACAGCATGATTGAGTAACAAACATCTAAACATCCAAAGATCATTCACATTTATTATATTAATAGGATAGGATAGCTGAATATCCCCTCCCAAACTCCTTTCCCACCCCCTTTCCTTTACAGGGTCGGCAGCGCGAGTGTGACGCCACTGTTGTTGCACACGTCCATAGGCCGCGGTAACCGCTTCCCATCAGGTGAGCCGTGTGCTTGTCTGCCACCTTAGTGGTATAAAAAAAAATTGAAATGGAATTCGTCAAGTTTCTCTATTAACAATAGATTTAGTTAGGAAAAGTGAACATCTAGGAAGAGACTTGAACCCGCGACCAGGCCAGGCGGAATACTCTGACCAACTGAGCTACCTAGACACGTCCTAGACATTCGAAATTCTCCGATATATTATGCGTCTCGGGGCAACCCCGTCCTGGATGTTCACTTTTTCATACAAATTAGCATACTAATTGCTTTAAAATTTCATTGGATATTTTAAAACTATATATTTAAAAATGAATCGTAAAATGTGTGTAACCGCGGTAGCCTAGTGGTATGGGTAATGGACTGCTGAGACGAGGTCTCGGGTTCGATCCCAGGTTTTACCATGGCACACACCAATGACTTTTCGATGCTTTTCGAAGTTATGTGTGTATTTATCGCAGGTTTATAAGTTCCCGGTTAATGGCAATAGGCTCGCCACCTATTACATTGGGACCTAAACATAAACTGGCGAAATGTGGGTGCTAGCACCTCTGCCTACCCCTTCGGGGACATAGGCGTGAGTTGTGTGTGTATAATGTGTTGGTAACCGCATAACTCAACAACGCCTGGACCAATTTGACCAATTCTTTTTTTTTAAGGTTCGTTGAAGTCCAAGGATGGTTTTTACGGAGTGAAAAGTTTAAAAAATTGCATGAAAAAAATTAGAGGCATGTTAGGGATAAATAGGTGCCACGGGGCGAAGTAAACCACGGGCGAAGCCGCGGGGGACAGCTATCTAAAGAAATAAAATTTTAAATAAAATCCTTTTGTTATTAACCTAATTATTATTCAAGGTACCTTACATATAAATTTATTCGCATTCTTACATGTTGCAATTATGTTATCAGAAATTACTCTTGAATAGATCCGGCCTCGAACCGCCACTTTTTATGGATGTATCTAGAAATAAAACTATTTTAACGAATTCTATCGCGATTTATTTGATGTTATTTTATATTTTACATTGATCCCGACGTTTCGGTTGCTTATCAGCAGCCATGGTCACGAGGAACAAGCAACCGAAACGTCGGGATCAATGTAAAATTTAAAATAACATCAAAAAAATCTCGATAGAATCCGTTAAAAATAGTTTTATTTCAATGTGTGACATTAGCATGAACTTCCGACAATATTAAGCATATATTTCTAAGCACGTTTAAGCAGTATATAAATAAACACAAAATAAATACAAACTACATATACTCACGCCTTTCTCTATATAGGGTAGGCAGACACAATAGCCTTTACACACTTCACGAGCTTCCTCTACTGTCAATAAACCTTTCATGCAAGCTCGCCGGTTTCGAGTGCTTTTGACCTGCCCTTTTTTCAATACCTCATTAATTTGATCAGTTTATGTCCTGCGAGGTCGAACCCGGCTTGCCTGCCCACTTACATACATGTGTCCCGTCCTAAATGTTCTCTGTTTCCGATCTAAATCTATGGGTCTCAATGTGTTAAGAATGGTCACCCATGCTAAGACTGACCTGGCTACTGTTGCTTAACGTTGCAATGTGTTAACCTACTCGATAAACACTTAGCCACGAGTCCTTGTATTCTTTTTTTTTATATTAAGGACACGTCAATTTGACTTCACCTCGCCTGATGGTAAGCTGAAGGAAAAGTCTCAGGAAAGAGGGTCACCATTACATACACGTACCATGTTAACAATGGTGGCACTCAGCTTGACGGCGTTATCAGAAGAGGATTGTCGTCGCAGCACCGCGTGACACCCACCGGTCCCACTAGTGCTGCGACCACAACACTTTCTATCATTCAGCCGTACTCCTCCTAAAATATTGGTATCACCCCAGGACATCGCACCACTGAAACCCCAGTCTATCAATTATTTTCATCTATATAATTATATCCAAATCTATCAATTATTTTGATATAATATTCTATGACATTCTACACAGCGCTTTCTAGACCCAAAGTACCTGATTTTTTTTATTTTTTTTGTGTGGAAATCCCTTCGGACACCCCCCGCCGGCCAGCGGGGGCGGTTATGTCAGGCTTGAACCGACCAAAACCGCACGCCGTCTCGGGTCTTCAGACGCCGGGGTGTAAGGTTACCCATAGAGCATATCCCCCGCACCCCGGCTGACCCTGGGCCATCTCACCACTAACAACATCGCTCATCCTGTCTCCTCTGAAAGCAGAGGAGTACGGAGAGCGATGTGTTCCCGCCACGTTTGGTATTGGCCGACGATCAATGTCAACCCTATGAAGGGGAAGCCATTGACCGCCGCCCAGGGTGTACCGGCCGCTCCGATTCCGTTCCCCCCGGACAGCAGCGGGATCGGAATCGGAGCGACACTCGAGGAGGTTACCCAACATACACCCCAGACCCAAAGTACCTTTTTTTTTTTTTTTTTTATCGTGCGGATACCCTTCGGATACCCCCCCGCCGGCCAGCGGGGGCTGTTATGTCGGGCTTGCACCGACTAAAACCGCACGCCGTCTCGGGTCTTCAGACGCCGGGGTGTAAGGTTACCCATAGAGCATATCCCTCGCACCCCGGCTGACCCTGGGCCATCTCACCACTAACAGCATCGCTCATCCTGTCTCCTCTGAAAGCAGAGGAGTACGGAGAGCGATATGTTCCCGCCACGTTGGGTATTGGCCGACGATCAATGCCAACCCTATGAAGGGGTGAAGGGGAAGCCATTGACCGCCGCCCAGGGTGTACCGGCCGCTCCGATTCCGTTCCCCCCGGACTGCAGCGGGATCGGAATCGGAGCGACACTCGAGGAGGTTACCCAACACACACCCCAGACCCAAAGTACCTAAACATAGTTTAACTAGCTTGTGTTATAGGTTCTAGAATGTGGATAACCATACTTATATACTTTTTTTTTCTAAATACATACATATTATACATAGATACACCCAGACCAATGCAAATAGACATATTCATGCATACAAATATTTGCACTGCGTGAATCGAACCCGCGCCCCATGTCGTAGCAGTCGAATGCACTACCGCTACGCCACAGAGGCCTGTGTTGTCGTGTTGTACATATAATGTACGCCAAAAACCGATATTTTACGATGGTACCCATTTACGATTGACTTATTGCTTCAATACAATGAACATTATTTGAAAGTTTCGGTTATTAACATTGATATTTTATTTGGAAACAGATATACCTATTATGTTTATAAGATTTATGTGGACCGGATGTTTTTTGACATTCTTAGTATTTAATGTAACACGTGTAATCTTGCAAGCGTAACGGTGGCAAATGCGATTTTGTACTGGCGAGCAAGGTGTCGAAGTGATGTTTCGACCAAGAAGCACAGACCAGGGGCTCGATTCAGTAAAATTACGTTTTTTAAACGTATCATTTCAAAACTGTCGTTAGTTTTGAAATGATACGTTACGTACATTAAAATCTCAAAATCTCAATGAAAACGAAATCAACTATGACTGGTTCTAAATGTCTAATCACCTTACTAAAGTGAAGGTAGGTTTTGTTTTGACAGATCATACTGAATACTAAAATATTTTTTACCTTTTTTCTTACTAATCGAATCGAAAGCACGCGTTTTGAAGACGTGAGGTTACTGAATCGGGCTCCTGAACGGATATTTTTTCTATTAGAAAGGTCTTGTTCAGATCTAAAATCTGCCGTATGTTGGTTAAGAATGCTATTTGGTCTGATATCATAAAATCATAGGTAATGTCTATTAGGAGTTTAAATCCTTCTTTAAGATCATGATCACAGCGTTAGTCCCGGTTGCAACCACGAGAGGAAAGCCTGCGCCAGAGCCTCGTCCATGAATCAGCAGGTGAAGTCGGCTTGGGCCCTGGAGATCTTGGTGCCCCTGCTTTTAGATGACTATGGTCCGATACAGGTAGATTTTTTGCCCAAAATTCTATAACAAAACATCTATCAGATTGAGCTGGTTGACTTCCAACATAAATTTGATTTAAATCAGCACGCCATCGGTATTTCTGCACACAAAAAGTTCAAGTTTCATTATAATAAATTTATCCTTCATATATTTTATGTTATGGCACTGAACGATTCGAAGAAATTATTTACGCAAACAAAACCCACAACACAATTCAAACACCTGTTAATGTACCAATACCAAGAATGTTTCCGGTAAACATATATGATGTATTCTTATACAAAATGTAACAAAACTGGTGTCAGATCAGTGAATGTGATCGGATATCGGATAGGATATAATTCTTTTTGGAAAATGAGTTAAATAATTACCCCACAAAAACTGAAATAAAATTTATTTCAATGAGGAAACTTACATGGCAGCACAAGAGGGCGCAGCGGTGCAGCCAGCGGAAGGGCCGCTAAATATCTGGATATATCTACGTTGTGATGTTGTCATACTCTTCTGATTCTGGGGAGATAGTCAGTAATTAAGATACTAGGAAATGACATTTTTTATTCTAAAAAAAAATATTTCATTATTTTTTATTTCATTTATAGTTATGTATTTAGCGATATCTATGTGCCACTTAATGATCAGACTCTAGTTTTCTTACATCCTGTAGTATCTAAGTATAACTTACAAATACGGTGTGTGCATGAATGCTTGTTAACGATGCCAAGGTCCATGGGTCCATTCATAACCGTCACCCACGTGAGTTTGTGAGTAATCAATTAGCAATTATCGAATTAAATATTTATTTAGCGCTTCACCGTGGCTTCACATTTTTTGTGGGTGTTTTTGAGAGGTGCGTTTTCCGCGAAGTTTGATATAGAGGAGGAAAATTTCTGAACATTTATCGCAAAGCGGCTTAACGGATCTGGATAAAATTTGGCACAGAAATAGATTATAGTCTGTAATAGTACATCCTAGTACCTACTTATACTATAAATAAGAGAATTTGTGAGCTACTGGTGGTAGAAATTTGATGACACAAATTTGTCACAAAATTCGGCCGGGAAGGTACCACCGTGCACGATTGCGAAAAACCCTCCATAGTAATTCGGTAATTTCGTAATTTCGGTTTGATTGCGTTCAGGGGTCAGCAGAGCATAGCCGGGCAGGGGGATTGTGGTCGCAGCACTAGTGGGACCGGTGGGTGTCACGCGGTGCTGCGACGACAATCCTCTTCTGATGAGGCCGTCAAGCTGAGTGCCACCATTGTTAACGTGGTACGTGTATGTAATGGTGACCCTCTTTCCTGAGACTTTACCTTCAGCTTACCATCAGGTGAGGTGAAGTCATATTGAAGTGTCCTAAATAAAAAAAATAAATTAAAAGATGTATGGTCATTTGTTACTCAATCACATTCAAACGGCTGAACGGATCCAGCAACTTATAGGCACCTATACCAGGTATAAAAAGTGTGTGGTATTCTAAACTATAATTAATTTCTGTACCAAATTTCAGCCAGATCCGTTCATCCAAACATCCCAACATAAAAACATCTTCACAACTTTCAAATTTATTATATTAAGTAAGAATAGGATAGTTCATTATGTACTAACTTTTTCATTTCAAAATTATAGTTTTAGCGTAGTGAGCGTCTGTTTATTTTTTTGTACGAAACTGACCTTTCGAATCTATTATCTATCGTGATGCTATATTTCCTTACTACGCATCTACAGCGCAAAATACAAGCAAATTCTATATCAGCATTGTGTGCGAAGTATATTAAATCTAAAATTGATTCAATACATGTCGCAAGGCCGCCCGTGGGCGCTTTGAGGACATTACTTACAAAGTAATTGAAGGTTTCTGTAATTTTCGAATACGTCACATCCATTTGCAACCTTCGAATGTGACATAATAGATAATATAATAGTAAGTATAACATATTTATAACCTTGTTTATGTATTTTTAACACGCTGTGTAACGTGGCGATAGATCTTTGGATGCTTAGAGATTGTTGGTTCGATTTCCTCTCAGTGCAAATGTTTGCATTGGGCAGGGAGTTTCTATGTAGTCAGCACCCTCATAACAGCGTTGTGTCCCGTTTACATCCGAGACTTTCAACTCGGAGCACGGGTGAAGATCTTCGGCAACTCTGGCAGTACGACCATTGGCACGCATGTCACCTTTTACGACGTCAAGCCAGCACGTCTTGGGTCTACCTGTCCTGCAACTTCAGCAATGGCCATTCTGCACATCCGTGTAAAAGGACAGGACTCTTGATGGTTTTATAGACCTACCCTTATAACAATTATTGTATCTACCGGTAATGACTATGTAAGCTCAAAACTAGGTGTTTCTGCCATTATCGCCATCCAAAATATATCTTTTATTTAGAAACGAGTTGTTCCGAGGGCGTCTTCTGCTATTATTTTTATATCAAACTAACTGATGCCCGCGGCTCCACTCGCGCGGAGGTCAGTTGTAGTTTTTTTGGTCATATCTTCAGTTCTACTAAAGCAATTGCAATCAAACATATGGCATATTTTAAGAATCGCGAACAAACAGACAAGAATTCCAAAAAAGAAATATTCCTGTGTTCCAAATCGGTCATTTAACATAACCCAAGACTTATTTTAAATATCTCCAACATACAGACACAACTGATTTACAATTTTATAATAGTACGACATAGAAACCAGTTGAAGAAAATAAATATTTCTTTTATTGATTTCATTAAATTATACACATTGGAGTCGATTTGTTATTCCGTTTTTATAATTGGATACCATTGAGGTGACGTGTGCTGTTATGTTTCGTTTTTGCTACAGGTAAAAACAACATTTGCTCAACTAATAAGGTTTATTACCTGTGATGTTAGAGAATTTGAATTATAATTGATCAACTAGGTTATGTTCTCAAGTAGAATAAACATAGAACGTGATAACATGCAGAACATGAAGCTTTGTATAAACGAAATTTTAATAATTATACACATCAAAAATATTCTATAACATTCTACACAGCGCTATTAAGACTCTAAGTAAGCAGTTAACTAGCTTGTAATATGGGTTCTGGAATGAGAATATTTTTTAATGTTTTAATTTTTTTTTGTAAATACATATTATACACACACATATTAAATACATACCATTATAAATATTCTAGGATAATCTACACTGCGTTATCTAGACCCATAGTAAGTATTGTTTAACTAGCTTGTGTTATGGGTTCTAGAATGTGGATAAAGATATCTACTAAGATACGTTTTCTTTTTGTCAGTACACATCTCGGTATATATTTCACATAGAAACACTCAGACCGATGCAAACAAATATTTGCACTGAGCGGGAATCGAATCTGTGGCTTTCGAAATGAGAAAACTATCTTATTATCATGATAAATAAATAGATAAATTTATTATTTATTTCTATTTACTTTTATTAAAACTATCCTATCATAGTTTTATTTGTACATTTTCTTATTCTATGTTGAATAGTCCAAGATCCGGGGCTTCCCAGAACTCACTTATTATTACAAGGATAAAATGTATGGGATAATGTAGTGTAGGTATGTACCTTGAGTGTATGCATATTTACTAACTTGTCCCGGCGGCCATTTGTCAGTAATCAGGAGCTAAAGGTGGAGTAAAAAAGTACGCATTGTTACTCAAATTTATAGTGCTGATTTTCACAAATGTGTTGAAAATATTGTTAAAAATTCATTATGAACATTTCTAACATCGCTCCATCGGCGTTAACTTTTACCAGAACCCTGGAAGCTCCCAAAAAAAGTATTTCGTTGAAAATTTGATCTTTCCTTAACTTTGCCGTATGTTGTTGCGCCCCAGAATTCGTTCCTTATCAGTGGCACTATACCTACCTTTAGCACCTAACCTAACGTACCTGATTACGGACAAAGAACAGCCGGGACAAGCTAGCAAATACACTCAAGGCACATCATCATCATCATCAACCTAATCTAGTCCACTGCTGGACATAGGTCTCCCCTAATGAGCGCCATAGCGCCCTGTCTTCAGCTTGCCGCATCCAGCATCTGTACATACCTTGTTTTTTTTTTTTTCGTGCGGAAATTCCTTCGGATACCCCCCCGCCAGCCAGCGGGGGTGGTTATGTCGGGCTTGAACCGACTAAAACCACACGCCGTCTCGGGTCTACAGACGCCGGGGTGTAAGGTTGCCAATAGAGCATATCCCTCGCACCCCGAAGCATCTGTACATACCTACATTACATTATCCCATACATTTTATCCTTGTAAAAATAAGTGAGGTGTGGGAAGCACTGGATCTTACACTATAAAAACTCCAGCGTAGCTTTACAATTTAAAACTTTCAACATCAATTTTGATTAACTGATAGGTACATCAGTTAATTAGTAAATTAGAGTAGTTAAGTTATTAACCCAAAAACCTTCATCAGTTACTGTATTGTTTTTTCATTTATAAATATTAATAAATATAGTTTAAGATAATATAATCTTTAATTATTTATATTTTATTGAAATTAAACTATTTTTAACGGAGTCTATCGCGATTTAGTAGATGTTATTTTATTGATCCCGACGTTTCGGTTGCTTTTCAGCAGCCATGGAGTCTCCCTGTGACCATGGCTGCTGAAAAGCGAGTTCCGACAATAAACTTCCGACAATATCATGTAATTACATTTTAATTTATTTATGCCACTCAGTAACTCAGCAAACAAGTACGTGGGCCACCAAGTTGCTGCCGGTTGCCGTGCGCCAATATCGGTTGCATAAAAGCTTGCACTTTGGAGCCCGAGGTCCGTTCTCATACAACTCCATAATTTGGGTTAGTTTGGCTTTTACGGGGGCGATTGCCTCCCGACCAGTTAACTTATTTTATTGAAAAAATCACCCTACGCCACTATAAAATAAAATATGTGGCTGATGGTGAAAGGAATCTCGTTGAAACTCAACCTGTTTACGGTGATAAAACAAGACCATAATTTAGATAGCAGTCGGTCCAGTAAGCATAATTATTGTGACTAATCAAATTTAAACAAGTTAGCGTGTATCGAAGTATGTTTATCCGCATTCTAGAAGCCATAACACAGCTATGCTTGCTTTGGGTCTAGATAGCGCTGTGTAGAATGTCGTAGAATATTTATTTATTTATTTTTATTTATATATTTATTTCCATGTGCGTGTTCTACCACCTACACAATGACGTGTGTTCAGAAGAATTGTTCGATATATTGCCCACGGCCACATTCTATCATCGCACCGCTTGCCTCAGACAGGGAATTCATCCTCACACGTTGCGACCGGAAACGGTGCGCACAGTGAGGTATGAAAGGCATCTCATTTCGCGCACCCTCAGACTGTGGAATGATCTCCCCGCTGTGGTTTTCCCGAACGACTACAATATGGGGTTCTTCAAGAAGGGCATTAGAACATTTTTACAGGATCGGCAGTGCGAGTATGCCGACCCTGGTGTTGCACACGTCCGTAGGCCGCGGTAACCGCTTCCTATGAGGTGGCCCGTGTGCTTTTTTTTTTTTTTTACGTGCGTATATCCCTTCAGATACCCCCCCGCCGGCCAGCGGGGGTGGTTATGTCGTGTCTTGACTAAAACCGCACGGTGTCATCCCCAAGTGCCCGTTGCCGGGCACCCCGGGTAAGCCCTCGAAAGGATAACCCCAGGATTGCCGGCGGACGTTGGCCGCCACCACGGCCTCGCCTGGTGGGGTCGGGTTTTATGGCCCGTGTGCTTGTCTGCCACCTACGTGGTATAAAAAAATGAATATTTAAAAATGACAAATATATGCAGTTACTCATAAAGGTTATTGGGTTAATAACATAACTAGTTAATACTCTGAATTGCAAATCAAAAACCATGTTTGTGACCGGTTTGTGAATAGGGTTATAAAATATGAGGTAGGTTATAATATGAGGGGTTTTAGTAAAAACGGGGGGGGAGGAGAGTGACCGGGCGATTCCTGCATAAAAAAACCGACCTCGCCCATGAAGGGTTCCGTAGCAGCAAGTAATATTTGCGTTTTACGATTTATGACGTATTAAAAAGAAACTACTTACTAGATCTCGTTCAAACAAATTATCGGTGGACGTTTACATGGTAATGTACATCATATATTTTTTTTTAGTTTTATAATTGTCTTATTTTAGAAGTTATAGGGGGTGGGGGGGGGGGGTTGACACATTTTACCACTTTGGAAGTGTCTCTCTGTCTCTAACTATTCATTTTAGAAAAAAATGCTATTAGAAACCTCAATATCATTTTTCAAGAATACATCTACTTACCAACATTCAACAGCATACTTCTTATAGTTTCGGAAAAAAGTGGTTGTGACATACGGACGGACAGACAGACAGACATGACGAATCTATAGGGTTCCATTTTTTGCCATTTGGCAACGGAACCCTAAAAAACACAGTAATAGGCGGCAATATATATAATAAATTCACCACCCGATCTTGAGTTTATCTCGGTCATCACTATACCTTTTTCTATACTAATATTCAATTTGACTTCACCTCGCCTGATGGTAAGCTGAAGGTAAAGTCTCCGGAAAGAGGGTCACCATTACATACACGTACCATGTTAACAATGGTGGCACTCAGCTTGACGGCCTCATCAGAAGAGGATTGTCGTCGCAGCACCGCGTGAACCCACCGGTCCCACTAGTGCTGCGACCACAATCCCCCTGCCCGGCTATGCACTTGCTGACCCCTGAACGCAATCAAACCTAAATTGGATTACTATGGAGGGTTTTTCGCAATCGCAATATTATAAAGAGGAAAGGTTAATTTGTAGCAGATAAACTCTGAAATTACTGAAATGATTCAAAAATTCTTTCACCATTACAATGCTACATTATCCCTTAGTAAAAAGGCTAAGTTTTATCCCGATGTTCCCACGGGATCAGAACTTACGCTGGTGAAACCGCGTGGCGATACCTGTGTATTATAATTAAGCTCAATTATGTAAGTTCATAAGGTTTATATTAATTGAAAAAAAAAAAAGTTGAAGAGCTACATTAATGAAGAGGAAACTCGAATATTTCTATTAATTATGTATATTAAGTAAAAAATGTGGATGGGTTAGGAACATTTTAACAAAAACAGGTTATGAAAGAGGCAAGGACGCGAACAGCAAGGACGTTCGTTAAACACTCGCAAAGATGTTTTACCAGAATGAGAATAAAATCAACACATTTACTTATGACGTGTGTAAATGAGCTGGTTTGGTATGACCTGTGTAGATGTATGGGGTCTCACAAAGTGAATCATACTATCTAAGTATTATTTCTATCACACGTATGTAGAAACAGTGGTCCAGGGTCAGTCGGGGTGCGAGGGATATGCTCTATAGGCAACCTTACCTTACGTCTGAAGACCCGAGACGGTTCAAGCCCGACATAACCACCCCCGCTGGCCGGCGGGGGGGTATCCGAAGGGATTTCCGCACGAAAAATAAGGTAGGTAATATCACAGATTACCTAATGTAATATACCTTTTTGGGCCACCTCACACCCCAGCCAGAGATAATTATAGACCCGAGGCGGCGTGCGGTGAAATGTATTTATTTAGTGTGCATATTATCTACTACTTGCAAATATTTTGTTTAAAAAAAGGGATTTGTAGCTGTTATTATAACTAGGCATACCTTGTTATCGCAAAATATAAAATTATATCTTACCTCATGAGATTTGATAATTTTGTGGCGTGGAGTCGCCACAAAATTACGGTGGAATACACTTCGAAAGGCATTTCAAAATGCAAGTCGCGTGTATTGCGTCGGTAGCTTAGTGGTTAAGGAGTCGACCTTACGATCGAGAGGTCCCGGGTTCGAATCCTGGCCATTACACTACCGACGTGAACCCACTCCTAACACAAGCAATTTAGCTTAGCTGGAGGGGTTAGGGGGAATATTAGTAATTTCGGTTGCTAATATTCTTTTAAAAAAAAAAAAAAAAAAAAAAAAAAAAAAAAAAAAAATTTGCCAAGGAAGTTCTCACGCATCTGATTTCCATGCATTGCTTTGAGGCTTTGGGCAGTCTTACAAAATATGGCATACTAAACACCCTCGGGTGCACAGCCGCTCCCGTGAAGTCCGTGGGGTCGGTGATCGCATCAATCGTCTCCCAGGATGCGTGTCACCCGGAGCTGGGCCTTCTCCGGGCAACCGGAGATCTCACCTGGCTCGGGTAGACTGCCCAGGGAGACGTGAAGCGCGATCCCAACCCCACCCAGTAAGAAAAACCCCGCTGGCTTCCCCAAAATGCCGCCGCCGTCATCGTCAAAATGAAAAGGGCACATAGTCCAACCCAGCCACCAGTCTGTGCTTACACAGACTGAGAAGGACCGCCTCGCTCAGGGGGCACACGCCACAGAATGCGATTCCGCCCATCCCTAGAGGTGGGGACGAAGACCCAAGACCCATATTAAGGCTAGGTTTCGCTATTGAAAACCCGTTCAACTAAACTGAGTTGTCACTTTTACATGATATCGTTGCTTACGTTTCACGTCTAGTTATTCCAGGTTCAATATTATTATTAAATATTTACTTCTGACCATTCAGAACACAAGTTTATAGATAAGCACGAATCCACTCCTTCATAAAAGCAATTATAATAATTAATTAATAAATTTAATAGGCATAATAATCTTTATATATAAAAATGAATTGCTGTTCGTTAGTCTCGCTAAAACTCGAGAACGGCTGGACCGATTTGATTAATTTTGGTCTTGAATTATTTGTGGAGGTCCAGAGAAGGTTTAAAAGGTGCTATCGATTGAGGCAGTACGAAGTCTGCCGGGTCAGCTAGTAAATTATAATAATGTCTACATTAAAAATATCGAGAATCATGAATACAACCACTTTATCATAATATCTACGTTTTATCAGCACAATCAAATCTTTAATTTATTGATATGAATAACCAATAGCAGGTACTTAATTCAGGTTGTAAATAAAATTAATAAATAATGTAACGAATGATGCAAATGGCAAAAATTCAAAAAATAAATGATTAATCTTAAAAGTAACCACATAGGAGAGATACATTTATTTGTTTTTTATCTCAAAATGCTGCACTCACTAATTTTGTTTTATCTTGTCGTTTCTATAGACACGACATTTAACAGAAGTCAGATGAAGAGATAAGGAAGTTTATTATGGGTTTCTATTTTAATAATTTATTCTTATAGTTCAAATTGTAACGAATCCTATATATTTCTGGAAATATCGTAAAAATACACTCCGTCATAAAAATACACTCCGTCATAAAAATACACTCCGTCATAAAAATACACTCTGAGATAAAAATACACTCTAACGTGAACGTAAACGTAACCACTACTTGAGCAGTTGCAGATGTGTGGAGCACAGTTGGTGCGTGAATATAGTGGATTCCCGGCTTGATAAAAGCGTTTCAATAGCTTGATATTTAAAAGGACAGATGACCAGTCAGGTAATTAAAGGGTGGATGTCCAATGTTCTCCTGACATTCAATCCAAAGTAGCTAGCTGAGATAAAGGATGTTTCTTTAAGTATTTTTTCGCTCACTGTTAAGAGAACCCACTTATTAGCATGCGTAATTAATTGCGGCCTTAGGTGTGGTTTAAGTTGAAGGTGGTTGGACCACGGTAACATTTAAGTTGGGAAAGATAAATGTAGAAATAAAGAGACGAGCCTCTTTAATCGCATTGAACTAATTTATGCCTATAGATTATTTTAGTAAATAGCCACATGATATTTTTTACAACTTATGTGATATCAACAAGCGGGCTGTGCTTGTTGCTGTCTATAGGAACCGGCTTTTAATCAGGTACGTCACGTCGGGAAACGGAGTTAGTGTGCGGTGAAAATCGGCTAGTTTCGGCTTTGTAGAGCACTCTTTCTTAAAATCTAGCACAGAGATAGATTATAGTGTAGAATAACACATGGGCTATTTATTATATCAGAAATAGGTTCCTGTGGGTACAGGATCAGTATTCCACGAGAGCGGAGCCATGGGCAGTAACTTTGAAGCGTTGGTAGCTTAGTGGTTAAGGAGTCGACCCTACGATCGAGAGGTCCCGGTGTCGAATCCTGGCCATTACACTACCAACGTGAACCCACTCCTAACACAAGCAATTATGCTTAGCTGGAGGGGTTAAGGGAATATTAGTAATTTCGGTTACAGATATTCTAAAAAAAAAACTTGAAATAGGTAGATGGATAGATATTTGTTGATCTGGATGAAATTTCTTGATCCAGGATCCTGTGGGTGTCAGAAAAGGATCAGTGATTCACACACGCAACGACTACTAAATAATAATTTCGCTTCTATAACTTAACAAGAAACTCAAGATCTCAAACCTCGTGGCAAGTTCAGTAATCTCACTATCGAACCAGTTCTGCTAACATATTCCGCAGCGTTCACGGAACGAGTCCTGTAGGTCAGTCTTGCCTCAAAAAACGTCCTCCAAGACAGGTTTGATCACCTTCAAACGAGATGGCACCATGATGAGTTCGATGAAAAGATTTTATTATTTTTAGCAGTGGATTTGCTATTTTTACCAGACTACGGTAAGCGCACCCGAAGTAAGGTTATATATTTGTTTGTCTGTCTATGTAGGGTATTTACGCATGTTCCACTGTAGCTCCGAAGCAGTTCAGTATCATTAGATGCTGTATCATGCTCTGGGTGCAATAGGCTCTATTCATACGAATAACTAAAATATATAGTAGCGGTGATAGCCCAGTGGCGTACGTAACGGACTGCTGAGACGAGGTCTCCAGTTCGATCCTCAGTCGCCCGGGCACACACCTCTGACTTTTCGTAGTTATGTGTGCATTAATGAATGGTAATTATCGCTCGCTTAATATTGTGCCCGGTAGATGGCAATAGGCTCGCCCCGTATTACATTGGGACCTTAGCATAACTGGCGAATCGTGGGAGTGTAATACACCTCTGCCTACCCCTTCGGGGATACAGGCGTGTAGTTATGTTATGTTACTAAAATATAAAGAATGTTAGATCCGAAAATTGGGGCCCCACTGAAAATTTTATTTGGCTATCGTATCGAATTTGTTATCAAATTAAAGGTAAGGAAACCCCGAATTTCAAAATAGATATAGAGTTTAATGTTTTTTTGTGGGTGATAGGCTCCATTTGACCCCTATCTCACCTGGTCGTAAGTGACGATGTGGTCTACGATGGATCACGTTTGCCTAGAAGGAACATATTCACTCGAGACTTGAAGATTCCGAGGTTATAGCTTTCCGGAAACACAGACTCAGGCAGGCAATTCACTCCTTAGCAGTACGCATAATAAATGTGTCGCCGAAACGTTTCGTGCGTTTGAGTAGAATATCCACCATGTAGCTGTGGCGCGTCACTGCGCGTCTGGTCGTTCGTTGGTGGAAAGGGCTTGGAGGTATTAAGTTGTGCAATTCTAGCGCACACTCTCCGAAATGCATCCGATAAAAGTATGATAGGCCTGCAACTTTGCGTCGATGTTCAAGGGTCTGAAGCCTTTTCGCGACGAGTGCATCGTTGTTAATGAGCCTCTTGGCCCGTCTCTCTATTGTCTCTAGCGCTTCTAGATGGTATTTAGCTGAGCCATCACACAGATACGAGCAGTACTCCATACAGGATCGAACCTGTGCTTGGTGCAGGTTGAGCAACTGTTCCGGTGTGAAGTACTGTCGCACCTTCGACAGAATGCCCAGCTTTTTTGCAGCCACTTGAGCTTTAGCCTCAATGTGTATTATGGAATATACCAAGAGATAAAAATACAATTTTGTAGTATATTACCAGCGTCTTCTAACGGTAGAGAGCTGAGACTATATTTTACTATGTTTGAAAATAAAAAATTACTCGTTCAGTTCTACCTTTCCGTAGTCTGGTTACAGTTTTGTAAACTATCCCTTGTTTAACAAATTGTGATTTTTGATGAGAAATATATCTAGTGGTGTACCTTGATACTTAAATTATTCATATGCCGTGACCAGTGTGACAGCCGTGACTATTAGTTTACATTTCAAGAATAGACTATATTATCAATGATAATTTTCGCATCGACCGCACCTCTCCGTATTTAGAAACATGATTTTCTGACTAATCTATCTTAAAATATAAAATAAATGTAATTAAGCTTTGAAACACCTATGTCATGTCTTATTCCATACTTTGATAGTTCTAAGAAGATATTTGACTCGGAATTTTTATTACTAACTAGCTGACCCGGCAGACTTCGTACTGCCTCAATCGATAACAACTTCCATATTTATTCACCTTTTAAACTTTCTCTGGACCTCCAAAAATAATTCAAGACCAACATTAGCCAGATCGGTCCAGCCGTTCTCGAGTTTTAGCGAGACTAACGAACAGCAATTCATTTTTATATATAAAGAAGATAAAAAAAAAAAAAAGTGTCAATTTAGGCAATGTTTTATGTAATCAAACCTAACTTCTCCTAAGACAGAAGTTTGATTATTTAAAAAAATACTGTGATTGATTGTTACCCTTTTTTTAACGTGTGGAAGCCCCCACGGTCTTCACCCCATCGATGCCAACGATGGGGTGGGCGTGTCGGAATCGGGCCGACTAAAACCACACGATGTCCTCCCCAAGTGTCCATTGACGGCCATCCCGGGTAAGCCTTCAAAAGGAACACCCCAGGGATACCGGTGGACTTTGGCCGCCACCGCGGCCTCGCCTGGTGGGGTGGACTTTGGCCGCCACCGCGGCCTCGCCTGGTGGGGTCGGGTTCTATCCCGTGATGGTGAGTTGGCAGGCTTGGCCTGTTTCTGTAAGGACGATGAGTCGGCCAACTGCCGTACTCAGGCCCCGATCATGGAGGTCGGTAGTCCCGGGCGTAGACGAGTCTGCGGCGTCCTAGCCGCAGAATGCCGAACTCGGGCAGGGTTAGAAAGAGAGAATGAGATAGTTACCCCTAGTTTTTGTATGACTGTTTACAATAGTCAGACTTAGCCATCATCATCATTCATCTTAACGTTATTCCTGGTTATATCCAAGGCTTTCACTTCAGAATCCGGGGTCAGCTTACTCCGTATCCTCTTTTTTTGGTGCCTAAACGGCTATCATGAGGGTAATGGTGCTGTCTGACCGCCCAACTCTGAGAGGAAAACCCCACCAGAGTCTCATCCATCAATCATCCGGTGCACCAGTTTGCAGGTGAAGTTGTCTTAGCCCCTACGGTCTCGGTGTGGCCCCATAAATTGATAGACGATGGCGCATACAATACACATTAACATTGCCTCACTTACAACAAACAT
Organism: Cybosia mesomella; assembly: GCA_946251805.1. Lineage (NCBI taxonomy): Eukaryota > Metazoa > Arthropoda > Insecta > Lepidoptera > Erebidae > Cybosia > Cybosia mesomella. Next base: position 27,020,254 of record OX276401.1, read on the forward strand.
TGTCTTTCATTTATAAAAGTGTGATCACCATGCTAAAAACGTCCATTGACATCAGCGTCGCGTCCTAAACGTCCAGACTTCGATCACTCATGCGTCTGCGCAGTGTTAATCGCGAGAATGTCTTCCTCGAAGTGTTTACTGTAGCGGTGTCTGTTCGTGCGTTCAATAATGCAATTTAATGCTTTGATAGGATTGTTTAGTTCAACGAGACTGACTGTATTGTGTAATGACGTGTTGTTAAACTTTTTTTTTAACATGCTGTTATTGTCTTCTTGCCAGCAACTATTGTGTGTAAGCAAATCATAGGAGCCAACTAATTCCCTGACTAATTTTCATCTCCGGAGATGGCCCTGGGTCAGCCGGGGTGCGAAGGAACTTACACCCCGGCGTCTGAAGTCCCGAGACAGCGTGCGGCTTTAGTCAGCTCCAATCCGACATAACCACCTCCGCTGGCCAATATCTGAGGGAGTTCCGCACGAAAAAAAAAGAAAAAAGGCAGCCAACTAATAATTTTCTGCTTTATTCAACCACAAGCCCATGGATAAATTTAACCAGATGACACACCGTGAAAAATATTGACCGGCAAACTTCGTGGCAATGTGTTCTAGATACACAGAACGCGTTTTTAGGTGCTTTTGGTGGTAAGCGCGGGACGCGACGGCGGAGGCGCTAATCAACCAGTCATAGATTATATTGGTTGATTGGTCAATCCTTTTATTGGTATTTAGTTGACCAGTTAGTGCACATGCGTGAACTTTTTAAAGTTAGTTCATGAAGTTTGCCCGTAACTATACGCAACAGCAACCTTCTAAACGTAATGCCTGGTGGTACTTATTTTACAAATGTAGGTACTTAAAAGATTTGTGGTTTTAGTCGGTTCAAGCCCGACATAACCGCCCCCACTGGCCGGCGGGGGGCTATCCGAGGGTATTTCCGCATGAAAAAAAAGAAACGTACATGTTCATTACAAAAGTATCACTATATTTTATCTTTGTAGGACGCAACAGTATCCAACACAAACAGTGCCAATTTCGATAATTTTGACAATTTATGTGAGAATAGCTGACGTTCCCCTTACTCATTAGACTACTATGTGTTATTCCAGATATTAATCTATCCCTGTACCAAATTTCAACCAGATCCGTTTAGCCGTTAGAGCGTGATTGAGTAACAAACATCCAAACATCTTCACAAACTTTCACATTTATAATATTAGTAGGATAATTATAATATGTATGTATGTAGCATGTGGATAGTTTAAAGTCGTCAATACCCTTAAAATGAAAGCGTGTTAACAGTTACATTGATTTTTAATCGATGTTTTAACACGCTTCTCGTTAAGTCCATAAAATCCGTATTAAATAAAACTTAAATTATGAACGGTTTCACGTCAAAAAATATCAACAAATTTATTCTGCGACGGAGCGCCTAGAAGATTAAAGAATAATAATTAATTATGTATGTTGTCGCAAGTCTTGATTTTTTGATCAATCACATGTTAATCAGGTTGCATGGAGGCAAAAAAATAATGTTAACTTGATCCTCAACTCAATATTTGTTCAAAGCATTTCCGCAAATCTTCTTATGGCTGCCATGATATCATGTATTTTTTGCTACTAATTATGGTAATTTACTAAATTTATATTTTTGAAATAGCTAAGATTTAATATTTGATGCTGATAGATGCTTCCAAAATCTTGTTTTGGTGTATGTTTAGGGTCTGGTACCTTTTTTTTTTGTCCGTGCGGAAATTTGAAGCGTCGGTAGCTTAGTGGTTAAGGAGTCGACCCTACGATCGAGAGGTCCCGGGTTCGAATCCTGGCCATTACACTAGCGACGTGAACCCACTCCTAACACAAGCAATTTAGCTTAGCTGGAGGGGTTAGGGGGAATATTAGTAATTTCGGTTCCTAATATTCTTTAAAAAAAAAATCCTTTCGGATACCCCCCCGCCGGTCAGCGGGGGTGGTTATGTCGGGCTTGAACCGACTAAAACCGCACGCCGTCTCGGGTCTTAAAACGCCGGGGTGTAAGGTTGCCCATAGAGCATATCCCTCGCACCCCGACTCTTACCTAAAGAGTAAAACGATACCCTATTACTAAGGCTCCGCTGTCCGTCCATCCGTCTGTCACCAGGCTATATCTCATGAACCGTGATAGCTAGACAGTCGACATTTTCGCAGATGATGTATTTCTGTTGCCGCTATAACAACAAATACTAAAAACAAAATAAAATAAACATTTAAGGGGAGCTCCCATACAGGAACCGTGATTTTTTCGCCATTTTTCTGCTCGATATTAATAACGGCAACAGGTAGATGCTTGAAACATTCACAGAATATTTAGTTGTATATTCACTTCAAAAATAAATTAAACTAGGACGGTTGCCAGCTTGGCAATCAACCCAAACTTAAGCGTAGTGAGATTTGCCTATCCAACAATAGGTCAACGTGACCGGTCGACTTTTTCCATTGATTTGGTTTTTCGGTGATTATTCCTCGATGGTAAGACCGATCTGGACAGTCGACCCCTTACGACACTCAGTAATGTCTACTTGATCACCGTGGCAAATTTGGTCGAGATCGGTCAAACGGTCTCGGAGGAGTATCATTTGTTTGAAATGCAACTTTGAAACCAAAGACGCTTCGCTCGCCTTCGGCTCGCTACGCTTAATTAAGAAATAAATAAATTAAGAGGCTCCCATTGTATAGATAATGGTACGGAACCCTTCGTGCGCGAGGTCGACTCGCACTTGGCCGCTTTTTATTAATTTGACAAAATAATAATTATGAACTTGGACTGTGGGACTATATAATAAATAAATAATAATAAATATTCTAGGACAAATGACACAACGTCATCCAGACCCAAACTTAGCAGAGCTTGTCATATGGGTTCTAGAATGCGGATAAACATACTTAAATACTTTTTTGTAAATAAATACATATTATACACGAGATATAGAAACACCCTGACCAATGCAAATAGACATATTTGCACTGAGCGGGAATCGAACCTGCGACCTGTGACTTAGCAGTCAAACGCACTACCGCTACGCCACAGAGGTCGTAATAAGAACCTCTTTTCAAAATTATTTTAATCCCAGTAGTTTTATACCAAAACTTAAACCTCTTAGCTTTGTTTAAATTCAACCGGCGGCGCCCTAGGGATGAATTAAAAGAAAATACTTTATCAGTGAGTACTCGCCTACACTATACGATGAACCTGCACGGTTTTCGGAACAACAAATCGCCAAATTCCACATTCCACATATCGACAATGCTGTATGGCGTGGCGGTAGAGCTTTGGACTGCTAGGTCAGAGTTCCCAGATTTGATTCCCGCTTAGTGCAGATATTTCTATTTTCGATATTTGATGGGTGTTTCTATATATTCACAAATTAAAAAATGTTTCTAAGTATGGTATCCTCGTTCCAAAACTAAGCTTAATTTGAGTCTAGATTCTAGATATTATTTCTATTTAACACGTGACGTCACACATTGTAATAAAACTATTTTTAACGGATTCTATCGCGATTTATTTCATGTTTTTATATTTTACATTGATCCGACGTCCCGAATAATCAAAATACAACAAGACTTCATGACACTGTGACGGCCTCTGTGGCGTAGCGGTAGTGCATTCGACTGCTACGACAGGGGGTGCGGGTTCGATTCCTGCTCAGTGCAAATATTTGTATGCATGAATATGTCTATTTGCATTGGTCTGGGTGTTTCTATGTATAATATGTATGTATTTACGAAAAAAAAAACAGTAGATGGACCCGGCACCCGCACGGAGAATCCATGGATTGCTAAGATTACGGTCTCTGTTTATCCGCATTCTGGAACCCATAACACAAGCTAGTTAACCTATGCTTACTTTGGGTCTAGAAAGCGCTGTGTAGAATGTCGTAGAATATATATTTTTTTTTTTACTGTGAGCTCATTCTGCGTGAATAGTAACACCAACAATTCAACATAGTTCGGGTACTTTGAGATAACTTACACTTCAAACTACAAGACAACAACCATCTTTAGTCTCCCCGTGACCATGGCTGCTGAAAAGCAACCGAAACGTCGGGATCAATGTAAAATATAAAATAACATCAAATACTTAAATCGCGATAGAATCCGTTAAAAATAGTTTTATTTCAAAGTAACCATGTGTTTTGCTAAAGAATTCCAAGTCTTTATGGTGTAGCAAGAGCTTCGAGCCAAAGTCGACCTCACCTGATGATTGATTGATGGACAAGACTCTGGCGCAGGCTTTCCTATATGTGTTGGGAGGACAGACCGCAGTCGCTCCCATAAAAGCCGTATAACCCAAACCAAGAGGAAGAGAAGGAGTAGGCGGACCAAGTTCAGCGGTAAAGCATCAGCAGGAACTGGAAACAACGCTAAGATGTTGATGATGATGAAATAGAGGTTGAACTGCTTAAGTGTTGTGTTGAGCGGCGATAGCCCGGTGGCGTACGTAACGGTCTGCCGAGACGAGGTCTCAAGTTCGATCCCCAGTCGCCCCGAGCACACACCTCTGACTTTTCGTAGTTATGTGTGTATTAAAAACATTAATTATAGCTTGCTTAGTAATGTGCCCGGTTGATGGCAATAGGCTCGTTCGCCCCCTATTACATTGGGGCCTCAACATAACTGGCGAATCGTGGGTGTGTAATACACCTCTGCCTACCCCTTCGGGGATACATTCGAGAAGTTATGTTTATGGTGTGTTAACTTAAAAGCGATTATCCTCTAATCTATATATACATACATACATACTTATCCCGGCTGACTGACAGACTGATTGACTGCCTGACTGATTCATCAACGGAGAGCCTAAACCGCTGGAGCTACAAGCTTGAAATTTTGGCAGTACATGCCTTTTTTTTTTTTTTTATATATATTACCATACGTCAATTTGACTTCACCTCGCCGGATGGTAAGCTGAAGGTAAAGTCTCAGGAAAGAGGGTCAACATTACATACACTACCATGTTAACAATGGTGGCACTCAGCTTGACGGCCTCATCAGAAGAGGATTGTCGTCGCAGCACCGCGTGACACCCACCGGTCCCACTAGTGCTGCGACCACAGTCCCCCTGCCCGGCTATGCACTTGCTGACCCCTGAACGCAATCAAACCGAAATTGGATTACTATGGAGGGTTTTCAAATCAATCAAATCAACACTGTCATAAATAATCCCTTATTTTACATTTTATAGATGTACATAATTAAAACAAATATGAATTCTAGAAAAATGTTTTAATACGTACCAAATTGTTGATGGCACATTATTAATTTTGATATCAAATTTAAATTTTTAAAAAAATTGTCGTTTTACAATCTTTTTTAAAAAAAAATAATTTAATTTGGCAACTGGCAAATTTGGCAATAATAATAATAGATTTATTTGCTTAAAATGTGGTAAGTATAAAGGTGACACATTAAAATTTATGAGCATAAGACACATTTTGCCATTGCTCGTGGCATGCAAACATACAATTGGATTGAATTTTAACAATTAATTATAAAATACAATAAGCACTTAATACAAACTGACACACATGCAAAATTATAAATTATCAAATTCCTAATAATTATATGTCAATAGCCAATATTAATATTACATTACATAACATGAATTATATTATTATTGCAATGCATTTTTAAAATGATAAGAGCGGAAGGCAAACTTTTTTAGAAAATCATTGACGGAGTAGAAGCTCTCGTCTATTAACCATTTCCGTAAAGCCAGACAGAATTTACGATACGGTAGATTAATTATATGCTCAGGTAACGCATTATAGATAAGCGGTGCCATATAGACACAACTCACTCTAAACATTTCAAGTCGAGGTACTGGCATTTTTAGTTGCATTTGTGTAACTTTCCGCTTATTTATATTATTGTGCATTTCAAATAGTTCCTTGTTAGATTTGTGATGATTTGGCAATTCTAGAATTGATATTTTTTTAATAACATCTGTTAATGTACAATATCCCTAGACAGTTTTGAGCTGTTTTATGTTGTAGGCATACACTAAGAAAGGATTTTTGGAAATTTTACTTCTGAGGTGGCAAAATAAGGTTTGAATGTTTGTATGAAAGTCCATCATTTTCAAAATTTTTGGTTAGAAATGAATGAACACATGCATCAGCGTTTTTCATAATTTTATCCTTAAGAGGGTGAACTAAAGGTTGCAAGTTTATATGGGAAGTTCGTCATTTTTGAAGATAGAAGCATGCCAATTCATATACTTACTTTACGTATATCAGCATTTTTCAAAATTTAGGGGGGTAAAATAGGTGATGAACGATTATATGGAAAGTTCGTCATTATCAAAGCATGAAATTCAATTTGAAAGCTTTATATTTACCATTATATTACCATTTTGCAATCGGGTTATATGTAGTTTTTGTTTTGTTTATAGGTAGTTTTTGTTTGAATTAATTCAGGTCCCGGGCCGCTAGTAAATCATCGGAATGCAGCTGTTTCGATTAAGTCAGTGTCATCTGCAGAACGATCAATCCAGATACTCTTGTGCCATATCACAAGAGTTTACAAACTAACGGTCTTTATCAACTATAATCTTTTATACAACGATTTGTTTAACTTACTGTTTGACACTTACCGTAAGTCAACTGATCTTGGCGAGATACTAAATGTGGTCCAAGTCATGAGGGTAGCGAATTATTCATGACATGGTTTACGACTGGACAGCATCGTTATGTGCATAAAATTAGCTCTTATTTATATTACCTTTCAAACAAAAAAAAGACATTCAAAATCGGTTCATCCGTTCGCGACAGGCACAGACAGACACACACAGAAACGTAAAACTTATAAGACCGTATCATTTTTACGTCGGGAGCTAAGAACACAATGTTGTTTAATATATTATTCTAAAAATCTATAATTATTTCACTTCTCATTGATCCTATGAATATAGCCTATAATTTTACTATAAATATAATAAATTCAAAGTATATGCATAATTAAAACAACAACAACAATAGTGATAGGTCAAATGACCCTTGACTGCCTTTATAGGTTAGCTGCTTTTTCTGTCTTGCTAGTGTTAACTATAATCGGTGTATGGAGCCCACTAAAATCTTCGAGATCAAAGCCAATCTTACTTGCAAGCCGGCACACGTGCTGATTGACGGACGAACAGATGCTTTTGCCTTTAGATGCAACCGGGATTGGTGCTCTGATGATGAAATGATATTCATTCATATCTGGCATTGCAATCAGTCATAGGCAACTGTAACCGTTGACCAACAGGTAAACTGTGTGTACATCAGTTAACCTAATAACTAAATAGCAACTCAAAACAAAATTTAATAGAAATAATTTCCCTAAATCGCTAATTCTTTTGACATACGTCCCATTTGTCAAAGTAACGGAGATCCTCACTCATTACACGCCGCTCAGCGATCGACAGCGTCATAGCTATTACGATGTGCGGTTACCAGTTACTACAGACTGCCAGCGCGGGCGCAACTTACGGGGCAATTGCTTGGCGTGTAACAACGTAGTAAAGTGCAAAGTAGTGTTGTTAATTTTACTTATAAAGTTACGTTTTGGGGTAATTGTGACGTGAAATTAGAAATAAAAGGCAACACGTTATCCATGACGTTCGAGACTTTATGAATTACGGATAAATTATTGTTTTACAAGTTTCTTGACTATCTTGTTGGTAATTTGTAATTTATCTTACAATTACTACATATGGTAGCTGAAGATGTTTTCTAGCTTAAATATATAATATAATTTTTTCATTATCCAGCTCTTGGAATTGGCATTGCCATTAAACGCGGTAATGCCGCTAGCCTTCTGTCCGCGGTACTTAGGTACGAGTAAACATCGATTGGGACGAATTTTTTTTTGAAGAACTATCTGACCCGTCAAACTTCTTTCTACCTTTGAATCAAGTTACGTTGGTTACCTTATCAGCTGAATTTATTTCGTGAAGAACCCGGCATTAAAGACCTGAGACGGATTATGAAAATCGGTCCATCCGTTCTTGAGTTTATCCCGGTCATCCCTAACATGACTTTATATATAATAGATTTCCGATAAACGTCAATTTAGAAAAAATCTAGAGCAGGTTGATAATAGAATATTTAAAACTAGACCGCACAATTTTCTTTTTATCTCACTTTTGTATCTTCCTTTTCTGATAGTATTTGGTAATTGATTTTAGATTAATGAGCTCGTTATCTCGTCGTCTCAATGAGATAGACAACTAAAAACTCTCGAATTTCACAATGATTGGACAATGCGTAACTAAAAAATTGCCGTTGGATGTTTTTCTTTCTACGCAAGCAACAACAAGGCTAAAACGCAAAATATAAAGAAGGTAAGAAAGTGCATTTTTTGTTGAATAAAAAAAAGCAACAGGCACTCCGTTTTAATGATTCTCTAAGAGCCAAACACACCGCCCCGGGACCCGACGGCATTCCAGGCCGAGCGTGGGTCCTAGCTCTAGTCGACGACGCTCTCGAGCCCCGACTGAGAGGGCTTCTCAGCGCATGTTTGGAGCGGGGCCAGTTTCCGAAATTGTGGAAGACGGGGAAACTGGTCCTCATCCGAAAGGAGGGGCGCCCGGCGGACTTGCCGTCCGCCTACCGGCCCATAGTGTTGCTCGACGAGGTGTGCAAGCTCTTTGAAAGAGTAATTGCGAAGCGCCTCGTCGAGCACCTCTCAAGAGTGGGGCCGGACCTGGCGGATGGCCAATATGGCTTCCGCCAGAGGCGCTCCACCGTGGATGCCATCATGCGCGTGAGGGCTCTGGCGGAGGATGCAGTAGCCCGGGGTGAGGTGATGTTGGCGGTGTCCCTGGACATCGCCAACGCGTTCAACACCTTGCCCTGGAGTTGCATTAGGGAGGCGCTCGTGTATCACGAAGTGCCTCTCTACCTCCGCCGCATAGTCGGGGCGTATTTGACGGAGAGAGCCGTCATCTACCCAACCGTGACCGGTCTCGGTCGGCGTGAAATGTCGTGCGGTGTTCCACAGGGATTGGTCCTGGGGCCGCTCCTGTGGAACATCGGATACGACTGGGTGCTTCGCGGTGAGCTCGTAGGTGGTGCCGCCGTCACGTGCTACGCGGACGACACGCTCGTGACGGCGTGCGGGGCGACGTACCGCGAAGCGACCCGAAAGGCCACGACCGCGGTTGCCCAAGTCGTTAGGCGGATCCGGCGGCTGGGTCTCGAGGTGGCCCTGCATAAAACCGAGGCCCTGTTCTTCCATGGGCCTCGGAGCAAGCCACCCGAGGGATCCAGTCTCATCGTGGGAGGAAATCGCATCGGCATCAAGCCCCAAATGAAATATTTGGGGCTCCTGCTCGACGGCCGATGGGACTTCGGAGAGCACATCCGAAGTCTGGCCCCCAAATTGAAGGGCACAGCTCTTGCTCTGGCTCGGCTGTTGCCCAACATGAGGGGGCCCGATGACTCCTGCAGGAGACTCTACGCGGGGATCGTGCGGTCCATGGCCCTGTATGGGTGCCCAATATGGGCGGAGGCCCTGAGGGTACCGCACGATCTCCTTCGAGGCGGCGAGTCTCCTTACCGGAACTCCGCCATGGGACCTGGAAGCGAGAGCCCTTTCGCAACTGTACCAGTGGCGAAAGGAGGCGCGGGAGCAGGGATGGAACCCCGAGCCTCGAGAAATCGAGGCCGTGCAGTCCCAGCTCCGCCAGGCCATCGTGGTGGAGTGGAAGGAACGACTTGGGCGACCAAGCGCAGGGCACGCCGCAATAGCGGCGGTAAGGCCCATCATGGAGGATTGGCTGGAGAGGCGACACGGAAGCCTCTCGTACCGACTGACGCAGGTGATCTCCGGGAAGGGGTGCTTCGGGGACCACCTGCATCGGATCAGGAAGGAGTCAACGCCTGAGTGTCATCACTGCGACGCGAGCGAGGACTCAGGGCTGCACACGCTGGCGGACTGCCCGGCGTGGGAGGCGCCGAGGCGTGACCTCGTGGCAGCCATCGGGGTGGGAGTCCTCTCGCTCGGCAGCATGATTGCGGCAATGGTGCGGAGCGCGCCCGGGAGAGACTTAGAGCTCTCCCGGTCCGCCGAGCCCGCAACTTGCTCGCCGCGGGTCGCAGGCAACTCAGGCGCCGGAGGTCGCTTAACGACCTCCGTCCTCCATGAGCGCAGGCCTGGGGGTGGCGGGTGAGGCCACCTGTCACCCCAGCAGAAGCAGGCCGGGACGGTGGGGCGACTAGCGCCCCTCCCCCAAACCGGGGCAAGACGGGGACACTGTGGTTCCCAAACCCGAGGGGGCCATCTCGAAACCGGAGATGGCCCAGGGTCAGTCGGGGTGCGAGGGATATGCTCTATGGGCAACCTTACACCCCGGCGTTTGTAGACCCGAGACGGCGTGCGGTTTTAGTCGGTTCAAGCCCGACATAACCGCCCCCGCTGGCACGCGGGGGGTATCCGAAGGGATTTCCGCACGATAAAAAAAAAAAAAAGGGATAACACCTACGAGTGTTTTGCTTGGCGCGTCTGGGATCCGGGTCCCGGATTGGGACACTCGTCCAAGTCCCACTAAACAGGAAACGTTTTCTACGACTATTTTTTCTATTTTTCTTGTCATCTTCATTTCAATTTCTCTACAAACACAAGAAAACTCAATACGATAATTGATTAAGCTTTGACATTCCCGCAAAGGCAATAACAGTAGTTATCTACGGCGTGAAGCGATTAATTCTTAAGTAAATTGTATGCGGGAACCGCGGCCCAGAGTGTGTGAACTAGAGGGGAGATCGGGGGAAGTGGGACGCCATGAATTGTGTGCGAATTGTTCAAAACTAAAAAGTGTAAAAATATGTGTTTAGAAGAATAATGTCATGAAATAGAGTGAGAGAAGTAGTTTACAAATAAAAGTGACTTTATAATACTAAAGTGGTAAAGACGCAAAAGTCATGTACTGTATTTGACGGCCTCTGTGGCGTAGCGGTAGTGCATTCGACTGCTACGACAGGGGGCGCGGGTTCGATTCCCGCTCAGTGCAAATATTTGTATGCATGAATATGTCTATTTGCATTGGTCTGGGTATTTCTATGTATAATATGTATGTATTTACAACAAAAAAAGTATATACGTATGTTTATCCGCATTCTGGAACCCATAACACAAGCTAGTTAAACTATGCTTACTTTGGGCCTAGAAAGCGCTGTGTAGAATGTCGTAGGATACTTATGTTGTAGGATATTTATATGGAATGATATGCCTATGAAAACCTATGTGACGAAGCGGTAGAGCGTTCGACTGCCAAGTCAGAGATTGCGGGTTCGATTTCGACTCGGTGCAAATATTTGTATGCATGAATCTTGCATCTTGCATCCGAGGCCTACACCTCGGAGACTGGAGTCCGCTTTCCTGCTTTCCCTTCTCCACTTCGCATGATCTTGCATCCATAGTAGTGAGACCATTGGCACGCATGTCATCCCTTACGACGTCAAGCCAGCACTTCTTGGGTCTCCCCCTCCTACCGGGGCCTGGTAGAAGTGCCATGACCAGAGATTTCTTACCCACGTAGTCAGGCAGCTGCTGCAAACCGTGACCGCACCAGTGGAGGTGATACTCCTGTATTTTATCAGCGATGCCACAGACATGGAGGCTGCTGCGGATGCATGAGTTCCTCTCGCGATCTTTACGCGTGACTCCGCACATCCGTCGAAGCATATTCATCTACGTGACACGCATCTCCTGCTTGTGTCGCTCTAGCAATTGCATTGGTTTAGGTATTTCTATATGTAACCTCCTCGAGTGTCGCTCCGATTCCGATCCCGCTGCAGTCCGGGGAGAACGAAATCGGAGCGGCCGGTACACCCTGGGCGGCGGTCAATGGCTTCCCCTTCATAGGGTTGGCATTGATCGTCGGCCAATACCCAACGTGGCGGAAACACATCGCTCTCCGTACTCCTCTGCTTTCAGAGGAGACAGGATGAGCGATGCTGTTAGTGGTGAGATGGCCCAGGGTCAGTCGGGGTGCGAGGGATATGCTCTATGGGTAACCTTACACCCCGTTGCCCGACATAACCGCCCCCGCTGGCTGGCGGGGGGGTATCCGAAGGGATTTCCGCACGAGAAAAAAAAAAAAAAAAGTTTTTCTATATGTTATATGTACCTATGTATTAAAAAAAATGTTCTACGTATGTTTATCCACATTCTAGAACCCAATACAAAGGCTAGTTAAGCTATACTTACTTTTGGTCTAGATAACGCTGTGTAGGATGTCGTAGAATATTCTGTTTGTTATTTTATTACAAAATTCTATTGCTGAATTAATTGTTGTGTTAAAACGGAAAGAGGTAAGAAAAATGTTTTATTTTGCATACAGAAGCGCTAAAGCTTGTATCTTACATATTAAATTGGGTGAAGAAATATAAACTGCAATCAAAATATAAACTTCAAGCAAAATAATAAAAAATGCTACAATTAATTATGTATGCTTGGCAAGATACCGTTTCTTAGCACTTGAAAGCGCTGATACAAATATAAATTTACAAATGGTAGTTGTATTAACATTTAAAACGCTTGCATATGTTAAGATGGAAAACGAAGATATGCATTAAATAGGGCTTTGAATTCCTAATTAATTATTACCTATATAAATATATTAAGCCATATTATTCATAAATACATTGAGATGTAGAAAGGCGAGTTTTACACGGTATTGAACTTCCTCCTAGCAAACCTTTGGGGGATAGACAAGAAAGTGCAACCAAAGAGACAAATATACAAGCGAAAATAAAAAGAATGGAACATTATCTTTGTGTTAGATAGCCCATTCGAGGATTTCCATACATTATTGTAAAATTAATAAATAACAGGCATGTAGGTATGTATGAGTTAAATACCGCCGAGCCCGCAACATGCTCGCCGCGCGTCGCAGGCGACTCAGGCGCCGGAGGTTGCTTAACGACCTCCGTCCTCCATGAGCGCAGGCCTGGGGGTGGCAGGTGAGGCCGCCTGTCGCCCCAGCAGAAGCAGGCCGGGACGGTGGAGCGACTAGCGCCCCTCCCCCAAACCGGGGCAAGACGGGGACACCGTGGTTCCCAAACCCGGGGGGGGGCATCTCCGGTTTCGAGATGGGGGTCAGTCGGGGTGCGAGAGGGGGGTATCCGAAGGGATTTCCACACGAAAAAAAAAGGTATGGGTTAAATAGGTGCCACGGGGGATCGCAGTATGTAATAAAAATCTTTATCATTATACATTTATCTATTTGCAACGTGTGGATAAAAAGTCCGTAATGAAGTAAAAACATTTGTCAAGCAACCAGTCTTTTAATATTTTCATAAATATATTATCTGTTAAGGTTTTAATTTCACTCGCATACTCAGGCAATTCTTTTTATAAAGAACAGTTTTAGGCATCTTAGACAAGACTATTCTGTCTGGATCCCGTGTGTTTCTCGGGTATACATCCCTTGCTGTTATAATAGGCGTTTATTTAATTTGAAAAATTTTGCATATTCAAATATAAACCGACAACCGCTGGGGTAAACGTGTTCTTGAGTGGAGACCGTGACTCGGCATCATAGACCAAGGTCTATGATCTGATGCAGTAGGTACGTATGAAAGGTAAACCTACCTTTACTAGCAGCTTAAGCTGAAAGGGATTATTTTAACTGTGAGCACTATTAAAAACGACAGATATCAAGTCAAAAATTCATCATACTTATAATACCATATCATACTTACAATAATTCCAGGTTGAAAAATATTGATGAATATGTGTCCTTTTTAGGGGACTATACCAGACAAATAGCAAAAATATCGAGAGCAAAAATATTCTACGACATTCTTCACAGCGCTATCTAGACCCAAAGTAAGTAAACTTAACTAGCTTATACATTTTTTTTGTAAATACATACATATTATACATAGAAACACCCAGACCAATGCAACTATACATATTCATTCATACAAATATTTACATTGAGCGGGAATCGAACCCGCGCTCCCTGACGTGGTAGTCGAACGCTCTACCGCTACATCACAGAGGCCGTCAAAACGATACCAAGAACCTTGATCAATAATTAAAGTAGGGCCAGCGGGGGAGGTTATGTCGGGCTTGAACCGACTAAAACCGCACGCCGTCTCGGGTCCTCAGACGCCCGTGGCCCTTAAGGCATTTCCCTCGCACCCCGACTGACCCAGGGCCATCTCGGGTTTCGAGATGGCCCCATCTTTCCCCAGGGGGCCCATCTTTCCTTGTCATCTCGCCGCCCCGGCCTGCTTCTGCTGGAATGACAGGTGGCCTCACCTGACACTCCCAGGCCTGCGCTCTGAGCCTGCGCCGTGCGGAGAGCATGTTGCGGGCTCGGCGGGCCGGGCCCTGGCAATAGACTTAGAACAGAAAAAGTCAACATCACGAACGAGACTTCAATCCACAATCTTCTTTATTCTGCCTATTTCTCCTCCTTCCTACCCGTCCCTTTTCCGTCTCCCAATTCCATAATAATTGCTTCAACATTTCATAAATAACAACATATCACGGATGTAGTTGTAGTCTGTGTCAGTTACACGCATCCCACTATACATACTTTCAAATAGGTAAATTTATTTAACAAATTTAATTAAGCTGCATGACCCCAATGCACTCAAAACTCTAGTGCAAACAACGCTAGCTTAACAACTGGCTAAACATATAGGTTACTTCAAACTGTGCGGAGAGAAATATGCTAATTTAGAATGAGTACATTTACTTTGCTGGCTCGTTTTAAATCGAGAACGGACTGAACAAAAGATAACGGTGTGTTCTATTGTTGATCTTTAACTTTAATTACAAATTTCTGTGTAACCTTTCCAGCTTTGTCGTGATTCGAAGGGTTAACCAGTAGCCCTCCACTTATAAAATGTCCCAACGACAACGTAGTTATTTCAGAGTACAACGACTAACAGAAATAGTTCATTGAAATAAAACTATTTTTAACGGATTCTATCGCGATTTATTTGATGTTATTTTATATTTTGCATTGATCCCGACGTTTCGGTTGCTTTTCAGCAGCCATGGTCACGGGGAGACCCAGTAAAAATAGTTTTATTTCAATGTGTGACGTTCGCGTAAGCTTCCGAAAAAATCATAGATAATGTTAAACCAATCATAGGCACAAAATGGCAGGTGAGGACGCCTGTCACACCAACAGAAGCAGGCCGGGACGGTGGGGCGACTAGCGCCCCTCCCCCAAACCGGGGCAAGACGGGGACACCGTGGTTCCCAAACCCGAGGGGGCCATCTCGAAACCGGAGATGGCCCAGGGTCAGTCGGGGTGCGAGAGATATGCTCTATGGGCAACCTTACACCCCGGCGTCTGTAGACCCGAGACGGCGTGCGGTATTAGTCGGTTCAAGCCCGACATAACCGCCCCCGCTGGCTGGCGGGGGGGTATCCGAAGGGATTTCCGCACGATAAAAAAAAAAAGGCACAAAATGCTCGCGTCATTGGTTGAACAGTCGTCTTATTAGTTGGTCCGTATACTGCACGTATGCGAACTTTGTGGTATTTTTAGGGTTCCTTACCTCAAAAGGAAAAAACGGAACCCTTATAGGATCACTTCGTTGTCCGTCCGTCTGTCCGTCGGTCAAAACCGTCTTTCTCAGGAACGCGTGGAGGTATCAAACTGAAATTTATATCTAATACTCAGGTCTACTGTCCCTTGGAGCTGTGAAAAAATCAAACTTCTAACCCAAAGCAATCAAAAGATACAGCCGTTTATGCCGCAAATTTACGCAAATTTTCGAAACTCGCACGGGAATCAAAACCTACAGGGTACTTCCCGTGAACTTAGAATCTTGAGATTTGGTACAAAGTAACGTCTTATAGTACAGATAAACGAAAAATTGCGATAACCGTAAATTATTAGTTACATCATATAATAAAAATATTTTTGTAAATTTTAAAGTTACTACTACCATAACTATGACTCGATTGTCGTGATGGGTGAACTTTTACTTATATACCTACAGGTTTGTAGGGAACCCTCGGTGTGCGAGTCCGACTCGCACTAGGCCAGTTATTTTTTTTAATAAGGAGTAAGTAGTTACTATTACTAAGATCCCAGTAACCCCTCCTGCTACGATAAATTGCTTGTGTTAAGAGTAGGTTCACGTCGGTAGTGTAATGCCCAGGATTTGAACCCGGGACCTCTCGATCGTGAAGCCGACTCCTTACCCACTAAGTCGGTAGCCCTTTTTTTTTTTTTTTTTATCGTGCGGAAATCCCTTCGGATACCCCCCCGCGTGCCAGCGGGGGCGGTTATGTCGGGCTTGAACCGACTAAAACCGCACGCCGTCTCGGGTCTACAGACGCCGGGGTGTAAGGTTGCCCATAGAGCATATCCCTCGCACCCCGACTGACCCTGGGCCATCTCCGGTTTCGAGATGGCCCCCCTCGGGTTTGGGAACCACGGTGTCCCCGTCTTGCCCCGGTTTGGGGGAGGGGCGCTAGTCGCCCCACCGTCCCGGCCTGCTTCTGCTGGGGTGACAGGTGGCCTCACCCGCCACCCCCAGGCCTGCGCTCATGGAGGACGGAGGTCGTTAAGCGACCTCCGGCGCCTGAGTCGCCTGCGACGCGCGGCGAGCAAGTTGCGGGCTCGGCGGACCGGGAGAGTTCTAAGTCTCTCCCGGGCGCGCTCACGCTCCGCACCATTGCCGCAATCATGCTGCCGAGCGTGAGGACTCCCACCCCGATGGCTGCCACGAGGTCACGCCTCGGCGCTTCCCACGCCGGGCAGTACGCCAACGTGTGCAGCCCTGAGTCCTCGCTCGTGTCGCAGTGATGACACTCAGGCGTTGGCTCCTTCCTGATCCGATGCAGGTGGTCCCCGAAGCACCCCTTCCCGGAGATCACCTGCGTCAGTCGGTACGAGAGGCTTCCGTGTCGCCTCTCCAGCCAATCCTCCATGATGGACTAAGTCGGTAGCCTAAGCTTAAACTTTTTTCAAGATGTTTATCGGTATCTGTACATAAGAAAACTGGTGTCACGGCTTCTAAGTGTCTAGTTCAAGTGCAATATTTCGGTCCACGCCATCTCTGGCCCGGATCGCAAGTGGACCGTGGACTAAAATTATCATCAACCATAGCGTTGTAGTAATTTACTTGATCGTGGTTTAATGTAATTGGACAAATTTTTGCTAATATTAATTACATATTTACTAACAGTGACTTCATCTGCGTGGACTTATTCTCGGTTTAATTGTTTTGCGCGGAATCCTAATAATACTTTTTCTAAAATAAAAGCAGCCTAAGTTATGCTTTATAACATCAGCTATCAGTCAGTGAAAATCTTATCAAAATAGGTTCTGCTATTACGGAGATTGGCGGGAAGAAGCAGACAGAAAACAAAAATATAGGAAATTCTATATTCATTTATATATACTCTTACAACCATCCTAGTGACACTGTCTACCAATTTCTTAGAAATAAAAATATTTTGTACAGGGCACTCGTGTTTTATATATTTATTCAATTATCATACGTGTTGTTTTATTCAATAGTACCTATCAAGGTTAACTGGTTTATAATATCTGTGTTGAAAGTTTAAATAAACATATGTTAATGTAAACTATGACGTGGAATTGTAACTTATACTAGATCTGGGCTTATTCAAGGTCAAGCTCATACAACTTGAATAAAAAGTTAAAAAGTTCCCTTTGTCAGATTTATTATTTGTTGTGGTTTGTATAAATTATAATATAACGGGGTGTATGGAGCCCCATTAAGATCTTCCGCCGGCCAGCGGGGGCGGTTATCTACCGACTAATACCGCACGCCGTCTCGGGTCTTAAAACGCCGGGGTGTAAGGTTGCCCATAGAGCATATCCCTTGCACCCCGACTGACCCTGGGCCATCTCCGGTTTCGACATGGCCCCCTCGGGTTTGGGAACCACGGTGTCCCCGTCTTGCCCCGGTTTGGGGGAGGGGCGCTAGTCGCCCCACCGTCCCGGCCTGCACTCATGGATGACGGAGGTCGTTAAGCGACCTCCGGCGCCTGAGTCGCCTGCGACGCGCAGCGAGCATGTTGCGGGCTCGGCGGGCCGGGAGAGTTCTAAACCTCTCCCGGGCGCGCTCCGCCATCTCCTTCGCGAGCATTACATGCTCGCAAAACTTACGGTACCTGCAAGTCAGTACATCTTCTGATTTACAGGCAAGGCAATTTATGTTGGAGATATAACAAAAAAATAAGAAACTAATATGCATCTCATATAAATTTTTAGGCTTTCACGGTCGACGTTGCATATAGAAAATACTGCTTCCGGGCTGTTTGGCCGTGGTCCATATGAAACTTGTGTTCCAAACGTTTCGCTCATCACTGAAGATGATCGATGATCTGACCGCAGTGATCGCAGTGATATATTCTACATAATATGCATCTCATTTATTATATCTGCATTCGTTGAAAAGAAAAGTACTGGAAATTTCATATTTAAAAATTATATCTCTTTCCCCGGGACAAGACGGGGACACCATGGTTCCCAAACCCGAGGGGGCCATCTCGAAACTGGAGATGGCTTTGGGTCAGTCGGGTGCGAGGAAATGCCCTATGGGGCCACGTCACACCCCAGCGTCTGAAGACCCGTGACGGCGTGTGGTTTTATTCGGTTCAAGTCCAACATAACCTCCTCCGCTGCCCGGAGCTTCTGAAGGATTTTCCACACGGAAAAAAAAAGATAAACTACGTAATATCACAGTCGAACAATCTCTTTTCTTATATCCTAATGTAACTGGTGTTCTTCAAATGAACAAAATGATTATATCACTTTGGGACTTAAATGTTCGCTCAAGCCATCTCACCTGAAGCCCGCAACACCAGTGATTGAGTTTTTTTTTAATACCACTAAGGTGGCAGACAAGCACACGGCCCACCTGATGGGAAGCGGTTACCGCGGCCTATGGACGTGTGCAACACCAGTGGCGTTACACTCGCGCTGCCGACCCTGTAAAGGAAAGGGGATAGGAGATACGAAGACGGCTGGCACAGGCTTTACTCTGAGGGTCAGACGGCAGTTCCCTCCCGTAATAGCCAAAATAAACCAAATCATGGAAGGAATGATGAAAAGGATGAATAGTAGAGCTAACCCTGAACTCCAAAGTGCAAATATTTTCAATGAGCGGGAATCGAACCCGTGACCTCAGACGTAGGTCAACCACTCTACCGTCACGACTATTGATTAGCAGATACCTTAAATGCCATTATCATCAGAATTAGTTACGCCTGTGAAACAACTATTTGATTATCAACTTCAAACAACAACTGTGCTCGAGTACAGACGTCATAATTAGTGACGTATGATGCGCTTGAGCTGCCAAACTGACAGCCGTAATGTATATGTGGGTGGTATTCTACTTTTTTTTTTGCTCGATGTGTTGTTTAATTAACTTAGTCATTTTTATTTTATAACTTTTATGAGAGAGTTATATTGATTTTGGGTGGTCTTTTAATTGAGAAAAAAAGTGAATGCTTTTTAGGGTACCCTAATTCAAAAGGAAAAAAAAAGGAGCACTTATAAGATCACTCACTTGTCCGTCTGTCCGTGTGTCACCACCGATTTTTTTTTTGAACGGGACCTTATACCAGATACTGAGATATATAGCACAGTCTATAGTCCTATTAGGTGTATAAAAATCAAGGTCCTGAGTGAACATGATAAAAAGATATGGCAAATTTAGATTTTCGCGAAAATTGTAAGTACCCAAATTTAACTTATTTTCAATTTAATTGTCTCAATTTTTCCTTTACTTGTGCTGTAAGATCTTCATCATATCAGCCGTAGAAAGTCCACTTCTGAACATAGGCCTACCCTAGCTGCAAGACCTTGCTTGCTTATAACCAAAATTGACAATTCTAGGTCAACCGGAATTACCCTATAGGTTTTGGGTCGAAAACATCTGAAAAGTGCCCATATCTTTACACTTAAAACTTAGCCACCAATAAAAATGATATCAATTTTATTATAGCAATATAATGGGTAGGTTACGCCCTCGATGCAAGAGCTCCACTCGTAGTTTAGGTACCGATTCTTTACCTTTAATTTGTTACACTCATCATTTTTATGGCGGAAAGACACAGTAAAAAAATAATATATTTTATTAACCATTTATTCATCCATAACAAAACCCATTAGATAAAGAAAATAAAAATCATCACAATTAATGATTAGGTATACATTGCAAAACCTTAAAACAAATTCTAAGTTAACATGTTTGAATATTACAACAATAGATTTATGCATAGTTTCAATCTTAACAAGTAACTATAATATCCCCTTTATCATTCTTACAAATTCTATTCATCAGCAGGTAAACAGGCAGACTTTGGTTCCTCGGAGCTGCGAGTACAATTTTTTTAAACCACAATATTGCCTTTACTATCACAGCACACACAAATGCATTTAGCTCCTCCAGTTGGAATACAAACACAGCCAGACTTATTGCAATCACCGCTCTCGTTACACTTACAGTCATCACAACGTACAATCTCACCGTCCTTGTTCTTACATACACATATGCAAGATTTTCCATCAGTTAGGATACAAACACATTCACGTTTGCACTTAGTCGCAACTCTTGTTGCTATAGCAACACAACTGCAGTCCTTGCACACTGTGATGTTGTTCTTGGCATCACAGCACACGCATATGCATTTAGCTCCCCCAATTGGAATACAATCACAGCCAGACTTATTGCAATCACCGCTCTCGTTACACTTACAGTCATCACAATGTTCAATCTTACCTTCCTTGTTCTTACATACACATATGCAAGATTTTCCATCAGTTAGGATACAAACACATTCACGTTTGCACTTAGTCGCAACTCTTGTTGCTACAGCAACACAAGTGCAGTCCTTGCACACTGTGATGTTGTTCTTGGCATCACAGCACACGCAAATGCATTCAGTTCCCTCAGTGAGAATACAAACACAGCCTGACTTATTGCAATCTCCACTCTCGTTACACTCGCAGTCATCACACCTTACAATCTCACCATCTTTGTTCTTACATACACATATGCAAGATTTTCCATCACTTAGGATACAAACACATTCACGTTTGCACTTAGTCGCAACTCTTGTTGCTACAGCAACACAAGTGCAGTCCTTGCACACTGTGATGTTGTTCTTGGCATCACAGCACACGCAAATGCATTCAGCTCCCTCAGTTGGAATACAAACACAGCCAGACTTATTGCAATCACCGCTCTCGTTACACTTGCAGTCATCACAACGTACAATCTCACCGTCCTTGTTCTTACATACACATATGCAAGATTTTCCATCAGTTAGGATGCACACACATTCACGTTTGGACTTAGTCGCAGCTTCTGTTGCTACGGAAACACAAGTGCAGTTCTTGCATATAGTATTTTTTTTTTTGCGTCACAGCACACGCAAATGCATTCAGCTCTCTCAGTGAGAATACAAACACAGCCTGACTTATTGCAATCTCCACTCTCGTTACACTCGCAGTCATCACACCTTACAATCTCACCATCTTTGTTCTTACATACACATATGCAAGATTTTCCATCACTTAGGATACAAACACATTCACGTTTGCACTTTGTCGCAACTCTTTTTGTTACAGAAACACAAGTGCAGTCCTTGCACACTGTGATGTTGTTCTTGGCATCACAGCACACGCAAATGCATTTAGCTCCCTCAGTTGGAATACAAACACAGCCAGACTTATTGCAATCACCGCTCTCGTTACACTTACATTCATCACAACGTTCAATCTTACCTTCCTTGTTCTTATATACACATATGCAAAATTTTCCATCAGTTAGGATACAAACACATTCACGTTTGCACTTAGTCGCAACTTTTGTTGCTACAGCAACACAAGTGCAGTCCTTGCACACTGTGATGTTTTTCTTGGCATCACAGCACACGCAAATGCATTCAGCTCCCTCAGTTGGAATACAAACACAGCCAGACTTATTGCAATCACCGCTCTCGTTACACTTGCAGTCATCACAACGTACAATCTCACCGTCCTTGTTCTTACATACACATATGCAAGATTTTCCATCAGTTAGGATGCACACACATTCACGTTTGGACTTAGTCGCAGCTTCTGTTGCTACGGAAACACAAGTGCAGTTCTTGCATATAGTATTTTTTTTCTTTGCGTCACAGCACACGCAAATGCGTTTAGCTCCCTCAGTTGGAATACAAACACAGCCTGACTTATTGCAATCTCCACTCTCGTTACACTCGCAGTCATCACACCTTACAATCTCACCATCTTTGTTCTTACATACACATATGCAAGATTTTCCATCAGTTAGGATACAAACACATTCACGTTTGCACTTAGTCGCAACTCTTGTTGCTACAGCAACACAAGTACAGTCCTTGCACACTGTGATGTTGTTCTTGGCATCACAGCACACGTAAATGCATTCAGCTCCCTCAGTTGGAATACAAACACAGCCAGACTTATTGCAATCACCGCTCTTGTTACACTTGCAGTCATCACAACGTACAATCTCACCGTCCTTGTTCTTACATACACATATGCAAGATTTTCCATCAGTTAAGATACAAACACATTCACGTTTGCACTTAGTCGCAACTCTTGTTGCTACAGCAACACAAGTGCAGTCCTTGCACACTGTGATGTTGTTCTTGGCATCACAGCACACGCAAATGCATTCAGCTCCCTCAGTTGGAATACAAACACAGCCAGACTTATTGCAATCACCGCTCTCGTTACACTTGCAGTCATCACAACGTACAATCTCACCGTCCTTGTTCTTACATACACATATGCAAGATTTTCCATCAGTTAGGATGCACACACATTCACGTTTGCACTTTGTCGCAACTCTTTTTGCTACAGAAACACAAGTGCAGTCCTTGCACACTGTGATGTTGTTCTTGGCATCACAGCACACGCAAATGCATTTAGCTCCATCAGTTGGAATACAAACACAGACAGACTTATTGCAATCACCGCTCTCGTTACACTTACATTCATCACAACGTTCAATCTTACCTTCCTTGTTCTTATATACACATATGCAAGATTTTCCATCAGTTAGGATACAAACACATTCACGTTTGCACTTAGTCGCAACTCTTGTTGCTACAGCAACACAAGTGCAGTCCTTGCACACTGTGATGTTTTTCTTGGCATCACAGCACACGCAAATGCATTCAGCTCCCTCAGTTGGAATACAAACACAGCCAGACTTATTGCAATCACCGCTCTCGTTACACTTGCAGTCATCACAACGTACAATCTCACCGTCCTTGTTCTTACATACACATATGCAAGATTTTCCATCAGTTAGGATGCACACACATTCACGTTTGGACTTAGTCGCAGCTTCTGTTGCTACGGAAACACAAGTGCAGTTCTTGCATATAGTATTTTTTTTCTTTGCGTCACAGCACACGCAAATGCATTTAGCTCCCTCAGTTGGAATACAAACACAGCCTGACTTATTGCAATCTCCACTCTCGTTACACTCGCAGTCATCACACCTTACAATCTCACCATCTTTGTTCTTACATACACATATGCAAGATTTTCCATCAGTTAGGATACAAACACATTCACGTTTGCACTTAGTCGCAACTCTTGTTGCTACAGCAACACAAGTGCAGTCCTTGCACACTGTGATGTTGTTCTTGGCATCACAGCACACGCAAATGCATTCAGCTCCCTCAGTTGGAATACAAACACAGCCAGACTTATTGCAATCACCGCTCTCGTTACACTTGCAGTCATCACAACGTACAATCTCACCGTCCTTGTTCTTACATACACATATGCAAGATTTTCCATCAGTTAGGATGCACACACATTCACGTTTGGACTTAGTCGCAGCTTCTGTTGCTACGGAAACACAAGTGCAGTTCTTGCATATAGTATTTTTTTTCTTTGCGTCACAGCACACGCAAATGCATTTAGCTCCCTCAGTTGGAATACAAACACAGCCAGACTTATTGCAATCACCGCTCTCGTTACACTTACATTCATCACAACGTTCAATCTTACCTTCCTTGTTCTTACATACACATATGCAAGATTTTCCATCAGTTAGGATACAAACACATTCACGTTTGCACTTAGTCGCAACTCTTGTTGCTACAGCAACACAAGTGCAGTCCTTGCACACTGTGATGTTGTTCTTGGCATCACAGCACACGTAAATGCATTCAGCTCCCTCAGTTGGAATACAAACACAGCCAGACTTATTGCAATCACCGCTCTTGTTACACTTGCAGTCATCACAACGTACAATCTCACCGTCCTTGTTCTTACATACACATATGCAAGATTTTCCATCAGTTAAGATACAAACACATTCACGTTTGCACTTAGTCGCAACTCTTGTTGCTACAGCAACACAAGTGCAGTCCTTGCACACTGTGATGTTGTTCTTGGCATCACAGCACACGCAAATGCATTCAGCTCCCTCAGTTGGAATACAAACACAGCCAGACTTATTGCAATCACCGCTCTCGTTACACTTGCAGTCATCACAACGTACAATCTCACCGTCCTTGTTCTTACATACACATATGCAAGATTTTCCATCAGTTAGGATGCACACACATTCACGTTTGCACTTAGTCGCAACTGTTGTTGCTACAGCAACACAAGTGCAGTCCTTGCACACTGTGATGTTTTTCTTGGCATCACAGCACACGCAAATGCATTCAGCTCCCTCAGTTGGAATACAAACACAGCCAGACTTATTGCAATCACCGCTCTCGTTACACTTGCAGTCATCACAACGTACAATCTCACCGTCCTTGTTCTTACATACACATATGCAAGATTTTCCATCAGTTAGGATGCACACACATTCACGTTTGCACTTTGTCGCAACTCTTTTTGCTACAGAAACACAAATGCAGTCCTTGCACACTGTGATGTTGTTCTTGGCATCACAGCACACGCAAATGCATTTAGCTCCATCAGTTGGAATACAAACACAGCCAGACTTATTGCAATCACCGCTCTCGTTACACTTACATTCATCACAACGTTCAGTCTTACCTTCCTTGTTCTTATATACACATATGCAAGATTTTCCATCAGTTAGGATACAAACACATTCACGTTTGCACTTAGTCGCAACTCTTGTTGCTACAGCAACACAAGTGCAGTCCTTGCACACTGTGATGTTTTTCTTGGCATCACAGCACACGCAAATGCATTCAGCTCCCTCAGTTGGAATACAAACACAGCCAGACTTATTGCAATCACCGCTCTCGTTACACTTGCAGTCATCACAACGTACAATCTCACCGTCCTTGTTCTTACATACACATATGCAAGATTTTCCATCAGTTAGGATGCACACACATTCACGTTTGGACTTAGTCGCAGCTTCTGTTGCTACGGAAACACAAGTGCAGTTCTTGCATATAGTATTTTTTTTCTTTGCGTCACAGCACACGCAAATGCATTTAGCTCCCTCAGTTGGAATACAAACACAGCCTGACTTATTGCAATCTCCACTCTCGTTACACTCGCAGTCATCACACCTTACAATCTCACCATCTTTGTTCTTACATACACATATGCAAGATTTTCCATCAGTTAGGATACAAACACATTCACGTTTGCACTTAGTCGCAACTCTTGTTGCTACAGCAACACAAGTACAGTCCTTGCCCACTGTGATGTTGTTCTTGGCATCACAGCACACGTAAATGCATTCAGCTCCCTCAGTTGGAATACAAACACAGCCAGACTTATTGCAATCACCGCTCTTGTTACACTTGCAGTCATCACAACGAACAATCTCACCGTCCTTGTTCTTACATACACATATGCAAGATTTTCCATCAGTTAAGATACAAACACATTCACGTTTGCACTTAGTCACAACTCTTGTTGCTACAGCAACACAAGTGCAGTCCTTGCACACTGTGATGTTGTTCTTGGCATCACAGCACACGCAAATGCATTCAGCTCCCTCAGTTGGAATACAAACACAGCCAGACTTATTGCAATCACCGCTCTCGTTACACTTGCAGTCATCACAACGTACAATCTCACCGTCCTTGTTCTTACATACACATATGCAAGATTTTCCATCAGTTAGGATGCACACACATTCACGTTTGGACTTAGTCGCAGCTTCTGTTGCTACGGAAACACAAGTGCAGTTCTTGCATATAGTATTTTTTTTCTTTGCGTCACAGCACACGCAAATGCATTTAGCTCCCTCAGTTGGAATACAAATACAGCCTGACTTATTGCAATCTCCACTCTCGTTACACTCGCAGTCATCACACCTTACAATCTCACCATCTTTGTTCTTACATACACATATGCAAGATTTTCCATCAGTTAGGATACAAACACATTCACGTTTGCACTTAGTCGCAACTCTTGTTGCTACAGCAACACAAGTGCAGTCCTTGCACACTGTGATGTTGTTCTTGGCATCACAGCACACGTAAATGCATTCAGCTCCCTCAGTTGGAATACAAACACAGCCAGACTTATTGCAATCACCGCTCTTGTTACACTTGCAGTCATCACAACGTACAATCTCACCGTCCTTGTTCTTACATACACATATGCAAGATTTTCCATCAGTTAAGATACAAACACATTCACGTTTGCACTTAGTCGCAACTCTTGTTGCTACAGCAACACAAGTGCAGTCCTTGCACACTGTGATGTTGTTCTTGGCATCACAGCACACGCAAATGCATTCAGCTCCCTCAGTTGGAATACAAACACAGCCAGACTTATTGCAATCACCGCTCTCGTTACACTTGCAGTCATCACAACGTACAATCTCACCGTCCTTGTTCTTACATACACATATGCAAGATTTTCCATCAGTTAGGATGCACACACATTCACGTTTGGACTTAGTCGCAGCTTCTGTTGCTACGGAAACACAAGTGCAGTTCTTGCATATAGTATTTTTTTTCTTTGCGTCACAGCACACGCAAATGCATTTAGCTCCCTCAGTTGGAATACAAACACAGCCTGACTTATTGCAATCTCCACTCTCGTTACACTCGCAGTCATCACACCTTACAATCTCACCATCTTTGTTCTTACATACACATATGCAAGATTTTCCATCAGTTAGGATACAAACACATTCACGTTTGCACTTAGTCGCAACTCTTGTTGCTACAGCAACACAAGTACAGTCCTTGCCCACTGTGATGTTGTTCTTGGCATCACAGCACACGTAAATGCATTCAGCTCCCTCAGTTGGAATACAAACACAGCCAGACTTATTGCAATCACCGCTCTTGTTACACTTGCAGTCATCACAACGTACAATCTCACCGTCCTTGTTCTTACATACACATATGCAAGATTTTCCATCAGTTAAGATACAAACACATTCACGTTTGCACTTAGTCGCAACTCTTGTTGCTACAGCAACACAAGTGCAGTCTTTGCACACTGTGATGTTGTTCTTGGCATCACAGCACACGCAAATGCATTCAGCTCCCTCAGTTGGAATACAAACACAGCCAGACTTATTGCAATCACCGCTCTCGTTACACTTGCAGTCATCACAACGTACAATCTCACCGTCCTTGTTCTTACATACACATATGCAAGATTTTCCATCAGTTAGGATGCACACACATTCACGTTTGGACTTAGTCGCAGCTTCTGTTGCTACGGAAACACAAGTGCAGTTCTTGCATATAGTATTTTTTTTCTTTGCGTCACAGCACACGCAAATGCATTTAGCTCCCTCAGTTGGAATACAAACACAGCCTGACTTATTGCAATCTCCACTCTCGTTACACTCGCAGTCATCACACCTTACAATCTCACCATCTTTGTTCTTACATACACATATGCAAGATTTTCCATCAGTTAGGATACAAACACATTCACGTTTGCACTTAGTCGCAACTCTTGTTGCTACAGCAACACAAGTGCAGTCCTTGCACACTGTGATGTTGTTCTTGGCATCACAGCACACGTAAATGCATTCAGCTCCCTCAGTTGGAATACAAACACAGCCAGACTTATTGCAATCACCGCTCTTGTTACACTTGCAGTCATCACAACGTACAATCTCACCGTCCTTGTTCTTACATACACATATGCAAGATTTTCCATCAGTTAGGATGCACACACATTCACGTTTGCACTTAGTCGCAACTCTTGTTGCTACAGCAACACAAGTGCAGTCCTTGCACACTGTGATGTTGTTCTTGGCATCACAGCACACGCAAATGCATTCAGCTCCCTCAGTTGGAATACAAACACAGCCAGACTTATTGCAATCACCGCTCTCGTTACACTTGCAGTCATCACAACGTACAATCTCACCGTCCTTGTTCTTACATACACATATGCAAGATTTTCCATCAGTTAGGATGCACACACATTCACGTTTGGACTTAGTCGCAGCTTCTGTTGCTACGGAAACACAAGTGCAGTTCTTGCATATAGTATTTTTTTTCTTTGCGTTACAGCACACGCAAATGCATTTAGCTCCCTCAGTTGGAATACAAACACAGCCAGACTTATTGCAATCACCGCTCTCGTTACACTTATATTCATCACAACGTTCAATCTTACCTTCCTTGTTCTTACATACACATATGCAAGATTTTCCATCAGTTAGGATACAAACACATTCACGTTTGCACTTAGTCGCAACTCTTGTTGCTACAGAAACACAAGTGCAGTCCTTGCACACTGTGATGTTGTTCTTGGCATCACAGCACACGCAAATGCATTCAGCTCCCTCAGTTGGAATACAAACACAGCCAGACTTATTGCAATCACCGCTCTCGTTACACTTGCAGTCATCACAACGTACAATCTCACCGTCCTTGTTCTTACATACACATATGCAAGATTTTCCATCAGTTAGGATACAAACACATTCACGTTTGCACTTAGTCGCAACTCTTGTTTCTACAGCAACACAAGTGCAGTCCTTGCACACTGTGATGTTGTTCTTGGCATCACAGCACACGCAAATGCATTCAGCTCCCTCAGTGAGAATACAAACACAGCCTGACTTATTGCAACCTCCACTCTCGTTACACTCGCAGTCATCACACCTTACAATCTCACCATCTTTGTTCTTACATACACATATGCAAGATTTTCCATCACTTAGGATACAAACACATTCACGTTTGCACTTTGTCGCAACTCTTTTTGCTACAGAAACACAAGTGCAGTCCTTGCACACTGTGATGTTGTTCTTGGCATCACAGCACACGCAAATGCATTTAGCTCCCTCAGTTGGAATACAAACACAGCCAGACTTATTGCAATCACCGCTCTCGTTACACTTACAATCATCACAACGTACAATCTTACCTTCTTTGTTCTTGCATACACATATGCAAGATTTTCCATCAGTTAGGATACAAACACATTCACGTTTACACTTAGTCGCAACTCTTGTTGCTACAGCAACACAAGTGCAGTTCTTGCAAACTGTGATGTTGTTCTTGGCATCACAGCATACGCAAATGCATTCAGCTCTCTTAGTTGGAATACAAACACAGCCAGACTTATTGCAGTCACCGCTCTTGTTACACTTGCAGTCATCACAACGTTCAATCTTACCTTCCTTGTTCTTACAAACACATATGCAAGATTTTCCATCAGTAAGGATGCACACACATTCACGTTTGCACTTAGTCGCAACTCTTGTTGCTACAGCAACACAAGTGCAGTTCTTGCACGCTGTGATGTTGTTCTTGACATCACAGCATACGCAAATGCATTCAGCTCTCTTAGTTGGAATACAAACACAGCCAGACTTATTGCAATCTCCACTCTCGTTACACTCGCAGTCATCACACCTTACAATCTCACCGTCTTTGTTCTTACATACACATATGCAAGATTTTCCATCAGTAAGGATACACACACATTCACGTTTGCACTTTGTCGCAACTCTTTTTGCTACAGAAACACAAGTGCAGTCCTTGCACACTGTGATGTTGTTCTTGGCATCACAGCACACGCAAATGCATTTAGCTCCCTCAGTTGGAATACAAACACAGCCAGACTTATTGCAATCACCGCTCTCGTTACACTTACAATCATCACAACGTACAATCTTACCTTCTTTGTTCTTGCATACACATATGCAAGATTTTCCATCAGTTAGGATACAAACACATTCACGTTTACACTTAGTCGCAACTCTTGTTGCTACAGCAACACAAGTGCAGTTCTTGCACACTGTGATGTTGTTCTTGGCATCACAGCATACGCAAATGCATTCAGCTCTCTTAGTTGGAATACAAACACAGCCAGACTTATTGCAGTCACCGCTCTTGTTACACTTGCAGTCATCACAACGTTCAATCTTACCTTCCTTGTTCTTACAAACACATATGCAAGATTTTCCATCAGTAAGGATGCACACACATTCACGTTTGCACTTAGTCGCAACTCTTGTTGCTACAGCAACACAAGTGCAGTTCTTGCACGCTGTGATGTTGTTCTTGACATCACAGCATACGCAAATGCATTCAGCTCTCTTAGTTGGAATACAAACACAGCCAGACTTATTGCAATCTCCACTCTCGTTACACTCGCAGTCATCACACCTTACAATCTCACCGTCTTTGTTCTTACATACACATATGCAAGATTTTCCATCAGTAAGGATACACACACATTCACATTTGGACTTAGTCGCAGCTTCTGTTGCTACGGAAACACAAGTGCAGTTTTTGCATATAGTACTCTTTTTCTTTGCGTCACAGCACAAGCAAATGCATTTAGCTCCCTCAGTTGGAATACAAACACAGCCAGACTTGTTGCCATCACCGCTGTCGTTACACTTGCAGTTATCGCAACATACAATCTCACCGTCCTTGTTCTTACAAACACATACGCAAGATTTTCCATCAGTTAGGATACAAACACATTCACGTTTGCACTTAGTCGCAACTCTTGTTGCTACAGCAACACAAGTGCAGTTGTTGCACACTGTGATGTTGTTCTTGGCATCACAGCACAAGCAAATGCATTTAGCTCCCTCAGTTGGAATACAAACACAGCCAGACTTATTGCAATGCCCGCTCCCGTTACACTTACAGTCATCACAACGTTCAATCTTACCTTCCTTATTCTTACAAACACATATGCAAGATTTTCCATCAGTAAGGATGCACACACATTCACGTTTACTCTTAGTCGCATCTTCAGTTGCTGCTGAAACACAAGTGCAGTTCTTGCACATGGTAATGTTGTTCTTTGAGTTACAGCACACGCAAACACATTTATCTCCTTCAGTTGGAATACAAACGTAGCCAGATTTTACAGACTTATTGCAACCACTATGTTTGTTACTAGGTTCATTAGATTTAATACGGTTACCACAATGATTTCTCACGTAAGTTATCTTGCATTGACAGTCAACGCAACGGACAATCTTTCCTCCATTATCTTCGCATACGCAAATGCAAGATTTTCCATCTCTTAAGATGCAAACACAACCAGCTTTATCACATTTAGAGGCCTTTTCTTCAGAGCCGCAAGTGTAATTCTTGCACACTTTAATATTTCCCCTAGAGTCGCAACAAGCACAAAGGCATCTGCCGCCTTCACTTGATACGCAGACACAACTCTTCTTATTGCAAACTCCATGTTCGTTACAGTTACATAATTGAATTTTTCCGTCTTTGTTGTACACACAGATGCTACCTTTTCCATTAGTAGGAAAGCACACGCATCCAGCTTTCTCGCATTTCTTGAAATTCGTCTTGCATTCTTCTGCGTTGACGCAAGAACAGTCTTCGACCAGATTGATCTTATCTTCTGCATCATTACAAATGCATAGACAAGTTTTACCCTCAGTTGGAATGCAGATGCAAGAAGAATCTACACATTTCCAAACGTTTTCTTCCATCTCTACCGCTTTGCAATCCAGACAAGGTACAATTTTTCCTTCATCGTTCTTGCTTACACAGATGAAGGCTTTGCCCTCTGTTGGAATACACACGCACTCAGCCATGGTGCATACAACAGTCTTCTGGGTTGTTACTTTGCAACAAGACATCGTAGTTTATTTTAGTTCTGGAAAGGAAACACAACTTATAAGTTGTAATAGAAGATCGATAGTCACATAATTTAAATCATAGGTTTTCATGAAAATACCAGTTAAAAAGAATACAAATAATAAGATAACTTTATTGTAAACTAGAAAGAATTAATGAAAATGAAAATGTGTTTTTTTGTTCAGGGATTTTCTTGAGATGGAACAATGCTAAAATTCATATTATCAAATGATAACAATTATATGATGTTATTTTCTGAGTCATAATTCAATATATACACTCTCGTCTTCATATCTCTCGACGGAGAGATGAGAAATTCATAAATCGGTCTTGGTCTACTGAGCACAGACAGGGCACATTTTATAATTTTGAGTTGTATTTTATTTATAGTGGTAATCAATATTATTTATTGTAGTCCCTGATACTGATAAACGACACCCAGGGACACCAATATAGCGACACGTATAAATAAAATAAAATCACTTTTACGCGTTGATATTTGCAAAAGTCTATATCCAGGACGAATATGAAACCGCGACAGTCCCATTACAAAGATATAATTTACGAATTGGTCCAGACCTTCTAGATAGCTGAAATTCTTGTAACGAGGAAGTGCTGCATGCAGCGCATGTGATGAAAGACATTTTATGGCAAATATTTTTTACACCTTGGGTTGGTTTAATAGGGATTTTTGAGCATCTCTGTTTTTTCTAGGAATAAATATCTCCTATGTGAATCAGTGATAATGTAGCTTTCTACAGTAGCAACAGTAAAATAATTCTTGAAATATGTCCAATAATTTTTAAGTTTTAAATGTTAAGTTAATTTACAAAAATACAAAAATAGAAATCTTCCCTCTTTATAATATTCAAATAAACTATAATTACAAATACATACAGACAAACTAGTAAACACGTGTAAAAACTTACCTTTTTCTAAACACGAGCACAATTTTAGTACCAAAACAATACAATATTATTTATCAACACGTCTAGTTATTTATCAGTGAGCTGTAATACTGAATGATAAGCGTACCGGTCTTATATACTACATATAAACGTACTAAATAGAGTGACGAGTGCAAACTGTTGATAAAAGAATTAATTATCGCGTCGCACGCCGTGGAGCCGAGTGCTATGTCCGAGTGTATGGTAGCGAGTGCAAAATGATGTAGCAATAGAGGGAATCCAATGTGAGTCATACAAACAAGACAGTGTCGTGTGATTTCGTTCAGTTTCTAGAAAATTTCAATGACCTGTTTTGCGTGTTACTTTATTGTTCGAGGGTTCGATTCCTATTATGTACAAATCTTTCAAGTAGTCCCACCTTCTCCTTTCCTATACAGAACAACACCTGCAAGGCTGAGGCATCACCTTTTTTTTTTCTTTCTCATGCAGAAATCCTCTCCGGTCAGCGGGGGAGGTTATGTCGGGCTTGAACCGACTTAAACCGCACGTTTTGGGCACCGTCGGTTTGGTAACCACGGTGTCCCCATCTTGCACCTAAAGAGGGGGGACGTTGTGGAGTCGCGGGTCCTTTAAGCGGGGTGTGAAAGAGCATCTGATGAGGCCGTCAAACTGACGGCAACCATTGTAGCATTATCGGTGACCCCCATTCCTGAGACTTAACCTTAAGCTTACCATCAGGCAGGCTGGGCTCATATTGACGTGACTATTATAAAAAAAACATGCGGAGTGTTTTGTATGTATAATAATATATGTATTCACAAATAAAATGTCACATTTTTGATATTTTAGACGTAGCGAAAGTAGTGGATTCGACTGCTCGAGTTCAATTCCCGCAACTTTGTATGCATGAATGATAATGTAAATTTGCATTGGTCTAGGTGTTTCCATGTATAATATGTATGTATTTATAAAAAAATCTATTATTTATCTATGTTTGTTTATCCGTATCTTAGAATCCATGTGACACGCTAGTTCAGCTATACTATACTGCTCCGTGACTGTACTTATGACGAAATAGGCCAATGGGTCCAGTCGACCGTTTCAAAATCTGATTCGGTTGAATGAGCCCACGGGTCCATTTCGAGTGGGTCCAGTTGACCGACGACTCCTATGTCTATATAATATTATAGAATTCTAGAATATTTTCATCACAAAGTGTAAGACTTTGGAATCTAGAGTCGACTTTCCTACTTCTTCCATAATTTGGATTGTTTTGACTTTTACGATATCAACTGCCATTTGACTCCTTAACCCTGAGAAGTAGGCCAGTAAAAAAGTGTTATTTTTTAAATTTTATTTTTTTCATTGTCACGTCAATATGACGTCACATCGCCTGATGGTATGCTAAAGGTAAAATTGATGCCTGCGGCTTCACCCGCTCGGAGGACTGTTACCATTTTATCGTCATATCTCCGTTTCTACTAAACCAATTACAATCAAACATACGGCCGATTTTTAAGTCTGACCAAGACGTTTCTAATAGAAGAATCCGCATCAAAATCTGCGAATAGTTTTTACGTCCATCGCGAACAAACAGAAAACAAGACAAGAATTCCAAATAATATATTTTTGTGTTCAGTATCGAGCATCTAAGATAACCCAAGTATTTTTTTTTAATATCTCCATTGTACAGACCACTAATTCTTTGTATTTTTGGCCCCACCAATTTCTTCGGAGCCCAAGCAAACCTCACCTGCTGATTAACAGATAAGACTCTTGCGCAGGCTTTCCTTTCGGAGTTGGAAGGTGAGACAGCAGTCGCTCCCATAAACGCCGTATAAGCCAGGAGGAGAAGAAGGAGTAAACGGACCCTGGACTCTGAAGTGTAAGCCTCGGATGTAACCAGGATCCACGCTAAGATGATACCTTGCAATAAAAGGTCAGCCATGGTCACGGGGTGAGTCTCCCCGTGACCATGGCTGCTGAAAAGCAACCGAAACGTCGGGTTCAATGTAAATAATAACTAATAAAATAAAATAAAATCAAATAAATAAAAAAAATAAAAAAAAAATAAAAACTATTAAAATAAATCAAATAAATCGCGATATAATCCGTTACAAATAGTTTTATTACAATGTGACATTCGCGTAAACTTCCGACAATATCATGATGATACCTTTTCAATCTTGTCATAGGAGCAAACCTATTGATGTTCTACGTGACAACATACCAAACCCAAACCAACCCAAAGCCATAGGAGCAAAGGGCTTTGTGTCAATCACCACAAAATATAATTCACTACATGGGTGGGGGCGATTGAAAGTGGTTCCAACAGCGGAAACTGTACAATTCCGTTTAACATACCAAACTACTTAACATACGGCCTTGAGCCATTTACCAGAGGCTGGCCTGCGTACAGGGTGTCTATAAAATAATATTTTGACTTCAACCACGTGATTTTTGTATGGTACACACGGCCAAGGTAATAAGTATACACCTCAATATGTAAAGGTGGTATTTCCTTGGCCGTGTGTACTAAAGTAGCAAATAAGTAGCCCATGGGGTGGTAGGTAAGTAGCTACCTTATATAAGAACGTTAGCAACACCAAATTGTTAATCGTATGGTGCTACATGCAGAATACGGGTAGGGAATACAGGTGAGGAGGGAAAACAAATGGTAAGACATCTACCCGATAATCGACCTTCGAAATACTTCCATTCCCGGATTGCGCAAAGTCTCATTTGATTAGAAAGTTCTTAATAGGAGTACAGAATCATGAAACTCGCCTAGTAGACAAAAATCTCGCCCTTAAATGTTAAACCTAGAAATTCAAACGACGAAATGTGAGTATTTAATACTGTACACCCCTTTTTTTACGTGCGAAAACCTCCACGGGCTTCACACCACCGGAGCTAACGGTAAGATGGGTATGTCGGACTTGAACCGACTAAAACGTGCGGTAGCTCTCTTGCGTCAGCCATGTGGCACGGGGAATCTGGTGTGCCCTAGGTAGGATATCCCAGAGACCCCTACCGGCTCCGGATACCCCCGACGCATTATACTGTCCACCCCTGCTTACTCTTTCACGCTTTTACAAACAAGAGCATATTTAAAACTAGCCGTGCCCTCGACTTCGTCGCATGGACTGAGATCAGGGTTGTAGTTTACGCGGATCTCTTATTATATTTCTAAATAAAAGTAGCCTCAGTTACACCTTATCACATTACCTAGCTGCAGTAAAAATCAAAATCAGCCCAGCCAATTTGGAGACAATAAACAGACAGACAAAAATTTCAAACATTGATTTTTTTAAAGGTATAATTCTAATATTAGAAACACACACTTAAATTTTATTAGTGAGTTCGTCATATTTTGAATTTCAAAGAAAAACCATAATAAATCAACCTGTATAGTCCAGTTTGCGAATATATTTTGTCTAGCCACGTGTGGGTGATGAGCCCACTCACCTTGCAGACTTATATGGACCAAACTGGCAATAAATGAGGTCGATTACCGACACTGTCGATGCTTGACCTTCGTGTTACACAACTTACGTGGCGACCAGATGGTACACCGTTACCGCAGCACATAAAATTTTAAAGAAATGCCCTTAAATCTCAGATGCGCCCTAGGAAGAATGACCTTGACTACCAGCATGGGTGGCTATTCCATCCTCTCTGGGTGGAAAAATACGACGCGCTGCCACCTTGGGCCTGCTTCTCTTAGGGCGATGGCTAACCCGCGCAGAGGCCTCCATGCCTGAGCTCTTGAAGGCCGTAGATCGTTCTGCGATCTCCCAGTGCGCCTTCTGCAGCATGAGAGAGTGCTAGACTTATCCTTCTCTTATTCCACCGTCAATATCATCATCAGGCTATCACCTCTCCTACTCTTTGTCATGATTTAGCTTATCTTACCTTTTGGAGGACTGACTGACTTCCTTCTGACCTCTCAATCACTAAAGACAAGCCTACGCCAGAAGCTGTCCCTTTAATCAGCACGGGTACCAGCTTGCAGGTGAGCTTAGCTTAGACCCCAATGACCTTAAATGCGCCCCTATACACTCAACTTTTCACCTCAATCCATTTTTATTTGGCTTATTTTAACTATAACGAGATCGACTGCTGCCTATCTCATAAACCCGAGAAGAAATCGTCCATTGATCCGGAATACTCGCGCACACTTTATTAGGATTCACACATGCTTTAAAATCAGCAAAGTTGAATCTAACTACGATCCAGAAACCTCGCCCTAAACGCGCGCACGCATAGCGATCCGTTTTACATGTCCCTTATTTGATGGCATTAGTAGTTGTATGAGCGAGATCATACACAATACAGTATTCTGGATCCAGTAAAAAATACCGGTCCGAAAGAATATGAAGCAGTGCGTTTTACAAGTTTGTTTAATAGTATACGTTATTGGCCTACGTAGTTGCATGAGCTGGTAAAAAACCCCACATCCAATGGAAATGTGGGCATTTCCTCTAGGTTTTGTCATTCCTTTTTAAAACTTTTTCTAATCGTTTAAGAAGGTTATCAAAAGTAAAAGTTTTCATTCGGAAATAAGTAAAAATTTAGATTCGTCTTCTCACATTTGACGCACAAGAGCACCTGGACAAAATCTTTGTCTTAAAAGAGGATATAGCCAATAACACCGGGGTTTCCTCCGACGGAGACAATGATAGTACCAATACAATACGAGAACGTCCACCCTTGTAGGAAGTTAGCGATACACTGAAGAAGAATGAAAGTCTCCGGTAGCAACGGATCCGTTAAAATCAATCCTGGAAATTCAATATTACCTCCAGTAGCGTCGGATCAGTTAAAACCGGTCCTGTAATTGCTGTGTGAATATTACTTCCAGTAGCAATGGACACTTTAAAAAGGATGCACGCGCCGTAAACTCCAAACAAGTCTTAAGAAGCGACAGTTAAAAAGAGAAATTAGGTTTTACAGAGAAAGTACTGCGAGACTAGAATTTATTTGCATTCTAAAAGCGCATAACATGACGCAATCTTTCCTACATTCTGTGTTTACATCCTGACTGTTCTTACAAGGTGCCTGTTGAATATTTGTTTTTAAATAGGCACAGTCGCCCTTAGAAGTCGCTAAACACTAACAAACTAAGAAACGATCTATAAATTGAAATAAATCAATAAATAAAAGCTGAAACGAGGTCTCGGGTTCGATCCCAGGTTTTACCATGGCACACACCAATGACTTTTCGATGCTTTTCGAAGTTATGTGTGTATTTATCGCAGGTTTATAAGTGCCCGGTTAATGGCAATAGGCTCGCCACCTATTACATTGGGACCTAAGCATAAACTGGCGAAATGTGGGTGCTAGGACCTCTGCCTACCCCTTCGGGGATATAGGCGTGAGTTTATGTTATGTTATGTTTTATGTAAATTATTAAGCGACTTCAAAAAACGAAGAGGTTCTCAATTCGGATATTTATATTTTTGAAGTTATACTTGTTTTGGAGGGTATAAATGATGAGAGTAAATTTTTACGATGCGCACGCACACTGTCATGAAAAACCGACACCCTAAAACCTAACTCACTTCCAGATGACCTAGAAACTTGATATTTGCATCAAGGTAGACTATGAGGTATACAACAAATAATGAAAAAATCTGAAAACTAAAAATTATTGATAACTAGTTAATCATTCATATTCATTCATTAAAAGTTATACGTACGACATAAACAAACAATGACAGGAACTGACATCGATGACACCTGTCATTGTTTTTTTTTAAGAAAAGTACTATCAACAGAGTCGAAAGGATTCACAAAGGAGTATCATATCAAATATTTATATTTACTTGTAATGGAACTTTTTCAAATATTTTGATATAATGACTGCGTTCCGTTTCAACTAAGATTAACTTTTATTTATCCCATAAATGTTGCTTTCAAGAAATATATACTCGGTGTTTTTGTGGTTCACTGCGGTTGATCCGGATGTACAGGAGTTACAGTAGTGGGAATATGGGTGGGATCAGTCCCGTATCTTATGAACACAAACAGTTTTAACTACTTTTTAAAGGTATCAAACTGTCATTTCAATGTGCGATAGAGCCCTACAAATCCAATGCAAGCAGATGTTAACCTTTCTACGAAGTGCCAAATAAAAAGCGAGGTGCTCGGTTCGCTGATATTATAAAGCGGAAAGATTTGATTGTTTGTATTGAATAGGCTCCAAAACTACTGAATAAATTTCAAAAATTCTTCCACCGTAAGAATGCTACCTTATTCCTGAGTAACATAGGCTACTTTTTATCCCGATATTCCCACGGGATCAGGATTTGCGAGGATGAAACCGCGCAGCGATGCTAGTCTAAAATAAAAATAGCCTATGTTACGCCTTATAATATTAGCTATCTTTCAGTGAAAGTCCTTTCAAAATTGGCGCAACAATTGCGGAGATTAACTAATTCAAACAGACAGACAGACAAAAGTTTTCAAAAGTGGTTTTTTGTCGTAAGTACCCTGTATATTCATATGCATTCATTGAAATTTTTTAATTTTAACGTAACAAACAAACAGCTCAATTTTATATATTTGCATGTATGTATCCTTACTATTATAAATGCGAATGTAAGTTTGTTTGTTACGCTTTCACGCAAAAACCACTGAACCGATTTTGCTGAAATTTGGTACAGGGGTAGATTAGACCTTGGGAAAGGACATAGGCTATGTTTTGTCGCGATAACCGACATCTACGCGGGCGGAGCCGCGGGCAAAAGCTAGTAGATTGTATTTTTAGTTTTTAAGATGATTTATTGCGCAGATCTCTCGTAGGTTTTGTGTTTCTAATAAATATATGGCTCTAAATCTTATCTTTAGTGCTATTTCAACTGCGGATCGTTTGAGAGGACTAGTTGTAGGATTGAGATAAATTTATCTGACATTATCAATAGCCTATGTGAGTGCCACTACTGTTTATGAAATTTCGGGTTTCATGCCCGGGTTAAATATTATTGGTTCTATTTTTCAGAATAATGAAATTCTGAAGCATAGATAGTATGATATCTTTTCCGAAGAATTTAAGTCAGAAAATGTCAACATGCAAGACAAGACTTGCACCAAAGCTCTTTGCTCCCCGCTCTCCTTCTATTTCACCCCTTCCATTTGGATTATCTTGGCTTTTACGGAAGCAACTACTGTTTAACCCCCAACCCCGAGAGCAAAGACTGCGCCGGAGCCTCGACTTCAATCAGCAGATGCATCGCCCTGCAGGTGAAGTTAATTAGGGCCTTGAACATAAAAACATAGTTGTTTAAAATAAATACGGAGGTGTTATGCATAAGTTACGTTAAAAGTTGTCAGTGTGTGGCATTTCCTTGTTTGACTTTTTGCAAGAACTGCGGAAATGTACCTACTTAATTGCACTGTGACAGTCAATATAGCAGCTATTTATTTTTAGCCTTTTATTATCTCTCTTGTACCCGGCATAGCCGTTTGTTGTTGGCTGAACTCCTCCGTAACCACTCGTGTGATCTGAACCAAATTTACCACGGTGATAACACTATCACTGACACTTAGGAGTGTTTTGAAGCGAGATGGTTCATGTCATGGTATATCCATTGAGGAATAATCACCGAAAAACAGTTGCACGAGCGCGCGGCCTTAGCTAAGCGCGCGACCGTAGTAAGATGTCTTATTTTCAAGTAAGAGTCCTGCTCGCTCAGCTCAATTTATTTCAGTCGCACTGAATTCCTAATTTTAATGAAACATTATAATAATATTAACACAATAATAAGCCTGTTTTATTTCCATCCGTAAAAAAAGTACAGTTAACTAATGATTTTTTTTTGTCTATAAGTAGATATTTAAAAAAAATCTAAGTTTAGTAAAGAACTTGTTTCTTGAATTGGAACCCCGACTTGGGTGTAGGCCTCTTCAAGCGTTTGCCATTCAGCTCTGTTTTATGCTCTGGCTCCCTATTGTTTGCCGGCTGTAATTTTTGCGCTTTTTTGGTCTACCTGGTCGTCTTTTACCACATGGTGTAGTATTTATTTTTCGTCTTTAAGAGTGACCTTGGTAGGTCTCACTATAAAGTCTATCTATAGCTACTAATTCTATGGAATCTTTAGCTGCCATTCTCTTAATACTGTATATTTTACTTATTCACACTACTAAGAATCTTATTTCTAAGTACTTGCGTTTTTCTTTGTAAATATATAAACAAACTTATGTTTTGATCGTTTATTTTGTTTTAATTTTTCTTTCCAAATGAATTCTTAATTTATTGCTTGTTAGTGGTTATGTGTTCCTTTAGAAGTTGCCCTGATTTGCTTGGTTTACGGCGTCCCTTGCGGGATTGTCGTAGCCACGGGCCTTCTGCCTTTTCCTCAAGTTTTATTCAAGTTCTTCCTGTAAATATAGATTGATTAGTTCCATTTCTCGTTCCCTGTTTGTTTCGTGGAAGAAGTTTTAGGACTGGTTTCTAAATTTTGTCCCAATATGTTAAACGTTACCTTATGTTTTATATTATCGAATTTCTATTCGATAATATTTTTATTTATTTATTTTCTCGTATTTAAAACGTAAATT